>OZ007560.1:204083828-205283828 GCA_963931875.1 Pollenia griseotomentosa
ATTGATAGTCTATTAACAAATGTTTCTATAACGTTTAGATTTATTGTATATCACAGGTATTTGTGTCAAATTTTTTATATAAATACCGAAATCTCCAAAAAGTTTATTAATTTTTATGTAATTTCAAAAAGAAGATCATACGGGACTTACTGTCAATTCTACATCTATTTTCAATTGGAGCTATCAAATATGTACCGATTTCCATAAAATTTGTTAATGTAAATACGGTTGCAATAAGACACTTATGGGCTGAATTTGAAGAAATACTAACACACCTCGAAGGCTTATGTACAAAAATTCTTTATTAGAATAGGGCATTTGTAACAAAATCTTATGCACCAAATCAAGTTATGTTAAAAAAGAATACCTATAATTGGTAAACATGTTTACATGGTGAAACTGACAGAAAACCAGCCAGCTAACTAGACGAAAAGACATTTTTTTTTCGACTAAAAAGGTGCATTTGTACAAAACTTAATAAAAATCTTTGCATTCTGCTTCCAATTTATGTTATGATATGTAACAAAAATGTTAATTCTTTAGGAACACAGAAAAAAAATAAAAATTGATTTCAATTAAAAAATTTATAAAATTTGCACCAGTAAACAGATTAATAGTATCAATTAAACCAGTTAATAGTATTAATTAAACGTTTAATTCACTTGATTAAACGCTTAATTCACTTGATTAAATTTTTAATTAAAACTGATTATATTTTTGATTAATGCTTTAATTGGAGAATTTTTTCTGTGAAGTTTGTTCCACATTTCATATTTTTTTTCTACTGAACCGAATGTGCTGGATTGTCGAGGAGAACTAGAAATAATTTGAAATTAAGGTTGTTTTTTTATTCAAGTCCTTTGAAATAAAGAGTGGTTTTCATAGACGAACAGGCCGATAGATCGACATAGTTAAATCGACTTGGAATTACTCAAGGTTCCGGAATAACATAGATGGGGGTAATGAATGCACTTAACTTGCAGTTTCAACACACAATTAGTAACAGTGCAAAATTATTGCAATCGTTTTGTAGATGTTGAGTGATGAGTTGAAAATTTGCCATCTCGCTAAACATGAGTGATAGTGACGTGAAAAAATTTTGCACTCAAAAAAAAAATTGTTTGGTTTAAAAAAAGCAATCATCAGTTTAATCATGACTCATTTGAGTGCAACTAAACATTTTGCACTAAATTTAAAATCGGAGACTACTTTTTTCATGATTAAAGCAAAGAATTATTCTGTAATTGACAAAATTTGATTTTGTTTAATTTTTTTTGCTTATGAATATCATTAAAAAAAATCAAAAACCTCGCACACAATATATAATTTTTTTAATTTTAGTGAGACAAGGTTTACATGCAGCTTTTTTTTAATGCAAGTTTAAATTTTGCACTATATGAAATGAGTGGAAATTTTATGCATTCAATTACAGTTAGTGATAATGAAAAAGTTTGCAGTACTACTCCATTTTTTTTAGTGCTAGTGAAAAAAACCAATCATCACTAACCCCAGCTGTACACCAAAGATAAATATCCCAGCAGTTTGGCAATAACGTCAGCAGAATAACAGAGCAATATTTCTTATTGCCCAGCTTATGTTTAATGGTGTTTTCTTTTCTACAAAAAAGGTGACATTTTATTTTAAAAAAATGGAAATTGGTGTCTGTTTCTTAAAAATTTTGCTCCCGAAAAGGGTGGCTTTTTAATTCTAATAAACTTATCCTTTTCGGGAGCAAAATTTTTAAGAAACAGACACCAAATTGCATTTTTTTAAATAAAATGTCACATTTTTTTGTAGAAAAGAAAACACCATAAGGCATGGGAAAACGTATTTATGTTAACGCATAATTTGAAAAAATCAAGGAAGTAGGTGCAGTGTAAAAACTAATGGCATCTTGAAAAAATTATTATTGTTAATATACATTTTTTTATTTATTACACGAGGCAAAGAATGACATGGCGGTCGGTCGATAATCTACATACATTTTTAAAAAATACAAGGAAATACTTGCAAATGTATTTAGCTCGTCAGTGCACATAAATAGTTAATAAAACTTGTTTAATTTCTAAATAACAATTGACACTTTCTGATTTACAATTGACGCTTTCTGAATTACAATTGACTAATCTGAATTACAATTGCCGTTTTCTGCATTATTACTGACGCCTTATGAATTACAAATAGAAACATGTTGAGAGCTATAGTGTG
This sequence comes from Pollenia griseotomentosa, assembly GCA_963931875.1. Lineage (NCBI taxonomy): Eukaryota > Metazoa > Arthropoda > Insecta > Diptera > Polleniidae > Pollenia > Pollenia griseotomentosa. The sequence goes on from OZ007560.1 coordinate 204,086,037, forward strand.
AAACACACTTAACCCAGCAAAAAGTTTTTAAGATTTAGAAGCAATAAACACGTATACTGCATCCCAGCCGCTTCCTTTTTTGCTTCTAAAAATTACTGCCTTACTCTCCTGCTGTAAGATAAGGTATACAATCCTGCAATTCTTAAATGCGGTGCTAAATACTTGAAGAGAATTGCTGTTTATTCGTTTTTAAGATTACATTTTCTACTGCTTTATTTATTCTTTTGATAAGAAAAAAAAAATTTTAACTTAATTTTACAAAAATCATACATAATTATTTTAAAACTATAGTCTTTTATTAAAAAAAAATATTTTATATATATAAAAAAATTGTTAGCGCTAAAATAAAAATAAGCGTTCTTCAGATCTCTACAGCAGAGCTTCTCAGCGAGGAATTCCAAGCAAATATCATGTAATATTTTATAGAAGTGTAAGCGCTTCACTCCGAGGACGCATCAGTTTTTGCTGGGAACTAACATTCAACAGTTTATCAAAAATTGTAACTTTGCTTCTGCGTATCTTTTTTATACCTTCTTTTTTTAGATTTTTTTGAAGCCATCTGATCTATTTTATTTTTAAAATAAATAACTAAAAAAGTAAATATGCAATTAAAATCAAAATGCCAAAATATTTTTAAATATGTACTTTTATATAAATATTCATGTATGTTATTTTTTTGCAGTGAAAATAAATATTTATTTTAATTTCAATCAACATGTGTAAAAGTTTTCAACTAAACGCCACTATTAGTTTTATTGCAAATGTAAAAAAAAAAAACTGAAGAAGCGTTTGTAAAAATAGCACAAAGTTAACAGATTGTATAGACGAATATATTTTTTTTTGTTTTAAAAACAAACAACTTTTTCTTTCAACACCAAGAATTTAAAAAATATTTTACATTAAACTGTGAAACAAATCAGATAAATCTTCTTTTTTTTTGGTTAATATGTATTTCTATATTTCAAACAATTTCAATTTTTGGCCTCCCAACTGTTTGTATGTTTTGCATTTATTTAGTATTTAAATGTTTCGTTTCATATAATCCGATATGTGTGTTTATAATAAAATAAATAAAGAAAACAAGTGGTTTAAAAGTGTATATTAGGGAAGTTCGTCTTTTTAGAAATATTGCTTTATGTAAAAGATAACTTTTTTGTAATTTTTTCTAAAAACCTTTAGAAAATTGACCTAAAACATTTAGTTTTTTAAAAATTTGTATTATAAAATTTTTGTTGAAATATTATAATTTTCGATGCCCTAATGTAAAAATATAAACTTATTTGAATTAAGCAAATTAACATACAACTAAATAAATAAATGAATGCATTTTTGCCAAAATCTGGTTTTTGGTTGATTTATTGTCTGGTTGCTCAGTTGGTTGGCAAATATGGATCAACTGGAAAAATCAATCATGAAAAAATAAATGAGATTTACAGTCGTCGGCATATATATTTTGACAAAGTATAGTAAAGAATTGTTTTATTGTTGTTTAATATTGAAATTCCTATAACGGCACAGTTATCATGATATTTTCTTTACACTAATTCTTAAGTATACGTATGCAAAATATTTTGTAAAAATCTTTAGCCATTTTCATTCTGAAGGGAGAAATGCAATTTGGTACAAGAATTTGTAATGGCATAATTATTTAGACATTCTATAATTTCATCTCATTTTGTTTTTTGTGTTAAGCTTTAATACAAAGCGGTCGTTGTTGAGTATTAAGTATTAACAGTCGATGAAAGGTAAATAAAACAATTCTATTACTATTGTGTAAATATGGGAAAAATATCGGAGTTAACTAACAATACAAGCCGTTTGTTATCAAATAAATAAATGTAAAGAAACAGAATCCGTCATTAATTTGCGTCGAACAGGAAGAAAACGTAAAACAACGGCAGCACAGAAAAAATGAAAAACCAACTTCAATTAACGTATTTGTTAGAAATTTGTACTATTAATTAAATTCTTTACTGATTTTCCGCCTGCAAACAAATTGATCATATCAATTAACGCATTTGTAAGTCTGAGCTTTTCTTGCTGTTCAGTTTCAATCAATAGGTTTAAATGAAATATGACCACCAGTAAAAGAGGCTATATAAAACGTAAACACAAATCAAAATAATTTTTTCAATCAACACAGTTAATTGAAACAATTAAAAAATTGTTTGAGAATTTAGAATATTTTGAAGTTTGTGTGTATGTTTTCATATTTGCAAATAAACACACAAACATTATAATTTTTGTTTTCAATTAAGGCAAATTAATTGGAACAATTAAAAATATTGTTTAAAACAGCATTATTGAATTAATTGAAAACATTTTGGTGAAAATTTTTTCTGTGAGTGGAAGATCGACAAATTATCAGAAAATTTAAATCTAATCCAGGTTTGACACCCAAAGCCGCTGCGTTGGAATTGAATTCGCACTCTGATAGTCATTTAAGGGAAAGAACAGTTCGACAACGTCTAAAAGAAGCCAACATTAATACATATATAGCAAGATCAATTCCATGTTTAGCCCCAAGAAACCAAATTAAAAGGTTCGAATTCGTAAACAGCTACGTGGACAAGCCCCTATCATTCTGGCAAAGCCTCTTATGGACCGACGAAAGTACTTTCGAGTATCACTCGTCAAAGAAAAAAGTTTTTGTTAGACTATACCAAAAAAACTCGAAAAAAATCGCACCTGTTGTCGAAAAAGTTATTCATGGAGATGGCAGGGTCATGTTCTGGGGCTGTATAGCATCGTCGGTTCGATGAACCAAAACCAATATTTGAAAATTTTAAATGAACACGCATTTCCTTCTGGAGATAGGTTGATTGGACCGTCAATAATTTTCCAACAGGACAATGCGCCTTGCCACAAGAGTAAAATGTTAAAGACATTTTTGACAGAAAATTGCATTGAAACTTTGGATTGGCCACCCCAAAGTCCGGATTTGAATGTGATTGAGAATGTTGGGTCATATATAAAGCGCTAAAGAACCGCAGATCTGGCAAGAACCAGGGAAGGAACAATTTAAGAGGTTAAATCTTTGTGGGAGGACATACCAAAAAACTTGATCGATTCAGTACCTAAAAGACTCCGGAAAGTCATTACCGCTAAAGGAGGATACACGTTGGTATAACATATTTTCGTTTAAAGAGTTAAAATACTATATGTCAAAATACTTATGCCACCCTATAAATTTTTAAATAAGTTGCATAGAAAGCAAATTTAATTCAAGATGTTATGATTTTATTTTTTTAGTTATTAAATAAATGCTTCTTTCATTTAAAAAAAATTTGGAAATCTGAAAAAATTTAACATGGTAAAATTTCTCAGGTGCCAAAAAAAATATGCCGACCACTGTATGTGTCATTGATAAGAAAACAGTTCATTAATTTTTAAATTTTAGAAACTGCTTAATCAAGATAAGAAATTTGGCTTAATGGAACACGATGATGAGAAAAAATATTGTTTATTTTTCTAAAGGATTTTTCTTATCAAAGTATTGGGCTTATAAGTTTAAAATATAAAGCGTATCTTAAACAGCTGGTTTGCGCCTTTAATAACTTATATAAAGTTTTATGAGGCTTGTATTCAAAAAAAATTTTAAGTTTACAAAACAAATCTATATATATAAAAGAGACGTGTTTGTTTGTAATCGCTAAACTCAAAAACTACTGCACCGACTTTGACCAAAATTTGCGTGTTTGATGTATGAGGCATGAGGAGTGTTTCTGTGGAGTTTCGTATTTATCCGATAGATGGCACCACGTTTTTATATTTTTGTCATTTTCGTCGTAATCGCTAAACATAATGTTTTAAAATTTAGATGCATGGTATGTCACTAAATCTTTATCAATATAAATTTATCAATTCATCGGTAATTCACTAAAATACGCTAAAATCACCAAAATTAAAAAAAAAAAAAATGTATATGGTTTAATAGCCAGTTTTATTCCAAACATTTATGTTAATTTTAGTTTACAAAAGTCTATTTCCACTTCCATAAATATTTTCCAAATACGCGGTTAGGGTATCCAATAATTTTAAACAAACATGAAGAATCTAATAGCATTTGCTGGTAAGTAAATCATTTATTATTTTATTTTTTTTTATTGTTTTGAAAATCAATTACTAAGGGCCAGCAAAGCGGACCGGGTCCAGCTAGTATTGTATAAAAATTTGACTTAAAAACGCTTGTTAAATTTAAAAATCGGTTTGAATACGGGGGTATTAATCTAGTATAGTATAGTATTTAATCTCGCTTGGCTTTTAAACGAAAAAAATGAAGCAGAATTTTTTCGCTGCGAAACTGCACAATTTTGTTCCATTAAAACATTATTTAAAGGAAATTTGTCTTTATTTTTTCAATTCGAAAAATGTGCAGGTGAAGCACATCTTGCGCTCACCAAAGTGTATTATGTTTCATCGATTTCATCGTGCCGGTGACTATTTGTGCTGCTAGAAGTAGTGAAGACAAAAACAGTCCAGAGCAGCCTTAAACGTTTGGAAAGGATAAAAAGGATGCATTACTCCATGAAGATTGTTGTCAAACTTAAGGAGAAGAGAAGAAATGGGGACCACACGAGTAAAAGCCATGAGATGCAGACTCAACACCAAACCTTAATATTTATGCCGCTAATGGGTCGATTATGTATAGCAAACGAACTTAAGCAGTTGCCGAATAAAATGTATACTACAGATGGCAACTAATATAAGTTTCAGTTGCCAAAAAATAAAGATTAAGGTAATCGGAAAGTTTCAACTGCTGCGCAGATTTTTTAAATAAAAAGGCGCCAGAAATTTTATTTCATACGTATTTCTTATTTTGGTTAACAAAATGGACAAACTGCCCACGTAACGACTATTTGACTTACTGGTTCAACAAATATAATTAAGTCCACGTACTTACTAATAACTCTTAACAATCGAGATACCGATGAGTGAGTGTAAAATTTTTATAGTCTATCCTAAATAAGACCAAAAATTAGCAAACTTTTTTTTTTGCAAATTATTTTAAAATTTATTTGAAAACAATAATCATAATAATTTGTTCCTATGCACAAAATCACAAAGTCTTACAAAATTATCGAGATTAGAAAATGTGTTTGCAATTACTGAATATTTGTTATTTTCTGGTTGAACAAGTCATTTAGTCCGTCAAACAGTCAGTCAAATTAAAATTACATTTAAATATTGCAAAAATACAATTTCAAAGATATTTTGAATAAAATTTTTTATTTGATTTGAATTGACAGCAAGAAAAAAAAACATAAAAACAAATTGATGATCAATGATTATTGGCCAGAGTATAATTTATAAAAGACCCGTGGAAACGCTCGTCTATTGCAATTTACCTGTTTAAGTTTGAAGTGTTTGCAGTTTTTATTGCTTATTTAATTAAGTTTTTGTTCGTTGCAACAAAATCATTTATTTACTAATGAACTTGACCTGCATCTCTGCATGAACATAGTATTTATGTAATAAATAATTATCTGTTTTTTTTTTTATTTTTTTTTGTTAAAAATAAAAAAAATGTGTATGAAACTAGTAAAAAAATGAGTTTATATTTTTTTGCAACTTTTTTTTCGTGGTGGTTTATGTAAAATGTCATCTTTAATTTGGATGGATGGCTGTGTTAAAAAAAGCAGCTCTGGGTAATTTAATGGTTTGTTTATCTTTAAGTAAACATTTTTAACACCATTTAATTAGAAAATCTCATTAGAATGTGTAAAAATTTGTTGTCTAGTGCAGTAAAGTGTTTGTGTGTGTTTTAGTGCTTCCAAAATGTTTGGTCGAAAAAAAAGTTATTTTTAGCACAACAAATTTTATATTCATACATACTTTACTACAGTATGCTTTTGTTATTTCTATTTTTTTTTTAAGAATTTTGGATAAATACTTACGGCCAATTTTACTAAGTTCAGTTAAAATTAACTATTACTTTAACTTCCAGTTAACAATATGACTTTGAACTGAACTTGGAGAAATTTACCATAAGTGAAAGAATTATAAAAAAGACAATACAAACAATATACAAATTACATACAAATATCCTTGTGGAAAAAAGTTTTACGACGCAGCCAACACTAGTTATGAACTGCAGCAACGAAATTTTTCCTCAATACTTTTACTATAGATAGAAAAAGTGTTTGTTTGCAGCACTTACCCAATCAGAAGAGCGCTAAACACCTATGAGAGCTGAAACTAAAAACGATCGAATTAAAGCTTTAAACCCAAAAGCGGCTTAAATAAACAAGCTTGAGTATCAGGGTTGCCGTTTAAAAAATTATTATCCGACCAAAATTGTCTGCAAAACCTACCAAAATCCTTTGAAACCGACCAACATTTTTAAATATTTAAAAACAAGTATATCGTCATTAAAACATACAATTTCATAAAAATTGTTGCTGAAGTAGAAGAAGACTCAACTTTTTAAAAAAACTTCTACTTCAGCAACAATTTGTATGAAATTAAAAATAAAGTTTATAATAGTTTTACTTAGTTTTAAATGAAAATTTTAACAAAATGTTGTAGAAAATAATAATAAATGCATAATATTGTTGTTGGAAAAATTTGCAAACGAAGCTTAATACTTTTTGCATTGCTAATTTAAATTTAGCTTACCAACATTACCAGTAATGGCGTTAGAGCCGTTTGTTGCCAATCCGATCAAATTTTTGAAAGTGATATTTATGAAAAGCTTTTAAAAAGAAAATTTGAAACGGTATCTGACTCAGTAAGCTCGAAAGTAACTTGCTACTAACGCAATACATTTTATTTCATTGCCACATCTATAGTTTTATCAACGAAAAAAAAAAATTGTTTGGTAAAAAAGCTAATAAATTTGCACTTGCCTGCCTTGCGACCAGTGTTCTAAATTTGTTAAAATAAAAATATGTGGTAAATTTTCAAAAACCGACCAAAACTAGGCTTGGCCTACCATCCGACCAAACCAAAAATACCAAGTTCGGAAGCCCTATTGAGTATTGAAATTTGCCGCAAATACGTCCTACATAAAAAGTTCTTTGGTACTGAAAATATCTCAAATCGATCAATAGCCAAACACATGAAGTAAAAAAAAGAGATTATAATATGTTTATTTATCTCCGGTCTATGCGAAAAAATTCTTGATATCATAGAGTGGCCCATTGGATCGGTTGTTCATTCACCATGCCGGATCTCGGCCATCACAGTGCCCAAAGAATAGGACAGACAGTATGTTCCTTTAGTTCACTTTGCAAGCAGAGGTATTTTACGTAATTTACTACTAGATAAAGTGATAAATCTTTGAGTTTTTCGAATCTTAGAAAATTTGTTCATCGCTAAGCAATCTAACCATTCGTTGCATGCATGACTCTCATGGCCTGGCCCCCAGCATAGTGTTACATTGTTGTTTCTTCCCAGACGATTCAGAAAAGTAATACAGTCCATGAGCACCTTAGATCTCATCGCATTAAGGCTCAGTTAGCCGGGAGTAACAGTAACGTATTAAATGAGCTGTTTCATTTTATTGTATGTAAAGCAATTAGAACAATTATAGTTAGCAGCGTTTAAAAAACTGCAGTCAATGTTGAAAAACTGCCATTTCTTCCACTTCTTCATATGTCATTAGCGAGATAAAAATTATGCTTTTACTTCTGATTCATTAAAGTTAAACAGTCATAGTCAAACTAACTCAAACGCGAAAAGTTGTACACACATTTTCGTTTTTTGTTTGACAGTTTTTGGTTTCCACTGCAGTTTTTAAACCCTGATAGTTAGCAGTAACCCTACGTTTCCACATACAAGTAATTACTTGCAAGTAGTGTATACGTATTATCAACGAAAAATCGAGGAAACAGCCGATTGGTTGAAAGTACAAATATTTTGTGAATGGTAGTGAAAATGTTTGAGTGTATTGAGTTTTTCGAACTTGCACTTGCATGTGGAAACGAGGGGTTAGATGTAACGTCTCAATCTGTTAGAAAACGATTGGTCTAACTTTTTTACGGTAAGGTTAAGCTACTGTTAATCCCGGCTAACTGTGCCTTAAGACGAAGGCACTATAAGAGCAGCCAGGCTATCTAAAATTTAAAATAAGCCTTTCAAGTTTCTCCTTAAACAGTTTGATATGAGGATAACAGTAATTTTCTATAAAAAATTGATGGTTGTTTAACCATAGGTAGACTCCTATGAAAAATTGCAGCAAAAAAACCGGCAGCGGTATTGACCCCAGGGGGATTTTCTGAGGCGTAACTAAAGCAGCTTGAGGATTTATTCCTCGTGCTGTTACAGCGTCCATGGTAATTCTGCCTTGGTTAATTGGTTAACCTTGGCGCTTAATATGTACTGCCATACTTCGATATCTTATATATTTTAAAGTTCTCATCAAGTCTTTGATTTCTTTTGGCCGAGGGATTAACCAAATTCCCAAATTTCTGGTGCTACGAGCATTAGTAGCGTCCGGTAGGATTGGGCAAAAAATATCGATATATCAAAATATCGATATTTAATTAAAAAATAGTCGATATATATCGCCGATATTTAAAATACCGATATATCGATATAAAGCCAGTCTTCATTAAAAACTCTAAATTTTAGCCGTTTTTAAAACAATATGTTATTTTAAGAATTGGCATCACTGCATGCATCATATGTTTTTTAAACTATTATGAAGATCTAAAATGATTGGCATTTATAAGAGGCAGTGCCGGATACAAGAAGCAGATTGACAGGAGAGCACATAAAACAGAGACTGCTCCTGATGTCCATATCTGATGATTACTGGTTTAACTAAAAAAATCAAAAATATTTCTAGTTAAAGTTGGTACTTTTGGGGTGCAATTCAAATTTTAAGGTAAATTGGTACTTCAATGACTTATATACTTCCGTTTGAAATTTTCGTTATATACTTTTTTTTTAGATTTCATATGGTTTTCTTGTATACTTCTCTTTTGTTTTTGTTATAATTGAATTTTTTTTCTTATTAATTTTTTGAAATTTTTTGAAAGTAACAATGGAATTTCATATATTTATTATGTTTGTTCATAAATATGTATGTATGTACAAAGGTATATTAAATTTTTTAATTTGGTATTAGTTTCAGCAAAAAACGTTCGATATATCGATATTTTTTAAATAATAAATATCGATACTCTTTAAAATATCGATTCAATATATATCGATATAATTTTCCAATTTGCCCATCCCTAGCATTCGGTACTTCGGGACTGTCTATTAGTTGGGGCCCCCGAGGGCACGCTCTCCTGATAGCAGGTGTCTTTGTGCTTCAGATAAGTTTCGTGAGATGTACACATGTGTGACAGTTAAATTGGGTGATGAAAAGGAGATGAGATAACGAAAGAAGTTGAGACGATGGTGGAAGAGGATTTTTGTGAAGTTTGTATGTTGCGTGAGAATGATTGATTATAGTATGCCGCACCAACAGCACCATGTATGATATAATGATTGAGTGATTGTTTGCCCACACCAGTAAGAGCTATCCATGTATAATGTATGAAAAGTAAATGATTAAATGAATATTGTATAGAGATGCACTAGAAGCGAATGATGAGCGATTGCATGTCCAGCCAATCATGTATGAGTTAGAAGGCCCCCTCAGTCCATGTGCAGTGTATGCAGAGTGAAAGGTTGGATGAAAGTTGTATAAAGACTCCCTTGAATCATATGATGTGTGAATTTTTGTCTAACCAGAAAGTACAATGATGGAATAAAGACTCCTGGCTGAAATATGTAGAGCGAATGAATACATGAATGGTCTATTAAGAGGCCCCCAGAAGTCTATGATGAGTAAATATTAAGTGAAGAATATTATATGGATATGAATAAGAGAATTAATACGATGTGATAAAAAATGATGATGATGGAAAAGTTGTGTTGCAAATAATGTTGATTGTCGCACTAGGTGTGCGTTTTATAAAATTATGCTTTTGTGTAGGGAGTGCTGCTCTCATGCGGGCGTGTCTTGAGGAATGACGTAGTGGCTATGGTATAAACCCAAAGACGCGGGTAGAGAGTTTTTGAACTACATGAAAGCAATCACTTGTGAAAGTCAAATTGTGGGAATTGACAGCTACAGCTCGTATACAAGGAGCCAGGGTGTAACTTTAGTGGGGCTACCTGTGTGTGTTGGTTGTGCGACATTTGGTAAGTGCTTAATATTAACTCCCCATGTGTTTGAGATCTACCGTGAAGTAAAGTCGAAAGACAGATATTCATATAAATCAACATCACAGTTGGCACCGGTATTGCCACAATATACTAAACAAAGTTCTTATATACAAGGTGGCGCCAAAGTCATTATCATATTGGAAGAAGGTCTATGGCTGTTAATGTCAGTTCTGCTTTGATATTTATGAAGTAAACATATACAAACGAGCGATGAGGTTGGTCTATTTCTATTTATGTAGATGCATGAATAAGCAGAATTATCACTTCTTGGGCACCGCTTATCATACACAGAGCCATTATACCAGCCTAATGTTACTGCGTGGTGTGCTGTTCAAACTGGAGGCGTCGTTGGGTTTTATTTTTATTTTCGAAAACGCCAGCAACAGCGCATACTGCACCTCCTACACCAAAATTCTGAGGGCTGCATATCCAGATCGCCCAATTTCCCATTTTAATGATTTGTAAAGGCAAGCAAGATTCCCCGATTTAACCATTTTAGACTTTTTGTGTGGTTTTTCTTGAAGTCACGAGTCTCTGTCAACAAGCTTCAGACTCAGACGAATATTCTTAAAAAATAATAATTGTTAGGAATGCAGGAAACCTTTCGCCGGAAGTTCTGGCAAGAGAGATGAAAAATGCGGCAGACACTTGACCGATATTATTTTTCTTCTTACTGAGGAACAAATCTAGACATCAAAAAAACACAATCGTAAAGCAAAACTAAAATTGTTCACTTATTTAAAAATTACAGTCAAAGCACATAAGGTGACAACTTTTGCGCCACCTTTTAGATGAAGTTTTACAAAAAAGTGATTTGCTTTTCATAAATATTTAAATAATTTTTCATACTGGGCTTATTCTCTGACTCTCTTTCGGTAGTTTACTTCAGAAGTGGCTTAAAGCTCGTAACTAGCAAAGTTACCTGCAAAGCAGCGATGAAAACCTATACTACTACATTTTGCGATTGCATGCGTTCTATGAATTCTACATATGTTGTTGTTAATGTTGTTAAATTCTCTTCAATGTGTGTGCACACTTACGTAATAAAAGAGAAAACGCAGGCCCTTAATTTGCCTGTCGCGGCAGTAAAGTGATCAATCTGTTCGTTTGACTGTTGTGATTTTTTCGAGTTGAATACCGATTTTCACTTTCTTTTTCTACTTTTTTCTAAAAAGTGAATACTTGTGCAAGAAAACTGGCACTGTGTAGATGGGATACTGATTTTTGCAAAAAAAAAAAGGGTAAATGCAAATAGAGAAAACTAATTCAATCTGATAGTATTGATTTCTTATTTTAATAGTGCGATTTTTAATTATTTAAAGTAAAATTTTCGTATTTTCTTACTATCAGACGTGAGTTTCGTTAAAGATCTTTTTTGAGAAAAATCTTTAAGGCCTCGTTTTTCATACGTAAATCATGCTGTCGACTTTATTGGTTGGAAAATACTAAAAATACATAAACGTGTCATATGGTGTTGAAATATGTAAAAACAAAATTTGTCAAAACTTGTAATGTATGCGCTTTGTATAAAAATATAACAAACTATGTGTACGTCAGCATAATGTTTGTTCTATCAATAATCTTAAAAAAATATAAAAATCTTAAACAGCTGAAACGTAAAAAAAGAAAAATAAATATTAAATTTATTATATTGATTCTCCACGCAACTTGACGTCTACGTGGGAGTTCCCATTGACACATAAGCTTGGGAAGGAAAATGGAACAGCCGATTCGCAAAGTATACGTTTTCGTAAGAGTAACGAAGCCTTTATGCTGTTGGTACCTTTAATGCTTTTAAAGGTTTTACAACATTTGTACTTAATGGATTTAAAATTTTAGCGCCCTTGTAAGTATTTTGGTTGTCGATTTGAGTATTAAAATTAGTGTTACAGGTTCGATTCCCGCCAAAATCTTTGATTGGTTTCAATACAACGGGCTTACGGTCTACTAACCTTCTGCTCGGTATATAAATATTAAAATATAAAAAAAGTTGTAATTGCATCTGTTTTAATGGAAAAACATAATTTTAAAATTTTAGGTCATTCGCTAATCTTTCTTCCCTAGTACTTTATATAAAAAATAACGTGGGTGCATTATCAGAAAAAAGTTTTTTTCTACTTTATTTACAACTTGTTGAACTTTAGCTGTCAGTCATTTTAACGTTTTATTTTATTAAATAATCAAATGTTGTCTGTATTTTGAACTTGTATACTTTTTTTACGTTTTAGGGAAATTCGCATAATTAAAAATTTTCTGCTCCAAAAAACAAAAAGTGAATGTAATAAAATTGTATTATAAATATGGTAATTAAAGTATTAGCGAGAGATTGTTTTCGTTTTGCTATTTCATTTATATAAAGAGCAATAAAAGTATTTGTACTTAAGGCTTAATTAAATACATTGAAAATATTTTACTTTTACGTAGTTTTTTTTTAACAACGTAACAAAGGAGGAGGGAAACGCAATAAATACTTTAATTATGGATATTTAATCAAGACCGAGACAATTATTTATTTATTTTATTTTGATATTTGCTGACACACAACAAAAATTTACAATTAAAACAAATCAAAAATTAGATCTTTGGAAGTCGCTCTCCCTCTTAAAGACTCCTTAAGTCACGCACTACCACGGGGGAAAAGTGGGTCACGCACTCTTGCGAAATTTGTTTGTTTTTTTTACACACGCCAACACATTCTTGCAAATCAAATTTTTGATCACACACGCTCACTTGCGAAAATTTGAAAACACTTCTTTTAAAAGCATTACTTTTTTATTTCCGCATAAAATAAAATTTTGTTTAAAATAAAGTTTTATTGCAAAGTTTGGGTTTTCTTTTCTAAATTATCAATTTATTTAAAAAACAAAAAAAAAAGTTAATTTAGGAATCATGATTCTCAATTTCTCCATCTTCGCTCTCAGTATATTGTTCCTCTTCCTGTTAACAGCTTTCGACGATCTCACACCATCTATTACTGAGATTAAAATAAAATATTCGCGACTGCTCTTTTAAATGTTGTGCAAAATGTTTGAAATACCTGCCTTTAGCAATATATGATATAAAAGCTGCTCTTCAGCTTCGTTATGTTTAACATGTTATAAATTAAAAAACTCTGATTTTGGCACACTTAAGTTACCTAGAAAAAAACTTTTTTAAAGAGATTTCCAAGTACCGTTGTTCGACTAATTTTGCTTATTTTCGATTAACAAACAATTCGAATAACTTATGTCGATTAATCAAAAATTTGTCTTTTCACAGTGTATTAGTTTTTTTCTTTTATGTAAAACACAAGCCGGTACGTTTTAAATACCCTTTTATTGTTTCTTAACTCCGGAACTTTTAAGTCGAGCTACAATTTTTTAAAATATAGTACAAACACTGAAACCAAAGAGTTTGGTAATAATTTATTTTTAAGAATGTTTAGTACAGACTTTTACCAAAATGATTCAGCTGAAGAAGATGATCTTTTTGAGACGAATGAAAGCAGAAGAAGGTTTAAACAAGACTGTCAAAAGCATTGAAATTGTTAAAATCAAAAAGAGATTCAAGTATTCCTCTACATAGAACGGAAGACTTCTAATTTTAAGAAAATATAAGAAAAAGAACAAAGAAATGGAAACAGATATGGCTTATATTGCTTCACTTTCAATCTGACCAACGCACATAGGGGTTTTTTGCCAATCTAGCCGGACATTAAGCAAAAAATTTTTTTTAAGAAATGGAAAAATTTAAGTACGCAGCTCGACAGACAACAAAGTTCTGCATCGTATAGTGAATTTTCAAGTCTTTTGCTTGAGATTTGTGGTTTTGGGACACTGTTAAAACCAGGAAAGTTGATTAAATTGCATGCGTGTTCATTGACTTTTTACGGTTTTGGGAGGTTTACAATATATTTTTTTGTAGATAAACGAATAAAGATTTTACATTGAATTTTTTTTCTGTGAAAGACTATATAAACAGCTAATTATGAAAATTTTTAGAATAATTTTATTTGAATTTTTTATGATAAAAAAATTAGTACGAAATTAAAAAAAACTATTTTTTTGTTCACTTTTTTGTAAAAAAAAAAAATTTAAAAGGTTTTTGAAGGTGAGTTCCGCTGAGTTCTTAAAAATTTTATACATCACGATAAAATTTGAAATCTCTACTTTTAAATTCAAAAAAAAAAACGTTGCGCGTTGTTGCGCCATTTTTTTTTATGATTTTTTGAAAATTTCACCTTTTTTCTGTTTTTGCTCATCTTGCATAGGTACATATGATAGAAACCCTTTCGTCAGTCATAAAATGTTTTGGTGGTACGTAGATGGTTTTTATTTAAATTATTACATCTAAGCCTAATATTACCTGTGTAAAAAAAGGGATGTGCGAAACAGTAAGTAACGGGTTTTAACCACCTGTGCGGCCGCTAAAGGACGTTATTTAATAGAGCAAAATAAATGTACCTGTTTTGCATAACTTTTAAAATCATTAACAACAAAAATAATATATAATAAAAAATCAAATCTGGGCTCTAGGTACTTAGTTTTTTTAAATATATATTGTGGTTTTTGCATAAAATTGTTATCAGAACCATTTTGAAGCTTCGAGAGTAAAATGGAAAAAGTGTATACGAATTTAGAGTTATTCCAAATTATACAAGAATGTAGTTCTAAACTCGTTGAAGAGAAATTACAATTTTTAGTTAGAAAATTGTGCGAAATTTCAAAATGTCAGGGAGATAGTGACATATCAGTAGTAAATCAATGCTTAAAGAAATTCAAATATTTTTTTAAAATATTTTGGCATTCAGCACAAAGAAAAAAGGATCGATTTGTAAGCATGCATGCCAAATGGCTGGAAGGAACAGTGACAATACCTTTTTTTGGGAGTTCGTCTTCAAAACGACTACAAAAGCCGTTTGTTGAATTGACCGAAAGAAGTAAGAGAAGAAAAACTGAAATCTTGCGAACTCAAACCGATGCTGATTTATTGATGCACGCTACCCAAACACAACTACAAACGTCTGGAAAAAAAGATGCCTCAGGTCTGCTTAAAGAAATTGTGTCTTCTCCGGCAAGAGCTACAAAAATAAAAAAAGCATACAAAGCTGCACAAGAGGATAAAGTAAAACAGCTAACCCCTCTAAAGGCTCTTTCTATATTTGTAGAAGCTGATCTTTCTCGAAAACAATATGAAATAATCCGAAGTGCCGCTAAGAAGGTTTATCCTAGCTACAATATTCTGCAGAGAGAGAAAAGTGAATGCTATCCTCCAAAAGAATCATTTGAAGTAACGGAAACATGTGCTCAAATAAATCTTCAGGATTTGCTTAATCATACTGCAAGTAGATTACTTACATATTTAAAAGATGTTTTATGTGATTCACAAATAGAAGAATGCAACTCCCTCGAACTAATAAGCAAATGGGGCTGCGATGGATCACACCAGGCACAATTTAAGCAAAAGATGAAAAATGATGCTTCTGATTCTCATATTTTTCAGAGTAGTTTCGTACCGCTTCGACTAAGATATGGTGCAAAAAAGGAGAAAATATTATGGCAAAATCCAACTCCTTCATCACCGCGATATTGTAGACCTATTCGCATCAGATTTGTTAAAGAAACTGTAGATGTAATCCAAGAAGAAATTAATTATGTACAAGATGCCATTACTACATTACAAAACACTAATTTTTTAATGGAAGGAAAGTTATATTCCATAAAACATACAATGGTATTTACAATGATAGATGCAAAAGTATGTAATGCCGCAACACAAACTACGTCCACAATGAAGTGCTATATTTGTGGGGCTACTTCAAAAGAATTTAACAATTTGAAAATCAAAAGGGATATAGACGTAGATGCACTTTCTTTCGGATTATCTACTTTGCACGCCAGAATTCGTCTATTTGAGAGCATATTACACCTATCGTATAAACTCACAGTAAAAAAGTGGCAATTAAGATCGGATGAGGACAAAACTATTGTTAATGAGAGGAAAAAAACTATCCAAGAAAAATTTAGAAGTGAATTAGGGCTAATAGTGGATGTACCGAAGACTGGATTTGGAAACAGCAACGATGGTAACACCAGCAGACGATTTTTTTCCTATCCTGAATTAGCTGCAGAAATAACTGGAATTGCATTGGATTTCATCTACCGGATCAAAGTTATTATTGAAGTAATTACAAGTGGTCACAAAATCCATTTGCACGAGTTTGCCAATTATTGCTTAGACACTGCAAAACTTTACGTTACTCTATATCCCTGGCATCCTATGACACCTACAATGCACAAGATTTTAGTACATGGCGCAACTGTAATGAGTGAGGCATTGTTGCCTATCGCGCTATTATCAGAAGAAGCGTCTGAGGCACGAAATAAACATTTTCGGCTTTACAGGCAGAATTTTGCTAGAAAGTTTTCGAGGGTTCAGTGTAACAAAGATGTTATAAATAGACTTTTGCTCAGTTCTGACCCACTGATTACTAGTATAAGACCAACTCCAAAAAAAAAGTCACTACCCTTTACGAAAGAAGCAATTTCTTTTATGCTTCCACCTGTACTTGGCTCTGAAGAGAATTCAGATTCAGAAGAGGATTTTGAAGAAGCAGACGAAGAAGAACCATGGCACTCATCATCATCTTAGTGCAAAAGAGAAGTTATTTTAAATAAATTAGTTGTTATTATTTTAAATAAAATTTGCTGTTACTATTATAAATAAGTTATTATTACGAATATATTAATTATTTTCAGATAAATTAAATACTATAAAATATATAAAAGTCACATAAAATCTAAAAAATTAATATGTTTTGGAAATTAGCAAAAAAAAAAAAAATTTTACAGGGTCGTTCCGGGGGGGGGGGGGGGTGTTTGGAGGGATATCTCCCCCTACCCATTAAAGTTCAAAAATTTAATTTTTATAGTATTAAGGCGTTAGTAATCTATTTCTTTTAATATTTACATTTTTTTTAAATATTATTTTATGTAACCGCCCTCAAAAGGGGGCGGGGGGCGAAAAGTGTAATTTTACGATCTCATGGGTCTTATTTTAGGTTTTTTAACTTTCGCCGACGTTAAAAGTTGCATTTGCCAAACAAAAGTATGGGAAAAGTTTAAAAAAAATTGCATTTTTCAGAGGTTGGATTAGTTCTTCTAGGGGGAACATTTTCCTCCTTGGTCCGATTTTATTTATTTTTTAGGTTTACCTGCCTATGACAATATCACATATTTCTGCCAAGTTTCATCGATCTAGGGCACTCAATAACTTTTAAGAAGCAATATAAGCTAAAACAAAAAGTAATGTCCGGCTAGATTGGCAAAAAACCCCTATGTGCAACGCACAGTAGCGCCATTTGAGTTTTTTCGTTGCAAAAATCATATCTTTTGAACCGAATAAGATAATTGAACAGTTTAAACAGCATATGATAGATATCTGTTCAGCCTATGAAATGAGCGTTTGAAAAGGGTGCTACGCTTTGTAGGGGCCTACTTATGGGTTATCAAAGTTAAAATTAGTAGAAAAATCAATTTTATGGTAACTAAAAAAAATTATTTTTACATTTTTAGATTGTTTTTATTTTTTTTCTTTAGGGTTTTATGTTTTAAATTATTACCCAACAAATTAAAAAAAAATAATTTTTTTTTTAAATTTATTTTTTCAATTTTCTGTAAAATATTCATCACAATTCGTAAGAGAAGGTATATCTAAAAGACTAACCATTTCTAAACTATAATTATTTTCTAACTCTATTCGTGACTTCACATGCCGCTAAAGTATTGTTTAAGTGAGGACCGTAGCTGCTAATTTCAATGAGTAGTTTTTTTCAAACTATTAGATCAAACTACTGTCAGTCAAAACATATAAGGGATGGACGCCATACAATTTCTGCAACCATGTCTTTTTAACCTTTTTTACCTCTAGAACCCAAACGGGCACGTACGGGCAGATAAAACCTTTTGAATTATGTTAAGAAATAATCAAAGAACAAGTTTTGCAAATATGGCAAATATAGAAAAATATAGATTTTTTTTATTTTACGTCAAAGTTGAAAAATAGTGAAAAAACGGATAGTTTTTAAATAGTGATTTACCAGGAGAAACACAAAGCAACCAGTTAATTTTTTTTTATCATTATACATTTAATAAATACATCAATCAATACAAACAAAAAATAAGGCGATTCGTTATCTATTTTTCGTGATATTACACCTGAAATCGCAACAAATTGACTAAAAATTGTGTGTTTTTTTGAAAACCGAAAGTCGGTCAACTTTGAACGGTTATATCTTCTAAACTAAAAATGTGATATTATTAAGAGTGGCATTTTTGAAATCGTTGAAAAGTTTCCTATAACATGGGTTTATTCAAAACTTCGTCGGCGCTCATGAAAATTTTGATTTTTGCAACCTCGTTTGCTCTACGGGCGCCACTGTGCAACGTCAACAATAATTAAAAGAATCTTTTCTAAATAAAGTTTCATCAAAACAAAAGAAAGAGATCGTTGAAAACATAAAAATTTAAATTTTTTTATTCTTTTTGAAAGATTATTTTAGAAGATAAGCTTTAATTTTGTGTCTTTTTATATAAAATGTTTCCTTTTTTATTACATGAAGTAATTTTGATAAATTGTTGTTACTTTTTTAATAAAATTTTTATGTTCAAAAATTAAAATTTTTGGTTTATTTTTAAACTTCTACTTAACTAGACAAAATTTATATTATTCGATTAACCGAATAATAATAAATTGTTCGATTATTTTTTTATAAAAAAAAGAACGTCCAAAACCAGTGAAACAGAAAAAATTTCAATTTATACTTTTCATTAATAAACAACAATATGGCGCTAAATGTGTGAAATGTCATTCTTTCCAGTGTGCACATGAAGAAAAATTAGGCAAATTGTAAACAGCGGGTGATTTTTAACCATTCGAGTTTTGAAAATTTTGAAACACAGAAAATTTGCAAAACTGAATAAAATATTTATTTGGCTCGATCAAAAAATGCCTGCCAGATTATTGTTTCATGGGGATGTTTCCTCAGCTACGCGGTAGGTATTAAACTTTTACCAGTATTTTGGCAAGTATCTCACCAAAGGCAGCTGTAGAGTTGCCTTGCATAATTTTCCACCATAAAATGGACATAATTTACGAAAAACATTTTTCACACAAAACGAATTTTTAAAAAAAAATTCAATTATCTCGAGCGCTATTTCTTTCTTAATCTATTCTTGGTAAAATTTCCAACTTCACTTAGCATTTTTGGCATTTTCACATGTCACGGATTTTTTTTACATTCAAAAAAATTAACAGTGAAAAAACAAATAGCGAAAAATCACCCTTTAAATAATTTTTTTTGCGTGAAAAAAAAACAAAGTATTTTTTCTCACATTTGCATCTTTTGCACAGTTTCCAATCCCCATCGTAACTAAACCTTATAAACAATTTGTTAAGGTGATTAAATTGTTGGTTCTAAGAATCTACCTAAATATTTAAAAACGTACACGTTTTCATTGAGTTTGTTCAATCTGCCGACAAGAGCTTTTAGTTTGTTTCTGCGTGAAAGTTCATTGCTTTCATTTTATTTTTTTTCTCAATAATTATTATCGTCATTATTTTTGTTGTGTAAATTTAAGTCATTTATTTCATTGTACGTTTTCTTACTCATTTTTAATGTGTTCGGTTTTCTTCCAAAAGTCTTGTTAATAATGAAAATTACGCGTGCAACTTGATGTCTTTTCCCTACAATTTTTTTTTTTTTTTCTTTAGAAAAAATTAAGTTGTTTCTTTTACGGCAGCCTTTTGTACGTGGCCAAGTGGTTGATTGAGTATCAAAAGTGAAATCATATTGAAATTATATACAAAAGACTGCGGAGAAGTGGCTTCCAAAGAAATGCAAAGAATATAAGAAATAAAATAGGTTCTTCTTCTTTTTTTATACTGAAATGCTTAAATAAATTGATTTTATAATAGATCTTTTGTCAAAGAAGCCGAGTAAACTTATCTCAAAGTGATGGTTATTATCAAACACAATTTATATTGAGATGTTTTTTTTTCTTGATAAAATACTGCTAATAAATGACTCTGTGAAACGTGTGACTCGGAAGTTATTTTTTTTTAATATTATTATTATATATTATATTATATATTATTGCCCAATTTCTTTTTTCTTAAATTGTGTTATTTTAAAAATATTAACTTAAATTTACTTGAATGTAGTAAGCAAATGTGAAATAAATGCGATTTTAGGGGTATTTTTAATAAATTTCAGTGCTTGAAAAAAGGAAATATGAATATGGGCATTTCCTTTTTGTAACGTAACGCCAGCAGGCAAGTAAGCTTGAATTTTGGGACCATGTTGTTCAAATGTTATCCCTTTTGTAACTAAATGTGCGTTTTACACCATGATATAAAAATGTAAATTATACACATAAAATTTTTTTGAAAAAAAAAACAATTTTAATTACATGCTGGCGTTACGTTAGAAAAAGAATTCAATGACATTTAAGTTAAAAAAAAAATTATACAACTTTAAACACGATACGTGATAATTATTATAATACAAGAAAAAAAAGTTAAATATTAATGATTTTATTCTTTTTCTTTTGCTGTGAACTTTTTGTCGGACGTATACTTGATTTTTAAAATAAATATTGCGTATACTCAAATTCATATTGAACAAATGAGTAGTGCACTTGCAAACACGCTAGGTTAAAAATAATAAAAATTTTGTTAAGCCTTCATTTTATTTGTTTTTTTAAATGCTTCTGTAAGCCATTATTAATCTCCTTAAAAACTATGTAAGTTACGCCCGATTTCTGGATGAATATTCAATACTCCTGCAAAACTCTCTATATGGTTTGGCATTTCAATTTTAAAAAACTGTTTTAATCGATTTTCTCAGAATTTTGTTTTTTAATTTAGCTGTGTTTACAAGTGGACGACTAATATGGTTGTTTTCACAGTAGCTGAGATGACAAGCAGTATAAAAACTTATTAAAACATCTTTCCTAAATCAATTGTGCAAATGAAAAACAATTTTAAGTAAAATCCCCAAAAAAATTAATCTTTAAAACACTTCTTAAACAACACATTCGGCAATATATAAATGAACTTTTTATATAATGTTATCGATTTAAATGATCTCAAATTAATTTAATTTAATTAACTTTTTGAAATAAATATTTTTTTTTTTTGTTTTTCTTTTTTTCTGTATTCAACATATAATTTTTATGGAAAATATTATTATGCCAACTTGTCTCAACAATGCCTTTAAATCGCTGAGACCAACAACTGTAAATAAATTAATTTGTAAAAAGTTTGAAGAAAAAAAAAAAAAATAATATAGTATTTATTAAACTTTCTGATTAACCAGTATATACATTTACTAGATATTGCATACATTGATAGAAAGTCAGTTGAATTTCCAGATAATCGAATAAAAAGATAAGCAACAATCTGACAATTTTCTTTTTTTTATTAAATAAAAATAACAAATACACATAATGAAAAAACATGTTTTAATATGGTCAGCTCCACCAAAACTATTTTTAAAGAAATTTTTTTACAAATTATGATTAGTTGAACCACATTATTGTCAACTACAACCATATTATGGTTAAAATAGTCCTCCATCAAGAAGCTACAACCATATTATGGCTGCCTCTAAACATGTTATGGATTAAAATAACAATAATTTGTATTTAATTTAACAATAGTATTTTTCTCTTTTCCAAGAGCAACATAATATGGTTGAAAACCAACCATGTTATTAAAAGTGTTATATAAATTAAAGTTATTACTAACCATAAAATGTTCTGAGGCAACCATATTATGGTTGTGGCTTCTTGATGGAGGTCTAATATAACAATAATACAGTTGTCGGTGGCAATAAAATGGTCAAATTAAACATAATATGTTTAAAATTTTCGTTAAAATAGTTTTGTTGGAGGTGACCATATTTAAACATGTTTTTTCTCTGAATGTAAACGTAACTAAAACCTTTCTTTAACCATAATGAAACTATGCTGACTCAACTCTAGCTTTAGTTCTGCTTTTGCCCTCTACTCTAGCCCTATCTCTACTTAAGCTCTACTCTAATTGTACTCCAAGTTTACTCTAACTTTACTCTAACTGTATTCTCTACTCAACTTTTTTTATGCTTATTTTTTCAGCCATTTTTTTAATTTTCTTATTAGGTGTTAATTAATTTTCTTGCCTGTGACGACCTTCATTAACATTCTTTCTGTTTAACAGGTTTATACTACAACGTAAATTAATCTATTTTATTAAATATTGAAAATAAAATGATTCATAAAAAAAATAAATTGACGTGTGCTTCGTAGTGTCTTGAAATATAAATGTTGGAACTTTTTTGGTATCATATTTATCTTTTAAAAAAATAAAGAAAGAAATAAAACCTTAAGCGCATTCTCCTCTCCTTAAGACACTCTCAAACGCAAACTGGTGCTTTTCGAAAATTCGAACTATAAATCTTTTTGGTACTTTTTTCCATACAGCTATTTGTTTTATACTAAATATATTTACAATATTTAAGTGAGAGATAAAATATGTTTTCCTTTATTTATATGACACCATGTAAGACATATTTTTTGTATGTCGTTATGAAGTCACGCATGCAGGGGAACGCAAATCGAAAAATATACCCGCTTTCTATGGAGTTTTCAAATGAAATTTTGCAAAATAATTGGATTTTTTTTTTTGCCCAGGTAGTCAAAAAAAGTGGACGGGAGAGGATACAACTGAAACTACTAACAGGATCTTAACTAAACGTGTATCGATGTTAAGGTCAGTAGTAAGCAGTCATATCTTCAACACCCATTTCTTTAATTTTACTCTTTACTTTTGCGCCTCTGTATGTGCATGTCCAACATTTTAGCGAGGGATTAAATATGTTATTCTTAATTTGTATACCAAAAGTTAGCCATTTACTTAAAGTAATAAAGAAGTTTTAGATTTCTGACCGGAATTGACTACCGTGCAATGTAGTAGATAGTTGTTTTAAAAGTATTTGCTGAATTAGAGTTGTTTAGGGTTTTATTTCAATATAAATGTAACGAATAAACGGAAATATGAAAAGTTTGTTTTCCTTAATTTCAAAAGTCATATTTTAAAGAAATAATCGCAAATAAATTTTAAGATTTATTTAAACTGTAGATGTCAAGTATTGGAAATTTGACAATTGGGCGATCGTAGCATAAAATAATTTATATACATACTACTCCTTTAGCTCTAGTCTTCTTTACTCAAACCGTACTCTACACTTGTTTTACTCTAACTCTAATTTAACTCTAATTTAACTCTGCGTTAACTCTTCTAAACTTCAACTTTAACTCTATTTTAGCTTTAGCTTTGCTCTAAAGCTTTTTCTATCTTTTACCTTTTACTCTGCATTAACTACTACTTCTTTTAAGTTAAAGCTACGACCACACTTGGCAAATATTTGACGAAAAAGACGTAACCAGAAAGCAAACTTAATATAATTTCTTTTAATTACAATATTTATTTTGATTATAATACTGCAGCTTACAATAAATAGTTTTTGCCATATCTGGCAGTATAATTAATTTTATTTTGTGATATTAAGACCATATTAAATCTCTATAACAATTAAAAAAAAGTGGACTGCAACATCTTTTCTATGTTTTATACCAGTGGGCGTGCAAATGGACCGAGTAAAACTACTTCAAGGCTTTCTGCGGCAACCCTTTGCAGACGAAAAATGTTAACTTGATTTTGAAGTGATTAACAAGCAATATACTTAAATTACACTCACAATATTCTATACGTAAAAAAAACTGAAATTGTAATATAAAATAAATGAAAATTAAGTTAAAAACCGGTCTACTTAATTTTTTTTAACGAAAAGTTCATTTAATTTTTATTGTCAAAAATTCAACCCCATATTTCGTAAAAACAAATAAATTTTTATTTATTTTATATAATTTAACTGTCAAAAAATTAACTAATTATTCCGTTAAAAACAAAGGACTATTCAGTTATTTTATATAAATAAAGTATCAAGAAATTAACTACATATTCCGTAAAAACAAAGGAATATTCAGTTATTTTATATGATACAGCTTTTACTCGTTTACTCCACAAACGATTTTCTAAAAAGTAGAGAGAGAATATTAATTTTTACTTACCCCCGTTTCACACGTTTGTTTTACTTTTGTTGTACTGACCACATTGTTTACAGAAGAACTCTGAATTTTAAGACACCAACAGCATTACCGATATGGCTTCGCAATTATTTTACTTTAAAAATTTGATGTATTTAACTAAATTATTTTAACAAACAGAAACTGGGAATTGTTTTACACAAAACAAGCAAATCGTTTTTTATAGATAAGTAAAAATTTACTTTCGTTAGTTAAATTATATAAAATAATTGAATGTTCCTTTGTTTTTACGGAATAATCAGTTAATTTTTTAACAGTACACTTATATAAAATAACTGAATATTCCTTTGTTTTTAAAGGAGTTCGCGGTTGAAGTTTTGACAGTAAAAATTAAATGAACTTTTCGTTATTTTAAATTACATTTTCGTTTAATTTTACATAAAGAAGAATTTAACTTAATCAACGGACAATATACAATTCAACTGTAAATCCGTATTTATATGCACTTAGTTTTTTGAGTAAATGTTAGAATCAGTTTAAAATAAATTGGCTTGAAATTTTAAATGTTTATTTATTTAGAAATGACTGAACGGAATACTTCTTAAATAAACTACAGTCCGTTACTGTGATAATAAGCTGGTTTGATATATTAAAAATTTTCGTGAATTTTCGTTTTTATCTGAAATTTTTTTTTTGTTATTTTCCGACAATTTGTTTTTTTTAACCCATTTAGCAATTTCAAAAAATTTTAGTGTTTGTTTTAAAGTTGGCAATTTTTCGCGAACTTTAGCCATGTTTGCTATAGAAGCGATTTTTTTCTGTGGTTCTTTACAGCTTTCACGATTTTAAATATATATTAAACATTGCTATAATGCTGCGGTTAGCAAATTAGCGATCTTTATTTCAACTAAAGTTTTTTTCGAACAAAAACTTCGAATACACAAAAATATGCGGATTTGAGAAAACCAATTTATGAATTATGCGGATTCAAAAAATGTTTCGTTTTCAATTCGAGTCGGAACCTAGAACATACCTGAATATTTTATAATTTGTTTTTGTTTTAAATGTAAGTTAATGTAAGTTTATTTAA
This sequence comes from Pollenia griseotomentosa, assembly GCA_963931875.1. Taxonomy (NCBI): domain Eukaryota; kingdom Metazoa; phylum Arthropoda; class Insecta; order Diptera; family Polleniidae; genus Pollenia; species Pollenia griseotomentosa. Next base: position 204,111,417 of record OZ007560.1, read on the forward strand.
ATCTAAAGTCATTTGTTTTATTTATAATTAATTGCGGGTGCCCCGGTAGTCTACTTGGTAGTGAGCCAGCCTATCAATACGAGGCTTGCTGTTTCGATTCCCCCCAGAGACTTAAGCTACGGTCAGACTTATCAAATATTTGACGAAAAAAACGGGACCAACAACCAAACTAAAAAATCATTTCGCTTTATATCAATATTTATTTTGATTTAAATACCACATCTTACAAAAAAACTGTTTTTTGGTATGTCTAGTAGTATAATTAGTATATTTTGTAATCTTAAGACCATTTTAAATCTCATTAACTATTAACAAAAATAGGGGTTACGCTTATTTGATCAAATATTTTATTAGTGTGACCGTAGCTTAAGTGTGCTTCACTTTAACGGGCTTAAGTTCTTAATTACTATTGCTCGGTTAATTATGCTAAAATAAAATTTGTAATTGTATTTGTAACTCTTAGTAAATTGATGCCAGGAACAGAATAAAAGTTGGACGTAACGCCGTAAATTTTTAGAAACACGCTTCACCCACAATGCCGTCGTAAACGTACATATTTTGTTTTCTTTTGATAATAATTTTTAAAATTCCAAATAAATTCTTTTTTTATCCTTAAGTTCATATTTTTGATTGAAAAGTTTGTAGCTCCATAGAGTGTTTTTTTGCTTAAAAAAGTCTAGAAAGTATTGAAACTCTTGGTATTTGCAACATACCATATACTTTTATGCAAAATTAACGATTTGTTATTTCAAATTCTTTTTTCTTTTTTATATTTAAAATTTACTTTAAAAATAGAATTAATTACTTTAAAGGCCCAACCATAATATGCATAGCCTTGCTTAACCTACTGTCAAAAATTAACAAAAAGTCTCTCAAATGTATTTAAAAAAACAAAAACAAAATAAAAAAAACATTTGATTCCGTACGGAATGTGCGATTAGATTCGCATCTTGCTTAAGAAAATGACAGTTTCAATAAACTTAGCAAACATATTCCTTAAGTTCAATATAGTTTGCCTCATACAATTTACATGTATTCGCACAATTGCTTAAGCCAACTTAAGCACATCAATTTAAAAGAATCTACCTGCTGAGGTTGCGCTGGAAGCTTTTCTCCGATAATCTGTAAAAGTCGGACTTCGTATCCCTGTTTTAGTTTCTCCACTCATTGCTGGCATTGAAGTCTTGTCCATTTTCATTTAAATTATAATGAAGCTATTTCGCTTTTTCTTTCAGCATCAATCCACTTATCGGAAGTTTTTTATTTCTCATGTTAACAAACCACTCCTATAGAGATTTTACCATCTTTGAAACCGCTGAAGATCGCAGCGTTTTACGTTTCCCTAATCGGTCCATAATATTTGTTGTTAACACATAGAGTTTTTCTTTTCCCGGACTTTTTCATATCCCGGGAAAGCGGGATTTGTTTTTCAATTTCCCGGTATCCCGAAATTTCCCGCTCAATACGAGTCTACGCAAAATATTATTTAATTAAATATATTTGAACAAATAACATTTCCTGAGAACAATTAAATAAGTTTATAAATGCATTTGACTATTTTATTTCTGTAAACAAAAGAAAAAAGTGCTTAATGGCACCTTAAAATCTTTATGTTCACAGGTTCATATGGGCAAAATTTCAATTATTTTGTAGGATTTTGAAAGTTTAGCAAAATGACTTTTTGGTTTTCTTTTTTTAATGTGCAATAAAATTTGGAGTAATAAAACTTCCAATCTGTGTAGGAGTGTTTAGGAATAAAATTTTAGAAATCCTAAACCGCAGAGAACTGATGATGAATTCGGAGCAAATTTCCAAAAGCCACCTTTAAAGTTTTAAATTGTTCTCCTATAAAACTAAACAAATAGACCTAAGCACTTATTGCCACAGAATAAATTCAAAACCAACAGCATTTATATAAAATCAAATTCAAAAGATTTTGTTATTCGTGCTTAATTTCCAGTTTTTATTCTTGATAAAAACACTTGAAATTTATTGTTGACACTGGCTGCTTAGGCCAGATCATCAGGAAACTTCATCCATAAAGATTTTAGAAAAACTAAAGATATTAAACCAAATAAAACTTTTAAGCGTATAAGAATCATAAGCAACAGTTCTACTTGTAACAATATCAAAGTTTAAACAAAACAATCACTTTTGTCATCGTCTCTTACAGAATCTAATCCGAAAAATTTTTAAGCAGATACTCTGCATATAAAATCATCAAATTTTTTAAAGCAAGTGGAAACAACGATTTTTCGTTTGTATAAAATAAATCTGGGTCTTTAAACAAATTAAATATTTTGTACATTATTACTCTTCTTCTTTCGAAATTTCAGACTATTAAACATTGACTTACTCATCGGATACGAATTTACATTTCTTTGGCGTTTGGGAAAAATGCTGTAGTTTTTCGTTATGTATAATTGAAAATTTTTTATTTGGTGTTTTTTATAGACTTTTTTCCTAACAGCCGATGATAACAATTCGAAGCAGTTGTGCTAGACTAAAGTGAATTAACCCAAACAAAAGAGAAAAAAATTGAATTAAAGCCAATGAACAACTAAAACTGCGTTATTTTTAGACTTGAGACCTTTTTGCATAATGGCTAAGAGCTATTTCATGAAACAACTTATTTACAATTGTACATACATATCAGCAGTAAAATTCCCATCTTTGAACAAAAATAATAATAATTCACGGGCATATTTCCCGGGATTTTTTTGCCGAAAATGTGCGGGATCACGGGAAATCCCGTATGAAAAAGAATATTAACACACTTAGAAATTTTAAAATTCTTATTGCGTATGCAACAAATGGTAGATTTTACTATTTGGAAAAACTATTATGGGAAAAAGTGTAAACAAATTTATGTTTTATTTACATTAAAGCTCTAGGTCTAACAAGCTTAACAATAAGAAAGTGATTTAAAATTTTGAAATTGGCCAACTTAAATAAGAACATTTTATTATTTCTTACACTTAATGCTGTAACACTTGATTCTTTTTCCAAAAGTTGCGGAATTTCATATTTTTTATTGATGGTTAAAAACTTTAGGTTACTCTTATGCATATTTGTTAAAATACAGGTATGTGCGAAACAATATTAATTCTAGTGATTTCTATGCGTAACCAAAGACAATTGACCTTCATTAACAAAACTCAAAATATTTATGCATGTATTGTTTTAATTTTTAATTTAATTGGGGGATTCCCAAAATTATAAAATATACAAAAATCGCCAAAATTGTTTTTCACTATATAGAGCCTTTAAACTTTGTTCTCTATTTAGAGCTGAAACAGTAATCAATTAACAATTATTTGAATCAAATTGTAGTTTTGATTGTTTCCTTTTTTTCAATTTTATTTTTTCTCAAACTGATTTATTATTTTACAAATTTTATTTTTTAAATTTCAAAAGTCGAAAGTATCTAGATTATAAATTATTTTTAAGTTTAAAGTATTTAAATTATAAGTAAAAATTATGTTGCTCATCTGTTGCCTACATATATTCCCCCCTAGAGATGCTATGAAGTAGGATCTCTAACGGAATCTAACTCGTTGCTTTCGAATCTTAATTGGTATTTGACTACTTCTTTGATCCCTTTCGTTTGAATTTGCAATAAGTGTAAATTTTGGATCTTCTTTAATATCTGTGTGGAAAATGTAGGCGGGTTTTAACCTATCAATTGATATAATTTTTTCATTTCCATTTATATCCAATGTGAAAAGTTTCTGAGTTCTTTTAATGACACGAAATGGACCTTGATATGGAGCTTGAAGGGACTTTCTAACACTGTCTTCACGAACGAACACAAAATTGCAATTTGCTAAATCTTGAGATACGAAAACTGTACGATTTGTTTTATGGACTGGTGCAACAGGTTTTAATGAATTCATTTTATTCTTGAGAGATATTACATATGCATTTGTTGGCGCATTATCTGATGATTCGACAAAAAAATCTCCGGGTAAACGAAGGCCAGACCCGTATACAAGTTCTGATGGTGAACACTTAAGCGTTTCAATAAAACTCGCTCGAAGACCTAACATGACAGTTGGTAGAGCTTCATACCAATTAGAACTGTGATGACACATTAGTGCTGTTTTTAGACATCTGTGCCATCTTTCGATCATACCATTTGCAGATGGATGATATGGAGATGTACGAATACGTTGAGCTCCTAAGATATTTCCGAATTCTTTTAATAGCTGTGACTCGAATTGCCGTCCTTGATCTGTAGATATTCTTAGGGGAACACCAAATCTTGCAATCCATCCACGGTAAAAAACTTCAGCTACAGACGTTGCCTTACAATCTTCTAGTGGGATTGCTTCCGTCCAACGGGTGAATCTATCAATACATGTTAATAAATATGTAAAACCTTTAGCAGATGGCAGTGGTCCCACCAGGTCAATATTTATATGACTGAATCGTTCCATTGTTTTGGGATATGAAAATATCTCGCTGCGTGTATGTCTGGAGACTTTTGTGCGTTGACAGGTAAGACATGTTTTCACCAAATATTTAATGCTTTTGCTCATATTTGGCCAAACGAATCGTTTTCGAGCCGCTTCATATGTTGCTGCATATCCACCATGAGATAGATCGTGAAATGTATGAAAAACATTTTCACGATGATCTTTAGAAACAAATGGTCTAACATTTTCGGTTGATATATCACAGTAAAGTGGTTTTGCGTCTGTAGCAAATTTAATTGTCTTGAAAATTAAAGAAGTGGATTCTGGATGTAACAAAAAGTGTTGTAATTCGGGATCATTTTCTTGATCCTCGGCCAACTTTTTGTAGTCTATGTTAGACGATCCAGAAATTTCTGTAATGCGGGAAAGCGTATCTGCTACTAAATTATCGGAACCTTTAATGTGACGTATATCAGTTGAAAATTGAGCCAAAAAATCTAATTGACGATACTGCCGCGGATTTGCTTTATCGAGGTTTTGTTTGAAAGCAAACGTCAATGGTTTATGGTCTGTAAATATAATAAATTGTCTTCCTTCAAGCATATGACGATAATACTTTACTACTGTAAACATTGCCAAAAGTTCTCTATCGTAAGTGCTGTACTTTTTCTGTGCTTCATTTAGTTTTCTTGAGAAAAATGATAAGGGCTGCCAACCATCTTGAGTTTTTTGTTGTAACACACCACCCATAGCGACGTCTGATGCATCGACCATGACACATATCGGTAAGCTTTACCTAGGGTGAGCTAGAAGTGTGACACTAGATAAATCTGTTTTGCATTTTTCAAATGCGGCGATTGCTTCTGGTGTCCACTTTATTGGGGTGTTATCATTTTTCTTATTTCCCCTTTGATAAGCAAGAAGTGGTAATTGAGTAGTTGCAGCATTTGGAATAAACCTTCTGTAAAAATTAACCATTGCAACAAAGCGACGTAGTTCTTTAACGGTTTTAGGCATAGGGAACTGGACAATAGCGGAAACCTTTTCTGGCAGTGGCTTAATACCATTTTCGTTGACATGATGGCCAAGAAACTTGACAGCATTTTGGCCAAAAACGCACTTTTCAATGTTGATTACTACTCCATATTCTTGAAGACGTTTGAATACTTGATTGAGGTGTTCAAAATGCATTTCCTTATTTTCGGAAGCGATTAAAATATCATCAATGTAAGGAAAACAAAAATCAAGTCCTCGGAGCACTTCGTGAATGAAACGTTGGAAGGTTTGTCCTGCGTTGCAAAGACCAAAAGTCATAAAACGGAACTCGAACAAACCAAACGGGGTTGTTATTGCTGTTTTTGGGACATCATTTTCAGCCACTGGTATTTGATTATACATATCGTTACCTAAAACGCAAAAGGCCCTAACTAACAAAAAATAAAAAATCGACTTTTTTATGAAATCTGATGATTTGCATCAACACTAATGTCCACAATCAATTTTGGAGTCTTTCAACCAAAATTAGTGCTTTTATTAACAAAAAACAAACGGCCCTATCTACAAAAGATTATATGAATACACGCTTAAAGACCTTACTAACAGTTTGCATAATATGCAACATTGTCAATTGTCAAAACAACTGGTAGGTTTTACAAGAAAAATAGAAGGAAAATAAATTATAAGCCGTTTTAGGCAATTTATCAATTAACATTTTGAATAGTAATTTGCTTCTCCTTTAAAATTTTCAAAATGTTAGATAGGGCGTTTTGCGTTTTAGGTAACGATATGCTCTTACCAGGTCAATAGTCGAAAAAATGCGTTTACCATAAAGACCATGAGTAAAGTCATGAATATGGGGTATAGGGTACTTGTCGGGGATTGATTGAGCATTTAGACGACGGTAATCTCCACAAGGGCGCCACTGACCATTCTTCTTGGGTACTAAATGTAATGGACTTGACCAGCAACTTTTTGAAGTTCTGCATAGACCTTGCTCAATCATAAAGTTGAACTCTCGTTTTGCAATTTCAAGTTTGTCTGGAGGAAGACGTCGTGGTTTTGCTGTTACAGGACGACCTGTTGTCTCAATAACGTGTTGAATGTTATGTGATTTTTTCCCAACAGCAGTTGAAGGATTAGTTATTGCAGGGTATTTGAAAAGTAGATCATGATACTCATTAGTTTTTAGAACTGTTTTGATTTCGTAGTAATTAGAAATATTACCAATTTTCCCTTTTGCAGACAAACCGGTCGTCGAATCTATTAGTTGGACATTTTTTATATCAACAATAAGACCAAAATTTCTTAAAAAATCAGCTCCACAAATTTCCACTGAAAATTCCTTCTAAGACCAAATGATGGGGATAAAATTTGTTCTCCATACGTGTTGATAGGAGAGTTGTTTGCGGCAAAAAGTTTGTATTTTTGACATTTTCCTTTTGATGGATAACGCGCTGGCAAGACGGATATATCGGTGCCTGTATCCACGAGAAAATATTTACCCTCAGTCTTATCGTACATAAAAAGGCGATTGGTTGCATTTCCCCGGTCACTATTGGCATCTAGTGACCGGGTTGTAAGTTTTCCGATTGATTATTAACGAAAGAGCATGGAGGACGACACTTACGAGCTTTTTCTTTAAACCTTCTATGATAATAACAAATTTCGCAGGATGATGAATTTCTGCTGGAACTGCGGTGAGATCCTCTAGATCTGCTTCTCCTAAATGTTTTGAGATTACGTAGAGCATCGTTTATGCTAAGAATCTGTGCTTTAATTTCAGCAAGTTCACTAGTAGGAGTAATTTCAGACAAGAATGTGTTTCGCGGAATTTGTATATCACCAATTTTATCGGCCATTTTTACGAGATTATCGATTGGCTCTGAAGATGTCGCTAAAATAGCTTGTGTTTGAGATGGTAATCTTTGTAACCACATATTTCGCAAAAAATCTTCCGTGACACCACCATTTGCAAGGTTTCTCATTTCTCGAAGCAGAACACTTGGCTTCTTATCTCCAATTTCTACGTTTGTCAGAAGAGTCTTGATGCGTTTTTCCTCCGAAACAGAGAAATGATCAATTAGGCGTTGCTTAATCTGCTTGTAAGCATCGGTGGGAGGATTCATAACTATATCACTCACCTGGCTAAGTATTTCTGCATCCAAGTCAGCCAAGATGATAAAGTATTTTGTCCTCTCATTTGTAACATTATGTAACACAAATTGAGCTTCAACTTGTGCAAACCACAGGAGCGGACTCTCTTTCCAGAAACGAGGAATTTTAATGGCAACAGATAAATTTGGGGTGCGTGCATCACCAGCTGCAGGATTCTGAACATCGGATGATGTTGAACTTTGTTCAGTCGTAGAACGTGTTACAGGCATCAGATCACGTCGGGGTCACCACTTGAAACAGTAATCAATTAACAATTATTTGAATCAAATTGTAGTTTTGATTGTTTCCTTTTTTTCAATTTTATTTTTTCTCAAACTGATTTATTATTTTACAAATTTTATTTTTTAAATTTCAAAAGTCGAAAGTATCTAGATTATAAATTATTTTTAAGTTTAAAGTATTTAAATTATAAGTAAAAATTATGTTGCTCATCTGTTGCCTACAGAGCGTTAATATAAATAATAGGTGTTGCAATACTGTATAGTTCACCATATTGAAAGTTCACATTATCGAGACTTAACTGTATAAACAAAACATTTTCAAAATAGGTGAAAGTTCTAAAGTTCTAAAAATTAAGGGAAACATCTGTATATAAAAAAAAAAGTTCTTAAATATCTCTATCGACTCAAAAGTTACAAAATGTTGGCGGCCGATTCAAAACGATTCCAAACCACTATGAGAGGTACATCTTTTGACCCATGCAATAAGTGTGTGAATTTTCGTATACACAAGTGTATTTTATTTCTGGAGACGAATTTTCCCTTTCACTCTATTTTAAATTTTGTAAAATAATCCTTTAAGTGTATTAAAACTTTTATGGTTATTGTGTTCGGCTGTTACTGTTGCTACTTTTGGGTTACATATTTTTTTCTTTGATTCTGACTGTCACTGTATAATTTGTTATTGTTGATGTTTTCATGTTTTTTTGTTATTTTTATTACAACTTGTTGTACCGAATGCAGCAACCACAAATTTTGTTGCATAAACTAAAAAGCACTTGCATTCAAGTGTATCAGTCATAAGGTTTTATTTGTTGGAAATTTGTGGCAGTTTTTCCTTAAATGTGTGTGTGTTTGTATAAGTGTTTTGTGTATTAGTGTATGTATGCTCTTATTTTCCGTATAGTGCGTGTCTAAATAAAAATTGTTACATTTTCGCTTTTTGGTTCAAATGGGGATTTTATTTCAATGTTTTATTAAAATATGCATTTTTTCCCCTTGGCTTTACTTACATTTCTTTTTCCTTTTTTAGGGTGTCAGTAATGCTCCGATTTTGTTGCTGCAAAAATAAAAAAAAGGAAAGTATTATTTGGGTTATTATTTGTTAAATGTAAAATATTGTGCCAGTTTTTTTTAACTTATGATGCATTGCAGTGCTTATTTTTTATTCATTTTGTGTTTTTTTTTTTTGGAAAGAAGAAAAGAATGGAAAGTGCATTTATTTTAAAATATTATGTTTGACCTTAATATTTATGGCTTTTGTGTAAATTATTCAGTATTTAAATCAAAGGATTATAAAGAAAAAAATGTGTGCTGTTAATTTTAAAATAATGCCATGTTTTTTGAATTTTTGGTAGATTTTAATAAAAATGGGAAAACATTTTTAAATAATGAAAGCGACTTTGTTTGAAAGAAAAACTTTTGAAGAAACAAGTTAGAATAATATATTCAGCTGTGCCAAATAATTTAGAATGAGAACATTTGTTACTTTTAAATACAAATGATATTTTTTTTGATTTTTTAACAATTTTTCAATTGTTTTTTAGAGATTTTTTCTTTGATTTTGAAAATTTGTTTTCATTTTAGGATTCTTTTAAATTTTTGTGATTTAAAAATTTGTTATATTATGAAAAGTTTTTAGATTTCTTCGTGGATTAACTTTTACTATTTATGGTTGTTTTAATCCAAATTTTGGTTTTTAATCAGGCTCAAGTTCATTTAATTTAATATTGATTAAATTTTTTATATGAAGAAAGAAATTAACACAACCCTTATACCTTCTTTGAATTTCAACCATTTTTTATACTTTGCAGATTTAAATGTCATTGTAAAATCAATCTCATTAGTTTAGGCGGTTAATTGTGTTTTTTTTGAAGCCCGTTAGTTTCAATAAAAAGGTAAGGTGTCAAACGAACTGTCATTCTGCAATCACTAATTGATCAGCATAATTTTTAAAAATATTTAAAAACGCATATATTTAATGAATCGTTTTCATAAAAAATGTTCATTAGTTAAATTAAATTTTCATTGTCTAAATGGAATTTCATATGTATAATGAAGTATTTTCGTTAAATCCCTTCATTGGATTTCGTAATTACGTTAAAAATGTTTAATTGGATATACGAAAACTTAAGTTTGTCCAAGTTTAACAAAAAAATTTTAATAGGGAACATAAAAAAACAATTTGCAAACATAACTATATTCATAAATAAATACAAAATTATCGTTTCCTTAAAAAATGTTTAATTGTTAATTAAAAAATATAAGATAAAATTATTTCATACATCTAATGTAATATACATACCATTAAATTTATGAAATAAAATTTTTTTTTATAAAAGCAACATGTTTCAATAATTAAAAAAAAAATTATTTTTAACATTCAAATAACTCTATAGTTTCAATAATTAAAAGTATAAAAATATTTCAAAAAAGCACGCTTTCATAAATTTAAATTTTCATTATGACAATAAAAAATGTCATTATAGTAATGAAACAAAATCTTTCAATCCATAAATATGTATGTTTTTAGTTATCTTTAATATGAACATACCTACCTACATAAAGTATGTAATAAGTAATGAACAAACAAGTGTTCTCCTTAAAAAAAAACACACCCTTATTTTAAACTGTTGTCAACCAAATGATGTATACGAAAAAGCTTGTTCTCTCTTTATGTGGTCCTTTTTTATTATGCGTTTGCAAACAAAATTAACGTTGTTATTGTTGTTATGGGAAATTTAATCTGATATTTACGCTTTAAATTGAGTAATGGCAAAAAACATGTTTTTTTTTTTATTCAAAAACTACACTGCCCCAGTACGCTAGCTGGTAGTGAGCTAGTCTATCAGCGCCGAGGTTGCGGGATCGATTCCCGCCAGAGACTTTGGTTCCTGCAGACAAGTGTAAAGCTTCGCGGGATTAGTTTAGGGAATTATTTAAAAAAAAAAAAAAAAAAAATTTAAGAAAAAAATAAAAAATTTCTTTTTTTAATTTTTGAAAGTTTTCATCCAATGAATAATATTCATAGATCTAATGTAATGTTTCCTTAAATACATTTTAATGAAACAGGTTTCATTGATCCAACGAAGCGCTGCATAGGTTCCTTTTTAATGCAATTTTTCATGGGATTAATGTCAAAATTCATTGGTATTGTGAAGAAAATTCTTTCAGTGTAGAAACTGATGTAAAATTATGAACATATTGTGTTCTGTTTGCCATCGAAAAACTAAAGAAATTTTGTAACTTATATCCAAGTATTGTATGATCAACAGTAAACAAAGGCTTCGGTATGATACAACAGAATTAAAAAAGTTATACCATATTTAATAAATATGGTATCTGTATTCGGAATTTGTTTTAGGTATTGGGATAATTTTTGCTGTTTTGCATCTGTACGGAAAACTGCAAGTAGTGATAATTTGGTTATATATATATATGTTATTATCGGTAGCAATTGTGGTAAAAAATAGAATTTTTAGGCTAACATTACATTTGTACTAAACAATTCTGTACAGTGATTTTAACACTAGAAATATGCATAACCAATTCAAAAACAATTTAAACTAATAAAATCACTAACAAATATAAAATAACTATTAAATACAAAAAAATTTATAAATTAAATTAATTCTTAACTAAAGTTACAATATGTTCAATTCATTTAAAATATTAATTATCATTTCAATTATCAAATGTGAATGTCAACTTTTATTAAAGAAGAAGAATATAAAAATCTTTTTTTTTTAACAAAAGGCCATACGACAGAGCTTGTTAATTAGACATACATACATATGTATATGATTAGGTGTAATTAAAGAAAAATTAACACTAATTACTAAAACACTTAGGAAATTCTAATAGAGGCCGGTGACTCTGTGCCAATTAATTGGTCGTTCGTCTGCGTAAGAAATATAAATATGTAAATCTATCGTAGAGTTTGTTTCGCAGGACAAGCTTCGGTCAACGCAATGATTGTGTATATTTTCATATACACTAATGTTATCTGTCTCTAATGGCAAATATTCGTTGAGAATAATTCGTCGTTCGTCCTAGTTATGTTCCTACCTTTAAAAGAAAAAGAGTAACAGATGCAAATGTAGACTTCCATATTTTTCTAAATAATCTATTCTATGTCTTAGAGACTGTCGGTTAAAAATAGCGAGCTTTTTTGCTTTCTTCATTTCTTTAACTTAATATCTTTTTACACAATAATTAATATTGTTCTAATTCCCGGTGAAGGGTGAGAAAGATTCGGCAAAGCCCAATAAGAGCGCATTTCTTCATTACTATTTTTTTACAATTCATCTAATTTTATTAACTCTTAATATTTTTCTAAGTTTTTCTCCAGTAAAATCATAATTTGCAAGCTGGAGATGAGAAGGAATGGAAAAGCGTTTGTTGTTTTTTCTGCTGATAATGAGGTTTGTAAGTTTAAACGAATTTGTCGGCCGCTTGTTTTCTCTTTTTCTTCAAAAGAAAAAGAAAAAAAAAACACTGCCAGGAAATAATTTCACAATTTGATGTTATTTCCGTAGTTTAGTGCATTTTTTTGTTGAAATAATTTATATATTTTTGTTAGAAGAGTAACTAGTCTATTGAGTGCTGTGTTATTTTATCTTATCTATTAGTCATTTGATTTATCACTGATTATGTTACTTCTTGCTAAAGAATATTTATGTTTTATTATAACATTTTATTGAATTATTTTCATGTAAACTTTTTTTTTATTAAGCTGAAATAGGTTAGTTATTTCTTATTAAATAGGCCGTAGTTAATAAAGTGCTGAATAAACTTAAATGTCTTAAAGATAAAAAAAATGTTTTATTACTTTTTTTGGTGTAAAAAGAAGCTAAATTTGTGTTTAAAAAATTTCAAAAAATGTATACACAGATTGATACAGGGAACTTACGGGAGTTTCAAAAAGAACTTGGTTATAAAAATGCAAGTCTGTAAAAGCTGTAGTCTGTAAAATTCGTAATGTTTTATGTTCGTAATATCGTCCTTTTGAAAGGGATTTTTTAAAAATTGGTCGATTAAAAACATAAAAATACATATTTTATTTGAATTCAAGAAAGATATAATCTTATATGTTTTTTAAGACACCGTTTTCCGTTTATAATACTGACCCCTATCCTGCGTTTCGATTCGGATCGAAATTTTCTCCGTTTTTGGCAACTTTGGTGTTTTGTGCCAATGTTCTGTAACTCCCGCGTTGAAAAACTTTTCGATTGAAATGTGAGAACTGAAACAAAAATACCATAAGTTGAAACAAACATGTTTTTCTCACTAAACTGTTACTGTATCATTTTTGGTGTGTAATAGCTGTAACGTAAGGAAATTACTCGCCAAAAATGTTTCAGTAACAGTTTAGTGAGAAAAACATCTTTGTTTCAACTTATGGTATTTTTGTTTCAGTTCTCACATTTCAATCTAAAAGTTTTTCAACGCGGGAGTTACAGAACATTGGCACAAAATACCAAAGTTGCCAAAAACGGAGAAAATTTCGATCCGAATCGAAACGCAGAATAGGGGTCACTATTTTATTATTTTATAATTTTAGCTTTAGAGTATTACAGTATTGAGCAGAGCTCCACTTGCATCAACTAAAGAGAGCAAATAAAGTCTGAAAATATGTTATAAGCTTTCACAACACGTCTCTTTAACATCTCAATTTACACAAATAATATTCTTAATTTTAAATAAATTGTTATAAAATTTTTTCAATTAGATTAATACAATAAAGTTAAAAAATCGTAAAATTTGTTAGCAACAACTTAACTTTATTACACACAGTTTATGATGTAGTTGATAGTGGCACATTTAGTTTATGAATTTCGCCTGCTGAGCACGTACTCAACCACTCAAGAAGATGATGAAGTACTTTAAGACATACATAATGCACTTATTCACTCCCAGTCACTGTTTGCACACTTTGTTTATTTTATTCTGTCTTAGAAGATGAGCATCAGCTGCTGCTGATACAAGTAAACTTTGAGATAGTGTTAACAAACCGGTAAGAATAAATTCAAGTTAATTAATTTAATAAACATAAAAAAATGAGAATTGCTAACAAGTGTTTGTGAAGACTAATGCTGAGGTTAAGAGACAAGTTTCATTGACAATATTGGAATTAGTTGGAAGGAAAAATAACGCAATTTTCACCAACAGAAAAAATAAATTTTTATGAGAATTTAAGCATCGTACACTTTGTTTGTTTGATTCGTCAACGTGGCTGGCAGTTATGAAATTAACAAGCAGTCAAGTCCAGTCTATTGACCCCGTTTTGACAAAACCACACACCGTTTAAAGCATGAAAATTAATGACAAGGCACTAGTTATTAAAGCTTCTTAATCTAATCTATCACGTTCAAACAATATGATTAGGTCATCTAAATTGATCGCTGGTACTTTTGATAGGCCGTCCACTTCAAGTTAAGTACGGTTCATTCACAGGAAAGAAGAATAACGGTTTGAGTTTGCTCTGGTTCATGACAGCTACGTCTATGTTTGTTAAAGGAAAATCTCAGTTTGCTTGCATGTTTTCCGATAGCCCAAGTCCTACGTAATCCGTATCAGCTTCTCACTAAAAGTCACAATTTTCCAAAAATTTTGCAAACGGCCTGTATACGACATCTCTTTTAATCACTGTGAAAATAATGTTAGAAAATGCAGATTTTGATTGTTCCGAGAGGTAAAGCAACCGACACCTAAAATCTTATCGCGTTTCTTTCCATTAAATAGCTTGGGGCCAACGGATTTTAGTGCACCAAATGTAGCGTTTTCTGGCGCGTATCTTTAACGCTAAAATGTCATCTATAAAAAATAGATGAACATGAACAGTAATTTTACCTTATCTTTTTAATAAACACCACAACATTGAAAAAAAAATCAAGATAAAACCGCTAGTTTGTACAGCCAACTACACAAATTAACACATTTCACAAACGATTTTTTTCGCTTAAAGTGATCGTAATAAATCGATTTTTAATTTACAGTAATGATTCGATACAAAATTAGTTCATTTTAATGAACTGCCCTGATTGCAACCGTTTGTCAAATCCTTCTTGACTTCGAGGTATTACGAAATTATATTATTGGAACATAAATCGTCCTACTTAATTTTTTTCCAATCGGTCCATTTTTGTATAATAAATAACGGAGCACATGTATAAGACATAAAAAGAATGATACAATTTATTCGTGTAACGTATGTTTTTATTATCTTTACGACTAGTTTCATACACTTTGCAACGCGTTAACAAACAAACAAGAGAGAAGTAGTGACTACAATTATTTTGTTATTACCAGGGAAACCATTAATAGGAAATTGCATGTTTTTCCCGATCAATGAAGGCAAAAACAATATACTTATCCGTTTTAAAAATTTTTAATTTGATAGTGCATATATTTGCATATTTTACCGTTTTTTATGCATATCTTAGTTAAAAGAGCATTTTTCCAGCATTTTTTAAGTTTATAGCGCATAATTTGCCTTTTTGAGGCATATTTTGATACATGTTATATTTAATATATAACAATGATTTTGCGAAATTTTGGCTTTTCTGTTTAAATATTTATCTGTATACTAGGGTATTCATTACTTTAATTATTACTACCCGACTAACTGATCGGTTAATTTAAAATTGGCAATTTTCGATTAACGATTAAACCGGTTAATTTCAGTCGATTAACCGATGTTACAAATTTTTGCAGTTTTTTGAAGTGTTATAACATATTTTTTAGTGTTTTTAATTGTTTGTTTCGTCTCATATAAAAAAGGTATACATATTCGAGCAATACATTCTTAAAATACAGTACAAAAACATAAACTATGGGTTCGGAAATACATTTTTTTTAGTTTGTTCGGTGCTGAGCTTTGCCAGGATGAGTCAGATGATGACCTTACGATAGAAGAAACTCTCGATTGTAACACAAACTATTTTTTACAAAATTAGCCGAAATAATGGCATAATGGAAAATGTTATATGTTGAGAGAAATCCTTTAAAAGGACTGAGAAATTAGATAATCTGTATCATGATACAAAGAAACCAAGATAACGCATTCAGCTTTAAAAATTAAATGTTTGTGCACATCTACGTCACATCAGCGTATAAGTGCAGCTTAAATATAGAAACACAAGCAAACAAACATGTGTGTAATATGCTAAAGTGACGTCATATTAAACAGTTGAATTTTGTAAACATGTGCAATGAGTAATCTTAAATCTGTATTATGGGTTGCTTCCGATTTCTCAAACATCTTCGATAAGTGAAAGAATTGTTTCCAAATCAAGTTTTATCAAAACTAAAGAAAAGAATCGCTTAAATTCTAAACATTTAAACCAAATTATTTTTCCAAAGGATTATTTTATAAAATCTCAAACTATTGAAATAATTAATAAAAAAAATCTCAGTTAATTTTTAAATAAATACATGAAAATATTATGTATTAACTATAAAACATGTTTTTCATATTTATGAATTACTTTTTTGTTTGCTCGTTTTAGTTCAAGAATTGTTCGTTATGTTATTGTTTTTTTTTTTTTTACTTAAAGACTTCAATAATAAATAATTTTTGCATTTTTATTAATTGAAATTACTTAATTTATAACAAAACTTTATTAATCGGTTAACCGATCAATAACAAAATTAACCGATTATTAACCGATAAAACCAAAACCTCGGTTAATTAATCGAGCGATTAACCGATTAAAGCGAAACCCCGATTAAATGAATACCCTACTGTATACCCAACGTGTTGCTTCAATTTCGACATTTAATTTTTACTCGAAAAGCTGGGGGGTTACTGCGTATTTCGATTCGAAAGAAATCATATACGATTTTGGACAATTTGTACTGTGTATTACGATTTTCGCAATCGTTCGAAATGATAGCAGAGGTTGTATTTTTAAAAAATTTAAAATTTGATGAAAACTTTTTGTTCTTGTTTTTTTAAACTTTAAAATTTTATACGCAAACAAAAATGAAGGAAAAACCAATTATATACGATTTTTGCGATGTGTGAAATGCATAGAAATCTGGACCAATCTTTAGTATACCGATCGGTTCAGAATCACTTTTTAAAGTGATCTTACGAAAACCATCCGTCCATCTGGATGGTTGCCTGTCCATGTTGATTTTGTGCAATTTGCAATCTTGTAGGTAATTTAATAAAATTTGATGAATACATTTTAATTAATTTGATTTATAATAAGTTATCATTAATTATTTAATTTAATTTATAAAGACGAATTCTATATAAATGGTGAGAATCGGTCTATAATTTTACTTATTCCCCATAAAAACTTCTTTCCCAATTAGACTTTTTGTGTCCATAAACCTTTAAGACAAAAAATCTCATATGGATGTTAAAACAACTTTTAAAAGAGTTTTGACCTCTTGTTTTTGAGAGCCGGTGACTGCCCATCGTTTCCAAATAGGGTAAAATCTCAAAAAATTTGTCAGGTAATAGTATTTGGTCTTTACCGATTATAGTTTTAGGATTGTTATTATTAGACGGAACTGTTATTAAATTGTTGAATATTTTGTTCTCAAATTAGCAATATTTAAATTTTTGGGGAGTATTTTTAACATTTTTCAGGGCATATTTTCAAGTTTTTACTGCATACTTAATGCGCATAAAACCCATTTTTTAGAGAATGATTCTGGTTTCCCTGGTTATTACTATAACGAGGCGTATCAATAAATTAACTAAATTCTGATTAGCATAATCTCTAGCTTAATTGGATCACACAAAATCTCATATAATTTATAGTAAATATAATAATAATTTGTGTCGTTTATACAATGATCTATCCATCCATGATACAAATACAGAAGGTAGTTCCACTTTTTCTTTTTGTCGCCATATTAACGTTCTGACGTTTATTGGAATTATGAAAATGTGAGCTACCACATTTTATTAAATAATCCCATTTTTCTGTCTTTGTTTTTTTTTTATTTGAAGTTAAAAAAAAATTTAATATAAATTTACATAGAATTAAAAACAATTTATATTAAAATGTTTTAAAATTAATTTTGTAAATTTTGAAAGCAAGAAATAAAATAAAATATGTATATTTAAAAGTTAAAAAGAAGAAAATTGTTTTTAAAAATGTTGGGAAGTTTTGGAAGATTTAATGCGAAAGAGTTTGTGCTGATGTGTCCAACACATATTGGTTCTAGGCCCAGTTTTAGTATACCGATTAACTTATAATCACATTCTGAATCAATCTAACGATGCCCGTTCGTCCGACTGGCTGGCTGTCAACGCACACTGTGTGCGAAAAGTTGTTACGTACAAAGTACAAGGAAGAACCTTTTTATACCCACGCCACATTTACGGAAAGGGTATTATGCATTTGTGATAATGTTTGTAACACTTAAAACACTTAAACTTTTAAGTACACCAGCTGACTAGCTGGCCGGCTGGCTATCTGGCAGATTGTCCCTGTAAACCTTGTGCGCAAAGTGCAGGTCGCAATATTAGAGATAATTTATAGAAATTTATCTCATAGGTTCTAATTGGCACAAGGACCAAGGGGCGAATTGGTTCATAATTTTACATAGCCAGCCCACACGCTTCATTCTGGAATATGGTCTTTGTGCCCATTAAGCATCTTATTATGTTGGTATTAAGATTAAATAATGGTTTAAACTAATTTTATTGCAATCAAAACTATTTTACCAAATTTTATTGAAATTGGTCAATATTTTACCACAGCTTCCATACAAATTCTACTGCCGAAAATTGTTTTTAATACAATAACTTCCTTGTTAATGTTAATATTTACATAAAAATTGTGCGGATGGGTCCAAAATCATAGGTCCCATATAAACGCTCTTCTTAAAATTACTTAAAGGAAAAGTCTTATGTAGACAAAGATATCTAAATAATATGCGGTACAAAGAACTTTTATATGAATACTAAGCTCAATTGCATAATTTTGTTCTGGCGGGTGCATGATTGCCCATGGGCACCGTATGAGGTACACTTGCTAAAATTTGTTCTTATATTCTGGGATGGAGGGTATCATATGGTTGGGCTTGACCGACTTTACTTTCTTGTTTGCTTAAGATTTATTTTTAATTTCTTAATTGCTCGCTGAACAACATGAATTTTAAAATTTTGGGGAGAAATTAAGTTATTAAATGATGTGGAACGATGGCCTCGAAAATTTTATAAACGTTTTATCTAAAGGCGTGCTTAACAAACCAAGCAACGATTTTTTGACTAAACTTGAACTACTAAATACAATATTTGCTTAATCAAAAAATTATTATGTAATTCATATGTAGTGTTAGATAAAAATAGAATCTTTTTTAAGAATACGTTTTTTAAAAACCTAAACCAATCTTAAAATGTTTGTTAAAATAAAAAGATAATAAAATGGTAACTTAATTCTTGTTAATAAATTTAAATTTTTTAAATAAAGATTAACAGACCATAAAAATAATGTGTTTTTAATTTTCGCGAAAGCAAATTAAAATGCTTAAATATCACATTAAAGCTGTTAATCCAAATTACACATTTATACTTATAATTTCCAAAGGGAATTACTTGTCTTTTGTATATGTGGCAACGTTTTTTTTAATGTTTTCAAAAAACAAAATTCAAATAATTCCGATAAACTTCCAAAAAATAATTGTGAGAGAGAAGTGGAACTACCTTGTGTATTTGTATCATGTATCCATCTACATAACAAACAACGAGAGAAAAAAGTGAATAAAATACTCAAATTCTTTTTTATTTAATTGTTAGCTTAAACACAAACAATTTAGTAGTACAAACCAGTAAAACGGAAAAAATGCTGATGGAGATCGTCGCTGGCTGGAAAATTAATTACATGCAATTTACTTTACTGTCAATTTAAAAGATTAGCTTATAAAAAGTGGGATATTACATGATGTAACAGGAATATAAAAACGTAATATAATTAGTTATAACTTGATTTGAAACAAGAATGAAAAACAGACGGAATACCATTCTAACAACTCAAAACGAACTTCTAAAATGGCTGAAATAAATAATCATAGTAGGGTTAATATTTCATAAAAATAAATAAATGACTTAGCATTTATAAACTTTTTTCATTGTATGAACGTAGAACAATGAAAATTATTTTTGTTTTAATCAAGCAATGTTTTTAAATAAATGAAAACATTCCATTTTATTAACTCCAAGTTCCATTAATGATACATTACATTTAATTAATGAAAATTTACGTTGCATTGTAGAATTTATGTCGTAGAATTAATGACAAAATATCATTTTGCTTATAACGATTCGAACTTAATAAAACAATTTTCGAAGCGGTAAAGACGCTCTACGTTGGCTCAAAAATAATGACAATCAATTACAGGAATTAAAAAAAAAGAAACATTTACGAAGGGTTTTTTCTTAGTATTTACAGTCTCATATAAGCCACCTGTCCAAAATCGCTTTAAGAGGGACAAATCGCTTATACATGTTAATATTTAGGTAAATTTAGGCATAAAGAACTCATATATGAATCTTAGCCTAATAATTTTGTTTGGCACAGTTCATGAATGGCCGTGTGTCCCAGTAGAGACTCGAAAAGTTGTTTTTGTATTTTGTAAAGTAGGGTATTAGATGGTCAAGCTTGACATACTATACTTTCTTACTTATTCTAAATTGAAGAAGTAAAGAAAAACGGCTTGCAAATAATGGAAATACCACATTTTCGAAGCAATTAAAACACTGTTGTTTACACTATTTTAACCTCGTTAATAAATTTTGGATGTTAACCCTTCAAGTAACACATTTAAAAAAACACCATCATTATTACACATTTTACGTTCTACCCTAAATAAGTCGAAATTTGCTATAAGAGTCATGGCTTAAAATTTCAAGCAAATACGTATTTAATAAATTGTATATGAAAATTAAATGCACTTTAATATTTTATTAAATACTTAATCGTATAAAGATTTAAAATTTTAGTTTTTATAGTTAATTAGGATTTATAATGCATATTAATTAGCTTAATATTATTAATAATTTAAGCTTTTTATTTAATATTTTTAAATTGCATCAATTTGATTTAATAGTCATTCATTATTTTATTATTATTTTTGTTTAGTTTAATTTATTAAAATAACAAACAAAAACAAAATGCATTTATGCGTTAAAAGTGCAAATTTTGTTCGAAAAAAATATATATATTTATTTTCACAAATAAACAACTATTTTGTTGTGTATTAAAAACAATTAAGAGTACTTTATTTGGCTATGCCGAATCTTATATACCCTTCAAAATGGTGCGATAAGACCAGAAAGTTATGCCTTATTTTATCTTTAGATATAAATAAATCTTTTATAATAAATCACGGCTAATTCTTTAAATCCGCCCATATTTCGAAGGATATTTAAGTAGGTTATGTTTTGATAACCCAACAATGTCTACCAAATTTGGAAAATTTTTCTCTTATGGCCGATTTCACCAATTTATTTATATATCAATTTATGTTTAAAATCGTTTTTTATGTCAAATAAAAATAAAATTATATGAAAAACTTTATTTAAATATGAATTGATATTTAAATAGAATTCGTGAAATCTTGTAGATTCGGAAACTTTGGCTCTAGAGTGCAGGATAAGGGCTAAAAAGAACAAAAAATACAAAACATTGTTTAAACACAAAAAAAAAAAATCATAAATAACAAATATGCAAAAATATATATTACATGATATATAACATCGCTGTTGTACCCTACAATTATTTTCCATTTACGATTGGAAACTTGGTTAATTTTGTTTATAACATTTATGAAAAAAAAAAAAACTAAAAACATAAGAAACATTTTTGAATTTATTATTTATTTTGCTTTCTAAACATTGCAAAAGTAAAAAAATAATCACCAACTGAAATAAAAATGCTACTGCAAAGAAATTAGTCATCTGCTTATTATTGGTTTGACCTACCGACCTTTAAAAAAAAATTGAGTAGGGGATATATATTTTGAATACCCCCGTTCTTAGTTCAAGGCCTGTTTCACGAATTTTTTTACGGTTTCTTAGATATTAGGCAATGATTTTGCTTCATATCAACTATTTCAGAGTAAATTAAGTATTGTTTTACTCTACACGCCACTATTTGGCATATACTGCGAATTCCTCATACGAAATCGTACAAAAAAAAATTTCATTCTTGCTTTGCTTCATTGCCGTTAGAAAGCAAATGCAATTGTGAAAATAAACTTCATGTAAACCTTCATTGTCGTTCTTTTCCACTACGACTTTTGGCGTATGCGCCAAGCCAATAAGAAGCAGATGAAGTGTCGAAATAAAAAAGTGATAGAAAGTAATGAAAGTTTTCTTTCAGAAAGTGTGAGTTTATTGGTGAGAGGGGAGAAATTAACAACATGTTCTCTTCCTTTCTCTTCCTCTCTCCCCAATAAATTCAGACTTTCTGAAAGAAAACTTTCATAGTGTGAACCTAGACTTAATAATTTTTTTTTGTTTTGTTTTATACATAACAAAAAGGAAACAGATTATTAGCAGAAAACGTTTTTTTATTGGTTCACGTATTTGGTCGTAAACATCAGTAACACTTTGGCCTTGAAAAGTAATAAGTTGGAATACAAATCAATCAAAATACTTTCCGGCACACTATCCCCTCTGCACCATTTTAGTTACTATATCTTAATAAATACTTCGTCATAGCGTTGAGTAACATGTAACATTTTCAATGACATTTCATTGATGATACAATTTATTCATTCATCCATCATCATCAAACAACAATTTAAGACAAAATGGCCAACAAAATATTTTGAATTATTATTCTTAGTCATTTTTATTTTAGCTTAAAACATATTTTATCTTAATGGTTTTCTTGTGTAAAAAAATATATATTAAAAAATTTCGTTTGGGGGAAAAACATGAAATTAATTAAAATTTTTTTAATTATAGAAACCACTAATTGATGAATTGGTTTTGTATTTTTAGAAATTAAAGCGTTTTTTATTTGGTTTTTAAGTAGAATTCATAAATTGTTTTAATTTTTAAAACAATTTAAGTTAGTACTTATTGAAAACGGAAAAAATTATCAATAAATTTTAATTCATATCATGTTGTAAAATTTCTGTCTTCATAAAAAATAATTTAATGATGAATTTAACTAACAAAACGATTTTTCTCAAAATATTTTTATCTGAAATATGATTTTATATTGCAAAAATTATTAAATATTTAAGGTTATGAAAACAAATTAAATAACATAAAAATTTTGATCAGATTCTAAAAAATAAATAAAAAATAATCAAGAAAGAAACTAGATTGGTCAAGCCCGACTATTTGATACCCTACATCACGGACCCGCCAGAAAAAAAAATGATTTTATGTGCAGGGAAAGTTTTTAATGCAAGACAAATATGCTTTTGCATATTTAAAAATTTTTTACCAAAAAAATTATTTTTTATATATTTTGCATATTACGCAGGTTGGCAGCTGTTTTTAAGGCCGTTTTATGCTGTCACACAAGTCTTAATAGTTTGACTAAAATGCTTCCTTGAACGAATTATTGTTTAAAAATTAATCAAAAAGCAATAACAACTTATCATGACAGGGTTGTATTTTCTTTAAAATACGTAGAACTTGTGTGATTGTACCCTTCATTAACAAATAAACTGCTTTCTGGCAGAGGACGAAAAATTTTCTTCACGGTTTTCGAGTTTTAAAAATTAAGTAGCTTTAATTCCCCTCCAACCAATCCATCCAAGAGGCCCCCTGACCCCCACTCCCCATGGGAAAGATCATGGCAAAGTACAGGTAACCGCCAACCGCTGGGGAAAAAGGTAGAAATCAAAGATTAGCAAGGTTCTTTCTGCTATAGCAGATCAATCAACTAGTTATCTGGAATAACAACTTATTAACGAAAGTGATACAAGGCAAAATAACAATAGACTGATCGATACTCCAAGAACTAGGACAGTGCAATCTTACCAGCTACAGCTGACCAATAACTTACTAAGCTAGAACAACAACCGATTAACGAATCTGACAAGAGAAAATAAAAGTACTGAATTGATCAATACTCCAAGTACAAGGCAGTGTAATCTTACATGCGAAGACAGGAAAACAACTGCAACAAAACGTGTAAGATAAAGCTGCTTTTTGGAAGCCATATCGCCGTCCGGGGGTTTAAGTGCTCTATGTGCAAAAAATGCATTTCGAGAAAATCCATGTTAAAGTTTAACATAATTTTTTATAAAATTTCTC
Organism: Pollenia griseotomentosa; assembly: GCA_963931875.1. Taxonomy (NCBI): domain Eukaryota; kingdom Metazoa; phylum Arthropoda; class Insecta; order Diptera; family Polleniidae; genus Pollenia; species Pollenia griseotomentosa. The sequence goes on from OZ007560.1 coordinate 204,135,473, forward strand.
AATAGAATCATATTTTTCAAACAATTGTATGGTTTAATTGTTTGAAAAATATGATTCTGAGGATACATTTTTATCACCCGATAAAGCATATTTCCTTGCAACGTAGAGCAAAGTTTCATTAAAAAAAGCTGTAAAACACACCAAAAAGTTTTAGTAAAAAAACCATTTATTCATTAGCCAAAAACATAAATTAAAACTATTCACAAAGGTTTTATAAATTGACAAATGATTATAAAAATATCAGTATCTTATTTTATTTTAATTGTACAAAAATTTTCTGCATTAGAAATAAAATTGAATAAACATTTTAGTCCAGAATTGTTATCATTTTGAATTTTTGCATTTTTTTACCAATACTTATCTCTGTTTCAAAAATATTTAACGGTGTTGGTAATTTATTCCGGGAACATTTTTTTATTATGTTTGCTGTTTGAAAAGGAGGCTGCAAAATTGAGTTTTTAAATTTTATTGTGAGTAAGCTATTTTAAATATACTAAAGAACTTTTATTTTAGTAAACGGAAGAATCGAAAAATTTAATATCTAAGAAAAATTCTTAAAATCTGAGAATTGAATTTCTGCAACCTTAAGTTTTATTTTATTCGTTTTGAAATTTTTAAGTAGTTAACGAGTGACAAAATACTATAATTTTCTAAATGTTTGAGACATCTGTCTAAAGCACTGTGAACGTAACCTATTTCTCGGGTTTGTGGATGCCCAGGCTCAGAAAACTTTTGACCTCTTAATGGTCTGACAAACATTATAAAATTGCTGTGGACATCATTTGGTTTTTATTTAAGGCAACCCACGAATCACTTAACATAACTATATTTTGAATAGTTGAATGTGCTGTCATCAGAGTATTGAGTATTTTGTATGCACAACTACTTATTTCGTTACCTCCACGACTGTTAGAGTTTATCACTACCTACTAAAAATACAAACACCTTTACAGTAAGAAATTATTTACTTTATAGCCTAATGCAACGCTGGACGCATATATTTATTTTTGGTTGTAAGAGCGAGTACATTTTACTGCTGTATACTTTATAAAAAAGAGAACTTTTGAACGGAAAAATATATTATGAATATAAGCATTTAACATTTTCAACTGCACGTAGTGCAAAATGTCCAACAGTACTGAAGTTTTGCTTTAAACGTCATTTAATGGCACCAAAATGTTCTGTTTGCAAAGATATAGATCAAAATGGACATGATTTATCTCAGCAATGAGCCGAAAACGGAATGCAGATTTAAAAAACTTGGGGTCGAAAACCTAAGGTGGCGTTCTTAACTTAAAATTGTCAAAATGGCGTATGGAGCAAATAACCCCCGGGCGTCGATATGCTCTCAAAGGGGTAATAGAGAAAAAAATCAAATCGATTGCAATCAGATGTGGCTACGATCAATTAATATATGAATTGATTTCAAAAAACTTATTGCATTTTAAATTTGAAAGTTGAATGATTGCAAATTAAAATTCGTCAATACAATAAGCTTTTTAATTGAAATGTCACCAACAACCGAATTTGTAAATACAAAAAAATTATTTGGTTAAAAAAAAATTGTTCAATTCAACAAATATCTTTTACAATGAGTTTGTAATATTGAATTAAATAAATATTTGTTAGCAATTAAATATAAATTTTGAATACAAAATTGTCATATTACAAAAATATATATTGTTTTTATTAATTTTTTTTAATTAAAATTTATGAAAAATCACTTATTGAAGGAACAAATATAGACCTGTATGCACTATGAGTTTCTCACATCAACACAAAACAGAATCCTGCCATCGTTAAAAGTAGTACTTGGAAAGCTAGAATTTATAAAAGATCCGTTGAAATTTCTTTGTGAATAATAAAATAATAATAAGTAAGCTGACCGTATAGATTGATTAAATTTCAGAACAATCGCCACATTGTTCATTCTTTTAAATATTTAAAATTGAAAATACAGTTAATTTATTTTATATTTTTAACTTTTTGATACAAAATTTTTCTATCAAATACACATCAATTTTCTACAAAAAACAAATGACAATGACAATTTACAAACATGTTAATTAAAAAAATTGTTCAATATATTAAAAAAATTTAACAAATTTTCTATTTAATAAGTGAAATACATTTCTTGTTTACGTTTTTTTTCATTTTTTTCATTTTTTTCATTTTTTTCATTTTTATCATTTTTTGTCAGCATTCGATTTCTCGGACACGAATACTAAGCGGTGTGATCCATTGTGACCTTAATAAAAATACGAGGCACCTTCAATACAAGAAAACTTGTTGAACATCGAATGCAACCACTTGGATCCAAAGTATGGTGTGGAATAACTTCAGAAACGATCATTGGACTATATTCTTTCGCAAGTAACGACCAAGTAGCGGTCAATGCGAATATCATTAAATACCGAGCAATGAATCAAATTTTTTTAAGGACAGAGTTAGAAAACAATTGAGGATTGAGGTCCCAACAAGATGGAGCCACAGTTGATACAGTTCGTCCAATTATGGTTTTTTTTGGAGATCATAACGCTACTTATACACGCCATCGTATACAATTCGTTTTTCAATTTTGTATGCAAGCAATACCTTTCAATGTTCCTCTACAGACTTGAGATACATAGACTTTTATTGTTAAAAAAAAAATAATTCTGGAAATTCGAAATTCCGCATTCAAATAACTTTTCAAAAGCTTGCAACTTTGAACTTAAAATATTCAACCTGCACATGTTGCGTATACGTCATATTGACAATATTTATTTAATATTACGTATACGAAGACATGGTTGTAAACAAAGAGACAAAAAACTATTATTCAATTACACTTAAATAAATATACTAATTAGATATTTATAACTAAAAACATTTGAAATATTTTCATTAATTCAACAATTGTTACATGTGTCTGAAGATAACAATAAATAATAAAAACAAAAATAAAATATGATAAACAATAGTGAAAAACAGTTGTATTGACATTTAGTAATGCGGCATTTGATAATAGTACGTACGACTTATTAACAAAAAATAAAGAAATAAACTCAAGTTCATATTACGTCTTAGTTTTTTTTTTTTTGTTATTTAAGATATCATTTTTTATAGTTGTAAGTATTGAAAAAAATGTATTTTTTTGTTAAAGTTGTATTAACTGACAGTTATGTTACTTAAGTATTTTTCTAAGCTATTCAAAGTATTTAATGCAAGATTTAAAATGGTTAATATAATAAAAAATAATTTATGAGGTTTTATTATTTAAGCTTATGCAAAAGAAAATTTGTACTTTTAAATAATTCCTTCCTAAAAATTAGTAAAAAGCGGATTAATTAACAGTACGCCAAAAAGGTACTTTTTTCATTTAACTGAAATTCATACGTCTGATTTCCCCGTAATTACTAAACTTTTGTTTAGGGTGCATGTTTTTATATTTAGGAATTATTCACGACCGTGTGAATTTAATAATTTAATACACTTTTTTTGTTTTTTTTTCTTCTTTAATTTTCTTTATTTTTTTGAGTTGATTTTCTGTTTTTTGTTGGTTTTTCGCCATGCATTTTTTTCCTATTGTTATTGCCACAAGTGTGTACATAGATGTTAAAAAATGTTTATGTGGATCCTGCCAGGGTGTTTGTGTCTGTGCAGAATTTTCTGTGTGAAATTCTCTGAAGTTTTCGTTATTTTTATAAGCAATTCTCATCATCTTAGTAATGCATGACAAAGCAAAAATACAAATAAAAACATGTAAGAAGGTATAGTCGGTCAAGTGTAACTAGCTGATACTCTACAGCTCTTATTTGTATAGCGTAATGCTTTTAAAAAATGGAGTCAATAATGGACCTAACAACAAAAAATCTAGTTATGAGGTAAAGAAATATATCTGTAGTGCAATAAGGAATTTATGCTTAAGAGAGCAATTTTAAACTTTGAGTGTGATTTTTTAAAGTTGGGACTCAATTCTTGCACCTTGTACGGCTTGAGAGACAAATACTTGTATTAACTTTGTTATGTGATAATAACATAAAGACTCTATTTTTGTGACAGACGATCAAATTACATGCAAAGAAAAAACATGGTTGTGGTAAACATATTCTAAGAGCAACATATTATGATAAGATTCATGATTGTAGTCACCATATAACGATTATTTTTTAATCATATTATGACCAAATATATTTGCAATATCACATCATATTTTTCCTTTATCATATTTTTATCCTGTTAATCATAATAAGTGAAGAAGTAATCATTTTATGATACAGCACCACTTTCACAACAATAAAAAAAAATTAAATTTTTTTTGCATCGATTTTTTATTTTGTGGAACTTTATCATTTTTTTTATGTATAGTTACATTTCTTTATATTTTTTAAATTAAACAATTGTACAGAGGAATGTAAGAAGAGATAAACTCACTGTTTATTGTTGTTGTTATGGTTAAAGATTTGATATTGTTACAAGTAAGACTTTTGCTTATAATTCTTATTTGCTTCACAGTCTTACTTGTTTAATTTCTTTAGTTTTTCTAAAATCTTTGGATAAAGTTTCCTGACGATCTGGCCTAAGCAACGAGTGAAGTGTGCATAGGAATAGCTTATTCCTTCAACAATAAATTTCAGTGTTTTTATCAAGAACAAAAATTTGGAATTAAGCCGATAACAAAATCTTTTAAATTAAAATTTTGCATTCCCAAAAATTACTTTGATAATTTTTTAATTTCTTTAAACTTGTTTTTTTAATGAATAAAATAACTCGATATGCATATGTAAAAGAAGCGACACAACTGATGCAAAATTATTTCACAAATGGCGATAGCAAAATAATGTTAGAGTAAAGATATGTTGTTTGCATCATGTTTAAGATAACGTATAGAAAGTTATCATGTTATTGCTATTTAATATCATGATATGGTTGTGAGTTATTTAATATGTTTTCAAAGCTATTATTTAGTTGTTAGAAAAATGATTATTTAACAGTCAACAATACTCAAATTTATAATTGCGATTAACATTTAAATGCTTAGACCCCTTTCACACTTGGCAAGTTACTTGCGCAAGTCTCTTGCGCAACTCTTGGTTTGTAGACGTTAGCGGTAAGGTCGGGGTAAAGAAAAAAAAATTTGTACAGACTTTGTTGTTGTCGGCAAGTAACTTGCGCAACTAACTTGCCGAGTCTGAAAGGGGTCTTACAGTAACTATAATATTAATTATATTTCATAAAAATAAAAACTTTTTGTGTACGACAGAAATATAATGTAACAAAAACAAAGTGTAGTTGCCGTAACCATGCCCAATCATATTTTTTCTATGCGTATATTACTTCTGATTTTCTTAAAAAAAATTCAAAAAAATTTAATTGATTTTTTTCTTACAATCAATGGAATTTAAAATGAGAAATTCTCTTTGGAAAAATTTTTATATATGTATGTATGTAATATTTACTGCAACCATATTGTTTAAAATCAATTATTTTAAACAATAATTTCATATTTGTACTTTTACCTCATATATTTGAATTCCAATAGCTTAAAATTTGTATAACCGTAGACATAAATGTCATAACATTAGAGTAACGATTAATCCTTTTCTAAATTATTGTGAATTACCTATTAACGTTAACGCCTACCAAGTTAAAGTTGTTATAAATTGTATACCAATAATGTAAAACCCAAGTTAGTTGGTAAGAAGAAAGAAAATGAAGATTCACTTCTTTTTAAAACCTACAACTGAACGGTGAGCAACTCAAATAAAATATACCCATATTTTGAATTCTAAACCTAAACTCTTTTTATTTAAACCCATTACTCAACTTTATCTACCGCTTTTATAATTTCTCATCCTGGTGAGAAATTATAAAAACATTGAGGACAAAGTAAATTCCACAAACCAGCGTCTTAACAACAAGCTACGGGTTTATCTACCCTTCTCACGTATTTAGGTGCAACCTCAAGTGTCTACCTACAGTCCACTCTTCATCATCTAACACCTAAATATCCCAACCCTCTAAATAAGCCCTGGCTTGCTTCATACTACTTTGTTCATGGTCCTTCGATGGTTAATTGGAATCTAATTAGTGCATGCTAATTCAATGGTTAATTTGAAGACTTCATAAATTGCAACCGATATCAGACAATAGAAAAACTACAAAAATTCTAAGAATCATCTATTACAACAAAAAACATCTAAGTACAACATCTATAACATCAAAGGAAAGTTAACATCAAAATTTAACATCATTCAGGAGCTTTTGAAAAAGGAAAATAACATCTCTGGAATTACCAACTTCACCAAAAGGGAAAATGAGAAGACAACACCGTAACCGTAACCCAGACATCCATCAATGCAAGGTGTGCAGGCAATTTCATGCTTTAAGGTTTTGCCGAGAGTTCTTAAGAATGGCGGTGAAGGAAAGAATTCGTGTCGTTCATCGCCATCACTATTGTGACAATTGTTTAGCCAGGAGTCATGACCTGAGGGCCTGTTTATCATCCAATACGTGTCGCAAGTGTGATCGACATCATCACTCCCTTTTACATCCGAATCACAGCCGAAAAAATGACTTACGAGCAACAATAAACAGTCGTAGCAACAGAAAAGGACGTAAAAACAGGCCTAATAAAAATCAACAACCTACTTCTAGTACCCAGACAACAACTGCTCAACAAAGTTCAACTGTTTTAGATCAGCAAGTCATCTCTGAAGCCATCCGCTCCCTTGCACAGGTGCTCTGTGTCCAGCCCCGCGTCAAGGTTGCACAAGTGCAAGGGGGGCGGCATGTTTAAAATCAATTATTTTAAACAATAATTTCATATTTGTACTTTTACCTCATATATTTGAATTCCAATAGCTTAAAATTTGTATAACCGTAGACATAAATGTCATAACATTAGAGTAACGATTAATCCTTTTCTAAATTATTGTGAATTACCTATTAACGTTAACGCCTACCAAGTTAAAGTTGTTATAAATTGTATACCAATAATGTAAAACCCAAGTTAGTTGGTAAGAAGAAAGAAAATGAAGATTCACTTCTTTTTAAAACCTACAACTGAACGGTGAGCAACTCAAATAAAATATACCCATATTTTGAATTCTAAACCTAAACTCTTTTTATTTAAACCCATTACTCAACTTTATCTACCGCTTTTATAATTTCTCATCCTGGTGAGAAATTATAAAAACATTGAGGACAAAGTAAATTCCACAAACCAGCGTCTTAACAACAAGCTACGGGTTTATCTACCCTTCTCACGTATTTAGGTGCAACCTCAAGTGTCTACCTACAGTCCACTCTTCATCATCTAACACCTAAATATCCCAACCCTCTAAATAAGCCCTGGCTTGCTTCATACTACTTTGTTCACATATTATTAGTAGCAGTATCCAGGGGTGTTGTTGGGATCATCTAAAAGATACGTTACCTTGTGATGTAACATTCTCCCGGGGAAAATCAGGTTGAGGTCATTCCTGGGATCCGCATGAATTAAATTTGACCAAATAATGAATAACTAGCAACAGTTGACGCGCAAATTACGAAGCCCTCGAGAAATATCGGACGTTTTATCTTTCCTACATTATAGTCGTACTTCCATAGAGTTCTTAGAAACTTCTATCGGGCAAGAGGAGCATGACCGTTTGCTGTTGTGCCGATATTCTGTCCTCGGACATTAAAAATCTATGCAGAACAAGGCTCTTTGGGGTCTTATGATGTCAAAAAGTCCAAAGTTGTACCTCAGTACTAAATAGATGGTGCCTCGGGAGTCAGTAGCCCCCGGCGAATCTGCGGGTAAATACTGCGTGTTATTATTCCAGATTAGATTAAAAGGCTCCAGCTATTAAACAAGGGGAAGGGTGTGATTTTCTCGATTATACTCTGAAATTGCCACCTGTGTATGAAAAATTATTCTCGCATACACAGGCGCTTTTGGAAAATGCATATTGGTAGCAGCAGCCACAATCATTTTATGTTTTTCAAAATCATTAATATGTTTACCTTAATTAATAGTATGATTGCTGGAAAAACCACGTGTAACATTTATAGCATCAGAAGCAAAATGGAATTGTTTACAATTGAACATTTGATTTTGGTAAATTATAATATGTTTATGGTATACGTGAGAATACCTTAATCGTAATGTAGTTCCCATTACCATATTAATTAAACCATATTTTTTCTTTGGTTATAAAAAAATCTTTTATTACTACTTCCTTACTCACTTTATTTCTATATTAAAAATAGTTTCTCTAAAGCATACCAGTTAAAGAAATAGAAAAACAAGAGAAAACTTACATCCGCAAAAAAATAATTTAGTTTTCTTATTTCCCTTCTTCTTTATCAACGGATTAACCAGAAGTCGTATAAAACAGACACTAAGTTAACGATTTTTGTGCTACATAAATCTCTAATACGCTTTTATTTTTATAACGCTTGTAACAATTTAACTAAATTGATCTTCTTAATGGCTTTGGGGTATAAATATTCAAATATGTTACCAAAAAAACTACCAACCTGATTTCTTTGGCATTTCTTTGAAAATATACATGAAATTGCTAAAAATTTTAAAAGCATAAAATTGAGTTTAAAAATAATTTAATTGAAATTCAGTATAATTACTGATTATTTTAATTTAAGCTCTAGGTCTTTTTATAAAAAATTTTTAAATTATTTATTTTTTCGATATTTCGCTAACCATCGGTTAAGCCCATATGACACTACATTTTTAATGCATTGTTCAAGTTTTGGTGAACATTACAAATATAATGTAATAGAATAATTTACCAAGTGCAAAGAGTTCAGCTGTATTAAGATAAATGGCAAACTGTCAACAATTTTTAAAAAGTTATCGATAAAAAATGAGGTTATGTCAAAAAAAATGTAAAATTGTTTAACTTAAAATTGACATTTCAAGCTTGAAATATTAAAAGTGTTGCTGAATCAGCGGTTTATGGGCAAATTCAGCGATTTACCGCTTTTTGTTTTTAGGTTTCTCATAAACAAAAAGTTGGCAACATTTAATAAAATAAACAAAATAGGGATGGCTAAGTTGTTTCAATTGTACTTTTTTGTTGATACTTTTTTAACAAAGATGTATAATACCTTTTTGTGGTATTTTTTATGAACATAAATAAAATTAATTTCAACTAAAAAAATCTTTTAGTACAATTAGGGTAAAAAAGTACAATTTTTAAAGGTTGTTGGTACAATTTTAAAAATTCTCAACGCCATCCCTGAAACAAAACCATAACAAGAGAAAAAAAAAACTACAAAACTTTGTTTACATTTTTTATAGTTTGCTCCAGTTTGCTCTTTCTAACATTTACTGTTTCTTTCTATCAATTCTATATCAATTAATGAATAAAAAATGTAGTGTCATAAGGGCTTTAGCATCGTCAGGATGCTAACCGAAATATCAAAAAAATAAATAATTTAAAAATTTTTTATAAAAAGACCTAGAGCTTAAATTAAAATAATCAGTAATTAAATAAAAAAAGGTCAAACGAAAAGTTATATAGAAGTTCAGTATATTAACTTAAAGCAGTTATTGTTATATCCTTTATTTCTCAGCATTCGTATTTAAGCGACAAGGTTATTCTTGCGCTTAGAGAGAGCTTAGAATCTCTATTTCTGACTAATAAGTGGTGAGCAGCACACCATTTGTAATTGTATAGTAAAGCAGCAGGAGATTTACTTTAAAGAAAAAACAAAAAAAGCAACACATGTTTTAGGACTAACGTGATTGCCTGCTGTGTTGGCATAGCCCTACTGTTCTCCTAACACTGGTAAAAATAATGCTAAAGTGAAAGCCCCTTTGTGTAAGGGAAACCAACGCACATGATCCGGCCTAACCATTCTCCTTAATTAGAATCAGGAGCTATCTAACCTCCGCTGCTAAAAGGCAAGTTAACTTAAAAAAATCTTCCTTCCCGCGATTTGGGTTAAAAACTCAGCCACCACGTGATTCCCGCAGGAAACTTACAAATAACTAGGGTGTTCGGTCGATTAATTCTTGTTCGATTAATCAAAAAATTGTCCGAATAATTTTAAATTGCTAATTTCGATTAAAGGGATAATCAAAGAATTTATACCGATTAATCGAATAATAATAATATATGGGCATTTCTCCAATGTCGAATGCGACATTCGTACGCCTTAAAAGTGAAAAAAACATATACCAAAACATTAATTTTATTTTGACAAAAGGCGAAACTTATAGCTTTTGATTAGCACTATAATTTGTGCTACATGTTGCATGCGACATTTTGTTCCATCATACTTTAATGTTTATGTTTTTAATTTTTATGTAATTAGACATGCGTAAGATGATTCTACATTAGTTTAAATTCATTCAATATATTCATTTTCTCAACAAAAGTTATAAAATTATAAATAAAAATTTAAAATTCATTAAATTATTTTCAAAATTTAATTTTCATTAAATTATTTGTATGAAGAAAGGAATTTTACAACTTGAAAATTAATTAAAATTGTTCTTGATAATCTTTCATATTTGACCGTGACCGATGGCTGCGAGTGTAAAACAGCAAATCCATCTGAGGAGATCGAGTGGTTGCGATCGAAACATGTCATGGTAACCTGCCGGCTGCGGTTCGAGCCCCGGCCACGGTGAAAAATGAAAGATTATCAATAACAATTTTAATTAATTTTCGTGTTGTAAAATTCCTTTCTTCATAAAAATAATTTAATGAAAATTAAATTTGATTAACTTAAGTCTAATTAAAAATATTAAAAATTTGGATTAAAAACCATAAATAGCTCAACAAAATAACCACAATACTAATTATTGAAAAATACAAATATAGAACAAAAACTATCTTAACTGAAAATAGTATTGCTAGTCTCAAATAAAGTTTTTTTTAATGGAATAAGCTGTCCTTGATGCTTGTAGTTGTTGGCCATCGCAAATATAGATATTTAAGGAAAAAAAATTTTTGAATTAATGCATTTTACACTAACCATGTCGCACGCTACCAACTTAAAATAAGTACCAAAAAAAAAGCACTGATTATTTTCCAGCAAAATTTTTTTAATAAAATTTGCAATAAAAATATCTGTTTGTTACTAATAGTTGAAACGCATTGTCCAAATACCCTCGACGCACTGATAACAAATGTTATTTTTCAATATCGCACGCTACATCGACATATACGGTAAAGCAAAGAAAAAATTTGCCGTAACTGGCAATTGCATCCTTCCGTTTACATTTTTTCTTTATTGATTAAATATATAAACTGAGATTTAAAAAGCAATTGTCAATGCATAATGTTTCTCATTAAGATCATTTAGCAAAATAAAACGTGCAATAGAAATGTTCAAAACAGAACTTTTTCACTTGTTCGACTTTGCATTTGAATATTTCAAAGTGTGTTATGAATAAATGTAAAATTTGTTTAAATCATTGAGAGTTGATAGATTCCCTATAAAAATATGTTAAAACAACATACTTTTATAGACTTTGAATTATTTGGCTGCGGTTGACATTTCTGTGGAAATGCCCATATAGTATTTCTGTTAAATGTATAATTTTTTTTAAGTTTTAAGTCGAATAAACAAACCAAATGTATGTGTCGGTTGGAATTAAAAAAACAGTCATGTTTAGTGAGTAATTTAGCTTATATTTTTGTTAAATTTTTTCAACACAATTAATTAACTCATTTCACAAAAAAAAAAAACGACAAAGGTAGGTATTTTAACTTAAAGATTTATATTAATTTATCGGACATGTTCTGTAAATCGAAATGAAGTGAAATTGACATCGAACGATAATTCAAACTCTATTATTTACAAAATAACCGTAGTTTTTCGTGGTTTTAAGTGTTGTTCTTGCCAAAAATTATATACTCAAAGAATGAAATAGATAAAATGGAATATTTTTTATGAACTTTCAATTCAGGGTCGTTTTTAAAATTTGCTCGATTTTAAATCCACTTTATTTCGATTTCTGAAGGGAGATACATGTGGTCCAATAAATAAATATTTTGAACAAGATACTTCGAACGATTCTCTATACCAAATTATTTGCAAATGCATAGCAGAGGATGGAATGTCCTTGAAAAGTTCAAAAAAAATCCAGAGTTATATTGACTCTTGTAAAATCTAAGTGCCCGAAAGTGAAGCAGCAATTTGGAGCTACATTGACAAGTTTTATTTTAAAATTAATTTTTATTTACTTAAGACCTTTTTTTTTAAATACAGGCAAAGCTCGGTATAACGAATGATATAATATCAGCCCCTTTCGTTAAACAGAGTGATTCGTAATACCGATCTTTTTTTTTATAAAAAAATTAGCTATATTTACAATTAAATCGAGCTATTTATGTTATTATATTCATGTTTATTAAACTTAATACGTAAGTATATATGTGTTTACATATTGGGACAAATTATTTGTCTAAAAAATCTGTAGTATATAGCTTAGTTAAGACAATATGTTGAAACAGAAAATGTATGCCTACACTCATATGCTTAAAAATAATAACAAATCCCTCTATCAGCGTATTCATATTCAATATGCGTTATAAAAAAGAGATTTACAGCATTTTTACATTCTTCTAAAATTTTTTTTTGCACTGAATGATATTCTTTTTCTATTCACCATTTTGCTTCAACAAAACTTCAAACAAAACTCTTTAATTATGCCTAAAACTTATCTACAAGTTCTCTTAACAAACAAAAAAAAAAAAAAAAGCACATCCAAACAAACGGTATTGTAGCAATTTGTTGGTTTTGCCTTGTTTTTCTTAACCATTCGTTAAACCGGGAGAAAAAAATTTTATCGTTTGTTATATAAGGTAGCTAATGAAAAAACTTGCTCATTCGTTTTATCGGATTTTCGTTAAAGTGAGTATTTGTAATATCGAGCTTTGCCTGTAATCAAAAAAAATCTCGTTATTTATAAAATTTCTGGATTTAGAATTATTCGATTAATCGATTAATTTTAAAATTTTATTCGCTTAACGAATAAGTCAAAAATGCCAAATATCGATTAGTCGTTAAATCGAACAAAAATAAAACCTGATTAATTGACCACCCTACTAATAACCAATCTAAGAACAAAACCACCGGGGTATACTGGTTTCCGTGGTGCTAGTTAAGAATCTCTGCGATGTCGTGATAAACCTCTTAGAAAAAAGAAAGGATAAAACACCAAAACGTGAGATATCCGCAGGATGTACTCTTATACACCCGCACTGAAAAAATTCTCATAATTTTTTTTAAATTAAGGCCTTTATCAAAAATAAAATCAGTTTTTATTAAAAATTTAATCAAATGAATTAAACGTTTTGCTGCAGAAAATATAGTTAATATCAAGAAATTTTTAATTGATACTATTAACTTGTTAACTGGTGCAAATTTTTTTAATATTTTAATTAATACTTCAAACTTTTTAATTGAAATAAATTTTTTAATTTTTTCTGTGCTTGGTGATAATAACAGAGAAACAGTTTGATGTGTTTATAATTTTTTCCGTAGATCGAAAATTTTTTAAAATGTTTTCAATTTTTTTTAACCAGCAAGGAGAGAATGGCATAATGTATTTCTTTTCTTCATACAAATAATTTAATAAAAAAGATCAAAATTTGGATTAAAAACCAACCAAAAAATCAACAAAATAACCACAATACTAATTTTAGTACGTGTGTTGACGTAGAAAAATTTCCAGACCAGAAAAAAATTTACAAAAACATCAAGTTTTTCGTTATTTCTGCAAAGAAAATCACCTGGCAACAAAAACAATAAAAAGAAAATATCGTTGTATGCATGTTGCCAACCACTGTCTCAAATCAACTAACAATGTTAATAAAGTTACCTGAACGAAATTTTCAATTCATTTCATTAGGCTTCGTTCACAATCAGAGAAACAATTACGTTTTTTCTTCTATCTTTTTTCTACCCAAAGTATTTCATATATTTTCCTTTAATTTTTAGAACAAAAATGTAACTAAAATTTTTTTAAAAATGTAACTACAGCTGAGTCAACTAGAACTTCAGCAACAATTTGTATGAAATGCGCATAGGAATAGCTTATCCCATCAACAATAAATTTCAAGTGTTTTTATCAATAATAAAAACTGGGAATTAAGCACGAATAACAAAATCTTTTGAAATTAAAATTTTGTATTCCCAAAAATTGAAATTACTTTTTGATAATAAACAGGCAAGTGCACGGCCTAAAAAAACACTTAATTGACAACATCTTTTGTAAGTTGTTGTTTGTTTTTGTTGTTGTTTATATATTAATGTTGAGAGAATTTCAACTAATTGTAGTGGGGAATGTAAGATGAGATAAACCCACTGTTTATTGTTGATGTGTTTTGTTTAAGCTTTGATATTGTTACAAGTAGAACTGTTGCTATAAGTCTTATACGCTTAACAGTTTTATTTGGTTTAATATCTTTAGTTTTTCCAAAATCTTTATGGATGAAGTTTCCTGATGATCTGGCCTAAGCAACCAGTGAAACGCGCATAGGAATAGCTTATCCCATCAACAATAAATTTCAAGTGTTTTTATCAATAATAAAAACTGGGAATTAAGCACGAATAACAAAATCTTTTGAAATTAAAAATTGAAATTACTTTTTGATTGTTTCTGAAGTTTAAAATAATTTTATTTAGTTTTAAATGAAAACTTTAACAAAATGTTGTAAAAAATAATAATAAATACATAACATTGTTGTGGCTAAAATTTGCAAACGGTTTCTTAATGCAAAATGTGTGTGGTTGGAAAATAAATTGTTGCTCTATTAGCTATGAACACCAAGTAAAAATGTTTTTTTGATTGTGAACGAAGCTTAACATGTAATAATAATAAATTCACACCAATTTAAAAGTTGCATTCCTGTTTGTTTTACAAATTTAATTAAATTAACCCATTTTCAAAGCCCACTCGCAACAATTTATTACATACTTCCATTCCTTACTGCCATAGATCTTTCTGTTATACAACCCCACCACAATAACTTTTTAAAAGTCCTCATACTGCAGTAATTAAATGTTTAGAACAGTTTTCAATTGCATTAGAAAATATAGAGATTTTTACAGAATTTGTACTTTTGTGGCAAAAGTCATGGTTTTGCTTAAGCCTACAGTACACGGAATGTAAAAAGCCACATGCGAATGTCGTTCTGACGTAATTTTATCGTCATCACACATCACGAACTTGCTATTGAGGCTTTGTAGTGACGTCAAAATTACGCCAGAACAACATATGCATGTGGCTTTTTACATTCTGTGTACTGTAGGCTTAACACAATATTGTCATCTACATTTATGAGTTTGTCAGATAAATCATCCTCCCTCCCTCCTAAAAGAAACCAGAGCTTAAAAGATGAATTCATCTATTCAGAGAAGCGTGCAATTAACATGTGAAATGCATTATTTTTGTGCAGTTTCGTTGCTGTTCTGTTCAACAGAAAAATTGCATGACCAAAAAGTTGCTGCTATTTTAGTTGTTGCAGTTGATGCTTGTGGTGTCGGTGATGCTGTTCATGCTGTGTTTGTCTTGTTGTCATAGCTGTTGCTGTTGTGCGTATGTTTGTTTGTATAATCTGTGGTTTATTTAGCATGCTCAAATTACAGTAAGTAAAATTGATGATGTAGAATTCAAAGAGAGTGCTTTCGTTTATGAAATTCTTTGACTTGGCATTAAACGAATTTTAGGCACTGTATAGAATTGATAACGGGATTTTTTTATTGTGAATTATAGAAACTACAAATACACCAAATTCGTTATATAGATGAGTGGGAAACGTACAAATTTAACTGTATTTAAGTCCGGACAACGAATTGTTTTTGAGCCATAATATTTCTCTGTTAAACTGAGTAATGAAGACATGGACACTTCCACAAAAGCGTGACGTTACGCCACTATGTTGTTCAAGTGTTTTCTCTCTTTCACTAAATTGCGCTTTACATTAAAATACAAAAAAATTAAATAATCAACCACGTCACAGAGTAGAATTCCAAACGGAATTCATTCCGCATATTGGTGCTTCAGAAAATGATTAACAAAATTTTTGGAATGAAACCATTTTTGTTTTCATGAACGGAGCGGGAGTTGTCTGTATCTGAAAAGCCAAAGATCTATCAAAATACAATTTCTATCGATAAACAAATATGTTTTCTTCAGTTCCGAACGGAATTGTAGTCTGTGACATGGCTGAATATCTATATATAAATCGGCTAAGGCAAAACAGTTAAGAACACTTTCCTCCTCTGTATGTCAACCGATTTAAACAAAACATACACCATTTGAAAGGTATATATATATTTTATTCAAATCTGTACAATAATTTCAGAGTTATAAGTGTTAAAATTTGCTACACTAGAACACATAAATAAAAAATTTGCTTTTTTCAATTATCAAATAATAAAAAATAGGGTTGTCGATTATTCGACATTTTTCAGAAACCGGTTTTCGAATATTTTGACTTTATAAATCTTATGTATAAATCGGCACAGGCAAAACAATTAAGAACGCGTTCTTCCTTTGTTTGTCAACCGAACCTATATGGGGAGAAAAAGTATCAAAAAGGGGAATACGGGAAATAAATTTTTTTTTTTTTTACTTTTCCGTGCTGCATGTAATAATTTTTAAATTTTCTATAATGTTGAAATTAGAAACATAATATTATAGGTTCAGGGTCCTGAGTAAATGAAAACCTATAAGATAAAAAATGTTTTTATTTTTAATCTGGAACTTTTTGAATTTTCGTTAATATTCGGCCTGTAAAGATAAAATTATACATTAAACTCGGTGAATAAGAACATGTAAGGTGAGCTTTTTGGTACTTTTTCGTTCAACATCTGGTACTTTGATTAATTTTCGTTAATATTATTCATAGAAACATAAAATTAAAAATGCAATGTCCTGAGTGGATGACAATCCATAAAGAAGACTTTTTGATACTATTTTTTCAATTGATATTTTTTATATTGAACTTACAAAATTCGATCCACTAAGACGGAAATAATAAATGCTCAAAACATGTTAATTCATATATACTTAGATGTGCTATGTTTCCTTCATATGTATGTATGTACATAAAAATTTATGGTCGAATTTTTACCATTAGGCGAACACTAGTATATATTATTCTTTGATAAACAATTTAAAATGCTTGGTGGCAAGAAGTAGACTTTCCTTATTCAAATTTAATTGAATCTGTACAGAAACAATTTCTGCTCTTCTGTCTTCGCGGTTTACATTTTAACCCACTAATGTTGCCCTCATACACATCTCGACTGGCTCTGATAAAGCTCCCTACTTTAAAAAGTCGTAGAACAATGCTGAATGTATCGTTTATTCTGAACATTATTAATATTGATATCTGCGCTGGATTTTTAATTAATGAGATTTCATTTAATATTCCTCAACGACCATCTCGAAATTTCATACCATTATCCATTAAATTCTTTAGAGCTAATTATGGTGATGCTGACCCTCTTAGAAGAATGTGTAACACTTTCAATCAATTATATAGATTTATTGATTATTCGCTGGATCCAAAGTTAATAAGTAGATTAATAATTGCTTTTCTTAATTGATCATAAAATTTGTGTAATGTAATCAAATGTTAGTTATAGTCTATTTTATTTAAGTGTAATTTTTAATGTCTAAAATGTCTGTAAGGATTAATCCATAGACAATAAATAAATAAATAAATAAATAAATAAATACCCATATTTCTTTTTATACCCTTCACCACTAGTTGTGAAGAGGGTATACTACAGCCTGTTTAACGACTTCGAACGTTAACGTTTGCATAGAAAATTTCATTTAAAACAAACAATTCGACAATTTGTTTTAGTTTTAAATGTAATTTTCTATGCGAACATTTACGTTCGAAATCGTTGAACAGGTTTTAGTTTTTCTTTACGTGTGAAACTTTTTTAACATTTGTCTATGACCACATATACCCCAAAGGCCGAGCAACTTTTACTTTAAATCCTGAAGTAATTCAGAGTCTAGTTGGTCATCAGTATGTCAAAACATTCTTGAATTTAGAACTTTTTTAGTTATACTGCCGGGATAGGAAAAAACGCAGAAAAGTGGAATAATCAGAGGAAACTGAAATTAAATTTTCGTATTTTGTTATTAATTTAAAATAAAAACTGCTCTGACTTTGAAATAAGACTTTTTAACGATTAATTCAATAATTTAAGTTTAGAAAGCATTAAATAAATTTATATGTATGAAAACTTAAAACAGGCAGTAATTGACTTTTGCTGCCTTTTTCCTAAACACCGCAGTATACTATGCAGTTTGATTTCAGCACAATCGGTTAAGTAAAAAGTTAGAAAACCAAGTGTTGAGAAAATATAATTTTCTGCTACAAAAACTTACACAATTTGATGGCAGAATGCATCGACTTTTATTAAATTTTGCAGAAACTCATTTCGTATAACTAAAAATTATACAACTGAATTTTGTGACGATCGGTCTATAATTTACGCTGCGCCGAGTTTAAAGCCTACTCTTGCAAAACATTTTAGTACGCCATAAACCATGGCGAATAATCCTATTCAAGTAAAACTTAGTCTGTTATAGTTTCATTAGACTAGAAATCACACAAACAAATTTCGTGAAGACCGGTCCATAATTTACCATGAGCCTTATTTAAAGCACACTCAAAAAACACGACAAATTTCAGGAATATCGGTGCACATTTAACAATATGTTCTATACAAGGCTGATCCCTCTGACAGCGCGAAGCTCATTCAAATCATCAATAAAGACTTCTGTAACTCCTACAATTTTCCTTTATTAACCGGTCTTTTGGTCTTAGCAAACCCCTAGTGAAATTAAATACAAAAAATATTCGTAAAACAATTTAACCCTCCACAGAAAAAATGTTCACCAAAATTTTTTCAATTTAATTCAATAATGCTGTTTTAAACAATTTTTTTAATTGTTCCAATTAATTTGCCTTAATTGAAAACAAAAATTATAATGTTTGTTTGATTATTTGCAAATATGAAACCATACACACAAACTTCAAAACTATTTTTTAATTGTTTCAATTAACTGTGTTGATTGAAAAAATATTTTGATTTGTGTTTAAGTTTTATATAGCCTCTTTTACTGGTGGTCATATTTCAATTAAACCTATTGATTGAAACGGAACAGCAAGAACAGCTCAAACTTACAAATGCGTTAATTGATATGATCAATCAGTAAAGAATTTAATTAATAGTACAAATTTCTAACAAAAACCTTAATTGAAGTTGGTTTTTCATTTTTTCTGTGTCTAAAGTGCCGTTTTAGTATACTGTATAAGTTGGAAACAAGGAAAATAGTCCCTTAAAATGCGAGTTAGGGTGTAATTTGTTCTAAGAAAAGAATCGCCCTACACTTCTACTGAAGACAGCTTAAATTATTTTTGAGCTTTTAAGCACATTTAGTATTGTTTTATTGTTTTTTCAAAAAATTCAAACTTTTAGACGGCCGAAATTTCGGAAACCACCAGTAGTCTAGTTTAATTTCGCATTGCAACTTTTGAGGCTGGTTTTGTTTGTTGCACAATATAATTTATAGATCCTATATAAGGACCCCTCCTGAAAACCATTCTTAACCTGGTTGGAGGGCATCTAAAATTCGGTACAGCCGAATAAAGCACCGTTACTTAGTACTCTTAAGTTTGCATAAATTAAATTTTTTTAAAGTAGAATAAATCTGAAGATTTAACACCTGAATTATTATTTTATAATCTCCATAATAGAACTTCTATTTTTACCGCAAAATTGGGTCATGTCTATCACAATCACATTTACATTTTTATTATGACTGTTATGTGTTTAAATACAAAAATATTTGTTCCCTTTTCTAATATATTTTGAGCAACATGTTATGGTTGTGGTACACTTGTAAATGGTTTTAATTACCTTAATTAAACTTTTGTGATTTATCTATTTAAAAACAAGAAATTTATGGGATTTAAAAGTATTTGTACCTTTAATGTGATATTCCTAAAGATAAACTTCATACTCTTCTTAAATAAGTCTAACATTATATGGAGGGCTCAGAGCGAAAGCCAACCAAGTAAAAAAATATTCGAAAATATTTTCAGTCTAAGTAGGAAAAAATTATTCACACTATTCCAGCCAAACAGTTTTTTTTATCCAGATTTACTTCCTTTTTTATAAAATTTTTTATTAAGAAAAATTATTTGTAGTAAAATACATGTGGGGTTTGTTTACATTCGCAAAACAATGTCGCATACTTTGCAGGAATAAAAACGTCAAATTGTACAAACTCGCATGATAGGTAACATTGATACATGTCAAAATATTCGAGTAAGATAATTAATGTTGCTCAACATTTTTCACAAATTTGAACAGAGTACTAGGCTTTAGTCACGTTAGCTTTAAAAAAATAGATCAGATATTGTCTTCTATAAATCATTTATTAATTTAGAATTAAAAAAATCGGATCTGAAGCTTCATCGTCACACTGTTTCAAAAGCCATTAAGCGGTATAAGGATGACTTTAACATTGAAAGAAAACATGGATCAGGTATAAAAAAAGTCTAACATATATTTCCAAAGCAAAAGAAGTCGAACCACTTTTTCGAAGAGCACCGAGAACTTCTATCAGAAAAGCAGCTCCTAAAGTTAAATGCTCTGATTCTTTTGTAGCAGAGCCAAAGCTTATGCTAGGTTAAATTCGTGTAGAGTGCAGAAAGTCCCAGATTGCAATGCGGTAAAGAACCTAGAAAACAAAAACGTGTGAAAAAATGTAGGTAACATTTTATAAAAAACCACACGTATGTATTTGTGATGAATGAACTTCCGGGTCAAGATTTGTATGCAACTGATGGACGAGGTAATGTTCAAGAACAATACCGGAAAAAAAAAAACGAAGTTGCGCAAGAAGTTTCTTGTGTGGGAAGCCACGATAAAAAAATACGGAGTGTCTACAAAAATTGCTTTTACCTTTTTTAAAACAGCACGGAGTGCTTTTATATTTCTGGCCCGATTTGGCATCATGCCACTATGAAAAAGGTCCTTGAATAGTATTCAGACAATTATTTAAATTTTATACCAAATATACCAACTGTCCAGAACTTCAGCATGTAGAAAGGTATTGGGCACTTGTTAAAAAAGAATAAAAGAACACAGGAAAACCTAAATGTATCGTTATCTCGCAAAGGTGACGTGCTATGAATCATGTCAATACCGTTTCCCGTTAATCTTACAACAATAAGCACAAGTGTTTAAGGCAATTTAATCAATATTTTTAATTTTTTCAAATTTATTAGCAACCCAAAAGTATGCAATACTTTTAAAATTCCTTGTAAACCTAAAAGAATGCTACACATTTTTTTTTAAATTATTCGTATCTTACTTTATTTTAATTGCTGTTGTTGCCTATTTCCATTTATTTATTTTAATTGTTGCCCTTGTAGTGTTGTTTTTTATTGCTGTTGTTGTTGTTATTTAATTGCAGTCAGACATTAAAAAGAAGAAAAAATCACTTTTTAATTGTTGTTGCTTTTGTCATTATAAATAATACAAAAACTCATTGACACATATTTCTTTCTTTTTTTTGCATGTTTTTTTTTTCTTTTCAAAAAAATTTCACTTTGTGGCGTATTTTTTTTTATTGTTGTCTCGTCATCAAAGAATAAGAAAATTTTTTTATTTTAATATTTCCATGCGTTTATTTTTAAAATAATACAAGTATGTACAAGACAAGCAATTATATTTTTAAATTTTATTTTAGTTTTCTTGACTTGTTCAGAGATTTCAATGGTAATTGTTTCTTTTAAAGAATTTGGAAATAAGAAAAGAAATTATTCAACTTTGGCGCGATGTTTTTCTGAATGTGTAAACCAAAATAACTTGTATGATTTGTGTTTGTTCAGGGGATGTTTGTTTTATGGTTAATTTAAAAACTTTTGATTTATTACGGGCTAGTTAAGACTTTTTTTGCAATTTATTTTACTTTCTAACGCCTTTCTGTCTTACGTGAATTATTATTTCTGTTTTTGTTTGTTTACAAATGTTTACTAATGTAGCTTTAGTTAAATAATTTTGTTTTAAGGGCACCTTAGACTACGATACTTGTTATAAAACTTTTAAATTTTGACCAAATTATCTGTCAGTATTAAACAGTTAAGGCAAACCATTTAAATAAAAATCCAACGATTTGGACTTGTTGACATTCGTTTTAGAATTTTTTTTTCAGATAAATGAAAAATTGCATGTGAAAACGTCCTTAGAGCAATACAAGTGGCTTATACTTTAAAATGAAAAAAATATTTGTATAGATTTTTTAGAACTAAATAATTAAAAAGAGAATGCGAAAACATAAATGAACAATTATTTAAAACTTATGCCACAATAGTTTGGGGTTTTATCATTAAAATCATAAGGTGGAGTTTTTTTCTTATTTTAATTGAACTCATTTGGAAATTGCAGTTTAAGTACAACCACCAGGTTTTGCTGCCCAGTGGGTAACCAAGAAAAACCCATCCGGTTTTTTTTTCTCTATATTTATTTAAAAAAAGATGGTATAATTTTAACATTTTATTTACAGAAAAATAAAAGAAAATGATTATAAAATGCATACAATGAGTTTATATGACCGTTTGTCCGTATGTTGTTTTAACGTTAGTGGACTGTTCTCTATTAACTTGTATATATATACATATATACCACTTAAAATTATTAATTTTATTTAAACCATTCGTATGAAACGTAAAACACAAAAACTTTTTGTTTTTAATTCGTTTCAAAATAGCCAGGTGAAACTAAAAACGGTACGAATTGAGAAATGGGTAAATTTCCATACTCGTAGAAACTCTGTGACATACCTGACTGTCGTTTTTTTGACATCGTCTTCAAGTATAATTTAAATAGAACAATTGTTGAAAACCATCTTTCTTTTTATCAACTTTTTAATTTAAGTACCACTTACTTTTCTCTACCAGATTTACTATTCAAATCAGAAATACAAAATTGAAGTAAAAATCTTTATCGTTTTTAATTTCTTTTGATTTACAGAACATGACTGGTAATTACTTTAAAAAAATCATTTAAATACGCACATTTTTTTAAGCTTTTGGGACTTCATTGCATTTTTTTAATTTACGCCACTTTTTTAAAAAAAATTTTGTTTCGTTTTTTTAGTAACAATTCGACCGTTTTTTTTTTTTTTATTTTATTGTATTTTTAATATCAATTTTATTTTATTTATTTCACTTTTTTAATATGTATTAAAAATTCTATATTTTTTATTTCTTTTGTTTAAAAATATTTATTTATTTATTCTCTTTTAAATTGTGTTGCCCTCTGCACTTAAAAGAAAATTTTAACAGTCTGTTCAACGATTTCGATCGTTAACGTTCGCATAGAAAATAACATTTAAAACAAAAACAAAATTCGACAAATTGTTTTTGTTTTTAATGTAATTTTCTATGAGATCGTTTACGTTCGAAATCGTTGAACAAGCAGTAAATATAAAGAGGATTATTTTGTAAATCCCTTTACCTTGCGTTGTGAAATATTTTATATAAAATTTTTTTGGATTTTTCAAAAATTTTTATGAACATATTTTTTTTAAGTGCGGTGAAGTGTTTTAGAAAATAACCCCGTAAGTTAGATAGAAATATTTTAGTTTTTGTTTTAATTTGTTTTATTACCAATAAGAATTGCCAAACATTTTGTAATAATTTTTATTTTTTTTTCTCTCAATTATTTTATTTTGTTTTTTGATTTTTTTTAAATTCTTGTTTTTTTTTTAAACATATGGTAACTAATACAAAAATTTGATTTATCGTTTGTCTTTGTACAGTGTTTACTAAACACTCTTTTAAATTTTATTTATTTTTTTTTATTTAAATTATATTATTTTTTTTTTTTTTGGCAAAATCTTCTCATCATTATTCACTTTATCATTTTTAGTTATTTTCTACCAGTGTATTTTTGTAATTTTACCGCTTTACAATTCGTAACGTTCACAACGCGTCGGCACATCTTGGCAAACTGAATTTGCGAATTTTCCAAATACGTACAGATGAATCCGATTGTGTGAGGCTGGCTGTCTAACAGCATCTGCATCTTGTTTGAACAAGATGGCAAAGTAGTACAGAAATTGACAAAGTTAACACGTATACACGCTCACACACAAATACAATAAATACTGGGAAAAAACAAAATTACAACATTTTTTATGTAAATGGCACGAAAACTGCTAGATAACGCTCTCTCAAAATGTTTAATAACAGTTTGGTTTTCTGTGTTTCGGTTTCTCTCAAAATACAGGGAAAATGTCAACAATTGAGTTTTGTTTTGGTTGTTGTTTTTAACTTTTTTTTTGTTATTTAAGAAACAACAAAACACCATTAATAAACTGGTTTATGACGAAGTGTTGCTTCTTGTTTAGAGAGAATTTGGAAAATAGAACAGGTTAGGCTGCCAGAAATAGAGTTGAAAATTTTCACTTAAGAAGAAACACGTGCTCTGTTTTGTTTTGGTTTTATAAAGGCACGTGTGAGAGTGAAATCGTAAATATAAAAAATATGGGGAAATATGTAGGTTTTGTTTATTAATATTTTTATTATTAAATTTTTTGAGTGTTAACTGCAGCCGCAAGTAACAGATTTACCATCACTCTAAATAAGATTTCCAATTATAACAGATTTGTGGTTCATATTAAGATTAAAAAAAATATAACGGCCGGCTTATCCTAATAATTATTAAGTAATTATGATTAAGTAATATAAAAGTAATTTGTGAGAATTTTTTATTAGCTATTAAGATTCCTCCTACACAATAGCATAGAATACAACAAGTTTAAGGTCTTTTAAACTTTTTTTAATGATTTGAAAGATGAGTTGCAATATAAAAATGGTATGTTGTAAATGTCGCTCTCCCCCTCCGCGTGCATTCTTCAGCATGTACGATTTTCGATGATTAATTGGCATAATTGTTATTTCATTTCGGCAATTTAACGCTGAATTAAAGTTGGTACAGTTTAAAAAAAATAAGTTTTATCTTTCAGTTGACCCAGAAAATAGTCGAAAGGTATTAAATCTTTCTTAAAAAAGCTTTATAATTAAGCAAAATTATTCCTGCTGGTAAATTTCTTTGCAAAAATTCACTGAAGCTTACCGTCTCATTAAAATTTGGCAGCGTTAAAATTCATAATACAATTACAGTTAAAAACAACACAGAAAAAATTCTCCAAAATTGTTCACCAATTAAAGCATTAATCAAAAATAAAATCAGTTTTAATTAAAAATTTAATCAAGTGAATTAAACGTTCAATCAAGTGAATTAAACGTTTAATCAAGTGAATTAAACGTTTAATTAATACTATTAACTGGTTTAATTGATACTATTAATTTGTTTACTGGTGCAAATTTAATTAATTTTTTAATTATTATCACAAATTTTTTAATTGAAATCAATTTTTTTTTTTTTTTGTGAAGTAAGAAAGTCGGTCAAGCCCGACCATATGATACCCAACATCACAGTATAGAAAAACTATTTTAGCTAGTGTACCCTAAATGAGTCCCATGGGCAAACATAAGCCCGCCAGAACAAAACCATGTTTTGCGATTAAGATACATGTAAAATTCTTCAAAAAAGCTATTTTCGGGAGAAGTATTTATACGGGAGCTATGGTCAAAAAAAATTTTTTTTTTTGATCTAAAAAATAGTTTAAAAAAAATCTTTGGAACATTTAGTAGAAAACCTAAACAGATTATTATCTAAATAAATATTTATACACTAGATAATGAAAAATTTTTAGTTGTGTAATTTTTGATGATTATTTTTTAATTATTTTATTATTTTAAGTTATGTCACTTTAGCTGAACTCTTTTCAATGGATACACTTAACCTTGGAGATCTTATGAATCATTTTTAATAAAAAAATTCTTTGATTTTTACAAAATTGAGAAAACTATAGCATTAAAAAAAAAGTTTTTTTTATCTTACGAATAACATAGACATGTTTAAAAAAAAAAACACATCCAACATAACGAAAAAGGTTTATTTTAAGGTTTATTTTATGTATCAAATGTTTTTTGTTTTAAACAGGAAAAAAGCTGTACAGATCTAAAAACATTATATATAGCCATCATAGCTGTTCATTGTAAATTATTTTCTTCTAAATATTGGCTCAAAATGAATTATTTACAATGTTTAACTCTTTTTCAAAAGTAAAAATATGTTAAATTTATTAAATACTTCTTTAAATTAAATATAAATCAGTTTCAAATAATTTACGATATTAGCTGCGTTCGTTTACTCCAAAATTTGTACAAATATGTACTGGATTTTACTGAAATGCGTTCGCGTACACATAAATTTTTAAAATTTTCATATTACTCACCTACTGGATTTTACTGGAAAAGTAAACGAACGCACATAATGTCTTTCAAATTTCATTTCTGCTCTTGGAAGTTAAATTCACTATTATTTCAATTTATATTATTCAATTTAATATTTTAAAAATATATTCAAATCAATAGAAAAGCACACAAATTTGTTTGAAAAATTTAATTTTAAAGACACAAATAAAATAAATTTGTATAAAACTTGTTGAATAAAAAATTTTCAGACATCGCATGAAAAAATTTTATAATATAAAAAAAAAATGCCTAAATTTTTAATTCAACAAAAATTTTTTGGATTACTCATAATTTGTTCTTCGATATTAGAATTAGTATGTTTTTTTTTTATTCTAAAATTGAAAAAAATTTATAAACGTTATTACCTTTTATATAATAATTTCTAGCACATAATTGCACGTTTCTATTTGGAAAACAATGGCAAGGAAGTTTTATTACAAAGTGTTTAGAGCTCAGTCCATGGTCTTACATCTATTTGCTTCGAGCAATTCAACCTCACAAATTGTACTTTACCATAATTCAAGGAATATATTATTGCTTTTAGTTTCTGGCCAGTTTTCCGCCGAATTTATGTCTAAATGCCATGGAAAAGAACCTTGTGTTAGTTAAGTAACCAGTAACTGTATAGTATCGTTAAATTTTTTAAATTTTTAAATACGAAATCGTCTAACTTTTAATGGTTGTATGTATTTTAAAATGTAGCTGCACTTTTTTATCCCAGTATTTTATAACATTGTCTTCCTCTTTATCGTTGTCTTTCAAGGAAAAATTAAAAAAAAAATTAATAGAAATTTTTGTATTAAAAATTTTTTTGTTTGAATATTTTTATTTTCTACCAATTTTGTTGAATAAAAATTCTAAAACAACAAATCAATTTTTTTTTATTTGATTTAAATCAAGGCGAATTCAACTACAGGTTGTGTCGAAACGGCATCTGATTTTGACAGTTCGAGCTTATTTGTTTTGATTTGTTAGTGTTTTGCTAAAAATGGTTGACATTTCGAGCTAATGGCACTAACAATGCAATGTAAAAAGCCCTATGTTGTTTCTGTTATTTTTGGATTGTTGTAGTTGCGACACCACCTGTAGTTGAATTCGCCTTGATTTAAATTGATTTGAATATATTCAGCTTAGAATATTTGAATACAAAAAGAATTATAGAAAATGTTTGAGTATCCAACTTATTTAATATTAAAAAGTTCTAATAATTTTTTTTATAGTACATTTTAATTAATAATATCTAAATATATTAAAACTTAATTCAATTTTATAAAAATTAATACCACAAACATTTTTTTTAAAGTTAAAAAAAACTATTTTAATTTTGTATTTAATTCATATCTTACAGCTATGATAACCATATGGATACAAACGCCAGTGATGGTTTTAAATGATATACACACAAAACAAAAAACTTAATATGGGGCCTATTGCAAATTATGGACCGATCATCACGAAATTTATTAGTGTCATATCTAGTCTTATAAAACTGTGAAGTATTAAATTTTATTCTGATAGCATTATTTATTACGGTTTTAAGGCCCAACCATAATGTGCTTAAGTTGGCTTAAGCAAATGTGCGAATACATGTTAATTAAATGAGACAAACCATATTGAACTTAAGGAAACTTTTTGCTGAGTTTAATGAAACTGTCATTTGCTTAAGCAAAGTGCGAATCTAATCGCACATTCCGTACGGAATCACATTTTTTAATTTTGTTTTTGTTTTTTTATATACATTTGAGAGACTTTTTGTTAATTTTTGACAGTAGGTTAAGCAAGGCTATGCATATTATGGTTAGGCCTTTAGGCGTAATAAACTGTTTCCAAAACTTTTCACCAATTAAAGCATTAATCAAAAATATAATCAGTTTTAATTAAAAATGTAATCAAGTGAATTAAACGTTTAATTCACTTGATTAAACGTTTAATTAATACTATTAACTGGTTTAATTGATACTATTAATTTGTTTACTGGTGCAAATTTAATTAATTTTTTAATTAATATTACAAATTTTTTAATTGAAATCAATTTTTATTTTTTTCTGTGTAAAAGTAAATTATGGACCGATGGATTTGGATTTTACAGTGTGATTTCCTGTCGAATGTAACGAATTTTTGCAAAATCTTATATCATACAGTGCATCCACCATTTATGTTAGTTTTTGTAACAAAGTTTTTACTTTTTAGGGTAGTGGTTCCACATTTTGATTCATAGCTCTGATCCTACTAAGCCGATTTTGCTGGATTTGAATCCTAAACTGACTAGGATACCTACAAGCAATTTGACGCCAAGTTTGTTAATTTCTTTTGAGTTTTTCGAAAGTAAGCGTGTTTTCAACAGACTGACAAGCAGACGGACATGGCTAAATCGACTAAGAATTTCTCAAGAATAATAATAATAATGAATAATAAAAAGTTGCACACGGAATGACAAACTTAGTATACCCTCTTCGCAACTAATTGTGGTGGAGGGTATAATAATATACTAGCATTTTTCTTTACCATAATCGAAATATGTATTCATATGGATTCAGTCTAAAAAACACATTTAAGGTAAATTTTTTTCAAAAGTGAGTATTGATTGTTGTTGTTAGGGCAAATTATAATAAATATCCAAAAAATTGGATTTTTTTAGTAACCCAGTAAAAACTTGTAGCAAAAGGGTAAATATAAACTCCAACAAAGATTTATTTTATCAAAAGTGTCACAATTCGTATTAAGGCCATTTATCACTGGTAGTATATGCTACCAATGTATTTTTTGACACAACTAAACATAAGTCACTTTTTTTAAATGGCAACTTTATACTAATCGAAACATGAAGAACGACATAACTGTTTTTTAACAAAAGTTAACAACAGCAAAAATCATTTTTATTTTTTTTTATAGATAACCATTTGCATAGTTTAAACATATAAACCCGAAAATTTAAATTTTTGAGTTAAGTCACTTTTCAACTAGGTGAGCGATATGATAAACGCTTAAAAGCATAACCAACAGTTTGCATAATATGCAACATTGTCAAAACAACTGGAAGTCTTACAAGAAAAAAAAAATTATAAACAGTTTAAAGTCCCTATTACGGTTTTATTAAAAAAACTGCAGGTGATGAGTTGTAAGTTATGATTTATATCGCAGTGATATAAACCATAATACAAAAATTGCAACTAAACTAAAGTTGAGTTGCAAACCCTAAAAGCGGCATAAAGCAATTTTTCAAATTATCATCTTAAATAGTTTTTCTTTCTCCTGTAATATTTTCAAAACGTAAAAGCCTCTATACGTTTTAGGTAGCGATTTATTTTAAACAACAACAAAAATAATTTTATCAACATTTCTTGCAGTCACGAATAATATATTTCTTTTTTTTTGTAAATTAAAATCTTTTTTGACAATTTTGACTTTAATATACGGCAGTATAACTTTTGGAACACAAAAATGCTGTTATTCTAGTTTAATAGTGTTTCTTTAAAAGGAAAACTTGACTAGCAATTTACACGCATATTTCCCAATAAAAAATTTTATCATTTTGCGAAGCACCTAATGTACCATTAGTACATTTAAAAAAATAAGCGCACAATTTTGCGCTACGCAATAAGACATACACAAATGCAGTAAAGTAAGTGAAAGAACTCTCAACAACTTTTATAAAAAAAAATAAAATTTTAAGTGCTACGGCATTTCCTTACTACGAAGCTGATTTATAAGGGAGAATACTAAAAAAACTGTATCAAAACATTCAGTGTGTAAAGCTGATCGTTACATCCAACAATTTTTATATGCGCTGAATAATGCGCTTTAGGTGTCAAAAATGTATTGCTTCAAAGTGGGAACTCGCCATATACAATGAATGTCTTCCGTAAGCGCAATGGTAAGCGATACTTTTATGTTTCTCCCTTAAAAACCTGCTTCGTTGGAAGCTCCATTTTTTATTGGGTTATCAAAGCCTTAATAACCATTAGCATTTTTCCCCACTTGACAATTTTTGTGTGCTGAATTAAGGATATTGCCGTGTTTTTGTTTTTGAACACGCAAAATACTCAAAGATTATTCGCAAAATGTCCAATATAATGTTTTGCATTTATTGTTGTTTTAAATAAAAGTCACTCCACATGTTTACCACGAAAAGATAATATAATTTTTTTTTTTTTGCAAAATATTGAGGCGCAAAAATAAAGTCATGAAACGAAAAGCGAACAACATCTTTCATAAAAAAGTCTCTTAATAAAATTCACATCACTAATTTACTTCAATAGTGACATAACTCAACAAAATTCAACTGAGATTAACGCGTTATGTTATTATACTTTGTATTAATACATTTCAAAATTTTAAGTAATATATAAAAGTCTGAAAACGTGAATTACATATTTGTTATAAAAAAAAAAAAACAATTTTGAATGCGATTTCTTGGTTTTATGAAAATTTTCAAAACAATCATATTTCTCATTTGATCAGGGCTGGATTTTAACGAAAGCATGTTCATGTGTGATAGTGTGAACACACACTGTATTGTCAAACTAGATTTTTTTAACTATCGCTACTAATATCATTCAAGATCTATCTCACAAACTATTATGGAAAACGTAAGACTTGTGTGATAGTGTTAAGGCCTAACCATAATATGCATAGCCTTGCTTAACCTACTGTCAATAATTAACAAAAAGTCAAATGTATTTAAAAAAACAAAATAAAAAATATTTGATTCCGTACGGAATGTGCGATTAGATTCGCACTTTGCTTAAGCAAATGACAGTTTCATTAAACTTAGCAAAAAGTTTCCTCAAGTTCAATATGGTTTGCCTCATATAATCAAGATGTATTCGCACATTATTTGTCATAAATTTCTTATATTACAGAAATCTTATTAAAAACTGACATTTAAAATTCTTGCGTTTAACGTATGCTTTGAAAAACTCTTCTTTATATTTTTAAATAAAAGGTTAAATTGAAAAATAAAAATTAAAATTGGTAAAAATATTATAAGAAATATTAAATTAATGAAAATTTTAAATGGACGATGTCGATGTTTTTTTAGTATTGACGACGATGTATCGCCGATGTATCGTAAATCAAAACATCGATGTTAACATCGCTGTATCGTTTGCATCCCTAGTAGGCTTGCCAGGTCCGATTTTCAAAAAAGCTTGACATTGTGGAAAAAAATCTTGATTTAAAAAAAAAAATCTTGAGACTACCAAAAATAAAAACGGAATATTTTAAAAACAAAAATAAATTTATTCAAAATCCAGGTAAAAAAAATTTAATTTTTTTATATTAACTAAAAATTAATTAATTGAAGGAGATATTAATTTAATAAATTTTATTCAGTTCACTAATTTCGAAATTTGTGTTTCTATTATATTTGCCCTTGGAGTGACGAAATTTAAAATACTTTGGGACATCGCCTGAGAAGTTATCAATTAATTATGTCTTTTAGTTTGCGTATGTTTTAGCAATGCTCGGTTCATTCATATTTAACGACAATTTCTGTTTTACAAAATTTGCAAACTGCATAAACTTTATCCTTTTTTGTAATCCATTTGGAATAATCGGAGTTCGTAGTCCATCTATCGCAAAATGTTGTGTTGTATCTAGGTTTTTTTTTTGATATTCCGGCTTCTTCGTCGTTTTGCATTTTTCTTAAAATTAAATTCAAATTTAATTTTGCAATTATTGTTGTTTGTTTATTTTATCAGCTGGTCTGCTGCACTGCTGTCAAGTTACAGGTGATGGGTAAAAAATAATTTTGGGTGTAGGGGGAAATTTACTACTAGTGATGATAACTGTCATATGTGAAATTTATAAAAATTTAAATAATATGAATGAATTCGCAAATGACAAATTTTACAAAGTAATTGTTTTTAATGTGAGTTTATATTGAAAATTAAGAAAAATTTAGAAAATTTCTTTTAGCTTGAGAAATACAATTTTATCTTGATTCTTGAGAAGCCCTAAAAAATCTTGAGAATCAAGCTAAATCAAGCTCATCTGGCAAGCCTAATCCCTAGTTATAACTTATAATTAATTATAACTCAACTTTGTATCAAAGTTATTTTTTTGGGAATACAAAATTTATTGTTAATAGGATTTCTTTCTGTATGACGTGCTAAATTCCCAATTTTTCATATTTGATAAATACACTGAAATTTATTGTTGAGGGAAAGCTAGCTTCTATGCGCATTTCACTGCTTGCTTAGGCCATATCGTCAGGAAACCTTTTCCAAACCTTGGTAAAATTAGCCGTTATTTATTTAAATGATTTATAAAATCAA
This sequence comes from Pollenia griseotomentosa, assembly GCA_963931875.1. Taxonomy (NCBI): domain Eukaryota; kingdom Metazoa; phylum Arthropoda; class Insecta; order Diptera; family Polleniidae; genus Pollenia; species Pollenia griseotomentosa. The sequence goes on from OZ007560.1 coordinate 204,168,132, forward strand.
ACAAATTTTTTTACTAGAAATATCAACATTTACATCATTAACATTTGAAAATGTTTTCGGGTATGTGGGCAGCGCGGTTGCTCTTGACGACACGCATATGAGTTTTCCACTTTTTTAGCATTGCTAACACTCTGTTAGCCTTCAAAGCATCAATTGTTGTTATTCGTTTATGAGCTTTAAACAGTGACTTCGAGAAGTCAAATAGCACGATCTTGAAGGCCAAATGACAGGTGTATTTCTCGCAGTCAACTTATCGTAAAATTTTGATTTTAATAAGTCAATTACTGCAGTCGCCGTAAGACACATCGCGCCATCCTCTTGAGATCACACCTCACCCGGATCAACGTTATCCATATTTTCAAACAAAAAATTATGAACCATTATGCGTTTGCAATATCTGGCTGCGTCTTCATTTTTAAAGAAATAAGGATGGATTATGTCACTAGCGAGTAAACTGCAACTGGATGTAATGGAGCCTGTAGAATCTGTTGTTAATTGGTATGGTGCAGTTTTGTTTTTTTTTGTAAACCCCTCTCGATGGACTGATATTTAGATTATTTGGTAGAGTTTGTTCAATCTTAAATCCATTCATGATAATTTGCCAGACTATACTAATCGTAAATGTCCAAAAGTGCGCACCGTTTTACAATTCCTTTGACAATTAATGATTGCGTAATTTATATTGGGCTTAAAAGAACACACTTTACATATGTACATAGACACTTTTGAAGTGCCAGATTTGTTTGTTCTACGAACAGTTGAAACAAACGTGATGATGAAAAAATTATGACAAATTTCTACAAAAGGAAAAACTCTTACAAGAATATATATAAAAAGAGAGAAAATAGTGAACAAGAAAACAAAAGAAAAAAATCTGAAACCTAAAACACGAAAACATTACAAATAACAGACGTTTTTCTCACACATTAAAATCTGCTGATATAAACTGATTACAGATGTCATGACATGTTTAACAATAACATAAGTTGCTATGAATTAGTAAAAAAAAAGAAAAAAAAAGAAAAAAAAAAATTAATTAAAGTATACCAAGTGAGAATACCGATTCTATCATACCCTTCAAAATTATTTTAAATTAAAAGATGAAAAAATCAAAACACGTGCTTTTGAAATCACACGTTTGATTTTGTGGTGTAGTGCAAGTCATACCGTTTTTGTGTTTCTCGGTGTGCTTTCAGCAACTGAATATCACAGCAAAACACACAAAAAACGGGACACTACAATATATCACGTGTGATTTTATTAGGCACATGTGATTTAAAATCATGTGATTTAAGTTAAAGTGATTTTCTGATTTGATCTTGTTTCGTTATCGAATCATTTTTGTATAAAATAAGTATTGCCGCTAAATTTTGCTGTTGTATTTAGCTCATCTCTTATGGCCGTTATCATGCCAAAAGTCCTATCCCCGGAGGACATTTGTCTGCAGGCTAGCTGAAATAATAGATTGGTTTTTAGTACTAATATAATCTATCCTCATGAAATTAGATTAAAACAAATTTTTTTTAAAGTTTTTATTGCGAATTTCGTCATGCTTTGAACAGGCGGATGGACATGGCTAGATAGTCATAGGATTTTACAAGAATTAAGAACCATCGGTGGTTATTTAGCAGCGTTACAAACGGAATAACCGAATCAATATCCTTTATGTACATATTTTTGTTGTTGGTAACAAATGAGTGGTGGTGGTCAAAAGTTGGTTTGAGAGCGTTAATAAAATACAGCTGAGAGTAACAAATTAGCTGGAATCCAGAGATTTATTTTAAGTAATTTTTAAAGCATACTTTTGGGATGATTTTATATTAATGATAATAAATTTCAAAGATTAAATTTTTGTTAACACTTTTTTGCTTGGATAAATAGTTGCCTACAAAATTCTACACTCAAAATATTATGTAGTTAAATTCAAACGAAAATTCATTTTAAACAAATAAAAATTTATTTAAAAAACGGATCATTTACATTTCATTTAAAACAAATGATTTTTACATTCATTTTAAAATTTTTTATTTATTAAACTGCATATTCCTTGAAATTGAATAGTTTTTACTTTTAAAAAATATATTTTAACCGACAAAAATCAAACTACATAACAAAATAAATACGGAAAAACATTATTTTTTGGTAGTTAGTTTTTTGAATGACAAACACAAATGTTAAAACATAAAATTATTCGTAAAATAACTATATTTTTATTGAATTTTAACAGTACGAAAAACGAATTTAATAACCCACAATCAGTTACTGTAATAATTTTATAAGTGTAGGTAATGTTAATTAGAGATGAGCAATCACGTGACTTTGAAGGATTGTCGTTATTTAAAAATCACTGTTCCTTAAAACTGTGATTGTGATCATGTATGTATGTCAGTTCTTTTATAGTTATCATAAAATAAAACAACTATAATATTTTATAATTAATTATATTTTGAATTTTTTTTATTACACGTATCATGTGAATATATTTACACAGAAAAAATTATTTTTCCAATTCAAACAAAAAATTTGTAGAATCAAAACATTTTTTGCTTGAAATCGGTCCTACAAACAAATTTGCATATGCAAACAATTTATTTGCTTTTCGTTTATTGAAAAAAACACTGATTTTTTCAAACAAATATTTTACTGAATCAAACAAAAAGTTTACTGAAATTCATATAAATCTCTAACAAATAATTTTGCTGAATCAAACAAAAAAGTTTTTGCACAAGCAATGACGCACACACAAGCAAGCACTGTAGGAGAAGATAAAGGCAGAGCAGAGTAGAGCAGAGCGGCTGGCTTTAAGACGTAATTTTTTGTTGGAATAATTTTTGAACAAAGTCTTGTTTATACAAAAAATGTTTTTCTTCTTTATTCACTGTTGCTGTATCCTTTCCTTGGCAGCAGACCGACTCGACATGTTTTTCGTCATAATTTTATTTTTGTATTTGATGTAGGTATTTAACTAAACAGTTTGAATTGAATAACGGGATTTTGTTTTTCATTCTTTTTTACCAACTTTGAAACCAACCAAAAATTTATTTTGTTTCTTAAAATGTTGTTGTTTCTGTTGTTTAAAAAGAGTAAAACGTTTTTTACCCGCTATTGTTTTTGGTGTTTTTTCTACTACAAACCTCGCCACGCTATTTTATTATATTTCTTATTGTTGTACTTTTTTAAAGCGCCCAAAAATAGACTGTATATGTTTTTTATTGTTGTTCTTATATTTCACATAAAGAAGTGTTGCTTACGATCAAATAAAAAAATGCAAAAAATACGACAACACTAAAGAGCGGTAAATATTTCATACAAAATTATGAAAACTTGAAACCAATATTATATTTTTGAATAGTTGTCAACTTTTTTGTTGGTTAAAATAAAAATCAAACAAAAATATTAATTGAATTTACTGAAATTTGTAGAAATTAAAAAAAATTTTCAAACAAGCGTCTGTTTGAAAATAATTCAGTAATAATTTTTTCTGTGTAGAACTAAAAAAAGTTCGAATCTGTAAGAAAAATAGTAGTATTGTTCGTTATTGCATGCAAAAAACGCTGTTTCACACAAACAGTGAAATATCGTAAATTTGTGTATGTAGCAATAAAAAGAAAAAAGAAAAGAACGACTTAGCAAGTAGCTATTACTTGACATCTTTGGCCACAAGTGTGATTCGTGATTTTTCAGAACAGGGGATTAAATCACAGGTACAGAAATATCGCTTTTATCTTATATCTATTTCCTTAAGCAAATAACTCATACGAAAATCAAGTTTAACAGTTCTAAAGACTTACTTTTAAAGATTTATATCGACAGCTTAATATAGCAATGTTTACAGCAACTTTAAAATATTGCCAAGAAATTGATTAGACATACTAAAATGGTATGAAAAAAAAATTGAGGTGGACCTTTAATTGAAGGATGATCAATGCTTTGTGTGGCACCATTGGCATCAATCATGGCATACAGAAGCCGTTTCATAAACCAAATTAATTTGTGCTCATATTCTGCTTGTTTTGCCATTTCTTCAAAATTACACTTTTTAACTTACTTGGGGTTTGGAGCGGCTTTTGGCAGTACTTATTTTAAGATGATTCCAAAAATTTTGAATTGGGTTTTAATCTGGACTCTGAGTAGGAGTATACTTGACTTTTGGTGGCGTGGCATACTGGTTAAAGAACTTGCCTACAAAACAAATCGCCACAGGTTCTTTTTGATTTTCGAGTTTTTAACAATAATAAGATTCAACTCCCTCCAAGCAATCCTTCTAAGAAGCCCTCTGAAATCCAGGTAAGGAAATCCATCATGATAAAATTCTCCTTCAAATTTCACTGTTTGTTTATTTCAAGTAAGAATTCGGGATTGAATCAACTTTATAATTCTCAAATAAAGCGCATTTTAAAATTGATTCAATCTTAGTTTTACTTAAATCAATCTCATTTTCGGATTTTTTCAAGTACGAATTCGGCATTGAATATGAATAAGTTAAGTATTCCGCGATTGAAAATCCGTACTTTAATCAATTTTTCTGTACTTGATTCAAGAAAATCCGTAGTTACCGTACAATTAATACCACTTCGGATTGATTTGAGTACGGATGGATTGAATTTTTAAAGATTAGTAAAAGTCCCCACCACTTCACTAAAATAGACGGTGGGCGTTGTTTCAATGGCAGTCGTAAAGATGGCATCCATATTATCCTTGGACCTGCTTCAGTAGACAGTAGACCTATCATCTACTAAGCTGGAACAACAACCGATTAACGAAACTGATAGAAAAAAAAAATAACAATACTGAATAGATTGATACTCCAAGAACAAGGACAGTGAAGTCACACATGGGAAGACACGAAAACAAATGCAACAAAACGTGTAAGATGAAGTAACGGAGAGAAAAAAGAACGAAATAATCCTTACTTTACCTCAGTTGTGGAAAGGCTACGTACATACCTAAAGAGCATTATATTTCTGGTTTTTACTGTGATAAAATTTTAAATTCGAGTTTTTATCAAAATAAAACCAACATTTTTTGTAAGTATTCACAAAACTGCGCTTAAATATAACTAAATAGGTATTTATTCGCACACATCAATAAAACAAATTTCTACCTTTCTATTATTACAAAAATGTTTCTAAATTTTAGAGTTTGCATTATATTTCGACTATTTAATACCTTAAGGTCTATCAAAAAAGAAAAGCATCATTTTGGTCTCGTCGCCAATTATAAATTTGGCTTTTTTTACCATTTCAAAGCATTGTCTTGAATATGTTTGATTCAGATTCGGTTCGTGCAATATTTCAAACCCAACAACCATCAGCACCGAATTTGCAAAAAAGGCATTTTATAAGACGAAGCTTATTTCTTTTTAAATCAGTACATGAACAAAAGAAAACTGATGCATTTGGGCATACCAATCTACGATTGACAAATTTTTTTCACAAGCGATATCGCTAATGATTGATGTTTCTGCTACTCATATCATAAATATTTAATTTTTTTGCAAACAAAATTTTCGGTTGTCAAGATTGCCAAATAAACCAATTTTATTTGGATTTTCCCAATGACAGAGATAATTTAAAAAACCAGAAACAATTTAAGTATTATAACCACAACTAATTCAACTTTATTGTACTTTTGTACTACAAAATTTGATAATAAATAGAATGCTGGTATTGATTTGAAGAACAAATGTCTTTATTCGCTTCGTAAACAAACAAAATAAATTTTATTTGTGATATGCGTCTAAAAATGGAAAATAGTCAGATAAGATCTAATTTAATTTATCAATTCATGGATTAGAATTAAAAAATATGTTGATGTTTGGTAAATATTAATTTTTTATATTTGTTTTAAATCAGCTGATTTAAATTCAAAATAGCACACTAAAATATGAGGGGTTGTTCACAACAGTCGTATTTTTTCATGTTATTATTTTAAGACTTATGACTTTATGACACCTTGTGAATCCCCCAATTATTTTATCATTTTACCTTTTTTATATATATATATATATTAAAATAATACTAGTTGTGCTAATATAGGGACAAAATACCTTAACATTATACAGTTAAGCAATATGGCTTATTTTTGTTTTTCAATTCAATGCAATAATTCAAAAATGGTGACCCAGACAAAAAATAGGTTAGAGTGTTATATTCGGCTGTGCCGAATCTTTGATACCCTCCACCGACAGTTCGAATATTTCAGGAGTGATATCTATATGTTGTCTATTTATTTTTAAGGTTCTTAAAAATTCTGGGTGTGTAAGTTATGGTAATAAGGTTGATTGGGATGGTAATGTTGATGTTTTGAATGAATCTTTTGTTGGGTCTAATGCTGTGATTACTAAATCGGTGTTTGATCTCAATGCTTTAGTGGATCATGTAGATAGTTTTAGTTTTCGATGTGTTAGTGAAATTGAGGTAATGGAAGCTCTTAATAGGGTGAGTTCTGCAGCTGTAGGTATTGATGTCATTTCAATTAAATTTTTGAAACTTATATATCCGTACATTTCTTGTCCTTTTGTAGATCTTGTTAATTATATTTTAATGTCATCTATTTTTCCAACTTCCTGGAAAACTGCCCGTGTTGTTCCGATTCCAAAATCTAAAACTATTCATGATGCTGATGATCTCCGCCCCATTTCTATTTTACCGATAATGTCTAAAGTTGTTGAGCATCTGATTAGGGACCAAATACTTCAATCTAGGACAGTGAATATTTATGAATCTCAATTTGCTTTTCGTCGAAGTCATAATACTACATCTTTGTTGCTAAGATTGACTGATTTGATTGGAGAAAATTCATATATGAAAAAGCTTAGTGCATTAGTGTCTCTTGATTTATCTAAAGCATTTAATTCTATTTGCCACAAAAAAATGATTGATAAACTTTGGAATGAATTTAAATTTTCTAAATCTGCGTGTAGACTTGTAATGTCGTTTCTAGGTGGTAGATCTCAATTTGTTGATCTTAATGGAGTTTGTTCTTATCTACGTGCTCTTTATTCTGGCAAGGCTCGGTTTTAGGACCATTGTTATTTATTCTTTATATCAATGATATTTATTTGTCTGTGAATACCAGGTTTTGTGTAATACTTTTTTATTTGAGGATGATGTCTTCCTACTGTTTAATGGCAACTTGACTTGTCCAGAAATATTCGAAAGTAACATAAATAATAGTCTTGCAAGTATTTTGCAATGGACTATTAGAAACTCGTTGGTTCTAAATACATCTAAGACAAAAGCTATTTTGTTTGGATCGTTGGGTAGTAGAGTTCGGGATCTTAGCTAATTTTTGGGAAATGATGAAATTGAGGTAGTAAGTCATCATAGATGTTTAGGCGTAGTACTCGATAGTAACCTTTCCTTTGAGCGTCATATTAATATTTTATCTGGTAGAGTTTGGGGGATTCTACGTAGGATTTATTCTACAAATATATACCTTCCATTCAGTGTTGCCAATTTAGCCATTTAGTGGCTAGATTTAGCGATTTTTCAATCTGTTTAGCCATTAAAAAATGAGTTTAGCCATTAGCCATTTTTTAGCCATTTTTTCAAATTGTTTAGCCATAAAATTTTATTTGCCGTTTTACTTTTAAAAGAATAATTTTTATTTTATTTTAAAAATTTATAAAAGTAAAATAAACATTTTAAACAGTTAAAACGCCTTTAATTTAAATCACAACTTTTACAAATGCTGAAAATCGCTATAAACGAGGATGAAACATCTTTCAAAGTAAAGTAACAGTATTCCAATATTAAATTTATAAAATGGATCAACACAAACATCGGTGTTTCTTTCTGGTTGCAAGTATTTCAATAAAGAAACACAGTCGGCAACAACATTTTTTTTAAGAAATTTCAGAATTGACTATAAAGTTGCTCTCACTTCCATGGTCTAATGCTGAAGTAGAGAGGGTATTTAGCCAAGTAAACATCTTAAAAGTAATTTTAGAAATAGGTTACATTTAGCAACCGTTAATTCGATTTTTTTAATTAGGTACATATTTTTACCGTAACAATAAACTATTACCAACACCACAATAGTGGAGAGGTTACTATGCGTTTGTGCTGATGTTTGTAACATCTTTAAATATTGATACTTAGCCAACCTTTATGTATACCGATTGAATCAGAATCACTTTCTGAGTCGAATTAACGATGATTGTCCGGCTGGCTGGCTGTTCATGTACACCTTGTGCGCAAAGTAACGGTCGGAAATTTGCAGATAATTTAATAAAATTTGGAACATAGTTTATAATGTGGTGTAGGGTATCATCTAGTCGGGGTTGACCGACTATACTTTTTTAATTGTTTTTTATTGTAGATCTGGACTCAAAAGGTTGGGTGGAGATGAACAATAACGACATCGAATTTATCGATGATTTAATTTTTAAAATATATATCAAAATAATTTATTCTTATTCTTATTTAAGAAATTGATCTTGACTTACAATTTCATCGTAAACAAATTTAAATTAATTATTTCTGTTTTGTTATTGAATTTTAATGTGTTTTTATTTAAAAAAGCTTTTAGCCATTTTTTAGCCCATTTTTAGCCATTTTTTCCGTAAATTTTGCCATTTTTGGTCATCAAGTTTTGGCAACACTGCTTCCATTGTACATTAAAGAAAGACTGGCTCAATCGCTTCTTATGTCGCAAGTTTTATATGGTATTGAGATAGTCTTAGGTTGTGCTGCTGTGCACTTTGCTAGATTGAGGCGTATTGTTAATATGATTGTAAGGTTTATCTATAACGTTCGTCGTTGGGATCATGTTTCGGGGTATGTTTACCGATTCCTTGGATGTTCCTTTGATACATTTGTTAAATGTCGTAACTTGGTTACATTTCATAAGGTTATAAGAAGTGGTGTACCATCTCCTTTATGTAATGCTTTTTTATTTTTAAGGTCTTTTTATTCCGAGAATTTATAAACTACTTTTCGAAAGATCATTTATGGTAAGAATTGCTCGGTGTTGGAATTGTTCACCTCATGAATTACGTATATTTTCCCATTCAAATAATGTTTTTCGTCGAAAACTTCTTGAGTTTTTTACAAGGGGACTATAACATCGCTGTATGACGGGACTTAAGTTATTTCTTTTTTTTATATAACATTAAAATTTAACTTTAGAACGTCCTAGTGGCTGGGGAGCCAAAATGTTTTTTTTTTCTTTAGTGTTAATTAGGTTTAAGTTTTGAACTAGGGTTTGTAGCTTAGGTTAATGTTATTACTATGTAATACATATTTATATTTTGGCCTGGAAGGCTTTGTATTACTTTATTAATTGAATAAATAAATAAATACATAAATAAATAATTTATCTTTATAAAAACAAACATCAGCATTAAAATTGGTTCCGGTAACAGTTTAAGCCGAACTTTTTTTCTTTTTTTGTGAAATTAATCACAGAGATGTAATTCAAGCTCTAGATTAAGGAAAAATATTAAAAAAAATTTTATTATAAATAAATAGTTTAAAAAAGGTAAAAACCAGAATAATGGAAATTTCAAATGCGACTGTCAAGCTCAGAACTAAATGAATAAAAATCAAAATAAATGCGCAAATTATAACTTAAACACTAAAAACAATCCATTTTTCCACTCATACCCACTTTTATTTAACAAAAAAGTTTCAAACCAGCTTTTAAAAAAATTCCACGTATTATGCAAGTTTCCTCTAACTTAACAAACAGCGGAGTAACGAGACATAACCAATAAATTTCAATGTTAAGCTTCTTCTTTTTTTACCGTTATGATCCAATGTATAGAATGGTCATGAGGAATGATGTCAACAGCAACCAATTTACTGTTCACCAGTTTGTGTGATATTCTGGAGGGGGATTTATATGGGAGCCATGGTGAGTTATGAACCAATAATCCCAAAATTCCGCAGAGGTATTTCTTGATTAAAAAACATAAATTTCAATACAGTGGTGAAATAAGTTTTAGCGTTTACAGTGAATTTCAGAACGCTGCAAAATATGGGATCTAAGATAAATTATGGACCGTATATCGCAAAAGAAATTTTACCACAATAAATACATATATCTGCTACGATTTTCGGCGTCTTTAATTAATTTACCAGAGTGGGCTTTATATGGGGCATATAGTAAATCATGTGAAAGTATTCCATTTTAGTCTGAAACCATTAAAATTACGGTTTTATGCGTACTAAACTGTTTTTCGGTAGTAGGGTTTATATGGGGCCTGGTGTTAATTATGGTCATAAGTAAATATTTCACAGTCTGATTTCGAGTCGAATAAAACGAACATTTGCAAAATCTCATATCATTCTGTGCATTCTTCCACCATTGCTGTTAATATTTGCTTAGGATAACTACAAGCAATTTGACACCCAGTTGGTTTATTTCTTTTGAGTTTTTCGAAAGTGAGCGTGTTTTCAACAGACGGACAGACAGACGGACATGCCTAAATCGACTTAGAATTACTCAAGAAGCCAGAATATGTATACTTTATGGAGTCTGAGATGAATAATAAAAAAGTTTCACACGGAATGACAAACTTAGTATACCCTCTTCACAACTCATTGTGGTGTAGGGTATATAAAAAAAAATAAATAAATAAAATAGTCCATAACACATAAGGCATTGTTCGTAATAATACAATACAACATGACATTTAATAGAGGGAAGGAACAAATTTCAGTTGTTGTTGAAACGGAAGAAGAAATCAAAAAAACCAAAAAAATTCCGAAATTGGTGTATTAAATTTCATACATCAAACAATTTTTAACAGATGATTAAAAAAAAAAAAAAATTGCTGATGTTTAGAAATAAAATGATAGAATTTTTAAAGAAAACTTTAAACCAGGGACCAAAAAGAATTTGACACTTTTCTCCTATCACGCGGGGCACCTGGCGGGTTAAGCTAATTCGAGTATGCTGAATCCAGTGGTGCTAACCGTTTTTCAGGTTAGCTCCTGTTTTCGAGATATGTTGTTATTTTGAAAATAGAGCAAAGCGCACACATGTTCGCGTAACTTAAAAACGGTTTAGTTTGTTAAATGAACTAAAACAAACTGCCCATTATCTTCACCCCTTAGGAGGCTCCCATACAAACATGGCGGCTTATGAAATTCCCAAATTTAATAAATTTTGTGAATAAAATAAAAAGTTATAGACAGATTTTAATCATTTATGGCTTATTTTGTTTGAAACTTTGTTTTCTATATTAATCTTTATTCCTGCAGAGAAAAAATACAAATCAAAAAAGAACACTTGATTTTGCCAAAAAATCAAGAAATAATAATTATTTTTGCCAAAAACAAATATCGCGTTGTCACGATTTTATTTGGCGCATATTGGCTAAAAAAAAACGAGACAATAACCTGTACGAAATGGTCAACACTATCGTGCCTTATTTTTGTTTATTTTCCCATTTGTTTATGTCAACTTTGATCAGCGTATAAGTGGCCGATAAGATTTGGTGCATTTGTAACATTTTGATTGCTTAACCCAATAAAAAATTTTCTTTAAGTCTTCCGTAAGCGAAATGGTAATCGATACTTTTACGTTTCTCTTTCAAAAACCTGCTGCTTTTAAAAATTTCGTGCGTTTACATTTTCGCCACTTAACCCATTCCCAGCCATTGTACTCGCTTGGGTACAGAAAAAAGGCAATATTTAAGTACGCTTAAATTTTATAACAAAATAAATTAGAAAACTTTTGATGTGTTTTTGCATTCAACACATTGTGCTTTAAAGACACACATAAAAAAATTTAAAAAAATATATACCGTTATTGTGTATTTTCTTTTGTTCTTGTAACACTTTATCATTTTTGTGATTTTTAGCTAGGCCAGTAACAATTGAGCTGCATAGAGTAAATACTGTTTTGTTGAAACAAAAGTTTCTTATAAATTTCTGAAGAAGAGTGATTGTGTGTACATTTAAAAAAAAGTTACAAGAAAAATTTTTTTATTCGACATCGTTATTTGAGTAGCAAAATCGCTGTACCCAACCGAGTACAATGGCTTGATATGTATAATTTTTTTTTTAATTTTTCTTCGACCAAAATTAAATTTCAAGCCATCAAACCCTCAAGTTTTTATGCTAAAGCTTTCACAAATTTAAACAGCTAGATAAATATGATCACAAAAGTTTCGATATAGCTATTATTCAACCAAATCCGGACTATAACACTATAAATCAAGCAAAATAGCTCCTAAGTAGACAAAGAGACCTTGTGATATTCAAATGCATCAAACTAATTTTTTTGGTAGACACTCCTCAAAATAATTCATAAGAAGTAAACAAGTGAGATTTGGTCTTAAAAATAGGATGCTAACGAGCAGTTCCGGTTATTTATACCAATTCGATACTAACTGTGGGGCCAAAGGTATAAAAGTAGAAAGATCAAAACTCCCTCTTGGATCCCGAGTCGTGCTTGATTTTATGAACAACGTTCCTAAAACTTTAGATTATGTTGCAAACAGATCTCAAATGGACTGGCTTGGGTTTCAACGCAATATTGCTCAATTTTATTTGCGAAACTATACCCAGAAGGTGAATGTTTCCAAATGGTCGCTGACTGCTGGCGTTGCAACTAGTGGTGGAAACTTCTTTCCTAAAAGGATAACAAATCAGTTACGATGTCGTGAGTGTTATAACAGCATAATATGGGTATTTGAGCAATGCGATGTTGCTCTATGAGTTGAAAAAATATGCTTTAAAATTTTTCATAATTAAAAAAATAGCATACTCATGACGCCATTGTACTCGTCCGAGTACAGCCCTTAAAACACACTTCCAGGAACTTTTTTTTTAATTTTTTGTTTTTTCTATATTTATTAACTGTATTTAAGTATAAACAAATAAATGAATTTCAATCTTTTTTGTTTTTAATGGTCTTGGCGTTTAATGGGTTAAAAAGAAACGAATATTGGTACATTGCGCCGATACAGTGATATTAGCTTTTGAACTAAAAACTGAAACGTTTACGACTTTATATAAAGTTGGATTCTTAAAAAAGTATATTCCCTCTATTCTTAATACTTTGAAATAAAATTTGCTTCCAATTTTCCAAAATTTATTTTCCATTTTTATCGATATTAGTATTTTTTTGGAATAACTGGCACGGACTCGAAAGGAGAGTCAAGAAGTGTACATTTTTTTTGCCACGCCCCAAATAACAGTTTTTAAGTTTATAAGGTTATTATCAAAGTAATTTTTGGGAGTACAAAATTTTAAATATTTTTTTTTACCATATTATGTTCACCGACAACCATATTATGGTGAGATTAGTCCTCCATGAACCATAATATGGTTGCCTCTAAAAATATTGTGGTTGAATATGGCAATAATTTGTTTTAAAATAAACAATAGTGTTTTCCTCTTTTCTATGCTATGGTTGAAAACAACCACGTTATTATAAGTGTTAAACATATTTGAGTTATTATTAACCATAACATGTTCGGAAGCAACCATAATATGGTTGTGGCTTCTTGTTGGAGGCCTAATTTAACTATTACATAGCGGCGTGTGTAAAAATTTTCTTTAAAAATAGTTTGGCTGAAGGTGACCATATTTTTTCTGTGTTGAAGATTTTATACAGTGCTTGGAGCACTGGAAATATCTAGTTTTTAAATTTTACCACGTCACGCAAAATTTGTAAAAATTATTTGCCTTGAAGCAGTAATTTAAGCATTTAGTGATGTAGAATGTTATTTACTTTTACCCAATACCAAACACCAGCTTTTGAATTAGTCCTTACTTTTATTCAATTTTATCCCTTTGGAGGGCGTAATGAAAAAAAAAAAAAAATCCAATTGCAATGCATTGCCGCCGCGTTATTTCTGTTGGCTACGTACAAATTGCATACGCATTAGAAAAAACGCTCATTGCCCTTGTTTAGATTGATGTTTTATAAGGACTATGTAAAATAATGGGACGTTTTGGCCATTTGAGATACTAAACCATATTTGTCAGAAAATTTGTCGTAATTTAAATTTTCAAGTTTCCTTATTTTTTTATATAAGTAAACTTAGCTTTATTTTAACAGGGTCTTTCAAAGAACAAGAAACACTTCACCACATATTTCGTCTGTCTATCTGTATGCAGGTCTGTTGCAATAGGTTTTGCGAAGGCCCCAGATATAATGGGGACTTTGTTGTTATACATTAATGTCAAATAGAGGCCGGAATAAAATTAAGCCAAATCGGTCCACAATTGGCTGAGATATGACCAAAGCACTACGAATACTTCCAATTTTTACCAATTATATGCTAACTTTTACCTACAGGCTTTTCGTTTTTGAAGCCTTCTTGTAACCTATAAATCTTATTTTTTCACTTTCGCCTAAAACAATCTTAGATGAATACTTGTGGTGAAATTCAACAAAACAGGTTTATAGATGATAAAGTTATAGACAAATAACTTTCTTTTTCTTCCCGGAATTATGGTTTCTGCACAATAGCGATCATATCATATGATCTAGTGAACACAAGAAGATAGCACTTTTACTTGTCTTATTTTATCCGATTGTTCAAAAAATCAGAAATTAATTTACATTATTTTTGCATATTTACCCACTGTGCTCGGTATAGTCCAGCAATTTTCTTTTTATTATCTTAAAAAAATAAATGATGATGTAATAATAAAAATTTGTTTTTGTAATTCAAAGAATTTTCCATTAAATTCTGAGAAAAATTATGCTAAAAGAAAAATATGTAATTTCATTACAATTGTCAAGGATATTAAACTTTTTTTAAGAAAAATGTATACGAGTATGTGCGTATGTATATTTTTCCCAGAAATTTTCCGCCAGACACATTTTGTTGTAAGAGAAAATGCATTTGATTACAAAAAAAAAAGATCAATAAATGCACAATAAACATTGAAAAACATATCAACTGAATAAAATGCATGTCAAGAAGAGTTAAAATACATGAATTCAGGGTAAAAGGTATTGTAATATGTGTTTGAACTTAATTTAAATGTGTATAGATTGGCGCCCTGTGCTTCAGTGGGAGATAAAGGGGAACACAAAAGTAAAGAAGAACATATAAAGAATGAGATAAATGTTCATTAAAGGCGACATTATGAAGTATAAAATTGGTGCTACAATATTTTGTAATATAAAAATTGATGCATTAAAATCTTGTAAACTGGGTCTTTGAGCAGGAACATTTCTAGGGTTTATATTCAAAAAGTGCTTTCTGCTAAATCACAAGACGATTTTTTCGTTAACTTTAACCGTAGAATACATAACCAAAACTCGAAAACACATAACTAGGGTACATTTGTACGCTGTTGTAATTTTTAATCATTTTCAGCTTCAAAGCAAAAATAATTTTTATTTAAAACCCGTTTAATCAAAATCTAACAAATTAATTCGGTAATTCCATGTCAAATCGACCAAGAGTGGGACCCGACCCCTTTCGATTTTAATGAAATGTGGTGAGAAGGCTCCTCCGATCCTCATATATGAACGAAAAAAAATTCATTTTTTTTTTCAAAAGTTATTGCATATTCAAAATATCATAATTTCGCCATATTAGCCAAATGTGTTGAGTTTATTTCTTCAATATCTCGAAACTACTTTACATACGAAGATGATTTTTATGTCATTTTAAAACAAAAAATATATATAAAAAAGGGACTAAGTCAAAAACCTATTTTTATTTGGCTGATTTTTTTAAAAATCCTTAAACTTTGAAGGAGGTGTTTTTTTCTTTTTTAAAATATGATTTTTTTCGTTCGCAACCTTTAAAAAATAATATTGAAATAGAATTTTAATATTGTAATTTTGATCAAAAGTACACTGTGCTAGTTGCAAAAAACAGACAAACTGGTCCCCTGGCGTTTAAACCCATTTAATCTGATCTGTTAATGATTTTTAATCCAAATCTTAATAAACATTATTTTAATAATTAAAATGAAAATTAAATTTATTGAACTTAAGCCTGATTAAAATATTAAAATTTGGATAAAAACTAAGCTAAGGCAAAAGCTCTATGTTTACATTTGTCGTTCAAGTTGTGCTGAAAAAGGTCAACAAGAAAAAGAAAGACAAAAACATGAAAAACTGAAAAATGAACTTAAGACTTCAAGAAGAATTCTTAACAGGAAGTAAGAAAAACAGAAGTAGGGAAGAACATGTAAATCAATTTAAATAGATTAGCATTCAAAACTTATTTCGATCTACCAAAGGTTAAATACAATTTGGTTTAAAGGTTGATGTTTGACTATTGACTGCCAGCAGTCGTCGATGGCTGTGAGTGTTAAACGGCAACCCCCTCTGAAGAGATTGAGTGGTTTCAATCGAAACATGTAACCTGTCCGTAAAAGCCTGGGTTCGAGCCCAGCGGCAGTTAAGATTGAAAAATTATAAATAAATTTTAATTAATTTTATGTTGTAATATTCATTTCTTCATAAAAAAATTCAATGCAAACTAAATTCAATTTAATATATTTGATTAAAAAGAAATTTGAACAGCTCATTTGCTCATTTTTCCATATCAAAACTATTGGGTACACGGGGATACGGGTTTCATCTTCGGAAGCTAATAGTTATGGAACCGCTGAACCGAATTTCAATAAAACAACTCAAAAAAAGATCCAAAGTTCCAATACCCTATTAGTATTGGCTTTAGCAAAATATATTTTATTAAATATGTTTATAAACGTACATTTTGAAAACGTTAATCGCATTTTGCCAAGCTTGGTTTTTTCGAGATATAACTATTTACAATAAAGGAACGTTGTCTCACTTTATAAATACTCAGCTGATTAATGGCAATTATTTGTAGAAATGGAACGTGTTTGCCATTGACAGTACTCTTCTTAATGAAAATTAGAAAAAAGCTGTCGAACGATTCTGTTATTGTTTCTTCTAAATAAAATCAGTTTTAATTAAACGTTTAATCACGTCAAATGTACGTTAAATTGATACTATATTTTTTTTGTTGCAAATTTAATTAATTTTTTAATTAATATCACAAATTTTTTTATTGATTTCAATTTTTTTTTTGTTCTGTGTTCCATAAATCCCTATATGTGACCTTCTCCGAGAAAAGCACAGAATACTAACAGAACTGTCACGAGACGGAAGATTTTGCGTTTTTTTTTGTCTCTTTCTAAGAAAGCTGCCCTTTTTCATTTCTCTTTGCATCATCTTTTATGCCGCAATACAATGAACACAAATTTATTTAGTTGAGATTTATTTGCAAAGCTTTTGTAAAAATTAACTTTTAAGTTTACCACAACACAAGTAAATAATATTTAAGTAAATAAATAACATTATAAAACAAAAAATATTAATAAATACATTTTTTTTTGCACAAAACACAACGTTTGTTGAACTAATGCATTTTTTTAACGTGGTCTGTGTTTTGTTATTTTTGTTTTGATCATGCCATTTGTGTTGATTGTTGCTGCCTGTTTTTACACATTGCCACTTCACCACCAAAAAAACCTTTTTGTCTCTTTCTTCGAAAGCTGCCCTCGCAACTGATTTGGGCCTTTTTCACACGTCACTTTTTTCAGTTCTGTTAGTATTCTGTGGAGAAAAGGGACCTAGTGTGTCAAAAAACGGTTTTGGACTTAAAAGTGGATTCTGGTACCTAAAAGGATATAAAATATGATGCAATGAGTTAGATTTCTGATAAAAATTTATTTACCCCATTAAAACGTATAAAACTGAAGGTGTGTTTACAGTGATAATGCGTTTATCTCAAAACTTCATTTTCACACACTAGTTCCCTTTTCTCGGAGAAGGTCACATATATGGGATTTTATGACTTTTTGTATTTAGTAGTTTGAACAACAACGATATTCTCGTTTAAGACTATATTTGATATTAATTAAATGCCTTTAAGAGGGCTGAATTTGTGCGTTTTTTACTTAAGGCCTAATTTTTTTTTACGTTTCAAGAACTTTAGAAAGGACTAAATCTATCCCGAAAAGCGCTAAGTTTTTATCACTTCTTCTGGGGTTAATATGCATATGCACTATGAATATTAGCCTGTAAATTCGGTTAGTCGGGTTATTTCTTGCGCTTCGGCTTATTGTTATAGACAAATTTCGATGTTAAATCTTTATATTAGAACGGTACAGCAACCGATATTACATATAAATGCATCCTTCTCTAGGTTCCAATTCCTGTGGTACCAAATTTCCCCGGTTTTGAATGAATTCTGCTGTTTGCAATCGTTTTAAAATTTCTGCGTAAGTGTCTCTCCATGATTTTTAAATTTCTTTTTAAGTTTCAGAACAATGTTAATAATCTAATTAATCATCTTTAAAATTTTTGGCTTAACCTGGGCGGTGTTTGTCTTCGGTAAGAATATCCCCACTTAAAACCGCTTAAACCATCTCTCGCCCCATCAAATGGATGAAACGTATTCAAACTAAACTTTGGTGTGCAATTGACACGATTCAGCTCTATCTTTTTACAAAATTCTACATTTTCAAAGCAAAAAATTTTGTAGTTTACACTATTTCGCACAATGATTGCGAGAAAATAAGTGACAGATGTTTTAACCCTTCAATATGCTTAAAAGGTT
This sequence comes from Pollenia griseotomentosa, assembly GCA_963931875.1. Taxonomy (NCBI): domain Eukaryota; kingdom Metazoa; phylum Arthropoda; class Insecta; order Diptera; family Polleniidae; genus Pollenia; species Pollenia griseotomentosa. The sequence continues at coordinate 204,186,658 of OZ007560.1, forward strand.
ATTCAAGCAAAAACCACGAGTTTAAGAAATCCCATTTATGTAAAACACCATTTTTTAATTTATACAAAATTAAGTTCATCGAAAATTAATAATTGAAATATTATTATATAAAATACACATTAAAATATCATTAATATTTTAATTTAATAGAAACTGGGAATTATCTCCTTTCGTAGGTTACTTTATATTATATTCAACATTTTTTATTTTTCGAATATATTCTATGAGTTACATTTCAGTTATGTATTTTTTATAAAGCTTTTTTGTAATAGTTCTATTCCTCAAATTTTTAGGAATGACTTTTTTACACTACCAGACTATTATATTGTATTTTCTTGTTACATTTTACCATAGCTATCCATTGGATAGCAATGAAGTATATTGTATGTACAGAAAAATTTACAAATATTAGACACCAGCAGAATGTAATGCATTTTCTGACCCGCTACGGCCTTCGTCAGCATTCTTTGTCTAATATTTGTACATTTTTCTGTACATACAATATACTTCATGTTTAAAATTTTAATTTAAACAAATTTTATTGATTATGATTATTAAAATAGTATTTACACAGGTGTATACAGACAATTTCCACCAGTTCGACTTACTTTTAGGAAAGTTGAAAAAATGTTTAAATTTCAATTAACTTTAGCATGATGATTGTCTTACAAAAGAAAATAAATAACATTTTTTATTGAAATGATTTTTAAAAAAATTTTTTTTTTGTAAGAAACCCCTTATTATTTTATGTCGTTGTCTTTCAATCAAACCAGCAACAGTAGTAGAAGCAGCAGCAACAGAAACCCCTTATTATTTTATGTCGTTGTCTTTCAATCAAACCAGCAACAGTAGTAGAAGCAGCAGCAACAGCACCAGCAAACCATCATCATTGAAATAATTTTGTGTTTATTTAAATATTTTTTTTTTTTTGCATAATAACTTTGTTAGTAATGTTGTTTTAAAATTTATTATATATTTTTTTCTACACATAAAAAAATTAAAATTGTTTTTAATCACCAAATTCGTAGAATCAAGCAAACAGTTTGTTGATTTTATATCTTTTACCAAAATGATTAATAACAAGTTAGGGTGCGGACGAGCCCCCAAATGTAGAAATGATTAAATTAAACACTTAAAGCTTTTGCATTTTTATAAAATGTTTAATTACAAAATTTAGTTTTTATTGATTAGCAAAATTAATTATTAAATTAAAGAAAATGATTTTTAAAATGTAGGTTATAATGTCCGTCCGACTTGACACAACTTTTCAACTTAAGTCGTCACAACTTCACAACTTTACAACTTTCTCGGCTACTTGATCTTTTACGACTGACTACTACTTTATATTCTGTTCTTTCTCTTCGTCCGTACGTGTGGTATAACTTAGTAGATAAGTACCCTCCACCGACAGTTCCAATACTTCAGGAGTGATATCTATATGATGTCTATTTACTATTAATTTATCTTTATAAAAACAGACTTCAGCATTTAAATTGTTTGCGGCTTAGACCTATATTAAATTATTGAACGACAGTCTTGATCTTGGGTAAATTATGGATCGATCTTCATGAAATTTCATAGTATCATTTATAGTCCTATTAAACTGTGACGAGCCAAAATTTGTTATGATAGCTTTGTTAATATTGATAGCTTGATTGATCGGTTTTAGGCGTACTAAACTGTTTTTCGTTAGTAGGGTTTCTATGGGGCCTAGGGTAAATTATGGACCGATCTTCACGAAATTTTACAGTGAAAACTCTTTTCCGGGAGTTGGTCTTATATGGGGCATAGGGTAAATTATGGACGGAGATTCACGAAATTTTACGGCGTAATTTCCAGTCGAATAAAACAAATTTTCTTATATGATTCCGTGCATTGTTTCACCATTTATGTTAGTTTTTGTAACAAAATTATCAATTTTTTTAGTTGGTGGTTCCACATTTTGATTCAAACCCAAACTGCTTAGGATAACTACAAGCAATTTGACACACCGTTTGTTCATTTCTTTTGAGTTTTTCGAAAGTGAGCGTGTTTTCAACAGACGGATAGACAGACGGACATGGCTAAATCGACTTAGAATTACTCAAGGAGCCAGAATATGTATACATAATATGGTCTAAGATGAATAATAAAAAAGTTTCACCCGGAATGACAAACTTAGTATACCCTCTTCACAACTAATTGTGGTGGATTGTTTTAAAATAGTGGACAAATTAAGATTGTGAGTTTTTTCCATAAATGATAACATCTATTTTGATAAAAAAAAGGATCAAACAACTTTGACTTTTCAAACAATGTGTTTATTGATTCAATTAAATTTATATACGAAAAGATCAATATTTTTTTAATAAATACAGGTAGTTTTAAATAAATAATTAATAAAATAATTCAATTAAGCAAACTAGTAATCAAATTATTTCTTAGATTCAAATAAAATTTTTATTAAATGAATTAATATGCTTAGTTGAAAGTTAAATTCAAAATAAATTAATTTAGTTTCTAATGACTAGAAATGATATTGTGGTGAACTGTGGTCCAATTTAGTTTTGTGGGACCATTAATCACAATAAAAGACTTTTAAGTTGATCGGCCGAGAATTTATCACAGGGCCACCTTCCAAAAAGTGTAAGTTTTTTAGTAAAAGAAATAGCAAATTTTGTGATGTACGATTCTTAATATTCCAAAGGTCGAATATAAAACTTCCTTCTGAAAATAATACGCCTAAAGCAGATATGAATCATAATATTTTATTTCATATGAACATACGTGTAATAAAATTTAACAAAGGTTGGTCCAACTAAAACGCACGATGTTAATTGTAAATAAAACAAAAAGTTTTCAGTGAAATATCTTAATATTTTTTTATTATGATAGAAAGATACATGGCAATAATGAATGTGTTATCAAAGTAATTTTTGGGAATACAAACTTTTTAATTTAAAAGATTTTTTTTGACGTGCTTAATTCCCAATTTTAATTTTTGATAAATAGATATACTGAAATTTATTGTTGGTGGATAAGCTGGTTTCTGTGCGCATTTCACTGTTTGCTTAGGCCAGATCATCAGGAAACATTCTCCCAAAAAATTTTAAAAAAGCCAAAGATATAAGCAAACAAAACTCCAGAGTGAATGAGAATTGCAACCAATCAAAAAGTCTTGTTTGCAACGATAGCAAAGCTTAAACAAAATACCATCAATAAACAGTGGGTTTATCTTTTTCTTACATTCCCCACTACAACTGGCTGAAATTCTTCCAAAAATATATAATGTGGGTTAAGAGGCCAAATGCTCGCCACGGCTTCGGTGGCATACTTCTATCTGATGGTCCGTATTTTCAATGACTCTGAGACATAATTGAGGTTCAATGTCATTGATGTGCCGAATTATCTCATCATTTCGCTCTTGAATTGTTCTAGGCTTATTGATGTACACTTTTTCTTTTAAATATCTCCAAAGAAAGAAGGCCAACGGTGGAAATCAAATAATCGTGGGGGCCAATTAACATAGCCACGACGTGAGAAAACACGACCATTGAATTTCTCGTGCGAAAGTGCCATTGTTTGGTTGGCTATGTGGCAAGTGACACCTTCTAGTTGGAACCACATATCGTCCATATCCTCAATTTCTGGCCACAATAAGTTCGTTATCAACTCGCAATAGCGAACACCATTCACGGTAACTGCTTGGCCGACCTCATTTTCGAGGAAATACGGCCCGATGATGCCGCCAGCCCATAAACCGGACCAAAGAGTCACTCTTTGTGGATGCGTCGGCTTTTCAGCAATCACTCGTTGATTCTCGTTTGCCCAACAAATCCACTGAGGTGAAAGTGCTGACCATAAAAATTATGATGTGAACGAAATGAGTTTTGATTTGAACGCCCATTTTCGTAAAATGAATTGTCAAACACTGAAACAAAGAAATGTCAAATAAAGTTGGGCAAAAAACTTGACACAATTAACATCGCGAATTATGGTTATACCTTCATTATTACCGTTTTTGTTAAACTATTTTTAATCTGGAAGCTTTAGTGACAATTTCTTTGATAAATATATGTACATAAATATGTATATAACGACATGTTGCAAATAAGAAAAAATATTAAATAGGGAGATTGAAAGGATAGTATTCGACCGGTTTTATCCGGTTATTTTAGTTTTGCGCAAGTCGAATATTTTAAAATGTCCATTTTTTTTAAAATCGAATAAACCGGTTATTTTGGTAAAATAAGCCGGTTATTTTTTTTAAATGTGTAATTTATATACGTTTTCCTTACTTCTGTTTTAAACGAAGCCGTAATTTAAATACTTTTCTAAATGAAAATTGGGTAAACTTTAAATTTTTATGAGGAATGTCAAAAAAAAAAAAAAAAAAAAATGTAACAAAAGCCAAATACGTTATGAGCAATGTAAATACAAATCGTTTATATAAGTTCTTGTAACAATTCAAAATACTACAAGAAAAAATGTTCAGCTTAAAAAGTAATTAGAAATTTGACAGTATTCTAAACATTATATATTAGGCCGCGTCGATTTCTATGGATGAAAAAAAAATGAAAAATCGTATAGTAAAAACGTAATCTACATCAAATTCTAAGAGAACTCTCCGAAGAAACCATGGGTCTGAAATAAAATCCTAATCCGCGCCTCTCGACTTAAAAAGTTATATGCCCGCCTTTGCCAAAAAAAAATTTTTTTTTGAAAAAATAGCCAAAAAGGGATCGAATTTTCTGAATAAAATTGTTTAGTAAAGTAGTTCTTTTGCACTTTATATTTTTCTACACTTTTTTTTACATAAAACAAATATTCACCCAAGTAAAAAAGTTTGTATATAATTTTATCCATATACATAAAATTGTAACGTTACTGACGCCTGAAGCTAAAAACTTGAAATTTGGACCGGAGGTGGGTTTCTCCCCCAAATCGGTCTACTAAGACGGGATTTTTGGAAATTCGAATGTTTTGGGGGTAAAAAAGGGTAAAAACAGGTAAATTCGATAATTTATATCTCCAAAACTAAAAGAGACAAAAAAAAAAACTGTAATACTTATCGTTGTTCTTTTGAAAAATAAGCGCACAGGTATCTGGTACTTTTTTGAAATTCGGGTCATTTAGGAAAAAAAGGGGTAAACCTGAATTTTTGGTACTTTTTTGTCACCCCATCTATCTTTTGCACCAATAAACTTAGAAGTAAAGTTTATACCATATTCGAAACTTATTAAAAAAATTACGAGTACGAATTTGGTACTTTTTTATGAAAGGATATTTTTTTATCTATGTTCCTTATAAAAATATTAGATACAAAATTATTTACAAACGTTTTTACTTTAATGTAAGAAGATTTTGGGTGTAGAAAAATATAAAGAGCAAAACAACTACCTTACTAAACAATTTTATTCAGAAAATTCGATTTCTTTTTGGAAAAAGCTTTTTTTTCAAAAAAATTTTTTTTTGCCAAAGGCGGGCATAAAAATTTTCAAGACGAGAGGCGCGGATTAGGATTTTATCTTAGATCCATGGTTTCTTTGGATAATTTTCTTAGAATTTGATGTAGATTACGTTTTTGCTATACGATTTAAAAAAAAAATCGACCCGCCCTATTATATATATTCAACATTTTTTTTATTATTTTTCAAATTTATTCTATGAGCTAAATTTCCTTAAATTTTTAGTAACCTACGAAAGGAAATAATTCCCAGTTTTCCATTATATTTATATATTTTTATAAAGATGTTATCTCTGATATATCGAACTTATTTATAAGACAACCTCTTCAACCTCACGACTTACTAATCACCTTTAATTAGTCCACAAGCTTGACATAGTTCTTAAGAGACTGCAAATAATACTTCACTAAAATAAGCTGCCAAAAATGACTATCACTAGTTTTCTTAAAGAATTGTTCTCTCTTGCAAAACGTTTGACTAGAGCAAACATTATTTTACATTTTCTAAATTGCATTATACAATTATCATTTTAGGAATAAAGTTTAGTAAATAAATAGAAAGTATTAAAAATCAAGCTAAAGTTTTATCAATTTACTGGTCACGCTTTTTTTGGATTTTATCGTCAAATATTTGTTAAGTTATTTCTATGTATTTTGTTGGTTCCTTACCTTCGTGAACTGTTTTGTTTTTATTGAAATTACCTTTTTATTATAAAAACTAATTTGATTTTAGTATTTTAATGTATTCGAATTGAAACCGGTTAACCGGTTATTTTTAAAATGCTTAACCAAAAACCGGCTTTTTAAAAATAGCAGCTATTCGGAATATTCGAAAACCGGGGTTTGAAAAAAGTCGAATAATCGATTTCTCTAATATTAAATAAATAAAAAATTATCTTTTGATTAATAAACGCAGGTTTTGGCAATTTACAACATCAATTTCAGATGTTTAAACTATTTTATTTTAAGAGAAAAAATAAAATTAATTTGCAAGTTATTCAGCTATTCAGACAATTTAAATGTTAATTGATTCAAAATAACATTTTTGTTCAATTAAAAAAAAAATTGATTTAATAAACAATTTATTTAATAGCAATTGTGATTTTTCATTGAACTGTTGGTTTTTAATCGAAGTTTTTGATATTTAATTAGGCTTTACAAATTTAATTTTCATAAAATTATTTTTAGTGAAGCAAAGAATTTACAACATAAAATTAATAAAATTTTTTTTTTTTGATAATTTTATATTTGAGTGAACACGGGATTGAACTCGGGTCGAATTTACATCAAGAAAACCCACATTGCCATCATCAGAATTTTTTGCCGTTCCACCTTTTGTACCACTGCAGCGCAGATTGAAGGCTATAGTCAAAAATCAATTTTTAACTAATGGTATTGGTGGAGCAAATTTATTATCCATGCTGTAATTGATTATCCATTTTTAATTTTATTTACAAATTCTTCCTTACTTCGTACTTTTTGTCAAGACTTTCTCTTGAAAACTTAAGTAATTTTTTTCTTGTTGTCTTTTTCTCGTTCTAGGAAAACTACTGAAAAATTTTCCAGTGTTTTAAAACGTATCTGACTATTTTCTGTATGTCTGGTCTTCTGTTTTATTCTGACTTTTCAAACTTAAACGTGTTTTTTTCAATTTCATCTCTTGATTTCTTTATGTCTAATTTATGTTGCTCTCCTCCAGGCTTTTCTGTCATCACGGTTAGGTTTTTCTAGAAATTCAATAACCACAAGATTATATTTTCTTAACATTTTCTTCTATTTTATATCCTTCTTATTCTTTTCTTCCCCTGAGTGTTTCTTAATAGTCCAATTGAAGTGTAATAGAGTAGATGAAAAAAAGCTTCTTGTGGCCTAAAGGTCTTGTTTATTTACTTACTTTGTTATACATAAAATTTAATTTGATATGATTTTTTAATTTTTACTAGATTCAAAATAAATTTTAATATTGAAGTCAACAACATTAAAAACAACAAAAATTTAAAGTAAATCCTAAAAAAGTACTTTTTTTGAATCGCGGTTGGAAATATCTTACGGCTGGCAATATTTGATACTTTGAGTAAAATTACAGTGGAGGTTTATAAATTTAAAAAAAGACAAAACAATTTCGTAGTCTTCTTGAATATTTGTGGATTTAAGATTAAACAAGGAAGCATTCTGAAATGTATTGCTATAAAGAAATTTTTTATGAGTTTTTAAACAAACAAAAATTACGAAATTTTGCTAAATAATATTTTTTTTTTTGCCAAAATGAACAATTATGTTTCTAAAAGGACTGCGCATGCTAGAAAAAAGATAAACGTCACCTCATGCGTAAATTTTTTTGTCACAAATTATTACGTTTTGTAAATTTTGTTCTTGTTTAATAGCCAACTTACACTAGTATTTACGAGATTTCGAGCAAAATCTAGTTGTTTTTGAACGGATTTCCCATACAAAACAAAATCTACTTCGTAAAAATCTAGTAGTACTTAGTGATGCAACTATGCTTTTTTCCATATAGCACTAAGAAATACTTCCCTGCACAAGAAAATAATGACATTTAAATAAAAAACAGAACAAAAATTGTTAAAAAAATAAAAAAAATTTGACAAGACAAATAATATTGGTAAAATAAATCATGTTGATTATTAATAAAAGGCAATGCAAATTCTTTAATGGCTATTTCTTTTTTTAATTGTATTTGTTCGCTAATGCCAAAAATTTAAACTTTGCATATACTTTTACATTGTAAACGCACTAGATTATGAGGAAGATTTTAAATGAAATCTACTTGATAAATGGCCTGTAATATTAAATATTATCGGAATTGCCAAATTTCAGTTTTCGAGGTCTTTTTTAAATCATTTCGATTTCCTTCTCTTTTTTTTAGCGGTTTTTTTAAAGACTGCATTTTCTTTCTTGGTTTGCTTATTTTAGGTTTTTTTTGATCTGAATTTCACAGTTTTTGCTACTCTTATTTGGTTTTATTAGTTCATTACAGTATAAGCGGTTTTTATGGAATTGAGTTTTATTTTGATTTGGGTTTTATAAGATTTTTTTTAACCGATTTGTTTTTGTTTCCATAAGACCATCCATGAATGGCAAATATTGTAATATTGTATTCTTGCATGGTCTTACAAAATGGTTATTAAATATTTTTTTACATTTTTGATTTAATTAAAACTTATAACTTAAAAAAACTTTTTATACATCCTGCAATTTTAAAACAAAACCACAATGCAACTCCTTTTGTTTTTGTATGCGTGTGCATGTGTTTACATATGTTTAAGTGTGTTTGAGCTTGTGGGCTTAAAATCATTTTACAAACACACGAGCAAACCGGCAATAAAAAGTTTTTAAAAAAACCCTTTTAAATTGTTGACTATTGTTTCCATTCCACTTAATGTAACTTGGTATGCAAAAAAAAAAAAAAAAAAAAAAAACAAAAAGAAAAAACTCTGAAACAAAACACAGAAAGTGGAAGTCTTTAACTGCCCCCCATTTTTAACAGTCACTTTTAAAAGCAAACTACAAAATTAAGTTTAAAAATTTAAATATTTGCTTAGAGTAGGAAGTTTTATTTTGAAATTAACATAAACTTAATTATGAATACTGGCACTAACTTGAGAATATTTAATAACTTTAAAAAACATTTATAATATTAAATGAATAACAACAATGATGTAATTAACTTGGCTTTGCTATTTAATTATAACTTTTTTAATTAAATTTAAATTAGGCCAAAGAGTATTTACGTGATTATTAACGTTCTGGGAAATTCTACTCACAAGAAAATTGATATTTTATATTTTAAGAGTTGCTTAGAATTCGAAAATATGAAATTTAGTGGTCATAGAAAACTAAAAAAAACTACAGGTGGAATTTGTGCTTTTAACTGGATGTAAAGTTTTTCACAAAATATTTCTATCGGCTGTGTTTTGAAAAGTGTAGAAAATTCTAAACGCCAGTAATGATCCGGTGCAAAAGTTAATGTTTTTTATGGCATTTCAGTAGCACTTTAGACGTTGTCTTTAATAAAGAACGGCTCTCGACTTTAACATGTGTGGCACCTAATTTCCTTTCTCTTGCATAAAAGCTGCTGCTTTCAACCATTTAAAAAATTTCTACTTGACCGGCTTTGAGTAATTAAGCAAGTTCGTAAGGAGTTTGACATCGACATTTATGTTTATTTATTCCTCTTATATATCATCATCCACATTGTGTGAAGGACACGGGTAGTATTCTGTAAAAAAGCGCTTGTTTTTAACCGGTCAAACCCCTGGTCCTGGGATTTGTGAAAATAGAAAAAGTTCAAAAAAAAAAAAAGAACTCATGACCAGTGAAAAGAGAACCAATCATTTAACTGGTATATGAAGAACAAAAAGGAAGAAAAGTAATGAATTACAGAACAGTTTTCACTTGTGATGTGAAACGTTTTTTTGAGACTTTCTTAAAATTGGTTTGTAAATTTAGTTTTAGAACTTGTTTAATTGAAACTACATTGTAGTTCACGTTCATTGAGAACAGATGTGTGACTGGTCAAATGGTGTCAATTGACCCCCTTCAATGACAACCTCATGTAAAAGTGACAGGCCTTATTCATACAAACTGTTATTACGGGACTTCTTTGGTGTAAGTTCTCTTCCCTCTAGGGACGTTGATAGAACATATTCAGGATAAGCAATTCCACATTATTATATTATTATTACACAGAAAGAAAAACACTCGGGATAAATCAAGTTTTTTATGATTACTTTAAGTACAAGTCGTACTCAAAAATTCAAGTACGAATATCACAAAAACGTACTAAAAACAATCCTAAATGGGATTATTTTCGAAAAATCAATCCCGGAATTTCTTAAAATAAGTATAAAAAAAAAATTGTTTAACCCTCCGGCTTACGCATGTTTGAATTTTCTATAAACATTGAAAAAAGGTCTGGCCTGACTCATGTGTACCACGAAAGGTTAAAAAGTAAATTTGAACTCTTGCTTCACATTTAGTTTATATTTTTGGTTAAATATGTACATAAGATTTCTAAAGTTAAACCCATATCGGGCATGATGTTGGTGTTTTATCATTCTGTAAGGTGTAATACGAGTAAGTAAATCAGTATAATTTTTTCTTTCTAATTAGGGATAAAATCAACTTGATAATACTTGAATCAAGCGCATTTTGAGATTGATTCAATCTTAGTTTTACTTAAACCAATCTCATTTTCGGATTGTTTTAAGTACGAATTCGGATTAAAATAATTTTTTAATTCTTGAATCATTTTGAGATTGACTCAATCTTCATTTTACTTAAATCAATCTTATTTTCGTATTATTTCAAGTACGAAATCGGGATTGAATATGGATAATTTAAGTATGTTGCGATTGAAAGTTCGTACTTGAATAAAATTTTCTGTACTTGATTCAAGAAAATCCGTACTAACCGTACTATTTATACCGCTTCGGATTGATTTGAGTACGGATGGATTGATTTTTTTTTGAGTGTATAGATACGTAAAGATTTTTTTAAATAATTTTGCATACACATAGGAGCAAACCTTCAACACAGGTGGTGAATAGGGTATATATAAGTTTGTCATTTCGTTTGTAATTTCTATAATATTGATGTTAGACCCTATAAAGTATATATATTCTGGGTCCTTACGAGGAGCGAAGTTGATTTAACGATTTCCGTCTGTCCGTTGAAAAGGATTTTCCGAAGACCTCATATACGGGGTCTTCGTCCAGGTTATTATACATAAATGTCACATATGGTCCGGAATTGTTTGCTATTGAAATTCAGCAAGATCGGTCCACAAATGGTGGAGATATGAGTAAAAAATCACGACTGCCTCAAATTTTTTCCTTTAAAGGTCCAATTAGACGTGACATTACCACACCAACACTGTATTACCAAAACGACATAAACATACTATACAAACCAATTCAATTTTGGTTTCTACGGTCATACAGTGGCTATGGTAATACAGTGTTGGTAATGTGTGTTTTTTTTTTTTTCTATACCCTTCACTACAAGTGGTGGATTTTATTTGTAATGTGTTTAATGTTACGCATACACATACACATTAATGCATGTACATGATATGCCGCTCAAATAAAGAAACAAACTCATAGACTCAATATATTTTAATTTAACGTTTCTTCAGAAAAAGCATTCGAAGCCGAGTTGTTAAGTTCTCTCCTGAGACTGATGATATTGCCAGTTCGAATCCCAAAAAGAATTTTTTTTATTTTTTTTATTTAATTTTTTTAATGTTCTAAAAAACGATTTTAAGATTATAAAACGAATTTTAAACATCAGTTTTGGCAAAAGAGGAAACGGGCTCAAGTACAAATATAAATTTTTAGTTTTTTTTATTTACTTCGGCATGGCGAAATGAAAAGTTGGCGTGGCTCAATTAATATTTATTTACACCTATCTAAAGAACGTTATTTATGTATATAACTTTTTGTTCTTATCTTATCATGATGAAGGGAATATAAGATTTGGAATAGCCGAATATAGCACTCTTACTTGTTATTTTTAATTTCATAAAGTTTTTTATATTCGTCTTTAAATCATAAAAAGTCTGGTACTAACCAAAAATTACTAACATGAAATTAAAAAAGGCAAAAACTCAACTTAAGTTGTTCAAAGTATGTTTGTCTAACGGAGTAGACAAGCTGTAATTGCTGATTGTGTCAGTATCCAAAGAAAGAAGAAGTGTATTCACACCCACAAACCATTCGCTATAAAATCATTGGCCCAGTTTGGAAAAAGTTATACAATTTTTTTTTTTATTATTTTACAAGTGAAACTTCTTAAACGACTAAGGCCCGTTTTCACGACTTAACGATAGCTAAATGTAGGAAGTTATCGAACAGATAATGAGTTTTTAATTATCACAAGTTCTCTTTAACCTTAAAGTAAAGAATAAGCTAAAGAGAGGAACGTTCTACCTTTAACTTTTGTCGTAAGGTTTAGATTTGAGATTGCCATATTATATTCACATATTTTTTATATATGGCAACTCCAATTGTACGTATATTTTGTAAATGTAAAAAAAGTACGTAGTTGCCAGTTCGTATTTTTATTTTGGCAAAAATAATCGGTATTTTCTTTAGTATTGCCACTTTTTTAAAAATGTTAAGTTTATTTTATACAGAAGTTGTGAAAACGAAAAATAGTTGAAGGTAACTTTATTCCTCACTGGTGCTAAAGGTAGCGTTAACTGTATCGAACTTTAAAGGTAAGTCGTGAAAACGGGCCTAACAATATTATAATTAAAAAATCTTCGGTTGGAAGATTTTAAATAAAATTATACTAATTTAATAGGAGTAGCATAATTAACATAAAAATTTATTAAAAGGACAAAGTTCTTGTCTCTGCCTGTTAGAAATATTATATTTGACTTTTGTCTTTTAGCTAATGATGTTTGCTTTAGAAAATTATACCAATTATATGCTTAATTATTTTAAAAAGGTAAGTGGAAGAAAATGTCTAGATATTAATTCTATTTATAAAAGTGACACTTAAACATCATTTAGGAAATTATTATTTTATGTGATGCTTCTTTGTTTAGTTAATAGTTAAATGTCTTTGGTAAACATTTTATTTAATAAAAGAAGGAGTCACAAGAATATTAAAAATTCTTTGTTTAATTGATTTGATTAAATTAATTAAATTGTTTAAAGAGTGTTGGGAAAAAATTTCTAGTCTGTACAAAATTTATAACACAGGTATAAAGAGGGGTTCCCATACAGCAATTCTATTTTACAGAGAGTAGAAAATATTAACCTGTGTATTTGCCGTGTTGGCCCAAACATTTAAAGGAACAACAATGCGTATACCAACACTCAGGTAACCATTTGACTGGAACTATCTAACGCTGCTTTATGAATAACCAGCAGCATTTGTTGGATAACAGCAACACATACGGATGAACTTTCCCAGAAGTGGGATATAGTAGCAGACTATTTCGGGAGCTCCCTTTCCATGACTCTGGTTTTAAACCACAAAGTATCTTTGGGTTAAAGAGTGTCCTTTTATGTAAAATACTCATTCCTATGAGAGTAGTTGAGAAACGAGAATGAAGAAGAGAGAGCTTCTTCCACCGCGGTTCTCGTCTCTTCATTTTAAGTCGTCACACATCAGCCAACATACATTAATTATCTTCTCCACTATCTTCTTCACTATTTTCTGCATCATTCATCAAATTCGAGCCTTTACCTCTTCTTCCACCTCATCATCATTAACCATTTTGACTCTTTCATATACAAAATTAATTTGTGGTCAAGTGCGTTATTTTACAAGAAGTATGCATTTAGGGTCTCAACCAATAGTTACCTTGATGCCGCGAAACCAGCGGTTCCTGATGCCAGTGGCACCACATAAGAAATCTGGTTATCTGCTATCGAATGACGTCTGTAAATTTTTAACTGTGTTGAATTCTTCGCATTCCCTGCACTTGATTTCCCAAGAGGACGCAACACCAGAAGGTAAAAATTTTTAAGATTCTTCACATTATCCATTTTGTTTGAAAGACTTCATTCACTGCAAAAAATAAAGGAGGTATTGGTTGCTTATTTAGCCTCATAATACGGGCTAGTAACATAATTCTTTGCAATGCTCTGTATTGGCTGGAACTGTACACAATTTTTTAAAATATTCTTCAAATCTACAATAATATTCTTAAACCTAATAAACATTTCGACCTGACGATAGCCGTCGCAAAACTGATACTGTATGTATACAGATAAACAGGATTCGGAAAGGGCTATTACCCAATAAAAAGTTTTCTTGTTCTACGAAGCGCTAAAAGTACATTTTAAAAAATACGCGCACATTTACATATGTGCTATGCAATAAGACACACAGAGATGCAGTTCGGTAAGTGAACGAATTCTTAACAAATTAAAAAATATAAAACAATTGAAGAGCAACGTCATTCTCTTACTACGAAGCAGGGAGGTGTGCAAGGGAGCATATTAAAGAATAACGGTAACAACAACAAATTCAGTCTGTAAAGTTGATCGTTACATTCACTAATTTTCATATGTGCTGAATAAAGCGCTTCTTGTGTGAAAAATGTTTTGTTTTAAAGTGGGAACTTGCTTTACAAAAATCATGCCTTCCTTAAGCACGATGGTAAGCGATACTTTAACGTTTCTCCCTTTTAAACCTGCTGCGTTAGTATCTCCATTCTTTTGGGTAGTTTAGGCAGTTATTTTATTCTAAATATTATAAGTGCATATGTCCTTCTAGTGGCATATTCCCTCATTATTACTAATCACATCCATGAACTTCTAGTTAGCATTGCCAATTTGCTCAACGACATTTGCTCTTATCGCAATATGTGCCATCTTAAAACACTAATTACGAATTTGACACTTTTTTTAACAAGCAGTGAAGCTAATTTGAGTGCGCTGAATTTAATGGTGCTATTCATTTCTCGAAGTAAGCGCTCGTATTTGCAATAATCGCGTTTAAAAATTGTATTACTAATGTATAGGGATGCGATTTCCATGCAAATGCATGTTTTTTGTCGATAGACTAAGAACGATGTCGACCAATTATCTTTCCAAATCATTAAATTTGCGTTAAAATGGCATCGATTTGTTTTTGCATATTGTTGCATATTTTGGTGAAAATGTTTATTTTTGCATATTTAGGGTTTTAATGCATATTTTTGCATATTTTGACAGTTTTGAGCGATTTTTTTTTTGTAATTCCATATATTATAAAAAAAATTTTTAAAAAAATTTTTAAATACACAAAAAACCTTAAAAAACATTTTTAATAATTAAATAAATTCTTTTGGAGCTTTGCCTTAAATACAATATTTTTAAGATTTCGACAAAAGATGCTTCTTTTTTCAACGGATGCAGAACTTTACATGGTTAAGGCTGGGTTTGAAATATTTTATCCTAAACTGTTCACAAGCTACTTGCTTGACACATGGTTTATACCAAGTTGCGGAGAAAATTAGAAGCCAATTCGATAATATTGCAATTTTTAGTGAAATTTATCCCTTGATTCCCCTTCGACCGCAGCCAGTGGTAGCAAGATTGTGGCCTGGCCACATGGTTAATAACTCTATTCAAAAAACTTTGATTAATTACAGAATGTTAGAAGAGCTTGGTGATACCAATGATTATGCAATTAAAAAAGTAAAAGAAATATTAAATTTAAATGACATCAGAAGTCAATTAGCATTTTAATTTTTCAATTACGGACGTATTGGTGAAACAATAACTAATTATTTGGGAATTAGTTCACTTAATACTCAAGTCAAAGTAATTGATAGCCCGACAAATTAAAAAAAAATCCAAAACGTTTTGCAAAAAAATTTAGGATTCCAAAAAATAAAATAGTTTTCAAATATTTTTGATCTGATCTAAAATTAAAGTGGGATTGGCAAAATAATTTTTTTCAAAATGCATTGCCATTCTTCAAGTACAAGACAAAGTTTTACTTTTAATGAAACAGTACTTATTTAGTTAAACAAACAAAAATTTAAACTAGTTATTCAAGTTTTTTAAAGATATTTTATTAACAATTGACTAAATTTTTTATATTTTTGATTTTAGTAAAATAAAAACACGATTTTTTATGGAAATTTTTTAAGTTTTTAGTGCATAATTTTTATTTTTTAGTGCATAATTTCGACTTTTTAGTGCATAGAAGAAATCTTATCCCTACTAATGTACCATAAAACAATAATTTTTAAACTTTCGGCATCATTGTTCAATTTAAATCAATCCAACTCTGTTAAATGGAATTTTTCAATATTTTTTTTCGCGGAAAACTCGTTTCCTTAGTTTTTTTTCTTAACTCTACTGAATATATACTGTTAGTGGCAAATTGTAACAAGCTGGGCACCCTACTGGTTAAGCTAATTCGAGTACGCTGAGTTTACAGTTATTGTAATACTAATATACCATTAAACAATAATTTTTATACTTTCGGCATCATTGTTCAATTTAAATCAATCCAACTCTGTTAATTGGAATTTTTCAATATTTTTTTTCGCGGAAAACTCGGTACCTTATTTTTATTCTTAACTCTACTGAATATACAGTGTTAGTGGCAAATTGTAACAAGCTGGGCACCCTACTGGTTAAGCTAATTCGAGTACGCTGAGTTTGCAGTTAGCGCTCTTATTCGCTATTAAAAAGTTTAATGAAGTTGAAATTTTTGTTTAATGCAAATTTTTTGGGTTTTGACTTTGCACTTAATTTAATATCAATAAAAAATTTCGCAAAAACATTTTTTCTACAAAATAAGCTTTACCAGTGGGGTGCTCAGTTTGTTAACATTTGCGACTAGCACAATAAGTTCCTGTCATCTTTTATCATCTTGTCTTAAATTATCAGTTCACTAGTTTTAATCGTACACAGAAAATATTCTCGCCACTTTTTCAATTAAACTTTTAATCCTAAAATGAAACCAGTCTTAATAAAAATTTAATAAAGTAAATGAAGCAGAAAATGTTGTTAATTTAAAATAAAAATATATAATTGGTACTATTTATTTGTTTATTATCGTTATATAATTAATACCAATTTTTTAATTGAAATCAATTTTTATTTATTTCTGTGTACTTTTTCTGCAATTAATTTCAAAAATCACTTCTTATAATTGAAAATCCACCTTGTGAATATCAGATTCTGCCAAAATACAATAAATATATATAGGCCGAAAAACATCAAAAATAGCTGACCAGACATAAACAACGCTCGGCCACGTGTTGCAAGATCAGTTAAATTTATATACAAGAAAGTGATTTGGATGTTTTAGCTTACCCTCCGCATAATTTATCCCCTGTACCGTTATACTACCACTTATTTCCAGTCCTGTAGAAGGCTCTCACTGGCATAGTCTATATTTTAAAATAGGCTATCCGTTTTGGCGTGATTTTTTCTTGGTTTCAAAAGTGTAGAAGTTGCAGCGAGGCATCCATTTGTAACCGGAAAGATGTGAAAAAGCTCTAGCTAATGATGGTCAAAGCTTTGAATTAATTTTTATTTTGCCAATGTTTCAAATTTGACAATCGTATAAATAATCGTAGGAAAACACGATTGATCCAATTATTATTTCATTCTCAATTGTACTATATCTTAGCGTAAGCTAACTCCGATTTTAT
Organism: Pollenia griseotomentosa; assembly: GCA_963931875.1. NCBI lineage: Eukaryota > Metazoa > Arthropoda > Insecta > Diptera > Polleniidae > Pollenia > Pollenia griseotomentosa. The sequence goes on from OZ007560.1 coordinate 204,204,240, forward strand.
GGGAATTTGGCTTTTTTGAGGATTTTCTAAGACACTGCGATAAACAGACATCATCCTTTTTTATAAAATTTAATTTTAGAATATGTTATTTTTAATTTGAAAAACACTTTTTAATGCAAAATAATTAAGATAGAAACACTTTGTATTTGAATCATATTTTTTGTTTTTTTTTTCTTTAAGAAGTTTTAATTCCTGTCTTTGTAAAACAAAACAAAACGTTTATATGCAAATTTACACATTGACATAATAAAACTTTTATACAAATGTAAAAAAAATTCACATACGAAAGTTTTTTACACACAGAAAAATGTAAATATTTTACATAGTATCCCAGCAAACACAGTAATTCATTATTTGTATTGCCAAACGTATAATATAGCAATAACCAACTTTGTATTGCGGAAGATACTTCCTTTGGAAAGAAACGAGTATCGATAAAAAATACTCCTAGTAGATCATAAACTAGCAATAACGAAAGATAACCACTTTTAAGAAACTACACGAAAAGAAAAAACATGGTTGTGGTAAACATATTCTATATATTACGATTATTATTGAATCATATTATGACCAAATTTATTCGTAATATTACATCATAATATTTTTCCCTTAATCATATTATTATCCTGTTAATCATATTAACTTAAGAAGTAATCATATTATTGTCATGTTCATCATTTTAAGATAAGATGAATTCATATTATTGTCATGTTAATCATAACAAATTAAGAAGTATTCATATTATGATATAGTTGTGCTTTCACAACAATTTAAAATAAATTGAATTTTTTTGAATAGATTTTTTATTTTGTGGCACTTAACAATTTTTTTTTTAACGTAAATAAATTTTCTTTATTTGTTCAATATTTATTGTTGACCTGTGTCGATTATCTATGTTGTTGTTTCTTTGTTTGGCTTAAGGTCATATACAAATTATAACCCCGGGTCTTCACGTAGCAATATTTATTGCGGCAAATGTCAAATTTTATTGCTCCATAAAATTTGCGACGTATAGACCGCATATTGCCATGAGTGGCAAACCATTGCGCAATGATTGCTCTTCTTATTGCTTGAGCAATTATTGCTTAGCAATATGCTGTCAAATCAGTTGTAATTTATCTGACATTTCATTTCTCTGTACGGTTGTTTTTTGTTTGTGTGTTTATTTATTAAAAAAGCAATCAATAAATATATTATTATATATTATATTTTTTAATAAACGTCGAAATCAACAAAAGCAAACGACGAATTTATTTTTTTTTGTATATTTTTATTTTTTCAATAGAACAATTCAACTTTTTTTTAACGCAAATAAACAAAAAAGTAATACAAAACACAGCTACGACAATTACAATTAATTATTTTATTAATTTAAGAAAGAAAATTTCACAACCACTTCAAAACACAACATAAAACATTTGTTATAAATACATATGTACAGCCACAAAACTTTATACGACTACTCGCGGTGAAAATTGCAAATTTATGGCAAAGCAATTTCAAGTGTTATCCAGCAATAAATTCAGCAATTATTGCTCCATTGTTCTGTCATTGTTCTGCCGACGTTTTTGCTTGTACTTAGCAATAAATATTGCAACGTGGAGACCCAGCGTAAATAAAAAATCCACAAATTTTTGTATTTTTAATTTTGTTTTTATTTTTCATCCGATATTTTGACCATACATCAATGGTCATCTTCAGGGGCTACAAAATACACATATATTTATCATTTAAATTTTTATATCATAACACTTATTAATACATACATTTAAAACACTGTAAAATTAAAAACTACAAAGAAGTTGATACGTCCTAACTGCTTGTCATATTTCCATCAACTGATATTGTCACATTGATTTCGTTTTATCGGTCTTGTCTTATTTTTGTTTTCTATGTCGGTGTTTGTTTATTGTGTATTTGTAAAAATGCGAAATCTTATCGGTGTCTGTCTTGTAATTGAGACGTACGTTTGTTGGTGTGTTTACTATATGTAACATTTGCAGTGTGTATCTCTTAGCATAGTTAGTCTCTTCTTGTAAGATGCTCACATTATTAAAATTTGGTTTGTGTCCCGTTATTGTACAGTGGGCCGCAAGGGCAGTTTTTTGTTCAATTGGTTTTGTTATCTTGTCTTGAGTGTTGATTTTGTGGTCCCCACATATACTTTTGGGCATATGTTGGACCCGTCCCCCTCACAGCTTATTTTGTAAATCAAGTTTGATTTTTCCTCCTTTTCAAGTTTCGCCTTTTGTTTGCTGAATAATTGGTGCACAGAGTTATTGGTCTTAAGCGCTATTTCGTATTTTTCTTTGTTGTATATGTCAGAGTTCTTAAGCCTTTCGGAGAATCCGGGGATGTACGTTACTGATTTGTAATTTTGTCTAATTGTTCCTCTTCTTTGCTACCGAGTTTTTTTTTTGATTTTGCATGTTTAATTATATCTTAATTATTATTATTTTTTTATAGGAAATCTGTTATTTTTTTAAAATTATCTTTGTGGAAAGAGTCATCACTAATCTCTAAAACTCGTCTTATAAAATTTATTGCAGTGTTAATAATTATTCGCCTAGGATGTTTGGAGTAGAAGTTTATAAGTCTTCCAGACGATGTTAGTTTTTGATACCAGTCTATCCTAAGTAGGTTGTTTTGTCTAAGAACTACACAGTCTAAGTACGGTATTCTATTTTCATTTTCTTTTTCTTTCGTAAAACGAATCTGTCTATTAAATGAGTTAAAATCCTCAAAACATCATTTCCGTCTTTCCTTTTGATTACACAAAACAAATCATCCACGTATTTGGTGAGAATTTTTGGTTTTTCACCCATCAGATCCACTGAATGGTCTAAAAGCTTTTCCATTATAATATCAGCAATTACAGGTGATGCTGGTGATTCCATTGGCATACCTTTTCTTTGTTCAAATATTTTATCTTCATATTTGAAATATATTGTATCTTTGATACAAAAAGAAAGGATATCCATGAAAAACTTTTTTGGTATTTGAGTGTAATTTTCTAATATATTCCAGTTTTCTTCAATTGTTTGGAGAGCAAGATTGACTGGAACACTCGGAAATAAAGCCACTACATCAAATGAAATCATTATTTCGTCGTCTTCTATTCTAGTTTTATTGATCCTTGATTTTAAATCTATTGCATCCTTCACGTTGTATTTAGATTCTTTCGTAAGATTTTTTAATATTTATTTTCTTTATTTCAAATATTACTAAATTTTCGAGCTTAAGGTCTTTTTGTTATAAAAAACTTTTAATGTTTATTTTAAAACCAATATTTCGGCACTTCCTTGAGTGCCTTCTTCAGGGTTTTTTTCTTAATTTATAAATTTTTAAACAAATTATAAACAATTTAACAATAACTGACAAATTAAAAAATTTTTAATTCAAAAAACAAAAAAATATTTTTCAAATCAAACTTGATCTATTACAATATAAATAAAATTTCTAACTTCCGTTTCTGTTTTTATAAATTAAGTGTCAGTTATTGTTAAATTGTTTATAATTTGTTAAAAAATTTATAAATTAAGAAAAAAACCCTGAAGAAGGCACTCAAGGAAGTGCCGAAATATTGGTTTTAAAATAAACATTAAAAGTTTTTTATAACAAAAAGACCTTAAGCTCGAAAATTTAGTAATATTTGAAATATTAAAGGTCGAACAAAAATTTTTAATATTTTTAATTAGGCTTAAGTTCATTTAATTTAATTTTCATTAAATTATTTCTATGAAGAAAGGAATTTTACAACATGAAAATTAATTAAAATTTTCATTGATAATCTTTCATTTTTGATTGTGGCCGGGATTCGAACCGCGGCCGGCAGGTTACCATGACATGTTTCGATCGCAACCACTCGATCTCCTTTGGTAGATCGAAGTTTGCTTTTTTGAATGATTATCCATTTTAATTGATTTTAAATGTTTTTCCTTACTTCTGTTTTTTCGTACTTTTGTCAAGAATTCCTCTTGAAGTCCAAAGTACATTTTTTGTTTTTTTCATTTTTGTCTTTCTTTTTCTTGTTGACCTTTCTCAGCACAACTTGAAGGACAAATGAACACATAGAGCTCGTGCCTTAGCTTTAACAATAATTAGTATTGTGGTTATTTTGTTGAACTATTTATGGTTTCTAATCCAAAAATTTTTAATATTTTTAATTAGGCTTAAGATCATTAAATTTAATTTTCATTAAATTATTTCTATGAAGAAAGGAATTTTACAACATGAAAATTAATTAAAATTGTCATTGATAATCTTTAATTTTTTTTAATTTGTATGTTTATTTTAATTGTTGAATCACTCACTAACAAATATTGCGATGGGCATATGTAAAACAAACGACACAACTGATGGAAAATTATTTTACAAATGGCGCTAACAAAATATTACTATAGTAAAAATATTTTAATTCAATCTTTAACATATTATGATAAATGTATAGAAAGTTGCCATGTTATGGCTATTGTATATCATGATATGGTTGTGAGTAATATAATGTGCTTTGAAAGTTATCATTGTTTAGTTGTTATAAAAATTATTATTTTTCAATCAACAATACTCAACAAATACTCAAACATTGATATGTTTACAGTAACTATAATATTGCTAATATAAAAAATAAAAAAAAATAACAATTATTTGTCTAAGACAATATATTGTTACAATAAACATAGTGTTGCTGCAGTTACCATGTTCAACCATATTTTTGCTCTGCGTGTTGGAAGATATGGCTAATATTTCATTAAGAAGATCTTGTATTTTGAAAAATATTTATTTATTTTGATATTGATAAATTAAAAACAATTTATGTAAAAATAAATGATGATTATGCTATTTTGCACTGCAGGCTTTGATTGCCAAATCTATGTAAACTTTGTTAACGATAAAAGGAAGAAAATAAAAAATCACTTTGATTATTTTTTTCTATATGATAATTTCGAGATATTGTTCAAATATTGCCTTAGGGAATATCTTCCATTTGTTTGCAGGGGTAGACATATCCACATACGTGAAATTCCATATGTGTGTCTTTAGCAAAAAATGTTTTCTTACTTTCCTGGCATTTTTTTTTCATATATCGCTCATTTGCTGCAACTTCGTCATAACTCAAAAAATAAAATTTTGGAGTTTTAAATGTAGAATTTTCCGCTTAGTTTTTGTTTTTATTTTTTATAAAATTAATTTTTATGTCCTTATGCTTTGCCTTTTGGAAGAAAGGAAAGGAAATCAAAAACTTTAAACACATTTATTTCGAAATGAATTATTTGGAGTTGTGACGACGTTGCAGCATGTGAGCGATATAAAGCAACAAACAAAAATATCTAAAACTTTTTACAAGAAATCTTTTAAACACAAGTACAAACAACATTTAATCATCTGCAAATACACAACTTAGAAGTTTCCTGGTAAAAGTTCAGAAGACCCAAGATGGCTGGTTGTTAACTCGACTTAAATATACAAAAAGATAAAACATATTTTCTATTGTTTTCAACACAATCAATTTAAATTTAATTTAAATTCAAACGTTTGTTACTTAAGATTTTACAAGAAAATTCTGATAAAGTTTACCTGAATATACTGCAAGAAATATCTATTGTATTGGAAAAATCTATCTGGCAAAGATTTACTTGCCAGAAGTTACTGATGTGTAATTTATTTATGTACAACAAATAAATACAGTATGTCAAGAAAATGTTTTTACATACATAGTAAAAATAGTTTTGCTTGGTCTTTCATCAATGAAAAACAATATTAATGGTGTCCAAAGATAAAGGTGTCTTTAAAATTTTAATAAAAAAAAGTTTTTTTTATACCCCTGACAGACATAGGATTTGTATACTATACTATCATGGTATACTACATGTGTGTCAACCTAAACTACAATTAAATCATGAAACAAAGTGGTATATTGATGGTTTATATACTACTGTAGTATGCATACCATGGTATTGAAACTATATGTCTGTCAGGGGTATTAGAGATATTACAAATTTTGATATTTTAATTATGCTAAAGTTCATCAAATTTAATTTTTTTCAAATTATTTTTATGAAGAAAGGAATTTTACAACATGAAATTAATTAAAATTTATTAATAATAATTTGATTAGTATTATTATTTAATTAAGCTTTAGGTCTCTTTTTTTTATAAAGAATATAAATTTTATTTAATCCAATATTTCGGCACTCCGTTGTGTGCCTCCTTCAGGGTTTTTTTCTTGAATTTTTGAACAATTTTTAACAAATTTAACAAATTAAATAAATTTAACAAAATATCATATAACAATTTTCAATTAAATACAAAAATGGTTTTTCAATTCAAACCTAATCTATTACAGTATAAATAAATTTTTAACTTCCGTTTCTATTTTTATAAATTAAATGCCTATAATTTTGTGATAAACTTTCAGTGTCTGACTTAAAATTAATTCGAGATATTGTCGGTACATTTATGATTTGCAACATTTCTAACATAAATCTGCGTTTATAATTATTCTCCCTATTTAAAACTGGTGTATTTTCAAAATCAGGACAATGGTTTAAATTTGCACAATGAGCTGAAAAGCCGTTTTTTGGGATGAAATATGTCTATATTTTTGATCTGACTTATGTCCTACTAACCTAGTTTTCAGTTTATTCTTCGTTGTACCAACATATATTTTACCACATTGTCCATTAACATTTCCCCCACAAGGTATCCTATAAACTACATTCGACATTTCCAACTTATTTATTTTATCCTTCATATTAGAGAATAACCTACCTATTGTGTTATAAGATTTATGTGCAATTGTATACCTTTCCGTATCATAAATATTAGATTTTTCTAATCTCTCCGAAAATTTTGGTACATAAGTTAGCGATTTATAAACTTTTGGTTCCGTATTACCGTTCGAGTTATTTATTCTATGGTTATTATATTGTATTAATAAATTAGATATCATTTCCTTTGGAAAACTATTTTCTCTTAATGCTCTAGAAATTTTCTCCTTATTATTCCTATGGAAACAAGAATCAATTATTTTCAATACTCTATCTATAAAGTTTCTAGCCGTGTTAATAATAATCCTTTTAGGATGATTTGAAAAATAATTAATTATTCTACCAGACGATGTTGGTTTTTGATACCAATCAACTTGTTCCCTTTCTTATTATCAAAGTCTCTCAATAAGACAATTAGATTCAAACTCCTTTTCCATTGTAAATTTTATATCCGCATGAAAGGAATTAAATGTATCTAAAATTTTTGCTATTTCAGATTCCTTAATTACGCAAAATAAATCATCCACATATTTTGTCAAAATTTTAGGTTTAATAGTCAACTGTTCCAAACATCTATCTATTAATCTCTCCATAACAATATCTGCTACAATTGAAGATGCTGGTGATCCCATAGGAAGTCCTCTTAGTTGAGCATATACGTTACTGTCCAATTGAAAATATCTATTATCAATTATACAAAATTTCAGAATACAAAAAATAAGTCTTTATCTAAATTAGTGTGTTCTTCCGTCTTATCCCATTCTTCCTCTATTATATCTATAGCAAGATCTATAGGTATACTTGGAAATAATGAAACTACATCAAGAGATATTAATTTCTCATCATCATTTAACTTAATATGCTTAATTTTATCTTTAAATTGAACAGAGTCCCTTACATTATATTTTGAATTTTCCATTATATTCTTAAGAATGTTGTAATATATTTACAAAGTTCATATGATGGAGAATTAATACATGAACATATTGGTAGATTATCTACTTTAATTGTTTAACATGACAAAAAGTACGAAAAAACAAGAGTAAGGAAGAACATGTTAATCAATTAAAATTTATTAGCATTAAATTAAATTAAAATACCAGTCACAAAAAAAGCTATTTTCACAATTGCAAAACATTTTCTTGACATACTGTATATACGAATATACTGTTTTAAATGTGCAAGTAATAAATATATGCAAAATTTAAATTATTTTAAAATTAAGTTTAAAAAAAATGAAATTTAAGAAAGAAAAGAAAAACATGTTACATTTAATTAATACTTATAAATGTAAGTGCGTATGAGCAATATTTATTAGATGACTAATATTACTCATACGTAGTCCAGTTAAGAATTTCAATACATAGAAAATTTTTATGATTTTACTTGCATTTTCTACAGGAAATTTTTGACATGGTCTAAATTCTACAAAAAAAAAAAAAAAATGATACGAGTTCTTTAATTCTTTTATTCCCTATAAAATATTTCTGTTGTTTTGCTACGAATGAAATCTTTTTTTTTTTTAGTAAAAAGTAAGTTTTAAAAGTTTTTTATTGTACTTTAAATTGTGTTTACCAAATATCTGCAAACATGACACGATTGTTATTCTAAGCCATTAAAATGTTTTGCATAAATGAGGAGGTCCATAACAAAACGAAACGTGATATTGAAAAAAAAAAATTGATTTTCTTTTTAATAAATTTCTCGAATTTTCGATGTAAAATACAGCTGGGAAATGTTAAAATAGCCTGTCCCAGTATTCAGAAGAATTATGAAATATATAATAAGAAATAATTTTGCTCAGGACTACTAAACTAAACTTTTCACAATCTGGCAGCAATGGGCCAACAATTTTGAAATAAGATGTAAAAAATGTTTCGACTCTAGCAATTTAGACCCACTCCTTTTCTCCTAGTCTTCAGCTACATTGCCGATTAAAGTAGGAAAACTGCATGATTCCACAGGATATGCAAAGAAAGTGCTTTATGTACACATTTTTGTGCGTTGACATTTGTTTTCCATTGTTTTAACCATTTTTCCAATGGAAATATATGGTCCTATTAGTTTCGAGATGCTTAATTGCGGTTTCGTGGGCACTTAATAAAGTTGTATCATCATAAAAGGTTGTGGTTTGGGTGTATTAGTTGATAGGCTGACTCTAAGTATATTTTATAGATAATTGAAGTCCTTGATCGCTTCTTTGTGGGACTATAGCATAAATCGATTAAGGACTACTTTTAAAATTTCGTTATTTAACAATATATTTTCGAACAATCAAATAAATAGTCTTCCAAAAGCTTGTTAATGAAGAGCGGACTCATTTTTTTTTGTCATCAAAAGTTTTTCTAATGAAGTTTACTAGTCCTTGCGTTTGTTCGATTATACTGTGGTTTTTCTCTGAACCAAAATTATTGAGTTGGAATACATCAATGTTCTTCCAGAATTTGGGTAGTTTAGAAATAAATATTTTCTTGAATAGCCTTGTGATATTCGACAGTAAACTATTGTATGATCTTTCCTATGGTAACTATTCAATTCGTAAAATAGCATTACAAATTAGAAGGATTATTTTCATTCTCATTCGAGGTAGCTTTAAAAGCATGTTTTTGCTTATTTCATCAATACCAGGTGTTTTTTTGGGGCTTAGATATTCAATAGCATTTTCAGTATCCTTAGTGATGTAGCTGTTCTGGCTACATCGCTTAGTATGTTGATGCTTAATAGATTCGGCAAATGTTGTTGACAGGTTTTATTTTTAAACATCACTTCTTGTCTAACTTCGATTCAACTTTTACAAGACGAGTTTAGAAATTACCGGTCTGTTAAGGTTTTTAGCTGCACGCCATAAAAAATAGTCCAAATGTGGAGTTGTATCAAGTTCTTAAAGCTACTTTTCCAAGGATTTTGTTTTTTTGAGCATGCAGTAGCTTGGTAATATTTCCCTGCATTCCTTCCGTAAATTTTTGAGCTGAGAGGATCTGTGAAGTTGCTATTGTCAACCAACTCCTATTTTTTCAGCCAAGAGTCATTCGACGTCTGCGAAATATATTTTATTATATCTGATTTATTTGAGGGCTGTGGAAGAGAATTTGATAGTTAGTTAGTTTGAGATTAAAAAATGCTACACACAGAAAACAAATTGCTTGAGAAACGGTTGCAGTAATAAAATATTGATCAAGTAACATGATTTATTATTGCAACTATTAAAAATGTATGGTTCTAACCAATTTTTAATTCTCTTGACTATTAAAACGATGTTCCAACTGAAATATGATTCCTTTAATTCTTTTATTAGTTGTGATAACTAATTTAATTTAGTTCTAAATTTTAGTACAAATGGTTAGAATCACAACCGAATTTAATATAGGGCAATACTGAATATTGGTCATTGCAATCAATAACACTGGTTTACACTGAAAATGTACATTTGATGAGATGTGATTTTTCTTATGTATTTTCTTCCGCTGAAATCAAGGTTAAATTTTTTTTTATGGAACAGTTTTTGAGATATGGTCATTTTCTCATTTTTTCGACCTTTTTCCACTTGACAAATTATATCTCGAGCTAGATAGATGGAAGGTATTGAGATGACAAACAAATATGTATAACTGGATCTTTGATTGGTAAAGCGGTTCAAAATATATTGATGAAAATATGGCACATTTTCAAAAAAATCATATTTTATTTTTTATATATTATATTTATATTTTTTATTTTTTTTGAAAATGTGCCATATTTTTATCAATATGTTTTGAACCGCTTTACTATGCGCATTTCACTGGTTGCTTAGGCCAGAAACTTCATCCATAAAGATTTTAGAAAAACTAAAGATATTAAACCAAATATATACCAAATTATACGCTTAACAGTTTTATTTGGTTTAATATCTTTAGTTTTTCTAAAATCTGTATGGATGAAGTTTCCTGATGATCTGGCCTAAGCAACCAGTGAAATGCGCATAGGAATAGCTTATCCCATCAACAATAAATTTCAAGTGTTTTTATCAATAATAAAAACTGGGAATTAAGCACGAATAACAAAATCTTTTGAAAATAATTTTTAATTTTATATTTAAAAAATATCTTTGCGGTCAAAAATGGAAAATGTGCAAAAACTTAATAAATAGGGGTAAGTAATTTACGTATTCTTATAGGTATGAACATATACACGTACATATGAATGTATGTATGTATTATATTTTTTATTCCCTGCAAATTATATTGGACTACTTGATCCATTTTGATCCTGGGCTGGTCCAATGTAATCCAAGTATGGACCATGTCATTATTAAGAAGAGTTTGCAGTGAAACGACATGTCTTCGTTTTTAAACGACATGTTTTCGTTTTGAAACGATTTCAAAGCTAATCCTCTGGAGTATACCATGGAGTAGTTTTAAGACTTCTCCTTTGTAATGCAAGCTGGGTTATATGGTCCTGCCCTAGGACATCGTACTGTAAAATAATCCATTTTTTCCATTCATTTGGGTTACCTTTGGACAAGTCCTTGCCCCTTATGGGCTACATTTGACCGGTTAAAAAAATATATTGATAACGACAATCAAATCTCTTGTTATGAACACGAATTATGTGTTAATTCAGTTGCAGCTATCATATATTCGGGTATAAGCACAATTTTGTTTCTAATAATCATACTTACAACTAACAATATCTGTTGTTATGACTGATAGTGTACTAAAATTCAAATGTTGCTATCAAAAATATTATGCTAAGCACCGAAATGTTCAGTAATTGTAACCGAATTGTGTGATAGTACATGTAACCGACGAAATTCGATTGGCGCCAAATTCGGTTGTGATCACGAATCTGTTTTCTCTGTGTATCAAGGACAGAAACCAAGAATTTCACAAGACATGTCTGCCAGAATTGGTGTCAACTTTTTATACATATTTAGGTCATAAATCTGACAAAAGTCATATACAATTTCGACTTTCTTGTAAAAGTTTCTCCTAGATATCTGGACGATGTCGGGCTATTTTGCTGGCTGTGTATCATTTCTTTAAAGTCTTTATCTAATCTAAGGTTGTATACCGATTTTTATTAGAAAGGGCTCAATTCCTTTGGAATACATTTAGCTACACGTTACTGGACAAAAGGCTGGCTCGTGTTTTTATGAATTCTTAAAAACCAAACCATACATTTTTTGATAAAATTTAATTTTTTTTTGGTCAAACTTTTATAATATCTTTGAAACTACTGAGTAAACCAAGAAGCAATAATTGTATGTTATGCTACTGTATGTTGTAAAAGTGCCTTTATTTTTTACAAGGCGATATATTACAAAAATTACAGCTGATAAAAAAATGGAATGCAGATTAGCGATCAGCGTTCCAAATAACAAAAGAAACGACTATCATTTCTAGCAAACACAGTTTTTTTTTTTTGAAAATTGTAAACCTGTGAAATTATCGACATTTTGTAACTTTTATAACGATGTCAATAAAAATTTTGATTTAAAGAACATTATTCAGTAAAAAAGAAAAAATTTAAAAACTGGAACTGTTGTATTTTGTTATGGATCTCTACAAATGTTTTTTTTAGGTAAATTTAATATTATTCATCTTTCTTTTTTTTCCTATAATCTGAATTACAGATATTATCTAGTTTTCTAGAAATGTCAAAATATTGAAAAATAACTTTTCTTTTGCGTGTCACCCAAACAAAACTAAAAAAGTGATAAAATCAAACAAAAACAGCTCTTTTAGTGGGATAATTTAAAATTTAAAACTAATGAGAACAAACAGAACTTTTGATAAAATTACTTAGAAAAAGTATGTTTTTTAACATAGACGAAAAACGTAAAACTTTAAAATATGTCGCTAAACCGAAATATGTATAATTTACGTGTTAACTGGCATTTAAAATTCTTAAGTGACGCACTCTGCGTATGAGCGATATTTAGTTGAGACATGTGTTAATGTCCCATCTATAGTACTGATTCAGTACGTATGATTAATATTTATTAAATAAGAGGAATTTTCAATTTTCTAAAAAAAATTCAAGCAACGTTTATTTTTAAATTGAAAATTTAAGAATCGACAAATTTTCTATAGAATACTCAAACCTAAGTTATATAAATTATAGTTATCGATTTTATAAAAAATTCAAATTATCGATAAATTTTCTATAAAAAATACAACTTACCTAAAAATATTTAAGAAAACTTTAAGCTATCGGTAAATATACTAGAGAAAAAATAAGTTATCGATAATTTTACTGCAGGAAATTCAAGTTATTGATAAATTCAAATTATCGGTATATTTTCTATAGAAAATTCAAGTTGTCTCCAAACTTTCTTGAGAAACACACTTTTTTTTTAAATTTCAAGTTATCCATTAATTTTCTATAGAAAATGTAGGTTACCGATAAAAAACCTTATTCACAAAAAATATTTCATGTTAATAACAGGTTTATAAGATAAAATTTACATGAAAATTTGTTTAATAAACTTTTTATAAAATTGAAATATTTGTTATGAATAAGGGGGGAAAGTTGCCGATAAATTATCAATTGAAAATTTTAGTTATCAAGATTTTGTTTGTCGTGATTAATTCCCAATATTTATTCTTGATAAAAACAGCAAACAAAATTAAAAATTAAAAATTAAAAATTTTGTATTCCCAAAAATTACTTTTATAATTTAAGTTATCGATAAATTTCCTATAGAAAATTTAAGTTATCGATACAATTTTTTTCGAAAATTCAAGTTGTCGATTAAATTTCTAGAAAAAGTTCAAGCTACCGATAGATTATCTAAATAAAGCTCGGCCATCGATTAATTTTCTATTGAAAATTGAAGTATCGATAAACTTTCTATAGAAAAATAAAGTTATTGATAAATTAATAAAATAAATAAATAATATGCAAGTTTTTGATAATTTTTCTATAGTATATTCAAGTTATCGAAAAATGTTTTAGAAAAAATTCAACTTACCGATAAATTTTCTGCAGGATATTCAAGTAATCAAAAAAGTTTTTATAAAAAATTTAAGTTATAAAATAAATTTGCATTGCAAAATTCAAGATATCGAAAAATTTTCTTTATAAAATTCATTCATTCTATAAATTTAAAAGAAAAATTAAAAAACTCAAAGTTGCCGATTAAGTTTCTATAGAAAGTTTAAGATATCGATAAGTTTGCTATAGAAAATTCAAACTTCTACAGAAAAGTCAAGTACATTTTGTATGCTAAATACAAAATTTCGCTATATTTTCTATAAAAAATTTAAGTTGCCGATGAAGTTTCTATAGAATATTTAAATTATAAATAAATGTTCCATAGAAAATATCATATATCAACAAATTTTCAAGAGAATATTTAAGTATTCAATTTTTCTACAGATAATTTAATTTATAGATAAATTTTCTATAGAAAATTAAAGTTACCGAGGAAGTTTCTACATTAAATTGATGTCATAGATGAATTTTGAATACAAAATTCAACTTATAGATACAGCTTGTATGCAAAATTCAAAATATCGATACATTTTATTTAATCGAAAAATTTTCTGCAGAAAATTAAAATGGTCGATAAATTTCTATAGAGATTTCTATACATTGACAAAATTTTTATAGAATATGTTAGTTATCGATACATTTTCCATAGATAATTCAAGTTATCGAATTTAAAATAAAACAGCATATTCTTAAACATGTTGAAATTTGTTTTAGTCTTTTAAGTACCTTAAATCTGTGGTTTTCACGAATAATCGCGTAAGTTATAAAACCAAACTTTTCAGGAGAGCAAAAACAATTATTTTTTTCAATTGCGGCTTCTGTAGATGCTTTTTTAAACTTTTTTCTTTACTATCCTCTTACAGTGACTTCCTACGTATTATACATTGTTGCAACTAAAGAAGTCAACAATAAACGCACATGTACATATAAGTTGTTATTAATAGAAAAATTTTTAAAATAAACTTTCATATTTTTTGCACGAATAACAACATAACATCACATATGCTTTTTATTTGGAAACATATTCAGCAATTTTACAATTTTTGGTGATGTATGTCGACATAAATCGTTATAATAGCAAAATATTTTATTAAACAGTTAACTTAAGTTGTTTTTAGCAGAAAAAAATTAATAATACTACATAATATTCTAAAAAGCTTAATACTTATAAAAACCTAATGCAAAATGTAGCACTTTGACTTCATTATCTCAATTTCGGTAAAAACTGACTTACGCGATTATTCGTGAAAACCACAGATTTAAGGTACTTAAAAGACTAAAACAAATTTCAACATGTTTAAGAATATGCTGTTTTATTTTGGGCTTTCCCAGGACTTTTGTTAAATATTTGAAATTTTTGTCAGAATATGGAGTATTTCCCTTTCAGTTTTTGTCCTATTCTTTTTCTTTAATTAAGAACTATTATTTGCTGCTCGAACCTTTTTTTAAATGACTTTTACATTTGATTTAACTAAGTGTTAACTTTCTTTTATAAAATTAAATTTTATTTATTTTTGTTTAAGCTCTGCTTGTTTTATTTAGCACTTACACAGGCACTTGATTTTGTTTTTCTTTTTTTTGTATTTTTGATTTTTGTTTGTTGTTCAGAGGTTTTTTGTAAAGCAAAAAAAAAAAGTTTAAAAGTTTTGTGATTTGTAAGGATGTTTTTACATGCAAATTAGCTTGAATGCGTGTAATTTTCCAGAATTATTTTGCGAAAAGTAAGTTTTTTGGTAAAGAAAGAAAACGCGTTAAATTAAAATTTTACATTTTTAAAGAAGCAAATGTTTTTAAACGAGTTGTCGTACAGAGAAAATGTAAATAGAAGCAATATACAAAAAAAAAACATATTTTTATTCGTGATAGAGGTGTGACTTTTAAATATTAACGGTCTAATTCATAAAAATTTCTTGTTTCAGCTTTAATGCATACAATAGTTATCAAACACTTTTTGTTTCATAAACCATAAATAAAAAGTCTAATTTATAAACGCCTAATAGAAGTGGATTAACAATTAAAATTTATATTACTTTTGTATTTTTATGTTGGCAACAACATGTTATTTTAATTGTAATTTTTGTAATAGTGATGCATACAACTAGGGATAAAACGATACGAGTAACTACAAGTATCATACAACGAACGAATTTTAAGTGAATTTCTGTTTTGTTTTCAATTTAAAATGAATATCTGTTTTTTAAAACGTAATATTTTAAATAATTTTATGTTTTTTTTGTTAAGAAAATACATACTATTGAAATGGAAGCGAAATATGTAAATCATTTATTAGCAATAATTAATTTTTACTGCTTAAAATCTAGAGATTATACAGCTTTATGTTTAATGAATAATTAAACCAATTTTTATTAAACATTACGCTGATGTTTTGAAAATAAAACCTCCTAGGTTTTAACAAAACATTTTTAGCCACATATAACTGCCAAAATATATTGGGTTCAAATGTTTTTACCTGGAACAATATCATTTTCTTCAATCCCAATGTTGTGAAGTAAGGCTAGGGCGAAAATCAATGTTTTTTATTTTGCCAGATAAACCGTCAACCCATCTTATAAGCAGCGAAATCATTGCTTCCAATCTCCGAAGCAACAAAGATTTATTTATTATGTATTTCAGAAATATAATTTACCTGAAAATTCAGGGTATAGTAACCCCTTCTGTTTATATAATATTGGGCTAAATTCCCGCCGGGTTTTTTGATACGTATATGCGTACCAATAACGTCTGGTAAATTTTTAAATGTTTTAAATTCTCTCATTAAGATTGCTTCCTCTATAAAAGATGAAGGCATTTTAATTTTCTATTGCACCAGCGAGCTAAGGCACGAGCCACTCTGGCTGAAATTCTACACACTGTTGCTTGAGTGAACCCATGAAGATCGGCCGCACCATCCTAAATCTACAAATTGTTTTTTTAACTTCAATTAAATTTGTTATTAGCGCTTTTTTGGTAATTGCTAAAGTTAGTTTTTAAATTTATAAAATTATAAATTTAATTTCGTCGGGTGGTTTCTGGTAGGCACATTTTTACAAAAATTTAGTTTTAAATCAATTCTATATAATAAAAATGGCGCTCTCTTTTTTAACATTTAATACCTTTTATAATAACAGTTCTCTTAACATTGTTTTGCTTCATTTGTCACTTTTTATACTATGAATCAAATTTTTGATGCAAAAGTTAAAATATTAAGGTATGTAGAACAAAACATTTTTGTTTCGTGCGGCAAACCAGTAACTTACAGACGATAAACTAGGTGGTTTCTACTTTGTGTTTGCTTTAACAAATACTTTACCTATGTATATGAAAGACATTTTAAAATATAAGTGCAATGAATGGTAAAAAAAAAGTTTGCATGTTTTGAAATAAATCTTAATAGCTTTTTATATTTTATGCAAAAAGTTTATAAGAACTTTAAGTTTCAACAGAAAACATATCTAGCGACCCACGTTATTTTTAACAAAAAAAAATCTATCGAGCAGCTTATATTTAAAATTAATTCAAGCATTAGTTTTCGTTTTTCCAGAACAAAAATTTTTATGCGTATTAAACTTTTTTATTAAAATAAATAAAAAGACAAAAATGTTTAATTTTTCGTGCAATTATTAAAATTTTATTTTAACAAACATTAAAATATCACTTTATTAAACGCTTAAAGTGGGGTTAAGGCTACAATAAATATTTCAAATTTATGAAATGTTTATTAAACGTTTAATAAGCTTTTAAACATTTATAAATACTCTTTTTTCGACTTTTGCTTATTAATGACTTATGAAGCTGCAATTATGCGTTTATGAATTAGACTGTAAGCCTATACGTTTAATGGAGATGGGCGTAGGGGGCTTCAAAATGGAACAGCTTGGATTTGCGTTAGATTCAAAACTATTCGTTTTCCTTCAATTTGCTTTTGCAGTTTCTAAACGAATTTTATTTATACATATTTATTTACCCATTTTTTTAATATCCCTATTGGGCAATAGAGAAAATTTTTGCCGCTGTCATAAACATTTTTATTTTTTTGTTTCTACAACTTGTTTGTTCTTAACAAATAATAACCCTTTTGTGCAAAATGCTAAAAAAATATGCTTTAAAACGGTAGTAGGCTACACTCAAAATAGTGTATTTAAGCTTTTGTTTGTATGTTAACCTTTAAAAAATTAGCTTGAGAAACAAAGAACAGTAGCAAAAAACTTCTTTATGGTTTTTAAGTTCTGAAAGAGTATAACAAACCATAGTTACTAGTTAAACGTGGCATTAAATCATCAAAATTCTTAGCAAAAAGTAAAATAGACTTTTAAAAACTGTTTTTAAGCATCTTACTGAAGCAAGTAAACCTTGTTTAGTTAGAAGCAATTCAAGCTTTCGTTATTAGGACCTACTTGAGCATTCGGATCATACATCACAAAAACAATACCACCACGCGGTTCAGAGTCATAAGCCGCATTTAGCTGCCCGCAGAACGAGTTCTTGTCATTATCTGAGTCCCATAATAAAGTAAACATGTCATGGATCCCTATGAGAAGTTTATTAAGCGGTGTCCATCAGTTCGTCTGTATGTGGAAATGAGTTTTCTGCACACTACAGATATGATATAGTCTAACAGCCATATTTATAAAAAGTTCTCATTTTAAGCTTATAGTATGTAATAACTATTAAACTCTTTTTGTCTTATAAACCTCTTATAAAAATTTGTATTCATAAACGTACATTAACAGCTTTTTTACTATTAACTGTTTGTAGCGATTTTGTGTTTAAGTATGGCAACTTTCTTTATAATTTGCTGCCATTTTATTGTTAGTGATGCATGAAACTTCTATTCGGTTCACATGATATTCTATATTTAAATATTTTTTATAATTTATTTTTTTTAATTGTAGACCTTAAAAATTATTTTTGAACAATAATTTGTTGTTTTAAACAAAAAAAAAAAAAAAAACAACTAGTTGTAATAATTTAATAAATAATTAAAGAGAATATCTGCATTTGCCCCTGAACATATTCATTTAAATCATATAAAATTTTTTTGAAATAATTATCAATATAAATTGGTTGTCTAAAATAAAAAAAAATTTGTAAAATGTATTTAACATGTCCATATTAATAAATAAAACATATACGACATTATTTTTCAACATATTTCACAAAAATAATATCATAAAATGCAAACACTTATCAAAATGTCATTTTATTTTTGGTTTAAAGAAGGGCAAATCCAACAATAAATTTTCTTACTTTATGAATGGCTTATTAAAGGTTCAATAGACTATTTTTCGTTTATGAATACAACTTTAGCATCTTTTTCTTAAAAAAGGTCAATTACACTGCTTTACAAATTTTTAATTTGGAAAAATACCAAGAACGCCACATGCCTAGATAAGTTAATTGGGACCTCCTGCACACGAAAAACGCTGTAATTTTTTTTTCTAAGTACCGTTTTTTAGATAACGGTACTTTTGTGTTTTTCGGTGTATGGTCCCACTCAAACCCTTGTGGAGCCCAACCGAAAAGTCCGATCGAGATATCGTTGAAAAGGTAATTGAATGCCTTTTCCACCGATATGCTGCAAATTTCTATCTGATAAGAAATGGCTGAGTTATGGCACCTTAAAATTCAAAATTTGCCTATTTTTTACGTTTGTTTCAAAAATTTTTTATTAAGGATTTTGTGGAACGACAATATTTTCATCTTAATAGCTCACACACTATATTCGGCGGAAAAGGCATGCAATTACCTTTCCAAAGATATGCCATTTATCTCGATCGGACTTTTCGGTTGGGCTCCACAAGGGTTTGAGTGGGACCATACACCGAAAAACACAAAAGTACCGTTATCTAAAAAACGGTACTTAGAAAAAAAATTACAGCGTTTTTCGTGTTCAGGAGGTCCCAATTAACTTGTCTAGGCATGTGGCGTTCTTGGTATTTTTTTGGCTGTAAACCAGTGTTAATCATCAATAAGTTTTTATGAATACGGCTGTAAGTTGTTATATATTTGTGTTGCATATAGTCTCAAATAGTTTGCTATTAAATTTGAACGAGATCGGTCCACAAATAACTGAGATAAGAGAAAAAACCACGACTGCTTCTAATTTTTACCCACAAATCTACATTTGTTATATGTATGTTAGGAGTAATAGATTTTGAAAATGATCAAGTCGGTTGATTATATTACATTGCCCCCCATACAAGTGTTTATTCAATTTAAAGGTGAAATGTATATTAGATTCGGTGCAGTCGAATACATTACCTTTACTTGCTTTTTTTAAACACATTTGGGGTATTCACAAGGTGTGTTATCATGTTATATTCTTATAATGTTCTAACATTTTACAATGGTTTGAAACTATAGTTGTTTCTTTGTAAACAAAAAGTGTCCTAAATTTATAGAACTTTGCTTGCTATTTTTATTGTGCTGTCGTTACTAATCAGAAGAGACATGCGATGAGCGGCTGAGCTGAGCCGCATTAGTTTTTGTAAGCCGTCGCCATTGATGATTTAATTTTATCCGGATAACATCCGAATTTAACCTGCGGCTAGCAATTTTTAAAACAAATCACTTGCGGCGTCAAATCAGATCGGTTTAGGACTCTGCTGTTTGATAATCAAACAAAAAAAAATTTATTTGCGATTTGCGTGTGGAAAATGGGAAATAGCCAGGTAAAATCTAATTTAATTTATTAATTCATGGATGAGAGTTAAAAAATATTTTTAGTTTAGGTAAATATATATTTTTTATATTTGTTTTAAATCAGCTGATTTAAATTCAAAATAACACACTGAATAATGAGGGTTTGTTTACAAAAGTCGTATTTTTTCATGTTATTATTTTAAGACATATGACTTTATGACACCTTGTAAATCCCCTAAATATATTTTTGTTAAATTTTTTTAAAAGCTTTGAATAATTCCATCCTCTTCTTTTTAACATATTATCGATAACTTTTCGTTAAATTTCGAGTAAGGTGGTCATGATTTTCCATCGGATGTTTGTTTTAGTTGGGGAATATATCTTGGCTTGTTAAGGATTAAATATTCATAAAAAAAACTATCAGAAGCTGTTAAAGTCAAGTTCAAATCACTGCCGTTCGAAATAATCTATTCGCCGAATTTGTATTTTGCCAAGGCCATTGAGGCACTTAGTATGTGTAGCTTCATATTGTTGATGGATGGCTTTTTACAGCTGGCAAATCCGAAAACTGATACCTCAGGAACGGAAAGAAAAATTTTAAAATATTTGTTTCTAAATTATTTAGAATAAATTGATCTGCTTTGCTAGTGTGTTTCATTTTTATAAAAATTTTAAAAGTTATAAAGCGTTACAAAATTTATGGAAAAATTACGAAAAATGAGCAAATTCGTTGCAAAACTTATATTTTCTGTAACCAAAAATAAAGCTTGGACATTTATCTTTTAAATTATTTTTGGCAAAAACTCTTTTGAGAGTAAAAATTCTCTCAGATTCTATAAAAATCGGTTCGATTAACACAGAAAAAACAACTTGTATTTGATTAAATTAAACTTAAACCGTTCAATATAAAAATTCTCAAAAATACGTAAATTTGTTTAAATTTTGTACAATTCTTTTACATTTAAACAGTGGCATATTACTCGGTATTTATAAGTTTATCCACTTTTTCCAGAAATCTTTCCATTAAAGATTTATTGTTGCTTTCGTTGACTTTTTGGATGAGGTGGTCCACTTACGTTTAAAATCGGACATGCCCTGTGTTTTCACAGGCAAACGTTTAGTACAGTTGGATGGATTTGCCTCCCGAGGTACAAAATTTACATTATTGTACGAATACCACTCACGGATGTTTTTGCATAGTGGTATAATGCCAAATCGGGCCAGAACTATGATGGCGCTGTATGCTGTTTTAATAAAGGTGAAAGCCGTTTTTGTAGACAATCCGTAATATATATGTCTGTATTTATCTTGCTTGATTTCACAAATGATTGGTTTTTTTTTGCCACAACTGCAAATAGTTTGTCCAAAAAGAATCTTCTTGGAAAAATATGTTAGTTTTATTTCCTCCGGTATTGTTCTTGAACATTACCTTGTCTATCAGCCACATACAATTCTTGACCCGTAAGTTTTGAAAAGTCTGCCAGTACATAAGTTTCTTCATCCATCAAACAACAGGGGGCTAATTCTGGCCGTCGTGATTGAATGCGTTTTCGATTCGAAAGCAATTTTATTTCAGCCGATACTGAACGAATCGAAATTATTTTTAAGTTTTGTGAAAACTCTAATAAATTCTTTGCAACGCTGAAAAAATAATTTCAATACGTTCAGTATCGACAGAAAGAATTAGAAATAAAATTGCTTTCGAAGCGGAAAAGAATTCAATCACGACTGCCACGACAGGTGTAATTTTTTTTAAAAAATTTTACTTAAATTTTTTTTGCATGTTTTTTTGCTTCTTTACGGCTTTGCGATTTGAAACTTTTTGAACTTTATACGACTTCAACCCAGCATAAGCTTTGGCTCTGCGTAAAAAAGAGCTAGAGCTTTTAACTTCACGAGCTTTTTTCTGATAGAAGTATTCGTTGCTCTTCGAAGTAGTTGTTCATCTTCTTTTGCCTCACCAATATCTGTTAGACCTTTTTTTCTTCCTAACCCAGGATTTCTTACAATGTTTAAGTGTTCCTTTTACTGTTTGTTGGCTTTTAAAATAGTGAGACGATCTTTCGCTGTTTTGAATTCTTTTAAAAAGTTTTAATTATTTTTTTACGTACTTTTTTTGCTGTACATTTTGACCGAAATAACAGTTTTAAATGAATGGTTTAGAAAAGATAATATCTGATATATTTTTAGTCAGATTTCTGTCAGATGTCTATCAGAAACGCCAGTAAAAAACCTAGAATTCTCCACGAAATTAGACACGGAATTCGTTTAAGCACTTCATATATTTTTGGGTCAGAATTCGTAAACGATTCTGATTTTGCAGGAATTAACACAACCGAAAAATTCGTTGCATTTAAAAGCAAAAAAATTGCATGCCACATAAACCAAAGCCAAAAGATATAGAACAGTAAATTTTCGGTACAAATAAAAGACGTTTTTAGCATCGAATTTAAAATTGAAACTAAAATAAAAATATAGCACTTATATTTATTTTATTTTATGTATAGCACTTATATCGCAAAAAAAAATTGTATTATTCTAATTTAAGCTGTTGTAAAGATTTTGTCGTTTACAAGCCCGTCAAATTTGGCACACAAAACGTCAAGTTGTCAATACCTAATCAAAATCTAAGACAAACCAAAAAAATAAAACATCAAAATAATGAATAAATTGTTAAATCAGGCAACTGTAAGCGTACGTGTGTTAACGTCACGTAAGCAAAATACGTGTTGCCTCACCTCTTTTAAAAAATTTATCACCTCTTTTAAAATTTATAAATCTTGAGCATGAGAAAATTTAAAAATTCCAGTCTCATAATAGTTCTAGCATAAGCACCTGCCATCTACGTTAAAAGAATTTTTATTTGAAAACTGAATTTTAATACCAATTTATTTAAACCGTGACAAGAACTTGCCTTTACTTGAAGTAATTTTGAGTATATATATATTTTCGTTAGAAAAAGAACTAAGCAAATAAGTCTTCATTAATTATCATATTTAGTTAAGTTTTATCGAACAAAATTTTGTTTTATATCAATAAATTTCTCAGTTATTTTCATAAACATTTTCTGAACTTTATGGCACTTTTGAAATTTATTCACTTTCGAAACTTTTATTTTAATAGGATTTTTTTTTTGTATTTCGTGCCTAAGTATAATTTTGCCTTACTAAATGCAAATAAAAAGAAAAAAATTTAGAAATGTTTTTCTATTTCTTTTTTATTTTTAATTAAAATAAACATAAAAGTTTCTTTATCTTAAATTCGTAGCCTATTGTTTTAATTAGGAATGTAAACGAGCCATTTCCGTTTTCTGTTTATCAGACGATGTTACATAAAAAAAACATTTACTTGTTGAATATGTTCTGCCTGGATATCAATTGATTGAATTCATTCAATATTTTGAAATTTATTCCTAGGCGAAATGAAATTTACTGTGAATTAATAGGTAAATGAATGAGTAAATGACTAAATGTGTTAAATACTTTAAAATGTTAAGGGAGCTTCGAAATCACCATATTGGTAATGTTAAAGTAATAAATTTTATTAAATTGCTCAATAAGTTTTGTAAATAAATAAAGTTAAAATTAAAAAACTAGGTCAAGTCCGACCATATGATACCCTACTACATCACAGTAAGTTTAAGATTTTCTTGCTGTTGAGTGTCAATCAATAGGTTTAGTTGAAATGTGACAACCTGCAAAAGAGCACAGAAAAAATAAGTTAGAGTGCTATATTCCGCGGTGCCGAATCTTTGATACTCTCAACCGACAGTTCATGTTATTCAGGAGTGATATCTACATGATATCTATTATTATTAATTTATCTTTATAAAAACAGACATCAGCATTAAAATTGATTGCGGTTTAGTCATATATGAAATTATTGACCGACAGTCAGAAAGTTGTATGCTTTTTTTTTTAGCAATTTTAACTAGCTTGAGTAAAATATCATGATTCGAAACAGTTTACTTAAATGATTTTCAGGAAGGGAATTTATATTGAAGCCATCGTAAAATATGAACCAATCATTCCAAAAATCTGCAGAGTGATTTCTGGTATTAAAAAACATGAATTTCAATACAGCGAACACAGGGACAAATTGAACATTTAGCGCGACAAAAGTATTTACTTCATATGGATTCAATAAATTTTAACAAAACTAGGTAACTAGGTAAACTGTAAACAAAAAATTGACGAGTGCAGCGTTCGATTGATTTTTTAAAACCTGTACGCCATATTGGATCCGCCATTTTGAATTTTTAAAAACTAACATCAGATTCGTAATCAGCGAACCCAAAAAATCCGGTGTAAGCAATTTCGATAAATTTTCTTAAAATTGTCCGCTATATTGGTTCCGCCATTTAAAATTTTTAAAAACTGACATCATATTCGTAATCAGCGACCCTAAAAACCTTGACGTACCTAGTTTTATTAAAATTTATTGAATCCATATGAAGTAAATAATTTTGTCGCGCTAAATGTTCAATTTGTCCCAGTGTTCAGCGGTGAAATAAGTTTTAGCGTTTACCGTGAATTTCAGAAGGCTAAATATGGGATCAATAATAAATTTTCGACCGTATATCATAAAATTGCATGATATTTTTTCTGGCCATATGAAGCTTAGTTGGAAGAAATTTTAAAAATTTACCATCATTTTTTTTTATCATCACGAAATTTAAAAGTGTGATTTCTAGTCCTATGAAACGGTGACGTGCCAAATTTTGCTATGATAGCAATATTTATTATGGCTTGCCTACTAAACTGTTTTGCGGGAGTAGCGTTTATATAGGGCCTAGGATAAATTGTGGACCGATCTGGTCGAAATTTAACAGTGTGATTTCCAGTTGAATAAAACGAATTTTTGCAAAATCTTATATCATTCTGTGCATTGTTCCACCATTTATGGTAGTTTTGATTCATACACAGAAAAAATTATTGGCAGTTTTTTTTTTCAATTACTGGTGATTTTTTAATTTTAAAATAAATTTAATTGAATTAATGATTGAATTAAAAAAAAATATTTTTTTTCAATTAAAATTAAACTTGATTTTAACCTTAAATTTAAGTAAATGTTTAATTGAATCAATCAACTCTGTTGTTTGAATTGAACACTTTGTTAAAATAATGCTAACCGTATTTTTCGGTATGTAACGCTTACTAAGCAACATCAATAATATACATACATACATATATTTCATTGTGTTTGCCCTTACATACACATACATACAAACACACAAGTTTTGTCATCAAAAAGAACTGAAAAATTACTGCTTTAATCAATACAATTATTAAAATAATTATTTTTCTGTATTGTAATCAATTACGTCAGTAATTCATTCAATTAAAATATAGATATTTTTTTTAATTACTTTGTTAATTCATTCAATTAAAATATTGTTTAATATTAATAATTTTTTCAATTATTTTTGTATTAAAAATGTAAAAACTTTTTAATTGGAAAAAAATCCTTGTTTTATAAATTTTGCAATTTTGAGTAATTGGTATAATCATTTCGGTGATAGGTGCAAAATTAAAGAATTTTTTGGTTGTTTCAATTATTTTGGTGATAAAAACCGTTTTTTACTTTTTTCTGTGTAGCTCTGATCCCACTGAACCGATTTGGCTGGATTTCTATCGTAAACTGCTTGGGAAACTACAAGCAATTTGACACCAAGTTTGTTCATTTCTTTTGAGTTTTTTGAAAGTGAGCGTGTTTTCAACAGACGGACAGACGGACGAACATGGCTTAATCGACTTAGAACTACTCAAGAAGCCAGATTATATACACTTTATGGGTTCTGAGATGAATAATAAAAAAGTTTTACACGGAATGACAAACTTAGTACACCCCATTCACAACTAATTGTAGTGGAGGTTATAATAAATATTGATTTCAATTAAAAAATTTGTAATATTAATTAAAAAAATTAATTAAAGTTGCACCAATAAAGAAATTAATAGTATCAATTAAGCCAGTTAATAGTATTAGTTAAACGTTTAATTCACTTGATTAAATTTTTAATTAAAACTTATTAAAATTTTTTCTGTGAGGCTATATAAAACGTAAACACAATCAAAATATTTTTTCAGCCAACACAGTTAATTTTAAAAATTCTTTAAAACTTTAATACAACATAAAATAATTTGAAGTTTGTGAGTATGTTTTCATAATTGCAAACACATTACGCTATAAATATTATTTTCAAACAAAGAAAAATTAATATGAAAAAATAAAAAAATTGTTTAAAACAGCATGACTTTATTCAATTGAAAAAATTTTGGTGAAAATTTGTTCTGTATATGTTTTACTAGGGAGGTGAAAAGCCCTCTGATTGCTTATAATAAGCAATAAGCCCTCTGATTGCTTATTGAATTTCCCAAGCAGCACGCTACTTCCGGCCATTGGTCAAGCATTCCCTGGTAATATCGGTCTGATTTCCCAACCTGTCGATAGCTAGAGTGAAAAGGCGATCGCCTTGCAGAGTTGCCTGAATGTCACGCTAACACCGTTGCGTTTCAGGTAAGTAGGGGCCACAAAGGCAGTTGGCAGCTCCAACACTGGTAGAGAAGGTGGATACTCAATTATTAATGCATCCAAAACAGTAATGATTATTGAAATTACATTGTCCACTAACGTTTGTTGAAACAAAATCAGAAACATTAATTTGAAACAGATCTCGCATTTTGATAACGAAGCAATTTGTACCAAATAAACAGCCAATTTTTAGGCTTGATTTAAATCGTATTTTAATTTAAAACGTTTTAAATAAAAAAATTCTAGTTTTAACTTAAAAGAAACCTAATTCACCAATCTGGAACTTTTGAATTCAGTTTTAGTTTCCATTGTGTATATCTAAGCAAGGTGCCCTCAATATCACAACAAACATGCATGCAAAGGCATAAGAGGCAGCTGTTTTTAGAGACCACCTTTAAAGTAAAAACATTTTTTTATGATATTTCTTTTTGTATTTAGTAGTGCTACCAAATTTTTATCTTATTTAAATAAGACATTTTTAATAACACTGAAAAAACCAAACTGTATTTAACTACGATTCAAGTTAATATACAAATTAATAATATATAAATTTAAATAGTATCTTAAAAATTGTGTATTAAGTAGATACATCTACAGATATTAATACATATGAGGAGGTGCATCACAAAACACAATAATTACACCATACACCATTTTTTTGGATAAATAACAAAATGTTATTTAAGTTAGTTACACAATTTTTTTTTTTTAAACAATTACATATTAAGGTATTATTGTCTACAAAAAATAACATTAATCACAAATTGACTATTTTATTTGACAGTTTGTTTTAAAGTTATTTAAATAGCAAATTTGGAATTATTGCGTTTTGATCCGAATCATAGTATTTATTTCATTTTGCTTTGAACTGTATGAAAATATTGCGTTTTGATCTGAACTAGGGCTGGAATTTCTGCTTTTTGCTTTGAATAGATTTGTATTATATCATTTTAATTTAATTGCAACCACTTGTAGAAAAATTAAAACACGTTTTTTGTGTAACTATTGCATTTTGCTCTGAACCATTATATTTTGTATTAAATTGCAGTGTAGTTTTTGAGTTTTCAAATGCTTTATAATAAAGATAATACAGATTTCAATGTGTAGAAAAGGATTCAATCAAAAAGTCAAAAAACTTGAAAAATGTAATCATTGCGTTTTGTTATGGAACTCCTCATATATTGTCCTTGTATGGAAGGTTCCACGCTCACTTTTTCAGTACCGATCTGTCAAATAAGATTTGCCAACAGGGTGCTGCTGAATTCGAGTCCCAAAGCCTTTTTGTCGTATAAACTGTATTAAAGTTTGAAGTTTTGAAATGAAAGACAAACGCATCTCGCTCTTCTTTAGGTAGCTCTGCTAATCAGCCGGTTTTCGGAAGTCGAATTCTAGTGAAATTGAAACTACAATGGAAAATCAGGAAAAACTACGTTCATTTATAATAAACATTTAATTTTCATCGATTTCTTTTTCCGAAACGTTGTTCATCAAAGAATATGTATCATTTTGTTTAGAATCCATATCCATACGAAACATTAAACGTTTTGTGACTTGTTTTTGAAAAAGTTTCACACTATAAAAATTTCAAGTGCCATTATCAGGAAAAAGGCTAAAATTAAAATGCTAAAAAAACGTGAACAACAAAATAAAGTTTTATGTTTATGTCAACAAAAAAGCGAAAGACGAACAACAAAAACGAAATGAGTAACAGCTGTACACGAACTTAAAAGAAAAATTTTGCAAAAACTTTCTCCATAAAAATTTTAGGCAGCATCGGAAATTTCAATAACTTGAAATACAATTCTGCCTTTTTCATGCAAAAAGAAAACTTTTAGTTGTCACAGGACACACACAAGTGCAAAGGAAAGGACACAAGTAACAACAACAAATGTGTCCTATTTTTACAGTACACTGAAATAATTTTCTTCAGAATACCAATGAATTTTGACATTAATCCCATGAAAAATTGCATTAAAAAGGAAATTATGCAGCGCTTCGTTGGATCAATGAAACCTGTTTCATTAAAATGTTTTAATGAAACTTACATTAGATCTATGAATGCTATTCATTGGATGAATACTTTCAACAAAGTAAAAAAAAATTTTTTTTATTTTTTTTTTAATTTTTTTTTTAATTATTTTGATATTTTTTTTTTTTTTTTTAATCAAAGTTGTTCTGTTCTTATTCAACTTTTTTTTTCTTTTACCAGAGTCGCTGGCGGGAATCGATCCCGCAACCTCGGCGCTGACAGACTAGCTCACTACCAGCTAGCCTACTGGGGCAGTGTAGTTTTTCAATAAAAAAACTATGTTTTTTGCCATTACTCAATTAAGAGCGTAAATATGAGATTAAATTGTCATAACATAACAACAATAACAACGTGATTTTTTTTGCTAAAGCATAATAAAAAAAGACCACATAAAGAGAGAACAAGCTTTTTCGTAAACATCAGTTGGTTGACAACAGTTTAAAATAAGGGTGTGTTTTTTTTAAAGGAGAACATTTATTTGTTCATTACTTAGTACATACTATATGTATTAAGGTATGTACATATTAAAGAAAACTAAAAACATACGTATTTATGGATTGAAAGTTTTTGTTTCATTACTATTATGACATTTTCATTGTCATAATGAAAATTTAAATTTATGAAGGCATGCTTTTTCGAAATATTTTTATACTTTTAATTATTGAGACTATAGCGTTATTTGAATGTTAAAAATTATTATTTTTTCTTCAGTTATTGAAATATGTTGCTTTTATAAAAAAATTTTTGATTTAATAAATTTAATGGCATTTACATTAGACGTATTAAA
The DNA here is from genome assembly GCA_963931875.1 of Pollenia griseotomentosa. NCBI lineage: Eukaryota > Metazoa > Arthropoda > Insecta > Diptera > Polleniidae > Pollenia > Pollenia griseotomentosa. The sequence goes on from OZ007560.1 coordinate 204,233,977, forward strand.
TAATTAAATCTTACATTTTTTATTTAACAATTAAACATATTTTTAAAGAAACTATAATTTTGTATTTATTTATGAAAATTGTTATGTTTGTATATTGTTTTTTATGTTCTCAATTAAAATTTTTTGTTTAACTTGGACAAACTTTAGTTTTCATATATCCAATGAAAATTGTTTACGTAATTACAAAATCCAATGAATCGATTTTAACGAAAATACTTCATTATAACTACAAAATTCCATTTGGATAATGAAAATTTGCATTTAACTAATAAAAATTTTTTTATGAAAACGATTCATTAAATATATGAAGAATTTTTCTTTCAGTGAGCAAGAAACTTTATGAAGAAACACACACACACACACACATTCTTCCAACCAAGTGAGTCAATGTCCGCTTTTTATGAAACAATGAATAATAATGAATATGTCGACAACATAATGAGTTGTTCATTTTCATGTTGCTGTTGCTTCTTGTTCATGCTCGTGTTGTAGAAGCTGTAGTTAAATGTTTTATAGCAAAATAAAAATTGTTTTGTTTTTGTTGTCTTTGTTCTCTTGCCTTCTACTACGCTTACATTTTTGTTCAAGTGTTATTTGGTTGGGTGTTTGTTGCTGATGTTGCCGGTTGAGTTCTGGATTTGTTGTCTTCATTAAATTTGTTTGAAAAGTTTTTGGAAAGATTTTTACTTTGAAAAGTCAAAAATATAATTCCAAGAGAAATAGGCCTGAAATGTTACGTAAAATAATTTTTAGATAGAATCTTAAATATTTTATTATTAAAATTCTCAGTTGTCGTCTTATTAAATTTGGTATAATTTAAAACAAATGATTTGGCTCCATTATAATAGCACTTTTATTTCAATTATCTCATTTTGCAAAACAGCAATATCTTTCTGTAGTCTCAAATCAATGTTATCCTAATTGAGCTACCTATATAAGAGCGGCGAGCGTCTTTTTATTTTCACACAGTTTATACAAACCAAACCTTTAGAACGCGAATTTAACACCACCCGGCTGAAAAATCATATTTGATAGATAGCTTAGTCGTTTTATATTATTGAAAATGTATTGGCAATAGAATTTCATGTTTAAAAAACGCTTGCCGCTCTTGTTTAGGAAGCTCAGTAAGTCTTGGTGGAATTAGCAAAAGTACAGCAAAATCGAAGAAAAGATACTTCTATATTTTTCAATTTAAATGAAGCTTGAATATGAAAGTCTTTTTCAAAAAGCAAATATGTTTTAAACATTTATGGTGACTACTACAGTCACAATATTCTGTACGTAAAATTAACTGAAATTGTAATATAAAATAAATGAAAGTTCAATTAAAAACCGGTCTACCTATTTTTCATTTATTTTTAACAAAAAGTTCATTAAATTTTTACTGTCAAAAATTCAACACCATATTCCGTAAAATCAAATAAATATTCAGTTATTTTGTAAAATTTTACTGTCAAAAATTCAACACCATATTCAGTAAAAACGATTTAATATTCAGTTATTTATAAAAATTTTACTGTCAAAAAATTGACCCCATATTCAGTAAAAACAATTAAATATTTACAGCCTTATTTATAAAAAATAAAACATGTTAATAAAGGGTTTATTAAACGGATTTTCTATGAAAATCCATTTTATTAACCCTTTATTAACCGCTTTTATTTTTTATAAATTAGGCCGTTAGTTATTTTATTAAATTTTCGTTTACTCCACAAAAGAGCCGAATTTCTAAAAAATACCAGACAGACACCTGTCCGCTTGTTTTTCTTATAAGCGAGAGAGGGAGAATATTTTTATTTACTTACCCTGTTACACACGTTTGTTTTACTTTTGTTGTACTGACCACGTTGTTTACAGAAGAACTCTCAATTATAAGACACCAGCAGCATGACCGATATGGCTTCGCAATTATTTTACTTTTAAAATTTGATGTATTTAACTAAATTATTTTAACAAATAGAAAATGGGAATTGCTTACACAAAACAAGCAATTCATTTTTTATAGATAAGTAAAAATTAATTTTTGGTAGTTAAATTATATAAAATAACTGAATATTTAATTGTTTTTACTGAATATGGTGTTGAATTTTTATATTTAGATTTTTTTATTTGTTTTTACGGAATATGTAGTTAATTTTTTGACAATTAATTTATATAAGATAACTGAATATTGATTTGTTTTTACGGAATTCGCGGTTGAATTTTTGACAGTAAAAATTAAATGAACTTTTCGTTGCTTTAAATTACATTTTTATTTACTTTAACATAAAGAAGAATTTAACTCAATCAACGGACAATATTAACTGCAACTGAAAATCCGTATTAATATGCACTTAGTTTTTTGAATAACTGTTAGAATCAGTTAAAAATAAATTTGCTTGGAATTTTAAATGTTTATTTATTTTAAAATGACTGAACGGAATATTTCTTAAATAAACTACAGTCCGTTACTGTAATAATATTGTGAGTGTACTAAAATATACATAATATTGTAATATGAAATAGTTTCCATGAGTCAAATACTAGAGTAATGAAAACGATAAATTTTTACCTAGTAAGTAAGAGTGCTATATTCGGCTATGCCGAATTTTTAATACCTTTCAACGAGAGGTAGAATATTTCGGATATGGGCTTTTTATGGGATCTATAAATTATCAACCAATCTTTATAAAAACTTACCTTACAGTCGCTGTTTCGGACATAAGATAAATTATGTGCCATCAGAAAGTTATATGCTTGTATATATATGTATAGCCATATAGAATTTGATTTGACCTAATTTGAATAAAATATAATGATTTGTTTCGTTTAAGGCATATTAACGTGATTTTCAGTTGGGGATTTTATATTGATACTAATATCTAGTCTTTGAAAGTATGACAAACCAACATTTACTTCAGTAGTATTATTTGTTGCGGTTTAAGGCCCTTTTATGAGGCCTGGGACAGTTTTCAACCGATCATCACAAAATTTAGTTGTATAATTTCTAGTTATATAAAACGAGTGTGCAAAATTAAATAAAAATTTGTGTATCGACGTTAGTTTTTATAACAGAAATTTCAATTTGGATTCATAACTCTTTTTCTGCTTAGGAGAACTAGAAACAATTTGACATTATATTTTCTTTTGAGTAGTTTGAAAGTAGGCGTAATTTGAATAGACGAATATGGGTAAATCAAATTTGAACTACTCAAGGACATAGAATGTATACATTTTTATTATGCGTTAACAAAAAAAATCAAAGTTGTTATTGTTGTTATGGACAATTTAATCTCATATTTTTAAGCTCTTTATTGAGAAATGGCAAAAAACATAGTTTTTTTATTTTTTATTCAAAAACTACACTGTCCCGGTGGCTAGCTGGTTCTATTCTATCAGCGCCGAAGTTGCGGGATCAATTAAAAAATTAAAAATTAAATAAAAAATTTAAAAAAAAAAATTAAATAAAAAATTTTTTTTTACTTTTTGGAAGTATTCACCCAATGAATAATAATCATATATCTAATGTAGTGTTTCATTAAATACATTTTAATGAAACAGGTTTTACTGATCCAACGAAGCGCTGCATAGGTTTCTTTTTAATGCAATTTTTCATGGGATTAATGCCAAAATTCATTGGTATTGTGAAGAAAATTCTTTCTGTGTAGTAGAGAATACTGAAAAAGTTTCACACGGAATGACAGACTTATGGTGTTTTCATACCCTCCACCACAATTAGTTGTGAAGAGGGTATACTAAGTTTGTCATTCCGTGTGAAACTTTTTTATTATTCATCTCAGACCCCATAAAGTATATATATTCTGGCTGCTTGAGTAATTCTAAGTCGATTTAGCCATGTCCGTCTGTCTGTCCGTCTGTTGAAAACACGCTCACTTTCGAAAAATTCAAAAGAAATAAACAAACTAGGTGTCAAATTGCTTGTAGTTATCCTAAGCAGTTTGGGATTGAATTTCAGCAAAATCGGTTCAGTAGGACCAGAGCTATGAATCAAAAGGTGGAACCACCACCTTCAAAAACTTGATAATTTTGTTACAAAAGCTAACATAAATGATGCAAAAATGCACGGCATGACATAAGATTTTGCACAAGTCCGTTTTATTCGACTAGAAATGACACTGTAAAATTTCGCAAAGGTCGGTCCATAATTTACCCTAAGCCCCATATAAACACTACTCCCGGAAAACAGTTTAGTACGCCTAAAACCGTAAAAAATAATGCAATCATAACAAATTTTGGCTCGTCACAATTTTATAGGACTATAAATGATACTGTGAAATTTCGTGAAGATCGGTACATAATTTACCCTAGGCCCCATATATGCCCTACTCCCGGAAAACAGTTTAGTCTCCTAAAACCATAATTAATAACAAATCGTCACAGTTTAAGATAATAATAATAAAAAGACATCATACAGATATTACTCCTTAAACATTCGAACTGTCTTTGGAAGGTATCAAAGATTCGGCACAGCCGAATATAGCACTCTAACTTGTTTTCTGACAAAAATGTTCCACGTATGCTACCATTGGCGTGGGATTTTGTTTTATTCTAAAAATATATGCCAAAATCGTTGAAGTTGTAGTTTTCTCTTCCAAATATGTTGCAAAAATAAATGGCAAATTTGAGTGTGAGTTATAATCTTTTTTGCATCTGCGCTAATTACTTTTTTATGCAAGCAAGTATTTTTTTATTAACTTTTTTCTTGTGTTTGCGTACAATTGTGTTATATTGTGATTTATGGTAATATTGAGATTGGTAAAAATACTTTTGGTTTAACCTTTGTTTTACTTTTATTTAAAAATTATTATTTTTTTGCGCAAAATTTTTAACAACAGCTGACTTTTACTACTCAGTGCTGTAAACGCTAATTGTAATTCTAAAAAAATTTTATGTTAAAAATCGCTACAACAGTGGTGAGTATCACTTTAGTACAAGCTTTGAAGTCAATATTAAACACGCTAAATCTACATTAGTGTTGAGAGTGTAAAACGTTACAATTATATAGACGCAGTTAAGTGAGAAAAACATTTGTTTGTTTCATTTTATGGCATTTTTGTTCCATTTCTCACATTCCAGTCGAAAAGTTTCTCAATATGGGAGTTACAGAACATGGGCACTGATATAAAAATTTTGTATTTTTTGTTTGCATGTAGCCCTACTGTACCCTGTATGGTACGGTTCTCCCTAATTAAAAAAACTAAAAAGAATTATTTCTTAGCAAAAATTGTTATAGATATATATGGGCTTACTTTTTTGGCAATTTAAATACCCATTAAGCAGGAATAAGTTAATGCAGGAACTTAATAAAAGGCCAACAATTAAACAAATCAATGATTTATTTATTCTTTTTGATTGTAGAATTTCTGTTATTTAGATAAAAAAAAATTGGTTTATTCTAAGTCTTCTTTATTTATATTTAGCTTTGTTTCAATTATATTTATTTTTTTCGTAATGTTTAAAAGGAAAAATCTAAACGTTTCTGGCATAAAGATTAAGATATTAGCTAAATTATCCAAATTTTTCTCTTTATTTATTTTGCATAATCACTTTTTTCAACGAAAAGTTTTTAAGGCTTTTGGAAAATTGTGTAATTAAGAAAGCTTACCACACTTACCGTAGCAATGTTCCACCATAATAACATTATTTTATATCTGGCTTAATTATTTTATATCTGATGATTAGCCGCTGGTGTTTTTTGTTTTTCAGTAGAAAAAAAAGTTGTACTCGTATTTTCAAATAGAGTCTCAAAGAAGAAAACTATACTTTTTAAAACATCTTTCCTGTACATTTGTCTTGTCAAGGCAACTGCTGTTTTGAATTTTTTTTTATCTTTTGTTAAATACACATTTTCTTTCTACTGTTTTCTTTTCTTATTATTGGGATATAAATAATCTTATTTCCGTTTTTTGCTTTTTGACTTTACAAAACAAAAAAAAAAAAAAAAAAAAACAAAGAATTTGTCAGCAACAGATTAACTTAAATGTTACATTTTTATTTGGCAGATTAAAAAGTCATTGTAGTGGCTCGTTTGTGATTAACGAGATAAATAAGCTGAGTGGGATTCTTGTGGTTATTATTTTAATTCACCGTTGAGAGGATGTTTTGGTGGGTTGTGCTTGAAGTGGTGATTAAAAGTTTTTTGCTAGACAAATTTGTTAAGTCAAAAAAGAAAAAAAAGAAAAGATAACTAAATTCTTAATTTTTAACACAGCTGACGTCGTTGCCTTGTTTAAAATATGATTGCGCTTTTTAGCCAGTATGCAATTGCAAAAAACTTAAGAAAATAAGCTTAATATCAACATTTTACAGAACTCGATATCGTTTAAGCTTTCTTTTTAAGCATTAAATTCTCTTTCCAAAATCAATTAATATGTATGCTGGGTAGTTGCAATATGCAATAATTTTATCAAAACTATTTTCTGAACATTTTTTGAACTTTTATCGAAAAAGCGAAGTAACTTTATATTGGCAAGTCTTTATTTCTCATTTAAAGTACTTGATTATTTCAAAAACAAAAGAATTTTAGCACTAATTCGTTTTTGCTTTTATATCAACTTGGTATTAACAATAGCGTTTCCAAGAAGCACTTCCGGCACTTCAACCTTAATTGAAGCTTATGCTTATGCTGTTGAATTGTCTGTCATTTATTCAGTCTTTTTTCCAAAACCAGTATAGACGGATAAAGCGACCAACAGCACGTAAAAAGAAACAAATTAAAAAAAATGTTCATAAAAATAATACTTCCACTTCTAAATGAATGGTTTAGTCAGCAAAAAAAAAAAAAAAAAATTGTCGAACTCCAGACGATGCCATTCCACATCAGATCCGAAAGCACCCAATGCTTCTTAAATAAGATACTTTTTTATGTACCGATATGTCTAATAAATTTCCGGCTGAATTCTCACCGATGTGTCCAACGATACTTATTTTTTGTGAAAATAATGGCAATCTTCATTAAGTTGAAAATAGTGTTAATTTTATTTTATTCTTAATCTTTTCTTTATATTTCTGTCAGATATATATCAGAAATGCCGGAAAACCCCAGAATTTTCAACGACATGTCTGCCAGAATTAGTGTCAATCACTTCATACATTTTTTTTGTCAAAAATCAGACAGTATTTGTATAAGACTCCGACTTTTTTGTCTGCGTTTCTCTAAGATATCTGGAAGAAGTCGGACTACTTTTCTGGAAATTCAGTTTTTTTTTATTGAAAACATTTGCTTTGTATTTGGTTCATTTAATCACTCTTAAAGGCTCAGTTAGGCGAACGTTGCTGTACCCGTAATGTACCGCACCGTACTGTAAGCACGTTGGTGCACTTATAGAACATTTAAAAACGTGTCATATGTTTTCCCCATACATTAACAAAAAGCAATAGTATACATAAAACAACACACACAGTGATGTGCAGAAAAAATACCAAGTGATTTAAATGGTATTAAAACATTATTTTGTGTATGTTAAAAACGTTAATAATTAAATACTTATATTATAGATTTACAAAAAACAAATTTGTATTTTATCATATACATATATATATTTTGGGGTGGTCGTTAACTGTATGAAGCAAATTTTTTATTTTTCCATGCTCTCACCCCCCAATTCGGTGGGTATTGATAAAAAACGACACCCAAAAAAGTTTTAGGATAATCGGCGAAGGCTTAACTGCCCCTCACGTCCGCCAAAGTTTGAGAAAAATCGTTAAGTTCGACTTTTATGCCTCATAACTTGGAAAATATTAGTTTTACATAAACATTGCTTACAAAGAAGATGTTATTAGTGAAGTTTCCAACAACAAGTTTTCTCTAAATCTCATATTTAACAAAAAGTAACCAAAAAAAAGAGCAAACAGCAGCATTAATGAACTTTTTTCTTTAGAACAATTTTTTCTTACACACGTCAATTCCACTTCAATATTTGCGTTTGTGTGCGTTTGCTTATAAAAAAAAAAAAGAAAAGTCAAACGCATATCATTTGTTTCTACCATACCTACCCGCTTTCTCCATATCTCAAGGGGCTGCCATACAATATTGTCAATACATACCGGAAATATATTGAAGAAAAAGGCCCATAACTGCCAAGGAATCGCCCCTAGGGATATAAAATGTATGACGGACCTTCTTAAGTTTTTTGTGCTTGACATTTTCTTAAAAAATACTTGCCATATATCTCCAACCCTTAGGGGGGCTCTTTTACAAATATGGCGGTTTAATAAAAATCTTAAATTTGGCCCCTGCAGCGTCTAGGATGCCCCTAGAAGAGTCAAATGTATGACCGATCCCACTTTATTTTTTATCCCCATCATTTGTTTTTAACATACCTAACAGCTATCTCTATTCCTTAAGGGGGCTCACATACAAAATTTTCAATACAGACTAGGAATATATTGAAGAAAAAGCCCCGTAACTGCCAAGAAAAATAAAATATATGACCGACCACCATTAGTTTTTTGTTTTTAACATTTTCCAGTTGTGAGCAGATTTTAATCACTTATGGCTTTTTTTTGTTTACAAATTTCGATTTTCATATTTTTAAAACAAATTATAAACACAGCTGCAATTCCATTTTTTTATGATTTTTTAAAGAACAAAAATTTTGAAATTTCTATAAAAAATTATTTATTTTTTGCTATAAAAATTAAGTTTCTAAAATGACTGCGCAAATAAGAAAAACCTTTAGGTAATTTTATTGCGGAATTTCGGTCTTTTTAGTTAACTCAATAAACAAAACCGTTTTTGAGTAACGCGAACATATGTTGTGCAACCTCCTCCATTTTCGAAATAACGGTATATCTCCAAAACAAAAGCTAACATAAAAAACGGATACCACAACTGGATTCAGCGTACCCGAATTAGGCTAAAACACCAGGTGCCCGGCTGGTCTGTTTTTTTTTTTTAAATAAATAATAAAAATGGTTTTTAACAAAATTAAAGATATGTGTTTCATAGAAAATGCGTTTCTTTAATATATTATAAATATAAATAGACTTTTATTCGACCTTTACAAAATTTATTATTATTATTTAATTAAGCTTGAGGTCTTTTTTTTATATGAAAAATATATTAAATTTATTAAACCAATATTTCGGCACTCCGTTTGTGTGCCTTCTTCAGGGTTTTTCTTGAATTTTTGACAAAATTAACAATTTTTAACAAATTAAATATATATAACAAAACATCAAAAAACAATTTTCAATTAAATACAAAAAAAAAAAAAATTATAAATGTACCGACAATATCGAGAATAATTTTAAGTCAGATACTGAAAGTGTAGCACAAAATTATAGGCATTTAGTTTATAAAAATATAAACGGAAGTTAAAAGTTTATTTATAATGTAATAGATTAGTTTTTGAATTGGGAAACCTTTTGTTTTTATTTTTTTGTATTTAATTAGAAATTGTTTTTTGATGTTTTGTTATATTTATTAAATTTGTTAAAAATTGTTAATTTTGACAAAAATTCAAGAAAAACCCTGAAGAAGGCACACAACGGAGTGCCGAAATATTGGTTTAATAAATTAAATATATTTTTTATATAAAAAAAGACCTCAAGCTTAATTAAATAATAATAATATATATTATAAATTTTATTTTTTATAGTGGCCTATTCGATATTTTTCAGTTTATTTTGTTTAATAAGAGATTAAGAAAAAACTTGTAAAGAACTATTCTACAAAATTAATATTTAATAAGTTATGTAACATAAAAGTCAGATTTCATGTAAAATATAATTTTTCTCAAACTTTGGTGGGCGTGAGGGACGGCTTAGCCGCCGCCGATCATCCTAAAATATTTTTTGCGTTGTTTTTTTATCAATACCCACCAATTGGCGGGGGAGCATTTATTGTATTGTGGTGTACGCACAAAACAAGATTTTTATACCATTTAAAGCCTTGTATTTGTTTCACATTTCCATTGTATGTGTATATGCATTTGTTTATTTTGTACATCTTATCATATATATATTTGTTTACATGAAAATATGTTGTATTTAAAGTTGTTTTGTAGAAATTCCATAGCTAAACTGAAAAAAGAGCAAAAATACTCGCATTCAATTTAACACACAAGTACGTCACGTAACAACGGTATACAAATCTGTTATATACAGATCGAGACGTTCCGTCAACGTGACATTTAAATTCAGTTAGCATTTGCATTGTTATGGGACGTGGACATTTGGCTAACTATGCCTTAATGCGTATGAGTAATGTTATAGTGTGTTCATATTACGTATACGTACACGTTATGGTGGGTCGTAGAATGAATTATGCCAACGAAGTTTCTAAAACAGTCCTATTTTATATAGCGCCGACATTTAAAATCCGCTATCGCATATCCCATGACCTGACTATGGCTGCATTTTTGCAAGGTGACTAATTGAATCGACATCTTCGATTTTTCTCCACTTATGTCCAGTTTTTTGGATCAGCAAAGAAAATCCTAGAACAACTAACTTTTTAAATATGTTATATATGTACATGTAAAATAAAGCTCAATAAAAAAATTATTTGCACCAGTCACGTCCTAGAATGAAAGGTATTTCAATTTCCAGGGAATACGCACCTTAATAATATTCCTGGGACAAAGTGCTTCGACTGACGAAAGAATGGACTTCAAAACGCTTAACATGTTATTTCAAATAATTACGTTGTCTTCATTCCACCCTTCGGCTATTTTAAAATCAATTAGACATTTTTCACTTTGGTCTTAGTAGTAAAAATGTTTCTAACATTGGAAACAAAGAGGTCCAACAAGAAGCGATGCCAAGTTGTAGCGAAATTTCTTTTTTATGGTCTGCTTATATAAATATTATTAATCGATTTTTTTAAATAATATAATTACCGTTTGTGTCAGAACTAAAACGGTCTTATAAGTTTAACTTTTCTCAAACGATACATTAACCTCATCACTGTCATCTTTAAAATCGTATCCGTCAGAATTTTCCAGTAATTAAATAACAAAAAAAAAAACCAGAAATTCCCGCACAAATTTTTCGCGATTTTTAGCCCCAAAAATGTACAGATATTTTTCCGGGACATCCCGTCTTTGAGTAAAACTTTAAACTTAAGGTGGATTCATCCATGCGTTTCGAACAATATTTTTGTCGGGAGAATAATTTGTTTACTGAGAGTGTTTTGCTAGTTAAACAAAGCTACCATATGGTTTACAGACGTAAACAATTAAACAAAATAGCAGCACTACTAGCAAACCACTTATTTTGAATTTTTTTCTAAAAGTGTGTTAAAGAAAATGGATGAAAAAAGAAAAGTGAGTTTTTCATTTTTAATTATATTATTCGCAAAAAAACGATAATTTCAACTTTTATGTACAAATTGAAAAAAGTGCCAAATCAGTTTATTTTGTTCTGAACAAAAATTTAAATTAAACCAATTCAAGAAAAAACTTGGCGAACAAAATAATTCCTCTCTCTCTTTCAAAAGTAATTCGTTAAACTCAATATAAAAAAAATTTGTTCGGAACGCATGGGTGAATGGAATTTCATTGAATTTTTAATTTGTATATAAAATGTTTATTTTTTTGAAAACAGGTGCGCGTCACAAATTCGTTGTCGCAAAAATTATAAAATTTTCTTAAAACCAAAAACTTTTCAAATCCACCTTCCTATTTATTCACAAATTTCCTTTGTAACAATTTCCTTACACAACCTGTTTTTCTAAACAATTTTAAGTATTCGCTTATCCAACAAATAAAAAAACGAAATTAGTTTTTCGTAATTAAATTTCCTCTGGTGAAGTTAAATATTTTGTTTTGTTTTTCCTTTAATTCAGCTTGCCAAATTAAACACAATTAGTTGCGTTAATGGCGAGCCATTCATTTTATGAATACACCTTACAACTTTGTTTTAATTTCTAAGGAATTAGTTAGGCCATCAACAAATTTTAAGGAAATTAGTTTGGCCAGCAAAAAATCTAAAAAGATTTCTGTATGTTCGTTTTTCGAAGGTCTTACCCAGCTATAAATATTGGAAGTACCGCAAGTGGCAGGGCTTTTTGAAGGCCTTTCTCTATTTCTTTCTAAAAGATTCGGTTCTTATGATATCCTGCCTTCAAAAATTTGCCTTCTAAAAGGTATAAATTTCGATGGCATGATATAACTTCACAAAAATAGACCCCGAAAAAATGCAATAACACGCCAAAAATCGTTATTGATATTCTCTGTTATTTAATTTTTTTGGGGGCTTACTTTTTATGGCCAACATAAATTTCTTTTAAAAAGACTTTCCAAAATATTTATAACAAAATCATTCTTTGAGAAGGGAGAAACTAGTGCTGGAAAACTATCGATACTATCGATAGTCTCAAACTATCGAAAATATCGATAGGAAAAATATCAATATCGATATTATTATTATTTAAAATACTGCTATGAAGACATGGTACAACAGCTATACACACACAGTTTTTTGCCGCAAGTTTTTACTTGCTATTATTAATTTGCACAGAATTACAGCAGTGAATACAAACAACAAGAATAACAGATGCTATGGATTGCTAAGCTGTGCTTTTTTATTACTAACTTAAGGCTTTTATGCCGAAATTTTTATATGTTTACATATGGAATGAAATGTCAGATAGTTTTATGATGTTATAAAAAAAAAAATCAAATAAAAATGCAATTGCAATTGCGAGCATAGTATAAAACAATGAATGACCATAGAGGAAACATCCGCTAGATTGATTACCTTTTGGGTTGAGAATCAAAACCAATTTAGTACATTATCTAAAGTTGCAATAAAATATCCTGTAGTCCCTGTTGCTTTGGTTCCTTCAGAAAGGTGTTAATCAGCATCACAATTTTTTAAAACTATCATCTAAAATAACGTGCGTACATACATAAGTCTCATACGTTCATTTAAGTGATAAAAACAACGAACTGTAGGCTGATAAAAAAAACTAGTTAAAGTTTTTCTACTTAAGTACAAACATTCAGTCGATAGTAATATCGATATATCGACAGTGAAATCTGAACTATCGATAAATATCGATAGTAGAAAATATCGATAGTATCCCAGCACTAGGAGAAACAAAGTTGTTAAACTTAAACTTTTTTTCTGTTCTTATTGACATTCGTTACTCCCCTCTTTGGAAAGGAAAAAAAATGTTCTATTTTTATATAATTTTTTTAGGTCTAGTAAATTTAACGTAAACGAATACGTTACGGGTCAGTTTTTCTTACCAAGCTTGTGTGTAAATAGGTACTCTTACGTAAACGTCACGTTTCGGATAAGCCCGATAATATTAAATATTTTCTCTGTTTTAACGTATCAGCTGTGAAAGCATTTTAAAATTGTTTACGTCTGTTAATAAAGTGTACATTCTATCAACATACTAGACATTCTTTTATATTTTTACACAAAACGCAGAAATAACAAAAGCTAAAACACATTCTTCATATTCCCTTTTTAAAGATCTTCATATGAAAGCCTTTAAGAATGTCTAAAAAGAAGGGCTGTGGAAGGACTTGCTCCCAATGACAACCGGTGTAATAAATAAATTATTATGGGCTGTAACAAGGAGTGCTTGCTACTTTTAAATAAGGCTTTATCATAGGCATCTTAACTAATTTTTTTAACCGCTGGGAAGTAAACAAGTTAAACACGTGTAAGTGAGTTATTTAGTGATTTGTTCCATTCTTTTCTTTGCTACAATTATTCAATCATTTGTACACTTTTACTTAAAATGTCATGTCAAAGGAAAAGTTTAGAGTATTTTACATACATTTATACTTAAACAAATACGTTCGCGTGTTATTTATAATACATTTGTATACACACAAATGCATACACTCATATGCGTATATGAGAGGACTTAGTTTATGTTGTTGAGAGCTGTGGACAATTCACAAAAACAAACACAGTGGCGTAATTAAAAAAAAAAACAAGTGAGAGTGCTATATTCGGCTATGCCGAATCTTTGAAACCATTCACCGACGTACGAATATTTTAGGCGTGGATTTATTTTGCCGCCCGTACTGGGTTATTTCAGCCCTGCACCGTAACTTTTTTCCAACATTTACTTCCTTGTTGTTTTTCTGTAACCGATTTTTGGTCCGCGGGGAATTCGAGATTCCCTAAGGTAATGGGCATCGCGCTCGCTCTCCCCCATAGGCGAAGCTACGGTTGGGAGAGAACCGAATGTCCATCATCTCCCATATCCGCCACCTGGGGACGCGATCGGTAGAAGAATCGGCAAACTCCCTCGGAAAAATTATTTATAAATCTCTAGAAAATCGACATACAGTATTAACATTGTTTCCGGTTTTGACCTTCATATGTTAAAATATTGACTGACAATCAGAATGCTTCATGCTTTTATTTCTAGTCACATAAAACTTAATTTGAACAAATTTAAGTAAAAAGTCATATTCGTTACAGTTTTACCCGAACTATTTTCAGGAGGAAATGTATCTTGGACCCATGGTTTATTGTGGACCAATCATCACAAAATTCTGTAGAGTGATTTCTGGTATAAAAATCCCTAAAAAGAACGAATTTCAATATAGTAGTGACATTTTTTTTATAGCGTTTTATAGCTTTTAAGTAGGTTTGTGAATGCTGCTAAATATGGGAATTATGAACCGATTAACACAAAAGTGCATGGCAATATAAAACTAAATTGGACCAAATTTTATTCTATATCTGCTTATGCGTACAATTTAAAAAATTTCGCAGGGTGGTCATTAAATTGTGGACCGATCTTCACAACATTTGCTACTGTAATTATGAGAATACAAATGACCAAATTCACTACAAAAACATTATTCGTTACGGTTCTAGTCGTATACTTAACAGTATGGACCGATCTTTACCAAATTAAACAGTATAATTTTTAGTCATAAAGAACGATTTTGTGCAAAATCTTATATCAATCCATACATTGTACCACCATTTATTTAAGATTTAGTAACAAAATTGTTAATTTTTTAGGGTGGTTGATCCACATTCTGATCCTAGCGAACCAATTATGCTGGATTTTAATCCTATACAGATTAATATAACTAGAAGCAATTTGACACAAACATTGTGCTTTTATTTTTCGCTTTTCAAAAGTAAATGTGTTTTCAACAACAGACGGACATTACTAAAGGGTAGTTAAATTTTAAGGGGCGATGATGATTTTGAATAAAACACAAATTATTTATGAAATTATTGTTATTTATTTTAATTATGATAATATTGGTATGGTTCAATTACGTATGGAACAAAATATCGGCCAAATGTCCGCTGCGACGTCTTCGGCGCAACTCCATCCGATGGTCAAAATTTTCGATGACGCTGAGGCATAATTGAGGTTCTATGCCGTTAATGTGCCGAATAATCTCATCCTTTAAAATATCCCCAAAGAAAGAAGTCCAAACCACATGATCTTGGCAGCCAATTGACATCGCCACCACGCCACGGCCATTGAATTTGTCGCGCAAAAGAGCCATTGTTGCGTTAGCTGTGTGGCAAGTGGCACCATCCTGTTGAAACCACATATCGTCCACATCCATATCTTCCAATTTGGGCCATAAAAAGTTCGTTATCATCACGATAGCGACCACCATTCACAGTAACTGCCTGATCGGCTTCATTTTGGAAATAATACGGCACGATGATGCCGCCAGCCCATACACCGCACCAAACAGTCACTCTTTGGGGGTGCATTGGTGTTTCCGACAATCAATCTTGGATTATCATTCGCCCAAATGCGGCAATTCTGCTTATTGACGAATCCACTGAGGTGAAAATGTGCCACGTAAATAAAACCAAAACCAGCTTTAAAACTACTGTTCCACTCATGTCCCTTTAATTAAAATTAGTGTTAGGCATGTAGAATGATTTTTTCTATGATTTTTGCATTATGTGCATTGCGATCGCACTTTTGAAATGACATATATTTTTCCGAATAGAACGTAAAGATATACAAAGGGCAGAATATATGCAGAGTATTACTCAGAAAACAAAACGCCATTAATTTTGTACGAATTACTGCTGTAGAATTTTTAACACTACTGTACAATTTGCGATTTTCTTGCGACCATAGTTAGTGTTAAATAAAATATCCTCGTTAAAATATTTTAATAAAAAATTCTAATTTAAAAAACTCACTCAAAAAACATAATAATATTTTGATAATATTCGTCCCAATTTAGTTGAGTGCCATAAAATCCGGTCTCGGAATATACTTTAATATGCCTTAGACCGTAACGAATAGTTGTTTATTATATTATGAAATTTGACACACAGTTTTTTTTCTGCCAAAGATTTTAGTCAAAGAACCTATATGGCGTATAAAAATTAAGCACAGCCGAGTAAAGCTTTCTTATAGGCTATTTTCACTGATCAACATGTACCATCGAAGATTTAAACGAACGTGAAACACAATTTAAATTTATATTTAAAAATAAAGCACACACATTTATTTAAAGTTCTATTTGTTTTAAAATATAAAAAATACTTAACAAAACATTGCAATAAAAGAGAAAACTTGACAAAAGGCAACGCTGCTTTGTCAGTGATGCCACAATAAAAATAAAACTTATGGCCACTTTTCTACCGATGACACTTAAAGAATCGAAAGATGAAGAATGAAATAAAATGAGAAAGGAACATCTTGAAAATGTTGATTTGTAGTCCCATAAGAAATACGGAAGAGGTCAACACCTTTGCAAATTGATAGTGGATGTTAGATGTTAACATGTAAAAATCCTTTTTCTTATTTTTGCTTGGTGTTTGCATTTGCATATAAATGCTATAGGATATCTAATACTGCAACTTTTTTTAGTTTACCCACTGTGAAACACTCTTTAAATATGAAATACATGTGCACGTGTTAATATTAAACATACATTTTCATAAAAGAAATGATTAATGAAGTTTTTGGTTGTATTAGTTTCTACATAATTATTTCATCTTGTGTATTTTCTAAGCTGACACATACATACACTTCTGTTAGTTATGTAGGAGTTGTGGTATTGTGTTAGTTTTAATAGAAAAAAGGATTATACTGGCAATATCTGGTATAATTCTCTTATAATTGTTTTATGACCACTTTACATTAAAGTTGATGGCAAATTGTATGTGAATAACACTAATATTTTCCATATGATTAAGGATATTTAGTTAAATTTGGACAAAAAAAAAAAAAAAAAAAAAAAAAAAAAAAAAAAAAAACAAATACAAATTAAGTATAAACAAAAAGAGAGATTAAAAAAGAATTTTTGTGTTAAACCGAATACAACTTATATATGTAAATAAAAAAAATTAATAGTTTTTTTTTTGCAAAAGTAACTCAGGGGAATTTAAAACCTTTTCATGTCTTCTTAGGTCTTCAAGCTAAAATAGAGGCCTAATATGAAAAATTTTATTATATTTAGTTATTTATCTGAATTACAACTTTTTTTTTAAATTCCGTAGTTTAGCTACACGTTAAGAAAACACATTTTTCTGTATGGTCACCAACATCAAAACTTGTTTTGACGAACTTTTATTAAACATGTTATGGTTACTTTAAACAAAATTTTAAATTTTCAAATCGTCAAATTAGTCCTTTATCAAGCACTGTGTTATGGTTGCCTACGACATTAATATGTTCTTAACTACTAATGTTATGGTTGTTTTTCCACCATAAAATGTTGCTTTATAAAAAACAGAAGAAAATCTAATGGGTTAAAAGCAAACAATTAAAAGTGGTTAGCAAATTCTTGTTATTATTAACCATTATATAATCGGAGGCAACCATAATATGGCTGTGGCTTCTTGAAGGAGGACTGCTCTAACCTCAATATGGTTGTCGGTGACAAGAATATGGTTAAATTTGCCATTATATATTTGACATATTGAGTGTCAAGCTGAATATTTTCGTACAGCACAGTGAGTATTAGGGTGCCACGTCATGAAGTGCGTACGACATAACGACCGTTTTAAAAATGAGAATTAAGCATATCTCAAAAATTATTTTCTATCACAAATACATGCATTTCTTAAACATTAAAAATGCTTGGCACTCAATGTGTAAAAAATAATTTTGTTGGGGAAATGTGTTTTCTCTGCGTGTAATATTAGTTCACCTTTACAATTTTTATTGCCAAACTTTTGCTAACTAACAAAATTTTTGATTATTTATTTATTTCAACTATAAGCAAGAAAATATACAGAAAAAAAGATACCCTTCATAGATTTGTGAAAAGGTAACAGAATGAATTAAAACTTTGAGAACAACATCACCTGGTGACCACAAGTTAAACCGTGTAAAGAAAAATAATATGACCCTAAAAACCTTTTGTCTGTCCATGTAACCGTCCGCGCAAATAACAAGTCGAAATTTTGAAAATAGTTTGTTGAAATTTGTTACGTTACATACGGATGAAGCATAAAAACATAAAAAAAATGGTGAGAATCGGTCCATAATTTCACATGATGCAAACTAGTTTCCAGAATAGTCTTTGGACCCATAAACAATCTTCTTGAAATATTTTTGCAACACAAGCCGTAGTACTAAGTTTAACATTCGGTCCATATGTGACTATAGCTCCCAAACAAATATTACTCCCGAAAATAGCTTTAAATGCTAAAATTCACCATAAATGTTGCATTTGATATAAAATCTCTCGTTTTAGAATTTGTGCTCGCAGGTTTTATTTTAAAGTTTTACTTTCTTTCTTAGGAGGGCAGTACACGAATCTTAGCAGCATAACATAATTTTGTTCCTTGTTTTGTTTTTTTTTTTTTTTGGGTCTTTGATTGGCCATGGGTCCCAATAGCGTACACTCTCCAAGCTTGACTGGCTTTTTTTAGAAATATTTTTTGGTTCTTGGCAATTTTAGTTTTGCGATACTCGGGAATTTTAAGCAATAGCAAATAAATTTTCACTTTTTTAAATTTTGGTTTTTTTCTTACTTTTGCTTATTGGATTTTATTCTATAATGTTTTTTTTGAGTTCTTAGGGAAACTTGATACAGAGTTTTTGTAAATGTTATAAAAATTTTATTGTTTGTTTTTAATTAAAGTTTTTATTTTTATCTTAATTCTTTATATTGCCGATTTTTCAACGATTTTGCAGACTCAGCTTAATTTTGGCAATTTTTTTGAAATTTTATTAAATTTAAAAGCATTTTTGTATACTTGGGTGTGTGTGAAACGGTAGCAAAGTACTCATGGAAGTAAAATTTTGACACTATTGAGGTGAATAAAATTTCACTAGCCCTGGGGGCTAGTATACATTTTGACATTAGTGTAGAAATTTTTGACAACCATATTATTTTTTTTCTTCAAAATTGTTTAAGCAAAATAAAAAAATAATATGGAAGCAGGACCAGCGGCAAAAAAATTAAAAAGAACTATACAACATGTAAGTATTTACATATGTATAACGTTACTTTAATATATAAAAGCCCTAACTAACATTTTCCGTACTTTACAGGAAAAGGAAAAAACTTAATAAAAATTATATTCTTGCAGTCGCGATTTTTTTTAAACGCAGTTTTTTATTAAATTCTCTAAGCAATTTAATAAAAAACTGCGTTTAAAAAAAATCGCAACTACGATACTACAATTTTTATTAAGTCTTTTCCTTCTCCTGTAAAGTAAGGAAAATGTTAGTTAGGGCTTTTCTATATTAAAGTAACGATAAGCTTTTTTGCCCACACTTTTTGTAAAAATTGTTAATATAAAATAACGAATTCATAAAATAGTTGGGACGATCTCATTTCCAACAGAATTGAAATGATTATTGGTAAAAACTTGATTAATTTATTCATTTTCACAAAACTACTAGTAATTGTTTTTTTCTTTATGTCAAAATTTTACGTTGTCAAAAATGTTACAATTTCACACAGCACAAATATGAAAATTTTCAACCACAAACAAATTTCATTTCACCATAGAACTTTGCTACCGTTTCACACACGATAAATTTAATTGTTTCTGTTTTGATTGTTTTTTTTTTAAATTTGTTTTTCCGATAGAACTTGTCAAACTAAATTTAAATCAAATAAACATTTTTTTGAAAGATCAGTAGATGTCATACAGATTATAAGGAAGGAAGTTTTGGACGTCAATTTTTGGGCCACCTTTTCACATTTTGAAAATGGACCTTGATATTAATTTGAAAGAAGAACATGGCGATAGATAGGCAATTCTCTCAGAAAAGACGTAAAGAAAACTTGTCGTAAAGCCTTGTGGTGGAACTCGCAATTATCCAAAAACCAATGTCAACCGTAAAAATCATGGTGACTGAACACCAATGCTGAACTAAGCGAGGCGAATAAATGAATTGAAAAAAACTATCAAAAAGAAGAATTGACTATAGATCTTTCATTAGGCCCTACGACCCACCCGGAGTTAAAGTTAAAAAATAAAAATCAGCATAATGTAGGGACTTCACGCAGATACACAAAAAATAATCGTGAAGTGTCATATTAAACGGACTTGGAAGGCAATTAACATGTCTATTTCTTGAAATCAACTTATTGCCAATTTTTTCTTTCAATAAGTCACTTGTTGTAATCGCCGTAAGGCACGTAGTACCATAAAAAATCGTTGATTATTGCGATATCGATTTCCATTGACCGTTACATGAATTGCGGCTTATTTTTTTTAAAAATAAGGTCTGATGATGCCACAAGCGTGTAAGCTGCACCAAACGTTACATTTTTTTTTTTTTTTTTTTGGATGTAATGAAGTCTGTAGGGTCTGTTGTCGATATTTCGGACTCCATATGTGGAAATATTATTTATTAAACAACCCGGTAAGCCCAAAATGAGCCTAACCGCTGAACAAACTTTTGCGCTAAAATATTAATGACTGGTTTTCAAAGTTAATTTTGTAGCGTTGATCAAGTGTGAATTCATTCATTATAATTTGCCAGAGTACACTGATCATTACAGTCAAAAAGTGAGCGCAGTAAGACTGTTCGTTGGACAGCTAACATTTTGTAAGTTCTATCGGGCTTAAAAAAACACCATTTACTTGCACTTGTAATAAGATATGCATATCCTACGATTCTTAAAATTTTTTTTATCCAAACATTTCGTATACATACTGTATATACCAATTGATAATAATTATAACAATTATTTATTTAAGATAAGCTTAGATGATCATTCGATGTTATTTATTAGGACACAAACCATATATAAAAGATACGGCATCTATTGTATACCCGACCCTTTACAGGTCATATATCGAATAAAAAATATTTTTCATATTACCTTAATTCGTCACTCATATTAAAAGATATCAATTTCTTTCAACTCCCACATTTTTTCCCAGTTGATGTACTTTTGTCCAATTCTTTTTTTAATTTCACATCATGAAAAAACTTTTGATAAATGTTATGTAACAATATTTTATTTTAACATTTCCTGTCCGTTTTTATTTACAATAATGTCAGGCAGAAAATTGAGTTTTAATGTCATACCCTTAGGCATGTGTACACTCACGAGCTTTCAAAGATAAAAAGTACTCAAAAACCCACAAAAAAAAAAAAAAAATTTTTAAAAAGGTCAAAGTAAAATACAAAAAACTACTTAAAATTTAAACAAAAGGGCAAAGGGATACACATTAATAGAACATGTTTGCTCTGTATAGTTAGGAACACGAAAATCCTATGGAAATTGTTAATTTAGTTTAAATTTGATAGTTCTATTTATTTAAAGTAGAGGTATTCATTTTTATTTACACTTGCATTAAATTTGTAAGTGTTATTGCTGTGAATTGAGGTAGAGATGCACGAAGTTCCATAAAGTAGTCACATTAAGGATATTCGTATCGCCGAATATTCGCCGGTTTAACGACCCTCGCTAAATTCAAGCGAATATTTTGTTAAAACATTAAAAAAAATAATAATAAAAATATACAAAAGCTTAAAAATATATACAAGATGAAACAAACAATATTAATTTTTATTAAAACAAGTTAGAGTACTTTATTTGACTCCACCGACACACAGTGCAAGATTTTGCCAATATAGGGGGACTTAACAAAAAAAAGTCTGTCAAATTTGATCATATTTTCGAAGATTTAAGAAAAATAAACTATTGTTGCGAAAATAAACACAAAACATAATACAAAAATATTGTTGATATGATGGCGACTGTTAAACAAGTGTAATTGCCATGAATTTAAGAACAAATTTAACAGCCTGTGCCAGTTATCAAATTAAAAGTGGATAGAATTTTTTTTGCAAAAAGTTTTTTCTTTCTTTAATGTCAATATATATTTTCAATAAATCGCTAAAAAAAAATTTAAGTAGAGTATTTATGTAAGTAAATTAATAAAAAGCTATAAAGTTTAAAAGATTTTGTTATTCGTGCTTAATTCCCAGTTTTTATTATTGTTAAAAACACTTGAAATTTATTGTTGATGGGATAAGCTATTCCTATGCGCATTTCACTGGTTGCTTAGGCCAGATCATCAGGAAATTTCAAATTTAAAGATTTTAGAAAAACTAAAGAAATTAAACCAAATAAAACTGTTAAGCGTATAAGAATCATAAGCAGCAGTTCTACTTGTAACAATATCATATAAAGTAAGTAAGTTAAAACATCTTCAACATTTCATAGACTAAAACTATAATATTCTATCAGATTCTACATTGGCACCACAAGAAGGATCATCGAACGGATTCCCAAAACTGATTCCAATAATAAAATCTTGCCCATATTTTGCTCAAAGGAATCGTTTTTCAAACATCTGCCACTGAGCCGTTGCCAAAGGCTGCACGAGTCAGTGAAGTGGCCAAACGTCCTCTGAGCGTGGCACTTCTCGACATGAGCAACCCCTTTGGTCAAATGTCCACAGAGCGATGGAAGATTGTAGAGCTAAAGATTTTCAACGAAATCGTTGCTAAGATGGAAGCTGAACCTGATAGACCGCTGCCCTCTTTTGATGGGGCTGGTTGGTTCAATGGAGTGAAGCTCATCAGTTGCAAAGACGAAATGACGCTGGAATGGCTTAAAGGAGTCATTACTAAACTCAAGGGTTTGTGGTCGGATGCACAACTTAAGATTGTGGATCGATCGCATATTCCTGCTATACCGAAGGCGAAGGTGAATTTTCCGCGTATTGTCAAACCGGAAGTCGCTCTTCGTCTCCTACAAAACCAGAATCCTGATATTCCCACTAAAGAATGGAGGATTCTGCACGTGCAAAGGGGTAATAAGGACGGGCAGAACTACATACTGCAGATCACAAAGGAGTCGGAAGACCTTTTGTATCCGCGGTATGGAAAAATGTCATGGGGAGTTGGAAGTGTCTTTCTACGGTTAAAGAAAAGACATCCGCAGGACTCCAACCATAACACACTGGAGGTCGATGAAGTGGAGCGTGATCTGGCAGCTGCCACTGCGGCCACTTCTGGACTGAGTCTGGGTGAGACGGCCAATGAGGATAGAGCCGACCCCGAGCGGGTGTTTTTAGTCGATGACGCTAAAGATCCTGCAAGTCAACCTCCAACATTGTAAGATGGCTTCAGTCGAACTCCTCCTCACGTTAGAGGAGGGTCGCTACGACGTGGCTTTAATCCAGGAACCGTGGATCTCCACAGGAAATCGGGTTTCTGGATTGAAGTCACGTAATTATAACACGTACTTCTCAAAAGTGGTAGGTAGAATACGATCTGCAATACTTGTGAGGAAGAATTTTTGTTCATATATTCTCTATAATTACAGCACTGACGATCTCACAGTTGTGGCCTTGGAAGATGGCAGAGATGACATGGTACTTTTTGCATCATCCTATATGCCACACGATGGGGATGCCCCGCCAGTAGAACTCCATAGACTAGTCGAGGAAGCTTGTAGAAGGAGACAGAACCTGGTGGTGGGTACGGATGCTAACGCTCATCACACAATATGGGGCAGTAAGGATACCAACAGTAGAGGTGAGGATCTTATTGCTTTTATATTACAGAATAATATACAAATTGCGAATAGAGGTGAGGTCCCCACGTATAGGGGCCCTACCTCGGAGAATGTGCTTGATGTGACGCTTTATACTGATTATAAAACAGTGATAGATGACTGGAAGGTGCTTACGCAGCCATCCTTCTCTGATCACTCCTACATATCATTTTTGTTAAATTACACTATACCTAACGAAACAGTGTTTAGGAACCCAAGGAATACGGACTGGGCCAAATACTCTTCACTTTTGAACAGGGACCTAGGTCACTCGGGAACACTGGTTAGTTCAGGGGACATAGATTCGGCTATAGAAACATTGGTATCGGGCGTTACTAGATCCTATGAGAAGTCGTGTCCCCCGACACGAGCTAGGCGTAAGTCCAGACCACCGTGGTGGAGTGGTCAGCTGGACTCTGGAAGACGCGAGCTTCGTGAGCTATTCAAACTGGCGAAAATTGTCGACCGGTCTGAATGCTGGGGGGAGTATAAGGACGCTCTTAGGGGGTATAAGCGCGACGTGCGAAGGGCTAAACGAGCTTCGTGGAAAAGTTTCTGCGATAATATAGAGAAGACAACCGAAACGGCAAGACTGCGGAGGATGCTAGTGGGCAGTCCGGTAATGCCGAGTACGGTTTGTAGGGAAAACGGAGAATGGACAGGGAGCAGCGCGGAAACGTTGGGGGTGCTTGTGGATACACACTTTCCGGGCTGCTCTGATGTTCCCATTCCAACTGATGAAACTTCTGTTCTGGCAGATGGTGATAGCGGTATCATCACCTACGAGGGGGTGGAATGGGCAATCGATTCGTTCCAGCCATATAAGTCGCCTGGTCTTGACGGAATTATCCCGGCGAAACTGCAGCAGGGGAGACAACGGATAGTACCATGGCTGGTGGAAATTTTTAAGGGATGTCTGAGGGTAAACTATGTGCCTAAATCTTGGAGGATATCTAAGATTGTATTTCTGCCGAAATCGGGCAGGAGCAGTCATATGTACCCAAAAGATTTTAGACCTATAAGTCTCACATCCTTCCTGCTGAAGACGTTGGAGAGAATCTTGGACTATCATGTCAAGGGTAACATGAGGCCGACCATTCTCTCTGTCAATCAACATGCGTACACGAAGGGTAAATCAACTGAGACGGCACTTCATTCAGTTGTCTCGCTGATTGAGAAGACCCTGAGCTATAAGGACTTCGCTATGGGTGTGTTTCTGGATATCGCGGGAGCATTCAATAATGTGTCCACAGAGGCAATTTTGGCCAGCTTATCTCGCACTGGGGCACATCCGCATGCTAAAAACTGGATTGGTAACCTGCTACGGTGTAGAACTATATCCGCGGCGTGGGGCAACTCCAGGATAACAAAGAGGGCACACCGGGGAACCCCCCAGGGAGGGGTGCTCTCGCCGATGCTATGGACGCTTGTCGTCAACGAACTTCTCAATAGACTTCAGGACGGGGCAGCAAAGATGACCGCATACGCAGATGATGTGGCGGTGATAGTTACTGGCAAGGATCTGAATACTATTAGTTCTGTAATGGAGGCTACATTGGCGATAATCAACCAATGGGCAGCCGGAGTAGGACTGGGAGTTAATCCCGAGAAGACGGACCTAGTACTATTTACGAAAAGGTATAAAGTTGGTCCATGGAGGAGACCTAAACTAGGGGGTACTAACCTGGAACTTAAATACCACACTAAGTATCTGGGAGTAATACTGGATAGCAAACTGTCGTGGAGACTGAATGTGGAGGAGAGGGTGAAAAAGGCAACGATTGCGCTCTACGCATGTAAGGGAATGCTGGGCAAAACGTGGGGTCTAACCCCTGCTCTTACACATTGGGTCTACACAGCGGTGGCGAGACCAATCCTACTCTACGGGATACTTGTGTGGTGGACGGCCTTGGATAAGGTATCGTACCGGAATATGCTTACGGGCGTACAGAGACTCGCCGAACTTAGTATCACCGGTGCTCTGCGTAGTACACCGACTGCGGCAATGGATGTGATCCTGGACTTGCAGCCGATTCATCTAGTGGCAGAAGGAACTGCAAGGAGGTCTGCGATCCGCTTAAGGGCGACGGGACAATTTGCATATGAACTCTATGGTCACGGTAGTATTATAAGGGGAATAGATTGTAGCAGTGACTACACCATTCCGAGACTGACACTTGGAGGGAAACCGCGAGTTACCCTAGAGGAGGACGGTTGGTTGGCAGGCCTCCGATCAGGCCAAGGGACCTTCAGATTCTACACTGATGGTTCCAAAATGGAGGACGGAGTTGGAGCTGCAGTCTACTGCCGAGAACTGGGTATTCGGGAATCGTATAAGCTTCCCGATTACTGCAGCGTTTTCCAGGCGAAGGTTTTTGCAGCCAAAATGGCTGCTGATTTGGCACGTGTTCCCGGCACCGAGAACTCGCGGGTAAACTTTTTCATTGATAGTCAGGCGGCGATCAAGGCTATAACCGCGGAATACTCATACTCATCTGTCGTCCAGGAGTGTAGGGACTCGATAGATAGACTCTGTGTCAATAGGAGAGTGCATATCTACTGGGTTCGCGGTCACCAGGGCATAGAGGGTAACGAAGAGGTGGACGAATTGGCGAAACGGGGTGCCCGTTTACCACGCGATAGGATGGTGGTCATCCCGGCTCCAATTCAGAATATAAGGAGGGATACGGACTCTGCTATACGGAGGAGATCGGAGGCGTTTTGGGAAAACTCAGAAACGTGCAGGGTTTCCAAGGTTATGTGGGGATCCTATGATCCGGAGTCGTCGAAAATTCTTCTGTCGCTATCCAGAAGGGACTGTAGACTTCTGATAGGTTTTATAACGGGTCATTGTTGGACTGCGGTATACGCCTATAGGGCGGGCCGGTTGAATAGTGACAATTGTAGATTTTGTGGGGTACCAGGGGAAAAGGAGACGGTAGAGCACTTGCTATGCTACTGTCCGGCACTCGTGCGCTCCAGGGCGAACTGTCTGGGAGATCATTATCTCCAAGATCTCGGGGAAGTCTCTGGGATTGGGTTAATGAGACTCCTTGCATTCGTCAAGAGAGTGTGGGGTACCTTGGATACCATCACATCTGACTGACCTTTTTACTTTCTTCTGTGGGTTATCGTACAATTGTGGTAACGCTATGGACCTATTTGGTCTATGCGGGGTCTTTGTGACCGGCCACTCTAACCTAACCTAACCTAATCGTTTTTCAATGTGTCTGAAATATTGCGCGAGAAAGTTTTACATGTTTGGTTAAATAACATCAAACCTGAGAAATTTGAAGTGATTTTCAGATTCCTCTTAACAATTTTGGAAGAGATGTGGACTGATAAAAGTTAAAAGCACGCCTACGAAAGCTGTGCCATGATTTTGAAGAGTTGAAGTGAGATGAAATAAGTCAATGTCAATGTTTCAATGTCAGAAGAGAAGAAAGAGAATTCTCAGAATGTTGTCTTAAAACGAAACAACGAAAATGTAAGGAACTTATATCTAATGTATCTGTAGAGCACTACTGATAATGGCAACTGAACTGAAAATTCATACATGCGGAAAAAGGGACGCAACCGATCTGGTGAAGGAACTAGTAAACGCTTCCACATCAAAAGGTATAAATATAAAACAGGCCAGGCTAATGGGTCGATTACGGACGGCAACACAACCTCTATTCAGTTGTCATCCGTAAAAGACGCAAATTTATTAACGCAGCAATATCTCGCAAGTAAATACAACTTTTGTTTATGTATTAACCTTTTGACTAGCATGGAAGTCATGCATCCCAGGCACAAAATTAGCTGTTTTGAGTGTGTTAAGAGAGGCATTGTTTTTTATTAGAATTATTTGTTGGAAACCTCTATTGGATGCGCTCTCCAATTTTTCAGTGTGAATAAGTGTTTTTCCTTTTAATGTAATTTAATGCAAATAAATTAATTATTATATGTGGGTTTTTTTTACCATTTGGGATAATAGATCCCACTGTTTTTTTTTTTGACTCACGTAAATGGGATACATTATCCCATGGGTATACATATATGTAAGCCAATTTGCATGTTTGGAGAATACATGAAAACAAATCTGGTGGTAGACTGAAGGAAGATGAAACCTCTGCGATAATCAATTCTAGTGACTCTGATCTTGGAGATTTTACGGCTTCTGATTTAGAATATATTCTAACAGAAATTATTGTTGTCATAGAAATAATGTCGATGGGATATTTAGTCACAATTTATGAGAAAAAACCCAGTCGGACATGTAATCCTAGGACATGTCATATTTCTGAAGGATACTAGCTTTTTTTACATCTACACAAAAAAATTACTTAGATTTGCCAAAAATCCCTCCTTATAATACGATAGTGAGCGTTAAATAAAAGGTTTTATATAATACAATATGTAAAAACAACCCTGAAAACAACAAAAAATATTGTTTTTATTTATTTTATTCAATATTTCTCTAGTAAAAAACAGTTACTTAAATAAATTTTAGTTTATAAAAAGACTTTTTTGGCTTAATTCTAGAAATAATGTTGGGCTGATATAGGAGGGGGGAGCAGTTTTGGTCCAATGTTCCTCATTTTAGATCTGAGCCTCACCAAATTTCAAGTCTATATCTTTTAAACTATGGCTGCAATTGAATTAAGTCCTCCTAGATTGGCAAAATCTTACACTGTGCGACAGTTAGAATATCTTTGAAGTGGGTGATATATAGGACCTATGGTAAATTATGGGCCGATCTTTATGAAATTTGACAAGGTCATTAATAGTCTTACAAAAATATGAGTAACAAAATTTTACGAGAGTGGATTTTTTATGGGGTCTATGTAAATTAGAGATCGATCTTCACGAAAGTTGGCAGTATGTTTTCTAATCTTATGAAACTGTAACAGACCGAATTATATTCACAACATCATTATTCTTTACGGTTTTACGCGTACTTAACTGTTTTCCGAGAGTAGAGCTTATATGCGGCCTAAGGTTAAATATCGTTGACGGAAACCAAAATTTACTAAAACGACGGCAGAGAAAATACAGCCATCGGCTATACCAAATAGTGTAAAGAGCGACTTTAATGTTTGTTGTTTGCAAACGAGCTTTAAAAACATTCGTATATTTTATGAAAATGTTAAAGCAAAATAATAAAACAATGAAAAAATGTGCCAAGAACAAAACATTAATATTATTATTCTTTGCATTTTTCATTTTTAACCATTTTTTAGTGTTAAAATTGTTTCTCGCCCCATTTTTATTCGTGAGTTTATTTGACAGTTCAAAGCGGGAACATTTCTCACCAAAATGTTACATACACACTTTTTCTATTAATTGGCGAGTAATTTTCTTACTCGCCAAAAAAAGTTACAGACACAGTTTAGTGAGAAAAACAGCTGTTTGTTTCAATATATGACATTTTTGTTTTATTTCACACATTTCAATCGAAAAGTTTCTCGACGCGAGAGTTACAGAACATGGGCACTGGTATACGTTTATGAATCTGTTTTGGGTTTAAAATGTAAAAGTCCTTTAATGTTTTTGTATTGTAGATATTATTCACAGTAAACCATTTTAAAAGAAATAATGATACAAATTTCAAGATTAATAAGAAGAAAAAAACTAGTAATTATCTCCTTTCGTAGGTTACTTTATATTATATTCAACATTTTTTATTTTTCGAATTTATTCTATGAGTTACATTTCAGTTATGTATTTTATAAAGCTTTTTTGTAATAGTTCTATTCCTTAAATTTTTAGGAATGACTTTTTATACACCACCAGACTATTATATTGTATTTTCTTGTTACATTTTACCTTAGCTATCCTTTGGATAGCAATGAAGTATATAGTATGTACAGAAAAATTTACAATTATTAGACACCAGCAGAATGTAATGCATTTTCTGGCCCGCTACGGCCTTCGTCAGCAATCTTTGTGGTGTATAAAAAGTCATTCCTAAAAATTTAAGGAATAGAACTATTACAAAAAAGCTTTATAAAATACATAACTGAAATGTAACTCATAGAATAAATTCGAAAAATAAAAAATGTTGAAGAAGAAAAAAATTTATAAAATCTTTAAATATTCATAATTGACAAGAACTACTAAAAAAAGATTTTTAAAAATTAAAAAAAGCTTAAACTATTAAACTATAATGAAGGGCAAATTAGATTCGGCAATGCTAAATATTGCACATTTTTCTTGTTTTCATTTAATTTAGTTTCTTTTTAAAAAAAGTTTTCTTATTTATTTCTCCCATAAAAAAAGGATAAAAAGGGAAAAAATTGAGCATGTTAAAAATGCGATATGAAGAATAAAGAAAACAGGCATCATTACCTTCAACTCTTATTCACAGGTGGTGTGTTAATAAGTGTCGAAAGTTATTTGAGAGTTGTGACTTGTTTTTGAAAATTTTGTGTGCGTGTTTTTTTTTTCTTTTTTATACCCTGCACTTAAAATTATATATAAGTTTGTCATTATATGTTAAACTTCTAGAACAATGATCAGAATCCTTTCAAGTAGGGGAACCATGTCCATCTACTTGTCTGTAAGTTGAAATCAAGTTTTGGACCCTCGACACAACGCCCTGCTCGCAGAAAAAATATAAATATGTATAAATGAACTTTAAGAAGCTTTTATACAATTCACTGGTGTATATAAACTCTATATCATTGTATCGGAAGCAACTTTTAACAATATTATGTTAGATGAACTAATAGAAAAATTTTTATGCCAAATTAATCAATTTGAAAATCAATTTGAACAAATTTCAATCTTAAAATCTTTAATTGCGACCTCTATCTTGCTTTTAACAGATGTACACACAGACGTAGCTAGAATAAGAATTTCACATGGATCCAAAATTTATATACTCTATAAATCATCCCCGATGATTATTTCAAACATAACAAATTCATATTTTTAGTGGTGGGTAAAAAAATTCGCATTTTCAATAAAACACATAAATTTCAGAGTAAACATTTTACAACCAAAAATAAGTCGTTGCCTCGTCGGATCGGTGGAATTCTTGCTCGTGCAGGGTTTATAAGATTCGACATAACTGAATATATTATGGTGTTTTCTTTTCTACAAAAAATGTCACATTTTATTTAAAAAAAATGCAATTTGGTGTCTGTTTCCTAAAAATTTTGCTCCCGAAAAGAATTAGTTTTTTAGAATAAAACAAGCCACCCTTTTTGGGAGCAAAATTTTTTAGAAACAGACACCAAATTGCATTTAAAAAAAAAAAAATTTCACATTTTTTTGTAGTAAAGGAAAAACCATTAGTTTAATTTGTTTTCTCTATTGTATTATTTTTTCTTTCTTTTGTTATATTTGAGTTTTTATTTTAAAGTTAATTAAAAACGAACGAGGATAACAAAAAAAGTTTAAACCTTTTTCCAAACAAAGAATAACAATAAGAAGAAAACAAACAAATATAGGGGGGTACTTTGTGCTACTACTATTTGATACTAAAATCGTTATAATTGTTGTACATAGAATTTCAAAATTCTTTTATAATTTCACATTTAATTGGCGTATACGACTACCTTGGCCAATATTGTGTTTATTTGGCCCAATTAAGTGCAACCATATTTCGGCAATCTTGTAACGGCTTTATATGAAACCATGCGCCAATATAAATGGCAAATTTGCACCAATATTTATTTTGTTCTATTTATTTTGATTTTTTTTAGTGATTCCGATTATTATTGAAAATAACGTCTTACAAACAATTTTACATTATAATACATACAGTTTCTATTATGTTTTAAAGTTACGATTGTGTTAATAAAGGGTTTCTTCATGAATAAAACGATATATCAATATTAAAATCTATTTGCATAATATTCTGTTCTGTACTCTGAACAACCACCATAGATGGGGGAAGTGCACTCATTTTGCTGTTTCAACTCACACTTAGTGAAAGTGCAAAAATATTGCAATCATTTTGTTGATGTTGAGTGATGAATTGAAAATTTGTAGCCTCACTTAGCATTAGTGATAGTGATGTTAAACAATTTTGCACTCAAAAAAAAAAAAAAAAATGTTTGATTTAAAAAATCAGCTCATTGCAACTTTTTTTTGCTTCACTCATTTGAGTGCAACTTAAATTGGTGCACTTTTTTTTTAAATTAAAAACTTGTTTTTCCATTAAAGCCAATAATTTTACTGTTATTGACAAAATTTCGTTTTGCTTATGGCGATTTCTTTTCTGAGAAAAATGTTGCATTAATGTTACATGTTCTACCTTTTGTGTTCGTTTGTACAAAAAATACAACTGTGGGAAAAATGTTCAAGTTCTTTTGTGAAAATGTTGATGAAAAACATGCAAAACATGTTACATGTTTTACCCTTACTTTTACTTAAGGGTTCATACTGCCCTGTTTTACAACTTTGGTACTTACTACTTTGTTTGTACAACCAATATTTTATTTTGTTTGTCATAATATTTTAAAAGTTTTGTCAAAAGAATTCTACATCTAAATATTCTTTGACGGCATACTCCATTTTGAATTATATCGTTTTTTTTTTTTGGTGGAAAATTCTATGTATTTATTATAGTTTTAAATTTGTTCAAGCAATAAGTGATGTCAATGTCTGTTTCCAAACCGTAAAGTAAGTGTGCAGCAAATAGTCGAATAGTTTTAAAAATCGCTAATGAACAACATTAATAATAAAAGTGTAATAGTTGTAAATAAAGGCAGCTAATTCTGTTCGATTGAAGTTGTACAACATGTAACACTTCGAGTGATTATAGGTAACATGAAAAAGTGTTACATGCATATACTGTAGCATTTTTTTCTCAGAATAGAAATCGCCATTAATGTTCTTGGCTAATGCATATCTTCAAAAGAAATCAAAAACCATGCACAAGCAAAGTTACATTTTTTAAATTTTAGTGAGACAATATTTGTATTCAGATTTTTTAATTGCATGTCCAAATTTTGCACTATTTGTATTGAGTGCAGAATTTTGCATTCAATCTGCGTGGTAGTGAAAAAATTTGCATTATCACTAAATTTGTTAAGTGGTAGTTAAAAAAATAACAATCATAACTAAAGCTGGTAAAAAAGATTGCAAACTAATTTTCTTGCAGTTTAATTAAGTGGTAGTGCACTGCTGATTTAAATCAATATTTATTGGCCTACCCCAACTATGATAATCACAGCTCCAATACAAATACTACTTTTGAAATAAGCTTTTAATGTCATAATTTCCTTAAAAATTTTCGTATTGACATAAACATTGGCGATAATATCACTTTGATTTTAACGATAGCTACTACTGTAAAGTATCATATGCTCCGGCTTGACCGACTATACTTTCTTACTTGTTGAATTTTATATATTGTTATAAGCTTAACATATAGCGCCTTGCTATCCTCATGCTAGAAACACAATTGAGTTGTGCAAACGTATTTTGTTTTCTTTTGGAAACAATATAAGAAAAATCTAAATTTATTAAAATTGTTGTCTAATTTTTCCTTTTTTTATTTTGTTTTCTAATATTCATGAAATCATAAAAATAATTTATAATTTTTAATTTTCTATGACAGATTATACGGTATGATATATTAATGCAAGTCGACATAGGAAGTAGATACTTTTACGTTTGTGCAAGCTATTGTGCCCATTTTTATAAACTCTTATACGATTGAATTTGAAATGTTGATAACATCCAATCAACTAAATTTGCTAAAATTAATTTAAAAAAGTTTTTAAGTTTCCTGACTTTATCAAAGGATTTATTAATTTATAAGGAGTTACAAATACAATTATCAATTATATTTCTACCTAATTGACAGAGATGAGGGTCTTTGGAGTTAATCGAACGCGCAACCCTCGCACTGATAGATTGATTAACTAACTACCAACTAGCATGGACAAAAACGATTTAGTTTTTAACGTTATTTAAAAGACTTACGGCCAATGTCACCAACTTCAGATAACATTAACTATCAGTTATAACTGTCAAAAACATATTGGCAACTGGACGTTAAAGTAATATTTAGTTTAACAAAACTTGGTGAAAGTTACCGTTTATCGAATAAAAAAAAAAAACGAAAAATTAAGACTTTATACATAGAAAAAATGAAAAACCAACTTCAATTAACGTATTTGTTAGACATTTGTACTATTAATTAAATTTTGTACTGATTTTCCGCCCGCAAACAAATTGATCATATCAATTACCGCATTTGTAAGTTTGAGCTTTTCTTGCTGTTCAGTTTCAATCAATATGTTTAATTGAAATTTGACCACCAGTAAAAGAGGCTATATAAAACGTAAACACAGATCAAAAAAAAAATATTTTTTTCAATCAACACAGTTAATTGAAACAATTAAAAAAATTGTTTTAGATTTTAAAATATTTCGAAAACATTTGCAAATACACACACAAACATTATAATTTTTGTTTTCAATTAATTCAAATTAATTGGAACAATTAAAAAAATTGTTTAAAACAGCATTATTGAATTAGTTAAAAATATTTTGGTGAAAATTTTTTCTGTGTAAATTAAAGAATCAGATTGATTTTATCGCTGACTGTTTAGAAAATTGTATTGATTTAATAGAACATTGCATTTGCTATCATGGTTATGTAACATTTAGTTCGTTAAACGAATAAAATGTCCCCATTTTCTCTTCGTAGCAAACATATAAATTAAAAACTCACTTTCCAAAATAAAATTAAGTTCTTCATTAAAGGAAAATGTTAAATGACTTAGAAATAAATTTTAAATTAGAAACACACCGCAACCACGCAGACAGATTCCCAAACATATACTGACATTTACATGCCCACATTCAAGGAATTTTGTTTAAATTAATAAAAAAAGAAGTATATAACTTAAAGCAAACTTTTTCCTTACTTCGAGGCAAACAAACAACTTTCTATTTAAATAAAATTTTTGAGAAAATGTGTGTGAAAGAACTAAAATTTGGTTTACATTTCGTAACATATTGAGAGTGAGGACTTTTTAAAAATCATTTATCAAATTATAATATGTATATTCACTTAAACCAAACAAACACGGAATCTCACATTTTATATATATATATATATACATATATATTCACAAATATATTTATGTCTATTTGAACCTTTTAATCCTCCAGGGAGGAAAGGGCCATATCAAGTTCTTTTTTCAAAAAATCCGATAATTTACACGATGTTTAGCTTCATTCCAGTTCATAAGTGCATCCGCTAATTATTTCATTTGGTAGACTAA
The DNA here is from genome assembly GCA_963931875.1 of Pollenia griseotomentosa. Lineage (NCBI taxonomy): Eukaryota > Metazoa > Arthropoda > Insecta > Diptera > Polleniidae > Pollenia > Pollenia griseotomentosa. The sequence goes on from OZ007560.1 coordinate 204,269,116, forward strand.
CGGAGAAGTTAAGTGCAACTAATTCTGTTATTCTCTAAAAAAGCCTATCCTACTAAACTGTTAAGCTCACCCACTGTCTTACGAACAGGGTTTCCCATGTTTTTGCAGGCTCTTACAACTGAACATAGGCAGTATAACCTTAGAAAACATGCTTTATAAATAATTTTCGTCTAAGATAACAACTGCTAAAGAAATAACTACAAGTCTTTAACATAATATGACTTTTTCATGCGTTTTCGAGCTAAATTTTAAACCGTTACCAATGCTTTAATTATAACATTTAAATTAAAATTGATAATAACCGATATAAAGGGCGGTAAAATTTTAAGCGACGCTGTTGATTTTGAATAAAACAAATTATTTAAAAAATTATTGTAATTTCTTTTTATTATGATAATATTGGTATGGTTCAATTATGTATGGAATAAAATATCGGCCAAATGACCACTGCGACCTCGACGGCACACCTCCATCCGATGGTCCAAATTTTCGATGACGCTGGGGCATAATTGAAATTCTATGCCGTTCATGTGCCGAATTATCACATCCCTTAGCTGTTGAATTGTTGCTGGCTTATCGACGTATACCTTTTCATTCAAACAATCCCAAAGAAAGAAGTCCAACGGTGTCAAATCACATGATCTTGGCGGCCAATAGACATCGCCACCTCGTGATATAACACGGCCATTGAATTCGTCGCGCAAAAGAGCCATTGTTTCGTTAGCTATCGTTCACATCCACATCTTCCAATTCGGGCCATAAAAAGTTCGTTATCATCTCACGATAGCGAACACCATTCACAATAACTGCCTGACCGGCTTTATTTTGGAAAAAAAAACTGCCCAATGATGCCGCCAGCCATAAACTGCACCAAACAGTCACTCTTTGTGGGTGCATTGGATATTCGACAATCAGTTTTGGATTATCTTTCGCTAAAATGCGGCAATTCTGCTTATTGACGGATCAACAAAGGTGAAAACGTGCCTCATCACTGAAGATGATTTTCTTCAAAAATTGATCATCCATTGTTGCCTTGTCAAATGAAATGCAGAAAAAAACTTGACGTTTAGGTGCGGTTCACATTCAACATCGACCCTTAAAACTTAACCATCCTTTATAAGATAAGATACACATTCGCTTCTATAAGAAGGGGGTAAAATTTTTTGTATTGTTTTTTTTTTGCACTAGCAAAAGCAAAATAATTACTTTTTTTAACCCGATACCATTTTTATGAACCTGCTAAAGAAGCAAGAGTGGAAGGCCTACTCCGCAAGTGGGGGGCTGGGCTGAGAGTGCTTTGTTTATAAAATTATTTTCCAATAATTTTCAAACGTTTGCTGTTAGAGAAAGGGTTGGATTTCAAATGGGTGTCACAAATGGAAAGTATTTATAATTGATTGTCGGTAAATTTTTTTACTACTGATTGGGTTTGGGAGGTCTTTACTTTTTTAAATGAAGTCGTTTTTGTTATCTTCAAATAGACTTTAAAAAACTGAGAGTCCTAATAAAAGTCTTATTTTTTTGGATTTTCTTTTCTTGTGCCTTTTAAACTCTATCAATTCAATCTAAAAAAGATTACTACCACTATTCACACACACACATACTTATAAACATATAGAAACACACTCCCAAACACAAACATTCCCAGTTGGCCATGTCGTGTACGAATCATTGATGATTCGTGCACGACAATGTTAATTCCTGCACGACACGTAAGGGACAACTAATGCAAATCGTCGATGACATTTTCAAACAAGTGTCGCGTAAATCGTGCACGACACAAAGAGAGACAATGTCGCTCAGTCTGTCGTTGATGACTACATGCACGACATTGTCGTCCATAAAGTCGTTGATGACCACATGAACGACATTGTAGTTCACATGTCTTTGACGACTATATGGACGACAAAGGATTCTACTTTATCGTCAACGACTGCGTATAAGACAATGTCGGTGAAGTTATAGGAGTTACAGCTTACACGACCATGTCGCCTATAAACCTAAACGAAAAAATAAAAATATACAATAGCACATACATATTTTTAGAATAATACCTAAGTCTTTGAGTTCTCAGACTTGACTGACTGATTTTGTTCACTTTGCTTTGGAAGTTTTTTATTACTATCGTTATTTTACAGTTATTTTTATTTTTTATTACGAACAAATTATTTTTGTTTGTTTAGAAGACAGCTTACAAGACACTGTCGCTTATACTGTCGTGTATAGTTGTTGATAGAGGATACCTTACAAGAAAATGTCTGTCATGTTGTCGTGGATAAGCTTTGACAAAAGACAACTTGTAAGACAATGTCGGTCATGTCGTCGTTTATTAACTTCTTTAAAAGACAGTGCATTTGACAAAGTCGAGTATTTTGTCGTCCACGACATTTTCCTCAAAATTGTCTTCCAGAAATCCTAAGTGATAGAGGACATGTCGTGCATAAATTGTTGACGACAATGTCGTCGACGGCAGTTTGGCCAACAGGGTTGTCATACAAAAGCACGTATTGATGTCAAAACACCTCTTTAAATTTTAAGCAAGAAAAAATACATCTGCAAATACATTCCGACACACTTTTATGTTGTACTGGTAACCCATGACAACTTATCTTTACATCACACTTATCATTAAAACACTAAATGAACCTGACATTAACATTGAAAGAGCAGATAACTACCCACTCTAAGGAAGAGTTAGTCAATGTCTTGAGTGTATTTGATGCGAAAATATTTACTTCCTATTTCTTTTTTCTTTTTAAGGAAGAACTTTAAAAGAATTGTGTTTATCTGTAAATATTTTTGAACTCTTTTATGTAATTAAGTAACAACAATGATGTATTGACAAATTGGACAAATATTCGTCTCTAAACAAAGAAAATCCTTAGGATGATGCCAATTTTTGAGTCATGAATAAAAGCGCGATATATTTGTTGAAAATGGTTTGTATCTTAAATAGATTATAAAGGGTGTCCTAAAATTAACGCAATATTTGAGTTTTTTTTAGGGTTATTTAAAGGTTGCCAACACTTTACTGCACAAAAGGCAAAAAGTGAAAGAAAATGCCGAAGTTCTTGTCAACATCGCATCATTTGCGAAACGTTTTGCTTTACTTCTTCAATTTAAGAGAAGTTATAAAGTATTAGTTGGCCGAGCCCATTCATTTTATACCCTTTATATACAGATATGGACAATCACGGATCTGCCGAAACAAAATTATGTTATGGGGCTTAGAATTATATAAGAGTTTTTTTATAATGAATAATCGGCCCTGCTTTGAGTATCTTTGTCGTAGTCGAAAACCAGTCGTTTTAAAATATTGTTATTATGATTGTATGAAAGCAGCAAATGCGAAGAAATTTCTTTGTGTTCTAAATAAAAATTTCAAACGATTATTTAAATATCGGCATCTATAATAGATTTGTTCGTCTTAAAGTGATTATAGATGCGGGGTTTATATGGTCAATTTTAATCTGCCAGTACAACATTTTGCCACTATAAAAAATATCGTTTCCAAATTTTAAATCAATGCCAACAGTTATAACGATGTTATGGCATTAAAACCTTTTTCCGGAAGTGTTATTTGTAGGGGACTTTGGTTAAATATGGGCCGATTTTAATACAATTTGGTAAAATGATAAGGGTTAGAATATATCTGAACCGCAATAACTCTATTATAGAAATAATTTTATATGGGGGCTATTCTCAGCATTTTAATAAGACAATAAGGATATGTGTTCCAAATTTCACCAAATTATCCGCGAAATTGAGAACTGTACTTTGCGCACAAGGTTACATGACCAGACAGCCAGTCATCCAGCCAAATAGACGGACGGTACACGGGTTCCTTTCAGAAAATTTGTTGAAATTCCTGCACATTTTTTGAAATTTTTGTGAATTTTTTAAAATTCTTGTTAATTTTATGAAATTTATCTACGAAATCTTTTAGGGTTTAATTACTATTTAATTTAACTTTTCCAGTTCACGTATGACGAAAACTAAGAATATATAACTATTAAGCGCAAAATGTTGCTCAATTCCGCTTAAACTTATCAACAAATCAACAAGTTTTTGGCGACTACGTGATTTTTGTCTTGATGGAATCACTGAGCATAATGGTCATGGTTTTTCGGAATATTTTAAATGATATTCAAATATTTTTAAACCCTATTTTCTTCAATCTTATGTTAATTTCATTCTTCTTTCTATTCTTCTAGTTACATTTACCTTTTGCTATCTATAATACCTTGCAGCTTCCTTTATTGATGATAAACTTCAATCTCAATAAAAATATAAAATCTGCTATTAAGTGCCATACATCTACAAATTGGACTGATAGTTTGCCAATAGTATTGTTGGGCCTGAGAACAACTTTCAAACCAGATTTAAATGCATCAGCAGCTGAAATGATAAACGGATCCACAATCAGATTACCGGGTGAATTTTTTGAAAAACCAACAGAAGAATATGTTGAAAGTGATTTTATAAAAAATCTTCGTAACGTTATTGGTAATCTTAAACCAGTTCCAACTTCAAACCACTCATCGCAAAATGTTTTTATACAAAAGGAACTTGCAACCTGCACTCATGTTTTCCTACGGGACGATACAGTTCGCGCACCATTGAAAGCACCCTACGACGGCCCTTATGAAGTCATAAATCGAGATGATAAAAATTTTGACATCAGAATAGGTGCTAAAATCATAAAAGTAAGCATAGACAGAGTTAAAGCGGCATTTATACCCAACGAAAACCAACAACATTTTTCGGAAAACATTCCAATTCAACAGCAATCATCACCTGATACTGATGTTCGAATTGTTCCGGTAAATCAAACACAAATCGAAACACCAGTACAGCAGCAACCTACAGAAAATGTATATATACCTCCGGAAACATCACGTTCTGTTAGAACAATTAACATACCGAAAAGATTCGTACAATTTGTTGCATAGCAACCATATTGAAAGGGGAGTGATGTGGCAGTAACGCTGCACAAAATCAATCCTGCATTACACATAAGATATTTGAATCTGGTAACCCTTAGATTTTGAGTTATTTGCCTCTTATCTGTTGTGACTCCTAAATAGCTGCATTTATTATTGTTTTATAAAACAGACTAAATGTTTCAAATAGTTACCAATATCTTAAAAGCTTCTTACTAACATTAGGATAGGCAGACATTTTACAAAAAAAAATATTTCAGATATATAGCCGAGAAATTGTTGTTCTTAACCCTCTTGGCAAAAGAGAGTTTTATCTTGTGGGACATGGATATAATAACTTGTGACCTCCTTAAATATTTCATTAAAAAGAACACTTAGCAAATGCTATTTAAATAATAATGTCTATAGTGGCCAAAGAACTTAATGTTTGAGACAACTTATTTTTTATTTATTAATAGTAAATGTTTTTTGTGGAAATCTATTTTGAGACCAAAAGTATTTGAGCGACGGGTATTTAAAATACAAATTACATTTTCGGAATGTATTTAAAAAAACAAAATAAGTTGTTGCACTTTAAATACAAGTATTTATAATACTGCCCAACCCTGCTTTTAGTCTATCCTCAAGCGTTAAGTAAATAACTAAATAAAATCAAGGAAAAACCCACAAAATAAACAAGATTTATAAAAAAATTAGATTGTGTAAAAATCCCTTTTTACCTGCAAAATAAAAAACAAAATCATTAAATTTAATGACCAAGAATTTATTATGAAAACAACGCTTATCTTTTTACTCCTCCGATTTTTACGGGTTTTAATTACAAGATGATGCTGTGTTCTAGTTTTAAATTCGGTTTCATGAGCATAATTTTTCTGATTTATTTTTCGAGATGAGTTTGTTCTAAAGAAAATTAAAGAAAACAAGCTTGAAGAAAAAAATTCATTTTTTTGTTATTTGTTTATCTTTTAGCTGAATATTTTTGCAGCATGCCTTTATTTTATGTGTTAAAATATTGTAAATACAAATTTGTAAAAAGGAAATTACTTGCTCATCATGCATCTTTCCATTATATTCAACATATACCCGGTAAACCAATGTCCTGTAATGGCAAGGTTTGCGTGATTCTCATCCTGCTCCTTCTCATAGCCAAAAGAAAGCTTAATTTAGCAGCATCTTCCTCACTTCCCAATGGATCTCACAATTGTTCCTACTACTCCAGGCCATATTTATCATTTCTAGTACAAAGTCCCTGCTAACATAATAATAGGGGCTAAGAGAAGGATATAAAACCACCATATTACTTGAAATATAATTGAATATTTAATAAATGGATATACATACAAAATTTTTACTTACCCCAAATATTTATTTTGAAAATTAAAATAATATTGATTACAAATATTTTTTAAATAATCTTAAACTTTACAATTACATCATTAATTTGGCAAAATATCCCCTACCGAACCTTTAATAAATACCATTAACTTTCGGCAATCGATTTTTTTTCCAACACAAACATTTTAAAATGACTTAATGTTAATTAAACCATAATTTGTTTTGGCTTCCTACAAAAGAAAATTTTCATGCAAGCCACATTTAATTAACTGGCAAATAATTTATTAAATTTCAATGGAAAAATTGTAAATGCCAACCGTTAACAACTTTTTATTTACAATAAAAATTAAATATTTTTTTAGAGCTTAAAATAATGAAATGGTATTTGCAATTATTAACTTTTTACCCACAAAAGGGAATATTAAAAGTCATTGTTCATTGTTAATTCCAAGTATTTAATAATTGTTATAGCAATTAAATTAATTAATGAAAGAAATCTGCTTAAAATATGTAAAATAAAAAGAAAAAATAACAATAAAACATGTTTTCTTAACCCAGTAGGATTAACTCGTTAATAAACTGCTTGATTTACTTATGCGCCTCTGTGTATACATATTTTCTTTAACAACGCTACTCCCTTAAGGTATGCTTCTCCGAGGAAATGTTGTAAAAAACGTGCTATAAATATGGTTATAAACAACAAAAAAAAAAAAAAAAAAACAAGACCTGCCAAAAGAATTACAAACATGAAAATGTAAAAATAATTCATGACTTTGGAATACATTTTAAAAATAAAAGATAACAGACAATTATAAAAGATCTTGCGGTATTAAAAAGTAAGAACATATCGCTAGCAAAAATATTATGGATAAATGCTATGAATTTGTTACTAAGAAAGTAAAAGCTTTTAACAATGAACACACATTTTATTTAAAATAGATTTTAACATTTACATTATCAAGTCTGCCAAATTGTAGTTTATTTTGGTTTCTCTTCTATAAAAATTCATTAAAATATGTCTTCAAAAGAAAAAAGTGATAAAACTGGAGGGATGGGGTATTAGGTGCTGGTATAATTAATTTCAGACCAATTTAATAATTCATATTCATATCTTTAAAAATTTGTTTAGGAACCACAAAAGTATTTAACATATTTGCATGAGTGTCTTAACATTGGCATATTTGAAATGCATTACAGCGCTGCAAATGAAACTTTAAATGTCTTAAAATACTTTGCTTAAGCAGATGCCGCTCAAATAATTGCAAACTACAGTGTAAATTACTGCTATAAAAGATGATCAGCAAACTTGCATTGGCAGTGTAAAGCCCTTATGACACTACATTTTTTATTCATTAATTAATATAGAATTGATAGAAAGAAACAGTAAATGTTAGAAAGAGCAAACTTTAAAAAAATGTAAACAAAGTTTTTTAGTTTTTTTTCTCTTGTTATGGTTTTGTTTCAGGGATGGCGTTGAGAATTTTTAAAATTGTACCAATAACCTTTAAAAATTGTACTTTTTTACCCTAATTTTACTAAAAGATTTTTTTAGTTGAAATTAATTGTATTTTTGTTCATAAAAAACACCACAAAAAAGTTATATAAATCTTAGTCTAAAAAGTATCAACAAAAAAGTACAATTGAAACAACTTAGCCATCCCTGTTTTGTTAATTTTATTAAATGTTGCCAACTTTTTGTTTATGAGAAACATAAAAACAAAAAGCGGTAAATCACTGAATTTTGCCCATAAGCCGCTGAGTCAGCAACACTTTTAATATTTCAAGCTTGAAATGTCAATTTTAAAATTTTAACTTAATTTTTTATCGATAACTTTAGTAAAACTTTTGACAGTTTGCCATTTATCTTAATACAGCTTAACTCTTTGCACTTGGTAAATTGTTGTATTACATTATATTTGTACTGTTTACCAAAACTTGAAAAATGCATTTAAAATGTAGTGTCATAAGGGCTTAAGCAATATTTACTCTTATGATGCACAGCAGTGATGCATTTACGAACAGGCGCCATATTTCAGCATGTATTTCGGAATGTTCTATTTGAAAGAACTTAAGCCTTTCATTGCCATTTGAACAAAAGGTATTTAGTCGAGATTATTTTATTATAATCCGATTAAAAAAAAAAATTCGACTTTTTGCGTCTTTCTGCACACCACAAGGGAAGCACGCATCATACCAATATTAAATCAAACTCAAATATCATAAATTAGTCTTATTTTCCATACAGAACAGTTTTGCTTTTTAATACTATTTTAAAACAGTTATTTTTTCGTCCAATTCTTAGGCAAATAACTGTTTTACCTCCAATTGTAAGGGCTTATTGTTAAAGCACCTTATCTTAAGAAAGATTGTTTTTTCTTAACAAATACTAACATAAGTACAATTTTAAAATTAAAAAGCATCGTGTTGTAAAGAAATCCTTACAGCTCTTAAATATTCAAACATCAATTTAACTAAAAGTATTTATGTACACGTCTGAGAATTCTTTTTTAATGTAATTTTAAAATATCTAAAACACATTAAAAAAAATTATTTTTGTATGTAACGCTTAAAAAAAATTAAACACATATTTACACAAAACCCATTGTGTTCTATACTTATTGTGTTGTACAACAATTGCAAATTAGCCCCTGAAAGTATAAAAAAGGTGAATATGTGTGTTGTTATATGAAATATATTTATAAATATTTACTTAACCCGAATTGTACCAGAACTTTTTTTGTAAAGAATTTTATTTTGGTTGACATAAAAAAAGTAATAAGGTTCAGATTGTTGTAAAAAAAACTTTTTTAGAACAGTCCGATATGCAAAGTGGAGAAAACTGGTGTGTCCATATGGCTAAACGGGTACAAACATGGATGTTTTTTTTATAAAAAATTTATAGTAAAATAATTATTTATTTTGCATTTGAATACATTGGTAAGGTATTTTTTAAGATTTTTTGTTTTGTAGGTTTTGTAGTATTAAATGAAACATTAAACGCATTTAATAGATGTTGTTCGACCATTTGATTTGCAGATTTCCCAAGCACGACGTCTTTTATTTTCAATGAGTGCAACATGGTGACCACAACCATCAAAACATAATGTCGCTTGGCTATTCATTCCTTCATGTTTCTGTTCACTCATAAACTGGACGTTGTGATTTTTTTTTTAAATTTGCCAATACAATAGATTTATTTTTTTTTCAACCCAATCTGTGATATTTTGGGTGTTCTTTTTGGGACATCTGCCAAGCGTTTTGAACGGAATTATCCATCAACCACGAAAAAATGAGTTGCCACCATTTTATTCCCCTGTATGATCCCTGCGGGAAATTTGTGTCAATTTTGGTCCAACAGACTGTTCCTGGAATTTGTGAAAATAGAACAAGTACAAAAAGAAAGAACTCATTACCAGTGAAAGGAGAAGCAATCATTTAACTGGATATGAAAAACAAAAAAGTAGAAAAAGTAATGAATTACAGTACAGTCTTCACCGGTGGTGTGACACATTTTTTGGGACTTTCTTACATTTAATTAAAGGACTTGTTGTATTGAAATGATACTACATTGTACAGAAATAAAACTACATTGTAGTAACTGACAATAAACACGTTCATTGAGAATAGATGGGTGAATGGTTAAATGATGTCAATTGACCCCCTCCAATGACAACCCTAGAACCAGAACTGGTCTCTACCACCAAAGACCTATCACGGGTCTACTTTGGTGTCAGTTCGATTCCCTCTTGGGATGATCTATGAACGGATACATTTTGGTCCATTCGATTTACATCGCGTATAAATTTGTTATAGTTGATTATTGAGGAAGAATCGTGAAAGAAGCTTAACAGTTATGCAGCTTATCGATTATGAATGGCCTACGTCTACTTCTTAGTAGGATATCACAATAAGCTTTTAGTTGTTTTGGGCACACATCCTTGTATTTGATTTTAGCGTCACATTCTCCACAAAAACAACCATTCTTTTCTGAAGGCACAAAAGAATGGTATGCACATTCTTTCAGCCACCTTCATCTACTCTACCAAACTTTTTAAAATAATGCAAAACCATTTTTTCTATCGTCAATTTGCTTTTAAATCGTCTAAAAATAAGTAAAATAAAGCAAAAAAATATGTTTTGTTTTTACTGGCTTTGTACCCGTGTGTCCATATGGACACACCTATAAAATTCTTTAAAAATATACGTCATAACAACAAAATTTTAAAAAAGTCACAACTTTGTTTTATTTAGTAACCCTCTAACTGTTTTATTCATCAAAACTTTTATAATTAAAAAACATTGACCAACTGAACTGAAACTTTGCCATAATGAACGTTGATGCTTAACAACTCAACAATAGGTGGTACCGATATTCTAAACAAATTTGTTTACATTTTCTGACTCATTTAGCAAAAGCTTATTTTTGTGTTCATATGGACACACGGGGTCAATTCTGGTTAAAGGTGCTTTTACGCAATCACACAAGCCTAACGTATTTTGAAGAAAATACAGCCGTGTCATGATAAAATGTTTTTGTTTTTTGAAAATGCTTTAACAATAATTAAATTAGATATACCTTTTTGCAAATGCATTTATTTATTATTTTGATGTTTAAAAACTAACTAAATTGAAATACACTTTCTTTCGAAAAATAACATTGACTTTTTTGGGCATATTTTTGCATGTGTTATCGTTAATCGTTGACATTCACGTGGTTCACACTGCTGAATATCTGACTAAAGCAGGAAATAGTTATAGTAGATGTCGAATCCATGATAAGTTTGGGGGTCATTGATCTGCAACACTCTCTGCTAAAGGCAGCAGCTTTGCCACCAAACAAATAAATTAATGGCGGATACCCTCTGATTCAATTTAATCTGCTTTTTCAACATTTTAGCAAGAGATATAAACTGGACCTCTTTTCTGATTTCCTATGTGCGACGAAAAAGGAAGCGACTGCCTAATAGAACGTAAGGCTCCTTAACTAGACAGGCAAACTCGCAATCTGTGTGCAAGAGCCTAAATATTGACCTCCATGTTTATGGAGTTGATTTTTCTCCCGGCGGAAGGATCAAAAGTGTACTCGTAGGAGTTATAACAGCACTCTTAAATTCTATATATAAAAAAATTACCGTCCAAAAGAACAGTTTTACAGTTTCTAAGCCTTTCTCTTTTGCAATAAAGTACCTAAATCATAACATTCATGTTCTAATGGAGAATTTTGATGACACAGCATGCAAATAAAACAAAGGAATCGTTTTAAGGCGACAATAACCGATTAACTGGGTTCCCTAATTCGAACCGATCTAAACCTTATAAAATGTGCTTTCATGAAACTCCACGATACATTTTATCGAGATTTGTTCAGAGTATGTACACAATTTTATTCAGAACCTTTATATGTTATGTTCCTTTTTAAAATCCTTTCAAAATCTATTTCGTGTTTAAGGTATAAATTAAAAAATAAAAATAAAAAAAATCAGGGTTAATATGTATTGGATTATGCAAACATATAAAAAACATGTTCACACTTCAACAACAATGTGTTTACATGAATTTTTCGTGTGTGTGTGTACATACATGTGTAAATAAAAAATACAAGAGATTTTTGTTTTTTGAAAAATACAAAACCATTTAAGTAAACAATTTAAATAAATATACATACATTTTTACACACACACAACAAAAAGAGCTTAGAGAAAAACATCAACTTAAAATTTTTATTGTTTTCAAAAATGTTTACTCGTGAATGTCTCTGTATATGCCTGCATTTGTTTTTGTATTTTAAATAAAACATTTAAAAAAAATTATTCATTATTTGCTTAAACAAAGCAAAAAAAAAAAAAAAAAAATAAATTAAGCATTTATAAAGGAAGTGGAAGTTGTATGAAAAAACTTGTATGAAAAAAAACACCATTAACCTTTTTCTGCAGGGTTCATTATCTAATGAATTGGAGAGAGGTTTAATGGATTCCTTTATTAAATTAAACAATTTTAAATGAAGCATGAGTAATAAATATCTTTGAAATTTATTTAGTTTACACTTTATTATGTATAAATTTGTACAGTAGAATTTGTCATGATCGAACACCGAAGGTAGCATTGAAAAGTGTCCGCTCAATGGCAATTTTGCCTCAAAAAACTTCAGTGCGTTCTTTATAGAATGCTGCCGGGAAGGCCACGGGGGTCTGTCGAAACTTCCGCTTAAGTAAGGATTACACTTTGTATTTTACTTAATGTAAAGGTGCTATATTCGGATACGCCGAATCTTATATACCCCTCACGATGCACACTGGTCGGAGCTGTATGGAGTCGGCGGCCATAAATACTTTTAGTATATGTATAATCGTGAAACTTCGGTCACGGCTTAATAAATATTTCAGAACTATTAAATGTTAAAATGGGAGTGGTTGATGACTTATACCCACCCCCTATCGTACCCTAGCACCCACATTCACCCCACGTAATCAAAAACTAAAGAAAAAATGCACGAAATTTGTTTTTAATTCATATGTTAACAACTTTTTTACAAGGTTAGTTTAAAAAAATAAAAATATTGACTAATTATATATAAAATAATATGTAATACAAAATTATAAAAAGATTAAAACAAATAAAAAAAAATCGCCTTTAATAAAAATCGACTTCAAAATTAATCCAGCAATTCAAAAACAGATTTTAATAAAATGGATTTGTCCTTGCATGGCAACTTTCGTTGTCCCGTTATAAAAGGATCCGAAGTTAAAAGTAAACGATTAAATAAATCAGTATTTGTTGAAATGCGTGAAATTTTACGCGTGTGCTGGAGTCGAAATTTCTTTATATCTTTGTTTCTGGACTCTGCAGCTTCTTCAGAGAGCTCTCCAATCGAAACCAGTGCATGTTCAATAACATCTGAAGCATGAATTAAAATTTTGTGGACTGAGGGGGGAAGATAGTACCACGAATATTTATTTGTCAGCTCCTTAGCAGTGTCCAGCGCATATTTCCTAAATTTTTCGACATTAATGTTGTACCCTGACGACAAAGCTTGTAATAATGTTGCACATCTCTCAATTACTTCTTTATCAATACCTGTTATTTCTGCAGACAAGCCAGCATTGTTAAAGAATTCTCGTGCCGTATTTCCATCATTGGAAGACCCACTCCCTCCAGTTTTTGGCTTGTCGACTATTAGTCCCATTTTTTCTCGGAATTGTAATTGAATATTCTGTTTTTTTTTAAGATATTCTGCTTTTCCTTCTATGGACCTAATTTGCCATTGTTTTTGTTCAAGCCTATACGATATATGAAGAAAATACTCAAAAAATCTAATATATGCGTGCAAAGGTGACAATCCAAATTCATAGTGATCTATTTTAACTTCTTTTTGCAGACATTTTTCAATATTATTCATTTCGGTCGGTTTTGCATTACATATGTAACACTTTGCGGATGAAGTTTGAGTTAAGGCATTACATACTTTACCATCCACCATTGTTAGTTGCAGAATATGGTCAATGTGTATCGTTTTCTGATTATTTTGGAATTTCGTGGGAGTTAACTGTTCAATTTTTTTCTTGTAATATGTCTCTTCGTCGATGAACAATTGAACTGTCTCTTTTTTAAACTGGAACCTGATAGGACGGCAGTAGCGGGTGGACGATGGGCGAGGATTTTTCCAAATTATTTTGGTAATTTGAGCTTTATCTGGATTTGTTACAAGTTGGAGCGGGACATATGACGTTACAAATAAATTACTATCATCCAAAATATTATTTTCAACTTTCTGTTTGTACTCGCTGTGTCCCGAACTGCCATCAAACCCCCATTTTCCTATTAATGTAAGGCCATTTACGGACTCATCCAAAACTTCATTAATAACATCGCTCTGTAGTTGTAATATCCGAGTAGCGGTATGGTCTAACAGACTTTGAAGTTCAACTTCTGCTTTGGATTCGCTGACAGTTATTTTGTCTGGGTAACTTTTCTTTTTTTCTTTCAAAATGTTATCGTAGCAAGGAAAAAAATGGTTATCGAGTTTACTGTTTATAAAGCTTCTTATTGTCAAATATTGATGTTTTGTTAAACCTGCTTCAGTTATAAGCGATATAACTTCACTGACATTTGCTTGCAAAAACGATGGATTCTTTTTTAAAGTAGCAAATCGCAAATCATCAGCAGCGGAGACATCAATTTCTGCAATTTCTGCAATTCGTCGTCGCTTTGTCCTGCTTGAACACTCTCCGAAACTTAATCTAGGACGTCCTCGATCTTGATTCAAGTCAGATGTTTGTGAGGTTAATAAAAACGACTCCATTTGGGCAAGCCAATCAGAATATATATTTTGAACTCTTGTTTTTATACGATTGCATTTTTGCCAAAATTCTGCAATTTTTTTACAATTATTATTTAAGCGTGTTTCTAATTGACACTCTTCAAATGTGTAGCCCTCATTTTTAATATAGCTTTTTACGATATCCTTTACTTTTCTAGCTTTTTCAGCATTTGCACCTTTTTCTAAGCACCAAATATCAAAAATATGTGAGCGCGAAATTTTGCAATTATAACAGGTACCTTTTGCAAAAACAATTTATAACAAGAATAAAATTAAAAACAAAAATAAAATTAAAGTCCGTGTAAAAGAAAAAAACAAACACATTTCTTTACATGCATAACAATAACAGAGTAACGCGAACATAAATTAACAAAACACCACACAAATGTTCCAAGTTGGACATAAAAACAACGGGGACGATTTTGTCTGTGGGAGATAACGCAAAGACGAGCAAAAATGAGCAAATGATATTACCCATTTTAGAATATTGGAATATTAACTAATAAACTATAAAAAATCCCATTGGAGATTTCAGGGGGGAAAACAACTAAAACTCTAGTTGAAATTTAAATATATGGACCAACGAACACTAACAATGACACCGGATAAATATGCATTTTTTAACAAATCCACAACAAGCTTAACACATTGGTAGTATTTTAAAATTAAATTAATACCTTTTTTTCAATATTCATTTTTAATTATTTCAACACAAATGTTTTTTTGTTTGTTTAAATTAATTTAAAGTTGCACGTAATTTTCCACTTTTTCACACTGCAATAATCAACAATTAACTCGCTCTCTTTTTGAACGGGTTTTTAAGAGCACAGTTGAAATAAAACAAAAACAACTATACATTTTAAAACCTTGTTTTTATAAGAAATAGTGATGCCACATTTGGTGACAAACTTTTGGTTTTTATTTTTTTATTTTTGGCCAATGGGATCGACCAGTGTGCGATGGTGCGTTAAGAACAAAGAGGTATATAAATACGGTTTTTTATAATAAATAAATCTATTTTGTGCCACGCCAACTACAGCAATCCTGCCTTGTCAGCTGTTGCATATTGATAAACAAGATGCTTGTACCTAATTTTGAAACTATGGCTCATGCCGTTCTTAAAATATTCAATCCGCAATATCTTTGTATGAGATGAGCCACACCCACTTCCCCAATCCCGCACACATTTTGCCGGCTGTTGTGTATTAATGACCAAGATGATTGTACCGAATGTTGAAATTTTGGTCCCTGCAGTTCATTAGATACACAGAAATCGGAAGTCTTTGTACGGGAGGTGCCACGCCCTCTTCTCCACTCCCGCTCATATTTTGTAGGAGGTTGTGTATTGTGTACCAAATTTAAATAATTTTTTCGTGCCGTTCTTGAGATATAGAAAAACATTTTTTTGTGCCACGCCCAATTCTTTAATCCCTCCCACATTTTGTGGGATGCTGTGTATTGATAACCGTGATGTTTATAGCTTTTTTGGAAACTTTAGCTATTTGGAGGTGTTTGTATTTATAACAGTGTTATTTAAGTTGTTGAAAAAAAAAAATGTATAATAAAATAGTTACAAAAATTATGAAAAAAAATGAACTAGATCTGAACTAGCACTGAACTGGAATATAGCTAGAACTGAACAAGAACTGATCTTGAACCGAACTAGAACTGAACTAGATCTGAACTACAACTGAGCTGAAATTAAACTGAAATAGAACTGAACTGGAACTAGAACTAGAACGGAACTGAATTATGATAAAAATTGAGTATCATGCAGCAGAAATAACAGCGTTACAATAAAATTTATGTTTTAAAATAATAAAAAATTTTGATCAATTAAAAAAAATATACTAAATTTAAAAATTGACTTCTTTATTTTGACTACTGTTTTACTTTTGAATTATCTTCTTGCTCATCTCTGTTCAATCTTTATTAAATAAACAAAACGAGCAAGCCGCAGCACACACAAAAATTAAATTGGCGATTTAAAACTCACAAGCGTTTTTCAGCACATGGGTGCAAAATATTAAAAAAACTTATAAAATAGGAAAACATACAATGCCATCATTATAACGAAATTTTAAAAATAGCTTTATATAAAAAACAAATTGTTAAAATCAAGAAGAAATCACTTATTTTTTAAGATAAAAAAAACATAAAAAATTAAATTTTATTTATATTTTTTTCACGTAAACTTTGTTCATTTAAGATGATTGCTAAAATCACAAAAATGAAAAACTTTACAACATGAAAATTGATAAAATCATATATAGTAAAAACAAATTTCGTTCGTTTCGTTGTATTCAGGCAACCCAAATCATTTGATACCCTATACCATTGACATGCCCTATTTGGGACATGTTTGAAAAATTGTTGACCTTCTAACAGCCCGTTTACACTACAAAAAAATCTAGAACTTACGAGATTTCGAGAAAAATCCGAATAAAATAATATTATATTTTTGGCAAATGAAATCATAGAACGATTGTTATTGTAATAAATTAGATACACTTTTTCATCGTTATTTTAAAAATGTCAAAAAAAGTATTGAAAGGTTGTATTTCTTTCATTAATTTTTTTTGTAAATGCAATAGTCTAATGTGTGCAGATGATGTTAAACTTTTTTGCAGGGGGATTGAAATAACTAAAGTAATTGGTATTCTGAAAAACTAATGGAATTGAATCTTACCAAATGTAAATTGATGACGTTCTCTAGATATTTATTATCTTCAAATGTGTACTGTATAAATGATACTAAATTACGAACTGTTGATTCAAATACAAATTTAGGCATTAACATAGATAAGAAAGAAGCTTATTTTTAATGTTTTACTGACTGCAAACAAAGCAAATAGTGTTTAAAAATTCATAAAACATTGGGCAAACATTCAAAATACGTAAGACTTGTGTAATAGTGTAAAGAACCTTTTCGCAATATACCCGCCAATGTCCCGAACAGGCAGCTTAGATCCTTCAAGCTTCTTGATTTAAAATTCCATTAATTTTGATCCATTCCGGAGAATTTGTGTGGACATTAATACATTTTATGAATTCATTGACTTCTCTTAATATAAAAAAAAAAGTTTGTTCCGGGTACGTTTTACTACAACTCAAGAACCGCTAGACCGATTGACATCAAACTTGGAAACAATAAATTGGTTTAGAGTGGAACCAAGTTACTATTAAGAAATAATCAAGAAAGGTGGCGCTGTTGTCATGATATTTATGAAACGATTTTTCAGAAATTCATAATATATATTTATTTTTTTCTCTCAGTATTTATTTATTGAATCTACATATATTTAATATGAACTAGCAATAATTATTTAAATCTTATCATATATCTAGTTGAAATATATGATCCTGTTAATAACGAGATGCTTTATGACGGTTTTCGTGCACGCTTAGGAAGGCTGTATCGTCCGCGAATGTTAAAGCATGGGTGTAGTTGGCATGATGCCTTGTAGGACTCCAGCGCCAATTGACTGAGGTGAAATTGAAAAATCGCCTTCTTTGATAATAAATTTGCGACCGACAAAGTTGCATTCCAATGGCTTGCTTCGAAGGTTACTTCCTTAGAAAACAAAAACAATATAAACCGATTGTGCGCAATCATAAACTGATCATGCAGATGAGCGAAATGTGACTTTTTAAGCATTGATTTACAGTCATGTTTAACGCAGTATAACGATGAAAATATATATTTTTTTGTGAATAACGGAACAATTTTTTTTACAGATTTTGAAAATGTATGCTTATTTATTAGGGTATTCATTTAATCAGGTTTTTACTTTAATCGGTTAATCGCTCGGTTAATTAGTCGAGGTTTTGGTTTAATCGGTAAATAATCGGTTGATTTTGTTATTGATCGGTTAACCGATTAATAAAGTTTTTTTATTATTTGGAGTTTAGTAGCAAAAAAAACAGTAACAAATCTTGAACTAAAACGAGCAAAAAAAATAATTCATATGAAATACATATTTTTTAATTCATACATATTCGGCCACGTTCTGTAAATCGACATCGTGACATTAAAATCGATGGAGATTTTAAGTTCAATTTAAAAAAAAAACGTAGCTTTTCCTGATTTCAAAATTAGTTTTGGTAAAGATATGTGGTCCTCAAAGTATGAGGTAATGAAAAAGAAATATTTTTATCAATTTTAAACACAGGATAGAATTAAAAATTTGTTAAATTTTAATTTCACGTGATTTTGATTTCCAGAAAGAACAAGACCAATTATGTATTTATTAAAAAATAAAGTGTGAGATCATTTTATTAGTAATTTAAATAGTTTAAGAAAATCTTATAAAATAATCCTTTAGATAAATAATTTGGCTAAAATGTTTTGGATTTAAGCGACTCCTTTCTCTAGTTTTGATAAATTTTGACTTGGAAAAAATTCTTTTATTTATCGTAGATTTTGGAGAAATCGAAAGCAACCCATAATACAGAATATCTAAATTCTCAGCCTTTTTTCTGGATTTCTCTAAACATATAAAATCTTCCATTATGCCATTTAAATCCTGCTTTATTTTTTAAAATTTTTAACACTTCTAATTGTTTGGGTTAATTCTGTTGTTGCGTTACTATCGTTTCTTCTGTTGTCAGGTCATCATCTAACTCATCCTGGCGAAGCTCAGCACCGAAAAAGTTCATTTCCGAATTCCTTAATTTCTGTTTTTGTACTGTATTTTAAAAATGTATTTATAGAAGGAAATATGTTGTATAAAAACTTGTTCTAAGAACAACTTTTTTGGTGCACTTTGGTAACTTTTTTGGTGAATTTTGGTACGGATAATGTTATAAAATTGTTCATGGTTGCACTGTAGAATGTATTTAAAAAACCGAGCTGCTTTGCAACCGAAGTTTTGGAACTCACCCACAATTAAAAACAAAAAAAATATGTTTTAATACTACAAAAATTTATAATTTTTGTTACAACGGTTAATCAGTTAATCGACTGAAATTAACCAGTTTAATCGTTAATCGAAAAAAGCCAATTTTAAATTAACCGATCAGTTAATCGGGTAGTAATTAATCGGTTAACCAATTAACGGTTAACCGAATGAATACCCTATTATTTATGTTAGAATTAAAATAAAGGGTGTTTTTTTTTAAGCTAGATAGAACTTTAAATTGTAAAAAGTGACACAAAAAATTAAATTTTGATGAAATATTTTTTTTTAGCATTTCAGTATACTCTGACAAATCATCATGAATAGACTCACGCTTGAACAACGCTACGAAATTATCCAAATTTACTTTGAAAATCAGTCGTCGATTCGCGCAACTTATAGACGACTTCGTCATTTTTATGGCGTACATAATCGTCCATCTGAACAAGCCATTCGTCGAACTGTGGATAGATTTCGTACCACATACTCTCTAGAGGATGCAATAACACCAACACGTCGAAGGAATGTGCGTACTGAAGAGAATATCGCCGCTGTAAACGAAAGTGTGGAAGAAGATCCAAATTTATCGATTCGTCGTCGGTCGCAGGAATTGGGGCTCTGTCCGTCCACTACGTGGAAAATTTTGCGCAAAGATCTCGGCCTACACCCGTATAAGATCCAGCTGGTGCAGGAATTGAAGCCACGAGACCATTATATGCGTCGTTCTTTCGCCGATTGGGCTCTAGAGCAGTTGGCAACTGACCCGTTGTTTTATCGCAAAATTGTGTTCAGCGATGAGGCGCATTTTTGGCTTAACGGGTTTGTTAATAAGCAAAATTGCCGCATATGGAGCGAGACCAATCCACAAGAGACCCTACAGACTCCATTACATCCAGAAAAATGCACCGTTTGGTGCGGTTTTCACGCTGGTGGCATCATCGGACCTTATTTCTTCAAAAATGAGGCCGGAGCTCGCGTTACGGTCAATGGAGATCGTTACCGCACCATGATCAATGATTTTTTGTTTGAAAATATGGATGACATTGATCCGGAGGAGATGTGGTTTTGACAGGATGGCGCTACGTGCCATACGGCGAACGCAACCATCGTCTTATTGAAATCAAAATTTGGCGATAAGTTGATTTCGAGAAATGGACCTGTCAATTGGCCTCCAAGGTCGTGCGATTTGACACCTCTCGATTATTTCCTGTGGCGCTACGTGAAGTCACTGGCTTATGCTGATAAACCAGCAACAATTGACGCCTTGGAGGCCAGCATTGTTCGTGTTATTCGTGACATACGGCCAGCAGTGCTCGAAAAAGTGGCCCAAAATTGGACGTCCAGAATGCGCTTCGTCAAGAACAGCCGCGGTGCCCATATGCCCGAAATCATTTACAAATGTTAATGTCACGTATTGATCTTTCGAATAAAAAAAAAATTTTGATTACAATTTAATTTTTTGTGTTATTTTTTACAATTTCAAGTTCTATCGGGCTTAAAAAAACACCCTTTAATATAAAATCGAATTTGATTTGTGATTTTATATTAACATTTTAAACAAAAAAGTAATGTGCAAAAAGTAGCAAAAACTGTCCCGAAAATGAGTCATAATTAATCAGAAACGCGAGTCACAAAATACTCTTTTAGAAGAGTCGCGGGTGGGGTACCATTTTCGCACGAATGAACAGTAATTTTCGGCTGTAAAACGAGCGCATAAATGATTATTTTAATTGCGCAGAGGAGTCAAAAAAGACTCGAATAGGATCAATAATTTCAATTGGAACTTCAGCCCCTTGTAGTGAACAGACCAGAGTCTACGTGCAACCCTCGTATTGAATAACTATCTCACTATCAACTTGCCCATAGGGGCCTACCGCTTTTTTTTCTTTTAACCTACTTTAAAATATTAAATTACATTTTTTTATCTCAACATACAATAACATTTTATTAATAATTATTATAATAACTGAAAAAGTTTCACTTTCGTGACTTAAAGCAATTTAAACAAACCAAAGTGTACAACAAATTTATCTAAAAGTTTTCGTATATTTTTTATGGAAGAAATAAAGTACTTTCTACTTCAATCGCAAAGCAAATTTGTGTTTTAAAAACTAAATAACCAGATAAAACACATACATATATTCACATTTTCTTTACCTTAAACACCCCCGCTCCCTCCCACCTAAAAATAATAATGCCATAAACTTGTTTAGACATGTATTGCAGATACTTTCATTGACAGAGATTGAACTAGTTTTTCTTATTTATTTTTAAAAGTATGAAAATTTATCAGTTTCTTAACAATTTCTTTTTCATAATTGAAAAAGAGAAAAAGAGAACTGAAAGTTGTATAAAATCTTATTTTCAATTTTATGTTCAAACAGCGACGTTTTTTATTTGTTCCATAAAATTTGATAGAAATAAGTGGAGTGGGTAAAAAGGTATGTATCCATTTTATACTCACACTTCCTTAGTAGAGAGGGTATCATGCGTTAGTACTGATGTGTGTAATACGTAAAAATTTTGCTTCAAGACCCACCTTTAAGTATACCGTTCGAGGCAGAATAACTTTTTTAATCGATCTAATACTGCCCGTCCGGCTGGCAGGGTGCAACTGTAGAGGCAATCGGATGCAATTTTTCTAAAATTTCACACAGCCCTCATACCAGCTTCTGTCCGGAATAGAGTCTTTGTGATTAAATACTCTTTTATTATGTTGCTTTTTACATTAAAATTGGTTCAAAGTTATTTTATTGCAATTTAAATCATCATACCAAATTTTTATTGAAATTAGTTAATATTTGACCATATCCCGACAATAGCATTTATGGCCATAAATATTGGTATTGCGATCAAAATTACCGATAATAACTTTAAGATGACAACTACGAACCCCCTCCCTAAAATCACTTAAAGGCGACAAAATCTCATTTATATTTTTTTTTTTTTTTTTTTAATATGGTAAATAAAAGCGTAAAGTGATCTTTTTTATTCCATAAGCTTATCCCCACGAAGCTCTACGCTTGTCTGCAGGAAAGAAACCAGAGTCTCTGGCGGGAATCGAACCAGCAACCCCGGGGCTGATAGACAAGTTCACTACTAGCTAGCCTACCGGGGCAATCAATGTAGTTGTCCATATAATATTTAATACAAATACCTCTTAAATGAATCTTAAGGTAATAATGTAATTTTGTTCTGGCAGTTCCAAGATTGTTCATGGGTCCCAAATAGTTTTCACTCTCAAAAATTTGTCTCTACATACTGTGGTGTAGAGAATCATATGGCCGTGCTTGACTGACCTTAGTTTCTTACTTATTTTTCAAATATCGTTTGGTTTCACTCCATCAGTAGATGATCTGGCGGGATTTCATGTTTTGAAATTGCCAAAGAAACTGTGTAATATATATATTTTTTTTATGGATGCGAGTATAAAAGAAAGAAAGTGAGTGCTTATTTTTCCTACGCCAATAAAAATTATTGGTTACATTACTTTCTTTTCTTTGCTTTAGACATTTAAGACATTTTTTTTTGAGAAATCAGCTAGAGAAAAGAAAAAGGTTAATGAAATATAGCGAAAGTAAGTTTTTTGAAGCTGGTTATTGACTTAAAGAAAAAAGGTTTCAAAACAGTAAAGAATTGAATGAGAATTGCGGGTTGTAAAATTTTTATTGATAAATTGTTGTTAAAAAGTTTTTTCGTTTAAATTCGTTGAATTTGTTTGTTAAGCCTAACAAACTTTCATTTTGCAATAACTATCTAGATACAATTTTTTTTAAATAGTTAAATATCGGGCATGTTCTATAAATTTAAATATTTTTTTTTGAGCCAAGGGAATACATCCTTAAATTGGGGATTTTTACATTTACTTGGGCTTAGATTTATTTTACTAAAATGTGGGATTATTACATTTTGTTTACAGGATTTTTAACACTTAATTGAAGTGTCTTTCATTCACAGGAATTTTCAATTAACCCTCAAGTGCATACCTGGGCCTGGCCAAGCATTTTTGAATTTTTTCCAGTTTTTTCATATAATTATTAAATATATTAGAACGAAACTTTATGTATTCCTTAATAAAAGAGATTTTTACAATAAAATAAGAAAAAAGTGTAAATTTAAACACCGCTCTATTATACAGGGTGGACCAAAAGTCACGCCTGCGTGTAAAAATTGAATAACTTTTTTGTTTATTAATATTTTTTATTTTTTCAGATTTTATTCATCGATTCGTGTTACACCACCATGCAAAATTTAACGACTGAGCAACGAACGAAAGTGGTAGAATTTTACTTTTCCAATGGGCGCTCAATTTTACTGACGCAACGAGCATATCGAAATTATTTCAACACCAGAAATGCACCTAACCAAACCACAATTAATCGTTTAATTGCACGGGGTTTAATTATGGGGTTATCTCAAAGAACGAGTGTATGTAAACAAGCCTCAAACTATAGAGTAGCTAAAGAACAACATTGAAGCTGAGATCAGGGCTATAGAGCCTGAAATTTTGCGTGCAGTTATGCAAAACGCCTGTTTAAGAGCCCAATTGTGCATCGATGAAAATGGTGGTCATCTCTCTGACATTATTTTTCATAATTAAAATTTAGGTCATACAAAGATAATATTATATTTAAAAAAAAAAATCAATAAAAAATAATAATAAACAAAAAAGTTTTACACGCAGGCGCGACTTTTGGTCCATCCTATATATGTACTGCAGTAAATTAAATAAAAAACAAACGTATCAAAAAGCATATGCAACGCATAAGAATTTTTTCTTTACTTTTTTTGAAGAATTATTCTATTTGACAACAAAATGTTCGTGCTATCGCCATAAAACTCCATAAAAATAAAAGTAGTCCCAGCCAGGCCCAGGGGTTCGTTAGTGTGAGCTTTTTCTATAGACACAACAAACTTCATTTAAAAAACAAGTGGCCACAGCCAGTCCCAGATGGCAGTTTGTGCCTCACAAATTAGGTGACCACTTAAGAGTTAAAACAGTTTAAAAATGTAATAAGAATTTTAGTTTGATTAGTATGCTTCCAAAGAGGCTTCTGCAAAAAATTAACAATTATACACGAATTTTTGTTGTTGTTTATGTGTCCTGTTAAGACGAAGAATTTGTGTTTTTTGAAATTTCTTTACCTATAATTTCGTGAAAGTTTATCGGAAGAAATTTTCTTGTGCGTTTAAGTCTTTTTTACAATGTGATATGAATGTATTTGCAGCGGCTTGGGTATAGTCTTAATACAGGGTGGTGTCACACACCCAAGGCAAGTCATTTTAATAATATTAATCGCGTTCAATTATTTTGGTTCATTGTTCGATTGTATAGTTACTCATAATTAAGTCTTCAGGTCTTCTTCACGAAATCCTGAAAAAAACCAAGAAAAAATAACATTTAAAAAATTTTTAATATTTTTAATTAGGCTCTAGTACATCAGATTTAATTTTTATCAAATTATTTTAATAAAGAAAGGAATTCTACAACATGAAAATTAATTAAAATTATTATTGATAATCTTTCATTCTTGACCGTGGCCGGGGCTCGAACCCTGGCCGGCAGGTTTCCATGACATGTTTCGATCGCAACCACTCGATCTCCTCAGATGGATTTGCCGTCTTACACTCGCAGTCATCGACGACTGCTGACGTCAATAGTCAAACATCAATCGTTAAACCAAATTGTATTTTAACCTTTGGTAGATCAAAATTTGCTTTTTTGAATGATTTGCCATTCTAATTGATCTTATATGTTTTTCCTTATTTCTGTTTTTTAAAAAGAATCCAAACCATATAGCTCATTCTGCGCCACCCTGTAGCTATTTAAAAAATTTGCCTTTATGTTGGGTATTTCCTATAATGTAATTCTGTTATATTTTTTTATAAAAACATACTTTAAAAGCGTTGTTATTTTTATGACTATCATGCTGTTGACAAAGCCTAAAAATAATTGTTAAATATTAGGTGGGCTTGGCACCTACGACACAAAAGTTATGTTGATTTCTGTTTATATGTAGAACGGTAACTGAAAAATATCGAAATTTGGTAAAAATTGTTTCATAATCAGAAAAAGAAAAACAGTATCTGCAAAGGAAATTCTTAAGACTATTTTGATCACTAGCGAAAGTGATTTGGATTTAAAGATTCTAAAAAAGCCCTGTCCCAGGTACCAGCGTTGCCATATATTTTTTAAAAAATCTTGTTATCTCAGAAAAATCTTTTTTTTCAAAAGTGCCAAATCTTTAAAAGAAAATACCTACCAAAATTTATTAGAAATTCACTTAATTTAAAGATATAACAAAATTAAATATAAAACAGTTTACAAGGAACTACATACATACATATTAAAAAAAAACATAACATATCGACGCCTAAACGCGAAAATAACGTAAGCGCCAAAAATCAAATTTTTCTGGAGAGAGCTTTTTAATTTTATTTCATATAAATTTTGTATGAAATTTGTCGCTTACAATAAAATTGTTCTTGCTATAAAATCGTAATATTACCTTATGTGACCATGACATTTTAGGAGATGATGCAAGTGTTGCCAATAAAGTCATTTATTAAAAAAAAACCAAACTGAAAATCATGTCGCTTACGTTATTTTCGCGGTTATATATGTATAATAACAATACATAAAATAAAATTCATTTAGGAGATCCTTCTTTTCTTGGAACTAAAACAATATAAAAAATTTTATTTAAAAATAGGCAGAAATATTTTATATTCTTATCATTTAAATATTTATCCGTGTTTTTTTAATGTCTTCCGCAATATAAGGTTAACTATAAACTGTCAATGTATAAAAACGATATAAATTTACTTACAGGGAGTATACACAATTAAACACTGTTGCAATAATAAAGGAGTGCGAAAATATAAAATCGTTTAATTGTCTAAAAACATCATTTAATATTTTCATCCAATAAACTGTAAATTTTAAGTTATGTTTTTTTAAAAAACTGCAAAAACTGCAAAAACTTTATGTTTGAAAAACTTTATATATTTATAAAAAACTTGAAAAAACCTTAAATAAATTAAAAACATTTTGGCATATCAAAAAACTGACAAAAAAAGGGACATCTTGACAAATGGCTACGCTGCCAGGTACTTAGAGCGAAGGGACCAAGAAAGACAAGCTTTTGGAAAAAAATAATTGAATTGATGTGTATCCCTAACGTTATTATATTTTATCAAACATTTGATAAGGAATTCGTAAATTTGTATAGTCTGCAGATACCGGGAAAATGTTTACATACATAGATGGCAATAAATTTTAATAAATTTTTTAGGTTTTTTAGTTACATTTAGTTACTCATATATGAGGAGCCGCAGAACAAAACGTACTTTTTCGCATTTTTTGACAAATTGGTTTTTTGATATTTTTATAATATTTGGGTTAAAATCTTTAAGAAAACATCTTGTTAGCATATTTTTTTTTCTTTTTTTTACTAAGAAAATGGGTTCTAAAAAAATTGGTGCATAACAAAACGTACTTTTTTCATTTTTTTTTTTTCAAAACGTGCTTTTTTCATTGTTTTTGCCATTTCTTCGTGAAGTTGTTTTAATAACAAATCATTTCTTAATATTCTTAATTTGTTTGACGTTTATTTATGTCGTTACATTTTCGTTAAAATTAACTGTTAAATAATGGTGACTATTCTTGAAAACGCGTCGAAAAAGTGAAAATTTGTAGTAAAACAAAAACAAAGTTAAAGAAATTGCTTTTGGTTTGTCATACAATTTAGCGTTTTTTAAAGAGAGAGAAACGAGTCAAAATTCTCACGTTTATTTAATTTTAGAAATGTATGATAAACAAAAACTACTAAAAACTTTACTTTTGTTTCAATGTACATTTGTATTTGTTCGACGAGTTTTCAAGAATAGCCTCCAATAATTGCAATAATTTAAGTATTGTTTGGTGAATGAGTGTTATGAAAACAATAATTAATACAATAGTATAATTAAACATGGAATACTTACAAGAATCTGTAGAAAATTTAAATATTTTTTTAAACAAAACGTACTTTTTTCATTTTTTTTTAGCAAAACGTACTTTTTTCGATATAAAATTGGTTTGATATTAAATATCCTTGACATTTAATGTGTTGACTTACGGCAATTTGATTCATCTTTTGGTTAGCAAAAAACTTGTTTCCATTTCCAGGTTCATACAGTTTTTTAAGGGGTCGAAAAAAATAAACCTCAATTTCCCAAAAATTTTAAATATGTGAAAAAGTACGTTTTGTTCTGCGGCTCCTCATATGTGACACCAATTTTACACAAAACTCATATCACTTATAAGTAATTTTGAAATATGTGACACCAATTTCAGTTAAGAAAATGTTTTGCAAAACTCATGTCACATATGTGTTATTTGTTCCTGAGTTTGGAGAGAAAACGCAAAAGACTGCTGAGTGGCGAACGTGTTAAATTTTTACTATTTCTAAATCGCTGTTCACGTCCTACACGTAACCACTAGTTTGAAATATTAAATACAAGAGCAGTGGTGAGCACAAGTCTGCCTGAAGACGCTAAATATGAGATATATGTATAGATATATCCGTTTCCATAAATCCTTATGATGAATCATTAAAACAAATTGCTAGAATGGATGAATTTTGCTAAGGACGACTTTGTCGTCAGTTAACAAATCAAAAACATTAAAAGTATTTTGAAACTCAACAGCTCAAACTAAACCGATACTCTAAATAAATTTTTTTTTTTTACCACAAAAGAGTGGTCCACCATTTCCTTAAAGAAATGTATCATTATAAAATAAAATATTTAAAATGCGAGGGTGAGTTTCCGGTTATGGAAGGTTTCACTGTTTATATGTTTTTAAATTTGGAAAATCATATTTCATTAAGATAATTTGTTTTTCCAGAAAAAAAAATATTGTAAAATTACAAATCTAAACTCGATAATAAATGACGTACATAGATTCACTTTTTCGCTTACTGAACAATAACACAGGTCGACATTGAAAAAGTTTTCTTAACCACTCCTCCTGATTCTGATGTAGCCTTTCAAGCAGGATATAACTAATTTTAATTGAAGTAAAATTTTACTTTGGAAGGCGCAATTTTTAATTTTAATTGCCAGTACTGCTTTTGCTTTCGCATCGAAATTGTATTCTCATCGCAATAGATAGTTGACCCCCAGTGCTAGCAGAGCCAAAAAAACTTAAATTCGCCACATTTAGTTATAAATCGCCACTTCCCTCGTGTGAGGGGTATAATAATGAAATTTTTGACTTTTTTATCCCCTTTCCTTTCTTTTGAGCCAACCTGTTAAAAAGATTTTAAAATCGCCACATGTAGGGACCAATCGCCACTTCTGATAATCCTGGAGTGAAAAGTAAAATAATGATATTATAGACTATTTGAGACGCTAGTCCTCCTTTTGGGCCGACCTGTAAAATTTTTATCTACCACCGCAAATAAGCCAAATTGATCCACTGTTAACGTAGAGCTATTTATAAAGATGTTTTGTTTTGAATTCCCCTTAACCAGCAACAAGTGTAAGTCAAATTGAGATTAAAGAGTATGATGAATTTAAATCCAACTATCAAAAATCATTTGATCGCCAATGATTCGTATAGCAATAGATTACATATCGTATTTTGTGGACGCAATTCCAACAACACTTTCAAATGCTTCCAACAATTCAATTAAATTTCCTAGTGGAAGCATTTAAAAAAATCTCTCATTTGCTTTCATAAGTTTTGCAAAAATTGCTACGACTACTAATGGACTAACAAGGTCTGCATATCCTTTTCTTAATTTAATGAAGGGCACAAATACATGTTTTCATAACATCACGTTTTTCTAGCAGAGTACATATTTTTTTTTCGTTTATGTACATTTGTATTGTAAAATATATGAAATACTTATTTTTTATATCTTCTACAAGTACTTGGGTCATTACATTGTAATTTAGAGTATGAAGCACGCTCCGAGTAAATTATTTATAATATTCTACCACGCTATAAATACAATAATATACAATTCATTCTTAAAAAGGGAAATAGAACAAAACAATAAAAGTTTTAGATCAGAGTTTGCAGAAGAAGAAGAGCAAGATGATGTAAAGTTCAATGTGTATGCCTTTTTAAAAGAAATAAAACTTGTTAAAGTTCAAGTTAAAATAAAAATTGTTTAATATTAATTTTTTTTAGATAACAACCTACAAAATTATGAAGTGAGACAAATGTGTAATCATTGTTAAATAGGCAGGCATATAATTTTTTAAAGTGGTTAGGATATTTTCCAGGGGCGCTTAATTTTCTATATACAGACAATATTAATTATCGTTTTAGAAAGACAACGCCATTAAAACGTGAGTACGCTGTTCACCCTACATTCTACCTACAGTCTATCTGTTCGCTCAACGTTCCTCTGACCGAATGCGAAAGTGAGTTTTACGTTTGCTATGCTCTATCGGATGAATTGCTAAACAGATTTTGATTAAATTGGAAATATAGGCCTCTTACTTTTTTTAAATAGCACCAAGAGTACTATCTTTCACAAAAAAAATTAAAAACCAACTTCAATTTACATGTTAGTTAGAAATGTGTACTATGATTAATTAAATTCCGTACTGATTTTCCACCTGAAAAAAAATTTATCATATCAATTAACAGATGGGCATTTCCCCAGAATGGTCTACCAGGAAGAAAAAATAAAATGTTGATAATCATCGTCTCTTATTGTTTATTATTATAAACCGTTATAAAAGAATAGTTTCATAGCATGTCTCAGCTGTTTTATTTGAGGAAATTGCGCTGGAAACTGGAAAATTTTATATTTTCTTATATTTTCTACTTCTAAAGACATTTTTATATACATACTAGGGTATTCATTCGGTTAACCGTTAATCGGTTAACCGATTAATTACTACCCGATTAACGGATCGGTTCATTTAAAATTGGCAATTTTCGATTAACGATTAAACCGGTTAATTTCAGTCGATTAACCGATGTAACAAATATTTTAAGTTTTTTGTAGTATTATAACATGTTTTTTTGCGTTTTTAATTATTTGTTTCGTCTCATATAAAAAAGGTATACACTTATAAAATTATTACAGTAACTGATTGTGGGTTATTAAATTCGTTTTCCGTACTGTTAAAATTTAATAAAAATATAGTTGTTTTACGAATAATTTTATTTTTTAAGATTTATGTTTGTTATTCAAAAAACAAACTACCAAAAAATAATGTTTTTCCGTATTTATTTTGTTATGTCGTTTGATTTTTGTCGGTTAAAATATATTTTTTAAAAGTAAAAACTATTCAATTTTAAGGAATATGCAGTTTAGTAAATAAAAAATTTAAAAATTAATGTAAAAATCATTTGTTTTAAATGAAATGTAAATGATCCGTTTTTTGAATGAATTTTAAGTTGTTTAAAATGAATTTTCGTTTGAATTTAACTACATAATATTTTGAGTGTATGTTTGGAAAAAATTTTTTCCTTCGAGAAATACATTCTTAAAATAGAGTACAAAAACAGAAACTACGGGTTCGTTTTTCATTTTTTGCAGAATGTTCGGTGCTAAGCTTTGCCAGGATGAGTCAGATGACTATAGAAGAAGCTCTCGATTGTAACACAAACAATCTTTAACAAAATTAGCTGAAATAATGGCATAATGGAAGATTTTATATGTTGAGAGAAATCCTGGAAAAGGACAAAGAAACCAAGATATCGCATTCAGCTAAATATAGAAACACAAGCAAACGAACATGTGTATTAAATGCTAAAGTGACGTCGTATGAAACAGTTAAATTTTGTAAACATGTGCATGTGTTGCGTCCGATTTCTCAAAGAAATCTCAAAGAAATCAAGTTTTATCACAACTAAAGAAAAGAATCGCTTAAATTCTAAAAATTCAAACCAAGTTATTTTTCCAAAAGATTATTTTATAAAATCTCAAACTATTGAAATAATTAATAAAAAAATCTCACAGTTTTTTTTTTTTAATAAATACATACAAATATTATGTATAAATTATAAAATGTGTTTTTCATATTATTACTTTATTGTTTGCTCGTTTTAGTTCAATAATTGTTTTGTTCGTTATGTTATTGTTTTTTTTTACTAAAAGACTCCAATAATAAACAATTTTTGCATTTTTATTTATTGAGATTACTTAATTTATAACAAAACTTTATTAATCGGTTAACCGATCAATAACAAAATTAACCGATTATTAACCGATTAAACCAAAACCTCGGTTAATTAATCGAGCGATTAACCGATTAAAGCAAAAGCCCGATTAAATGAATACCCTAATACATACTTATTTTACATGCAAAAAATAAGTTATGTTTGCATTCTTTCTTCATAATCTCTCCATTACAATCAATTGTAAAAGGAGTATTAAGTTTTTTTGTTAAGAAAATTTGAAGATATTTATGGGAAAATGCATGGTGATAATAATGAAAAAAAAACATATGGAAAAATTGTAAGTTCGCGACCGGTACATAAGCCAATTAAACAAAAATCAATAAAGATATTTTATTGTGTAAATACTGAATAGAGAACTACGTTTATACACTTTTAAAATAAATTAATCACTCTTGAATATTCCGTTCCATTTTGGAGATTTTTACATTTCACTGCTGCCAGCCAAAGTTGACTTCTATTTTGCGTACGTTCATGACCACATGTTTATAACTATCATTATGAAAACTTAAACTCGCTGAAATTCATCTTTTGCACTTAACATAGAGCTACCCAAATGCTATCGAATCACAAAAAAAATGCTAGAAAAAGTGTTGTTTTCTATATTATTTGTACGGCGCTGCGATATATGGCCCCAAAAAATAAATGAAAATTGTCCCCAAATTTGGGGCTATTTATCATAATGCAATGTGACCCCATTTTTTTAATGAAAAATTATCCCAAAAAAATGAAAAACAGCCCTAAAAATAAAATGAAATATGACCCTAAATTTGGGTTAATTCTTCATTATGTAAAATCACCTCAAAATTTATAATGAATTTAAACCCCAAAAAACAACACAAAGAAAGTTAAAATTAAAATTTTGGGTGGAGTTTATACGCCCGAAACCAAAAATCCCAAATTTAGAATTCCGATTTCAAAATCCGAATAGTTATATAGTTTTGGTAAATTATAATTCTATTTCTTCGACCTTTTTTATTAAATATTATTCTTAATAAATTATTCAAGCTCAAGGTCACTTTTTTAAAAAATTAATTAAAATATTTTAATTTTTATTTTCAATATTTCGATTTCCGTTGGAAATCTTCTTCAGGAAATGTTTATAATAAAATTAAATTTGACAAAAAATGGAAAAATAAAACATCGAAAAATAAATTTTTTTAAATTTCAATCAAGGTATATTTACACAAGGTAAACTCGTTGGCCCATATGTTTGTCAGCTGTTTACCCCTAGTTGGAACCCAAACGTCAAATTGCGTGTATATGAGCCAAAATTTATAAATGTGTGCGTTACATTGTTTTTGTTTTATATGAAGACAATTTTGACAACTCGGTTCTTTTTATAGAGCAGCATGTCTACACTCCCAAATAAGTCTACCTTGTGTAAATATACCTTGATTTCAATTAACAAAATTATCATAAGAAATTTAAAACTCCATTCTACAAACTTTAAACAGAAAGACAAACAAACAAACAAAAAAGGAAAAACAAAATTTTAAATATATTCAAAGCCTAAAACCTATTTTAATGTCCCTTTCCGTCAAAAGTTATTTTCATTTAATAAAAGTTCACCAACTGAGCTATGCCATCTGAAATTTATTTAACAAACAATCAAAGGCAAATACCTCTTTATAATTATCCCTTCCATCAACCTATTTATTTTTATTCAATAAATGTCTAATTACTTTTTTAAAAAAGTGACCTTAAGCTTGAATAATTTATTAAGAATAATATATAGTTTTAGTTTAAAAATTGTACGATTGATAGCATGGTTGGGTTTTCGGCCATGCGCAAGGATTTTTTTCCTCTTTGGTATAACGGACACTGGCTTTGCTTACTAAAGCTTCACGTTATAGCCGGCCTTCGGCCGGGCGAAAGGATTTCCTTCTCTATGGTATGACGAGCACTGGCTTCGCTAACTAAAGCTTCTCTATATAGCCGGCCTTTGGCCGGGTGCTCGGATTTTCTTCTCTATGGTTTAACGAGCACTGGCTTCGCCCAGTAAAGCTTCTCTGCATAAGCGGCAAGGATTTTCTCCACTTTGGTATAATAACTCGAGATTTTATACCATCCCTAGAAACTTTTACATAAAATTTTAAAAAATTTGTGTAAAAATATTTGGGGTGATTTTTCCTTTCGTAAATTTGCATTTTTTATTAGTAAACGAAAAATAGCCCCAAAGTAAAAATTGTGATTTTATTTGGGGCCATTTTTCATTCCTTGATATTGGGGTAATTTTTCATTCCACTTAAAATGCAAAAACACCCTAACGAAAAAATGAAAAATCTTGTGTCTCATGTAAAATTTTGAGGCCGTTCTTCACTCTCTTTTTAGGGCCATATTTCCTGGGGTCATTTTGCGCACCGCCATTTGTACATCACAAGCGTACGAGCGTACGTTTGTGACCCCAGGAAATGCCCATATTTGTACGATCGAGCTTATCTTGCAGTTGAGTTTCAATTAATGTGTTAAATTTAAATGTGACCACCAGCAAGAGATGTAAACACAAATCAAAATATTTTATTTTTAATCAACACAGTTAATTGAAACAATTAAAAAATAGTTTGAAACTTAAAAATATTTTGAAGTTCGTTAGTATGTTTTCATTTTAGCAAATATACACACAAACATTATAATTTTTATTTTCAATTAAGAGCGTGGCCATTTTGCCATTTTTGGAGCTAAATTTAGCATATTTTTGTCTGATTTAGCTGCAAATTCTCCATTAGCATTAGCATTATGTTAAGCATTTTTTAACTACATATTTAGCATTTTTTAGCATTATTTATTTTAATAATATTCAAGTAATCTTCTTTTGAAGATCTACCATACTTTTTTGTTCAATGCACATACAAATCCCTACTCTTTTGCTATACAAACTGTACAATCTTTTAAAAGACATTTCATATCAAATTGTTTTAAAGTTTTATCAGTTTGGTCCATTAAATTCATGTTATGCTAATTTTTTTTCCTCAACTACGATTTTGAAAAATTTTTTGGAATCGAAAAGAGATTCCATAACTTTTGAAATAAAAAAACAAATACGAATTACATGCCGAGATTTTATAGCTCAATTAATATGTCAACTAAGCCAACGATTGCCAAACAATTTTTATATTTTAACAAATAAAAACCCTTTTTGTGTAGAAAACAGTTTATAAGCTAATATATGAAAATTAAGCGAACATTTTTAAGAACAAATGATTGATTTCATAAAGTAAAGTATGCTTTTACTTGTCTATAGTAGATCAAAAGCATATTTTTAAGAAAAGTTTACTTTAGAACTCTTAAAGTATGCTTTGTTTATGACTATAGTTATGGGCCTATGAATTTGCTACTTTATATTAGGAGTGGTTTAAAATGTTGCGATAATTTTAAAAGAATGTACGATCTCATTTAAAAATAAATAAAGAACATATATTATAATGATATCTCGATCGATTCTTCAGAAGCCGAAGAAAAATATTCATTTGATGATGTATTTAATTTATAAAATGAAATTTTTTATTAAACATATACATTTATATAAATTTTATTATTTATGGGTCAAGTTCTTTTGATTTTTTGTTATATTATATAAAGACTGAAATATATTTCTTTTGTAGTTTTAAGACTTTTAATTTTAAATAAAATGTTATTTATTGTTATTTTTTAATTAGTTTGTTCTATTGATATGATGTGAGTTTATAGGGAATTATGTAAAATAAATCATGTATAAAGGTATATTAAGTAAAATAACAAAAAAATTGTACAATTTAAATCTTGGCATTATTTTTTGGCAGCTTAGGATTTTTTTTAGAATCTTTTAACATTATTTTAAAGCCGACTTAGCTGTAAAATATTTTTGGATAATTAAGAAAAATTAATTGGAACAATTAAAAAAATTGTTTGAAACAGCATTACTTGATTTAATTGAAAAAATTTTGGTGAAAATGGTTTCTTGTACAGATTTTGATGAAATTCAAAACATATCGTTACTTTAATATAGAAAAGCCCTAACTAACATTTCGCTTACTTTACAGGAGAAGGAAAAAACTTAATAAAAATTATAGTCCTATAGTCGCGATTTTTTTTAAACGCAGTTTTTTATTAAATTCCCTAAACAATTTAATAAAATACTGCGTTTAAAAAAAAATCGCAACTACAATACTACAATTTATATTAAGTTTTTTTCTTCTCCTGTAAAGTAAGGGAAATGTTAGTTAGGGCTTTTCTATATTAAAGTAACGATATGTAGATCGATACATACAACAAAAAACACACAAGCTTTCCATTTTATCAAATCTTTGACCAATGGGAGACAAAATAGGATTTTCTCCGACTCTATTGTGAGTCAAAAGTTAACTCTGTGCGGACAACGCCGCCTGCACGGCTAGTGCTAATTTTTACTTCAAATATAAACGTATTTACTTGTATATGAGTTTTTGTCTTCGTAGGATACCGTCAACCTATTCGCGGGTATGAGCAAAAAATATAATTTTTTAAACTTTTAAAAACTCAATTTAAAAATGTTTAACCTATTTTAGATTTTATATCATCATAATCGGATTTATTAACGATATAATGGGGAATCGAAATATGAAAAAATTATGTCAATACTTGCCATAGTTTTTCCGTACCAGCGATTTAAATTTTGCGATTTTCGAAAAAAAAACGCAATTCTTGTACATATTTTAGCGAATGAGCATAATTTTCTTACCGTTATGAATTTTAAGTAAAACTCATTCAGAGTTTTATAAATACTCTAAGGCCCGTTTTCACGACTTAACGATAGCTAAATGTAGGAAGTTATCGAACAGATAATGAGCTTTTAATTATCACAAGTTCCCTTTAATCTAAAAGTGAAGGATAAGCTAAAGAGAGGAACGTTCTACCTTTAACTTTTGTCGTAAGGTTTAGATTTGAGATTGCCATATTATATTCACATATTTTTTATATATGGCAACTCAAATTATTCGTATATTTTGTAAATGTAAAAAAAGTACGTAGTTGCCAGTTTGTATTTTTATTTTGGCAAAAATAATCGGTATTTCTTTAGTATTGCCACTTTTTAAAAAATGTTAAGTTTATTTTTTACAGAAGTTGTGAAAACGAAAAATAGTTGAAGGTAACTTCATTACTGACAAGTGCTAAAGGTACCGTTTACTATTTCGAACTTTATAGGTAAGTCGTGAAAACGGGCCTAAAGGTTTTACTAAAATTATACATACGTATATGATTCTACATATCGCACCTGTTCAACAATAGTGTATTAACTTGAACTTTTTGTGTTTTCACTTTTTGCAACAAATGGACACGTATTATTCATATCTAACTGCTTTAAAAAATATCGTTCCATGTTATCTAGTCTTTGGTAACGAAATGGTCAGTAATGCCAAGACTTATTGAGGAAAAATGCTTGAATTTGTTAAAAAAATGCTAAATAAATGTTAAAAATAATTATATAAAAAAAAATAGGAAAATCTTCATTTAAGTAAGGGCCAAGCACATCTTTTATAAAACAATGCATTTTCACAAAGGCGTGTCAGATGATTGACAGGTGCAACCGAACTGTGAACAGTACATTAATTTAATACCGCCACTGCTTTACATTTTAACAAATTCTTTTAAAAGGGATAGGATGGCTTATAGTTATATCCATTACATTTTTGTGCTGTCTTGTTTCTACATGTTTCTCCAGACCACTAAATTTAGAAACAGTATCGCATTTGCAGTAATTGCAAAAGGTTTTTTCATCTGATTCTTTCCCCGATTTAAAAAATGCTAGAAAATATGCTGCATGCTTAATCAGTTTTTTTCATGCCAAATGATTTAAAAAAATGCTAGATCTAGCATGAAAAATGCTAAATTGGCAAAACTGGAAACGGTTGGCTTAAAAATTCTTTTTTATATGCCTTTAATGTAAAATTAAAAATTGTTTTGCTTTTACTAAAAATGTTTAAATTTTGAGTTAGTAAAGTGTTGTTGAACGTGTGCGATATACGATACTTTTTCCTTTTAAAGGGATTTTAGGCAGCAGGTTTATATGGAACCAAGTTATAATTATTTGTGGACCTACCAGCGCAACATTTTTTCATTACAAAGTGGCTTTAGTAAAAGTCATTGTCGCTAAATTTTATGTCACTACCAACAGTAGTTAGGAAGTTTACTGCCTGTTCATCTATTTCCGAACGAAAACTTCGTTCGCTTATCTTACATTAAAAACAAAAACAAATAATAAAATTTTATTTTTGTTTTACATGAAGGTTAAGCGAACGAAGTCTTCGTTCGAAATCGATGGACAGGCCATATATTTTTTTTGGGAGTGGTTTTTATATGGGAGATATGTTCAAGCATGGACCTATACCAATAACATTTTCGTATTCCCATTCACACCATTCCACTTTTAAATATTACTTGAGTTTATGACATGTATTAATGCAAAGTATAATAGTGTAAAAAAGCATTTATCAAACACAATTACATTTATCGTACTAAGTGTTTTGCCCACAACTGCTTACAGCGTGTCACCCCTTATTTTATTTTGAACTTTGTAAAACAATTCCAAATATTTGTTATTTATGTTGTTTAAGCAAATGTCTCATATTTTATGAAAGATTTGATCTATTTATGTATGTACACATAAACAATATAAATAAATTAATATTTGCTTGTTCTATCAATAAAATTGTTTAAATAAATTGTCTGACTGTCAACATCTTATCGAAGATTTTTTTTTTCTACGAAAAAATGTAAATATTTGCAGATATTTAAGTCAGGAAACATATGTTTGTATGTTACACATGTATGAATGTTTGTACGTTTAAAATAACACAAAAACACATCCTAAACGATGTTAAACATTTTCCTAAAATATTTTTGTTTTTATTTAAGGATGTGTTTTTGTTGCTAACACATTTGAGTATAGAGTAAAACTGTATTACCCAGTGTGCAAAATAAAAAGAATTTATTTCGAAAGTGAATCACTTTAATGCGAAAATTTTTCGATTTCCAGTGTGATTTTCTATGCGGAGTGCATGGCGGAATAATTCGAATAACAGTAAAATTTTAAATTTTAACTGCCTTATTTATAAAAAATAAAACATGTTAATAAAAGGTTTATTAAACGGATTTTGTATGAAAATCCGTTTCATAAAGCCTTTATTAACCGGTTTTATTTTTTATAAATTAGGCCGTAAATCTTCAGTACTGGAAAGGGTATTTTGCGTTTGTGTTGTAGTTTGTAACACATTAAAATATCCCTTTCTGAGTCGTTAAACAATGTCCGTCCGTCTGTCCAGCTAGCTGGTCGTTAGTCCATGTAACCTTGGGCGCAATGAAGATATTAAAAATGAAAAATGTTTGTATGTTTGTTTGTTGGCTTATAGGCTCCTAAACTACTGAACCGATTTTCCTAAAATTTTTACATTAACATCAGGTAAGCCCCTAAAATAAAATAGGCTACTTATTTAGGGGCAGGGGAAGTGGTACCCCCGAAAGGATGCCAATGTAAAATATAGCATATCTTAAGAACTGTTATAGTGAGAATGCTCAAACTTGGTAGGAGTCACTCTTATGGTAAACAATACCTTTAGAAATAAAAATAAGGGTAGGCTCAGGAGGAGCAATCCCCCCATGGGATGCATATATTCAATATCGCGTAACTGAAGAACTATTATAGCGAGAGTCTTCAAACGTTGTTAAAGCCACTTTTATGGTAAATTATAAGTTTTTAAATAAAAATGGGGGGTAGACGGAGGAAGAGCAGTACCCCCCATAGAACGAAAATATTTAATACCGAATATCCAAAGATAAAAGTCTTCAAGCTTTGTAGGATCCACTCTTATGGTAAACTTCACCTTTAAAAATAAAAAGTAAGGGGGAAGGTGCAGGGGAAGCAATTAATAATATATAAATAAGAAGCATATGGTTGTTTGTTCCCTAAAGACTCCTAAACAACTGGAAAGATTTTCCTGAAATTTTCACAGTAATTTTCTGATTACTCGACACATAGGCTATGAATATTTTTAAATGTTAAGGTGGGCGTGGCACCTTCAATACATTGACACAAATAATACCCACATATTTGGTGTACTGTAAAAGTGAAAGTATTTTTGTTATTTTGTACAAATAGCTTAGATAATAATACACAACATCTTTCAAAAAGTAGGTTCCATGGAAAAAGTACGAATGGCACCTCCCATACAAAAACACTTGAAATTTCTGTATATCTGTAGAACGGAACTGTAAAAGGAATAAAATTTTGTTAGATATTATCAAAAAGTAATTTCAATTTTTGGGAATACAAAATTTTAATTTCAAAAGATTTTGTTATTCGTGCTTAATTCCCAGTTTTTATTATTGATAAAAACACTTGAAATTTATTGTTGATGGGATAAGCTATTCCTATGCGCATTTCACTGGTTGCTTAGGCCAGATCATCAGGAAACTTCATCCATAAAGATTTTGGAAA
This sequence comes from Pollenia griseotomentosa, assembly GCA_963931875.1. NCBI lineage: Eukaryota > Metazoa > Arthropoda > Insecta > Diptera > Polleniidae > Pollenia > Pollenia griseotomentosa. The sequence continues at coordinate 204,309,251 of OZ007560.1, forward strand.
AACTAAAGATATTAAACCAAATAAAACTGTTAAGCGTATAAGACTTATAGCAACAGTTCTACTTGTAACAATATCAAAGTTTAAACAAAACACATCAACAATAAACAGTGGGTTTATCTCATCTTACATTCCCCACTACAATTAGTTGAAATTCTCTCAACATTAACTGTAGTTGTAAGTAGGTTCAAGTGTTTTTATCAATAATAAAAACTGGGAATTAAGCACGAATAACAAAATCTTTTGAAATTAAAATTTTGTATTCCCAAAAATTGAAATTACTTTTTGATAATAAACAGACAAGTGCACGGTCTAAAAAAACACTTAATTGACAACATCTTTTGTAAGTTGTTGTTTGTTTTTATTTTGTTTTTCTTAACCTACTTACAACTACAGTTAATGTTGAGAGAATTTCAACTAATTGTAGTGGGGAATGTAAGATGAGATAAACCCACTGTTTATTGTTGATGTGTTTTGTTTAAACTTTGATATTGTTACAAGTAGAACTGTTGCTATAAGTCTTATACGCTTAACAGTTTTATTTGGTTTAATATCTTTAGTTTTTCCAAAATCTTTATGGATGAAGTTTCCTGATGATCTGGCCTAAGCAACCAGTGAAATGCGCATAGGAATAGCTTATCCCATCAACAATAAATTTCAAGTGTTTTTATCAATAATAAAAACTGGGAATTAAGCACGAATAACAAAATCTTTTGAAATTAAAATTTTGTTAGATACTTTGTTATCAATACACGAGATCTGTTAAAAAAAAAAAAATACTAATTTTATTTCGATAGGCGTAAAAAAGCGCACCGGGTTAAGCTAGTATGAATTCACTCAAAAGAAAAATCAATCCATCCGTAATCAACTCAATCCGAAGCGGTATTAATAGTACGGTGAGTACGGATTTTCTTGAATCAAGTACAGAAAGATTGATTTAAGTACGGATTTTCAATCGCAACATACTTAAATTATCCATATTCAATCCCGTTTCGTACTTGAAATAATCCAAAAATGAGATTGGGTTAAGTAAAACTAAGATTGAATCAATCTCAAAATACGCTTGATTAAGAATTATAAAATTGTTTTAATCTGAAATCGTACTTGAAATAATCCGAAAATTATATTGAGTTAAGTAAAACTAAGATTGAATTAATCTCAAAATACGCTTGATTAAGAAATATACAATTGTTTTAATCCGAATTCGCACTAAAAATAATCCGAAAATTAGATTGATTTATGTAAAACTAAGATTGAATCAATCTCAAAATGCGATTGATTCAAGCATTATAAAGTTGATTTTATCAAGAAATTAGAAATTATAAAGAAAAAGTTATAATGATTGATTTACTTACCCATATTACACCTTAAAGAATGAAAAAACACCAATATTATGTCCGATATGGTTTTATTTTAGAAATCTAATGTACATATTTAACTAAAAATAAAAACTAAATGAGAATCAAAAGTTCAAATTTACTTTTTAACCCTTAGTGGTGCACATGAGTCTCGCCAGACCTTTTTTCAATGTGTATAGAAAATTAAAACATACGTAGGCCGGAGGGTTAAACACAACAAAAAGTTTAATGTTTTTTTTACTTGATTTAAAAATTTTATACTAATTTCAAAAAATTCCGGGATTGATTTTCAAAAGTAATCCATCCCATTTAGGATTGTTTTGAGTACGTTTTAGTTTTATTCGTACTTGTATTTTTAAGTACTACTCGCACTTAAAGTAATCATAAAACACTTGATTTATCCCGAGTGTTTTTCTTTCTGTGTATAAAAAATATGTCCTGTGGGGCCCTAAGGGCGTTATAAAGATAATTAAAAGAAATTTGGTTCAAACTTTTAATTGTCGTAAGGACGAACCCTTATGAAAATAGTGAGAATGAGTCCATAATTTCACATGCCCCCAATATAAATTTCTTCCCGGAATAGAGTCGTTGTGTGGTATTTAGAATTAATTTTATCCAAAAATATCTTATTGCAACACAATAGTCTTACCAAATTTTTTAAAATCGGTCCAAATTGATATAGAATCATAAATGATAAAAATATAAATGCTACTAATTATATCATAAAGAAATTTTGTACTGTCAGGCCCAGAATTAGCAATAGGTCCTATATAAACTCCCTCTCTAAGATCGCTTTAAGACTATCAAATCTCATATAGATCTTTTTATCTAGAAAATATTCGGCATAAAAAACTTTTGTATTAGTCTCAAACTAATAACGTAGTTTTGTTTTGCTGGGTCACTCCCAAAAAAATGTCTGAATGTACTTGACCGACTTTACTTTTTTAATATCTTTTTTTTATCTCTTATTTTCAGTATTTCAATACTTATCCAATATTATAGTTATTGGTTATTTATTTCGGATAATATTAAATTAAAAATTTTAAAAACACCGATTTCATGTAGTATATGGACTTATTAATGTAAGGAAATATGGAAATACGAAACTTTTTCAAAAAAATTTCTAGTCTGGGCCCATTGTATACTGGGTATAAAACAGAAATTGTGTTTTTTATTTTTTTCACTTGTAAGCATATATTGTAATTTTTTAAGGAATTTCCTTTACATCTTTTAAAATCCAAATCTCTTGCAAATTTTTCAAAGATTTTGCCATAAGAATTTGCATTAAAAAACTTGTAATTGTAAAAAATAAATGAAAAAATGAAAGAACATTCATTCGAAAGATCAATATATGACATTCACATTTGAAACTAATATGAGGCAGGTATTTGAGCAAGAGGGTGAACACTTTGATGAAAATATATCATACTAAGATAAGGAAAGGATCGGAAAGAATCGAATACAGGATGAGTTTTGGACTAAAAGTAGACTGCCCCTAATAAATACGGATACTGAAACCCAAACGATGGAAACACTTCGAGGAGATTTTTTGAAAATGATGAGGCTGTAATTTGAATCAGTGGAATAAACTATTAAATTGCTAAGAGATTAGCAACGATCTTGAATGTTTGAATGGAAAAGTAAAAGAATATGCTTCAAAAACTGCATCACTTTCAGCGGAATTATATCCACAGAAAAAGTTGACCCCGACAATTCATTAAATATTGTCGCATGGCAAAGATATAATTGAATATCAGACTTTGTCAATTTGAAAGCTTTCTGAAGACGCACAGGAGTCCCTAAGCAAATTTAATAAGAAATGTAGATTGCTCAACACTTTAACATCATCAATGGTGTGATAAAATGAGGAACTTTTTATCCACTTATTTCATTACTGCGGCATGTAAAGTCATAAAAAGATTTGTAAAATAGTTATAGTTCAGAAATGATTAGTCTTAAAAAAAAAATTACTAGTATTGTGGTTATTTTGTTGAACTGGTTATGGTTTTTAATCCAAATTTATATATTATAATGAGGGTAAAGTTCATAAAATTTAATTCTCAATAAATTATTTTTATGAAGAAAGGAATTTTGCAACATAATATTAATTAAAATTTATTGATAATTTTTCATTCTCGACTGCGGCACTCAAAAGAAAAAGCAATCCATCCGTACTCAAATCAATCCGAAGCGGTATTTATAGTACGGTGAGTACGGATTTTCTTGAATCAAGTACAGAAAGATTGATTCAAGTACGGATTTTCAATCGCAAAATACTTAAATTATCCATATTCAATCCCGATTTCGTACTTGAAATAATCCAAAAATGAGATTGATTTAAGTAAAACTAAGATTGAATTAATCTCAAAATGAGCTTGATTCAAGAATTATAAAATTGTTTTAATCCGAATTCGTACATAAAATAATCCAAAAATGAGATGGATTTAAGTAAAACTTAGATTAAATCAATCTTAAAATGCGCTTGATTCAAGTATTATAAAGGTCAAGTTATCCTGAATTCGTGTTTGAAAAAAACCAAAAAAGAAATTAGAAAGAAAAAATTATTATGATTGATTTACTTACGCGTTTTGCACCATACAGAATGATAAAACACAAACATCATGCTCGATATGGTTTTTACTTTAAAAATCTTATGTACATATTTAACCAAAAATATAAATCTAAATAAGAAGCAAGAGTTCAAATTTACTTTTTTACCCTTCGTGGTACACATGAGTCTGACCAGACCTTTTTTCAATGTGTACAGAATATCAAAACATGCGCCAGCCGGAGGGTTAAACACAACGAAATGTTTAATCTAGCTAGCTTTCCCTCAACAATAAATTTCAGTGTATTTATCAAATATGGAAAATTGGGAATTAAGCACGTCATACGGAAATCGTATTAATGATAAATTTTGTATTCCCGTAAATAACTTTGATAATATACTCGCATGTGCCCGTGCAGAAAACTGAATTGGCAAATTGGTTTTTTTGTTGTTTTCTTACGAAGACAATAGAATGAAACAATTTGTTTTTTAATTTTGTTTTTTCTTTTTACCCACTTATAACTACAATTCGAGTCGGAAAGAACCCAACCAATTGTAGAGGGATGTAAGAAAAGATAAACTCACTGTTTATTGTTGGTGTTTTGTTTAAGCTTTGATATTGTTACTTACGAGTAAAACTTTGAGTGTTTAAAATTCTTATTCGCTTTAGGGTTTTATTCGTATAATATTTCTAGCTTTTCTAAAATCTTAGGAGAAGGTTTCCTGATGAGCTGGCCTAAGCAACCAGTGAAATGCGCATAGAAGCTAGCTTTCCCTCAACAATAAATTTCAGTGTATTTATCAAATATGGAAAATTGGGAATTAAGCACGTCATACGGAAATCGTATTAATGATTAATCTTTTGTTTACTTGATTTAAGAATTTTGAACTTATTTAAAGAAATTCCGGGATTGATTTTCAAAAGTAATCCTATTTAGGATTGTTTTGAGTACCTTTTACTGAGCTACCTAAACAAGAGCGGCAAGCGTTTTTTTAGACATGCAAATTCTGTTGCCAATACATTTTCAATAAAATAAAACGACCAAGCGATCTATCAAATAAGATTTTCCAGCCGGGTGTTAAATTCGCGTTCTAAAGGTTTGTTTCGTATAAACTGTGTGAAAATGAAAAGTTTTGACATAAAACTGACGCTTGCCGCTCTTATTTAGGTAGCTCAGTTAGTGTTATTCGTACTTGAATTTTTGAGTACGACTCGTACTTAATGTAATCATAAAAAACTTGATTTATCCCGAGTATTTGTCTTTCTGTGCGCGGGAAACGTACCCAGGTTACCCTTACATGTTTCGGCGGGAACTTCTCAGTCTGTTCAGATGGGTTTGCCCTTTATTACTCACAGCCATTGACGACTGCTGGCAGTCTATAGTCAAGCATCAATCTTTAAACCAAATTGTATTTAACCAAAAGTAGGCACCTAAAAGGCGAAAATTATCTATCATTGGCCTATTAAATTTTTTTAATTATGTATCTCATTTGGTTCAAAAGTCATGATTTTTGCAAAGAAAAAACTCAAATAGCGCCACTGTACGTCGTGTGCATTCATTGAAAACAAAATAAAAGTGAAAAATTAATGTTTGTTCGAAATATGCTTGTATTGTTTATTGGCGAACACAAAACGGAAACAAAGTGTTTGTTGCCAAGCCATTGTGTGGTTTATGTTGACCTTAACTCATAACTTTGTATTTTGTTGTTTCCTTCGCACAATGAATTGTTTTGTTTTTATTCAAATTAATCAAATTTTGATTTCAAAAACTAATTTGAGTTTTATGTTTTTATTTATTCGAATAAAACTTGTTATCCGATACTGTTTAAAATGCGTCACCGAAAACCGAATTTTTAGATAGCAACTTTTCGAAAACCTATTAAAAAAAAAGAATAATCGATATCCCTTTTATATAATTATGAAAATATAAGTATTCTAAGGCGCCCGGTACGTTAGTTGGTAAATAACTGATCTACTAGTACGAGTGTTGGGGCTTCAATTTCCTCCAAAGACTCTTGTCTGTTATGCAAGTCTTTCTTAGAAGTGGTAAATTAAGAAAGTAAGAATATAATTTGAAATTGTACTTGTAACATTTATTAAATTATCAAAGTAATTTTTGGGATACAAAATTTTTTATTAATAAGATTTTGTTTGTCGTGCTTAATTCCCAAATTTTTATTCTTGTTAAAAACACTGAAATTTATTGTTGGAGGATGAGCTATTTTCTTTGCGCATTTCACTGATTGCTTAGGCCAGATCATTACACAGTACAACATTTTTCAGGTGATTGATTCGGGACTCAATTCTGATAATTATTTATGAAAGTAGACCCAAAAAGAAGAACTTCTGCATCATTAGTTTGGTCAAGTTAGCTCAAATAATAATTTTAAAATTAATTTGAGGTTAGTAAGTATCGTTTAGGGTATTTTGTCACGTTTTAGGCTCTTTTGTTTGTCATAACTCGAGAACCACTGGTCCGAATAAGCTGAAACAAATTTAAAAAAAATAATAATTACAATCTGTTCATACAACGTTTCGCTACATAACCAACAGTTTCGCAGTTATAAATAAATGTATGAAGAAAAAACATATTTTTTACCCAAAAAATTAAAATTTTTTTTTTTAATTCATAAAAAATTCAAAACCGTAAAAAAAGTGTCAAGTCCCATTACTTTCGCGTAAGGTCGCATAACTTATGAACAAAATGACACATAAATCATAAAAATCGATGAACGCGTTTCGCTTTAATTCACAATTAAGAAAAGATATGAATTTCAAAAATTTGCTCGATTTATCCACAAAATTCTTTGGAAAAAACATTGATGACTTTTTTATGATTCTCAGAATTAAAAAAAAAGTAATAAACAAGAGGTTATTTGATTTTTATGATTGCGGTAGCAAAGTAATAGCCGCTAATAAATGTGAGTGGACAATTCTCGAAATGGATTACATTGTGGCTAAGATGGGACTATCACAAAAAAACTCCGAAATGTTGACATCATTTTTGAAAAGCAGAAAACTGACACAGCAAAATGTCAGCGCAACATCATACCGACAACGCCTAGCTGATTTTCAGAAATTTTATTCCGTTGACGAAGCAAATACGTTCACCTACTCCCATGATATCCCAGGCTGAGTGAACAAATTGGGAATCGATTATACCGCTGGCGACTGGCGTTTATTCATCGATAGTTCAGTTTCAAGTTTGAAGGCTGTGCTATTGCACAAAACGAACAAAAAACCATCCATTCATTCCATTGGGATTCAGCCCAACTATGAAGGAAACTTATGAAACATTGGGCGACATTTTGGAGAAAATCAACTACAATGTACACAAATGGAAGATTTGTTGCGATCTAAAGGTTGTTAACATAATACAAGGCATTGTAATAAAGGGCGGTTTTCCAAAATACTTCTGCTTTCTTTGTAATTGGGATTCACGATACACAGGAAATCAATATCAATGTAAAGATTGGAAAGCAAGAACTCCCGAGCTCGAGAAACAATTAAAATTACGGAATAAACCTTTGAGAAAGGATCAAGATAATATTTTGTTGCCATCGCTCCACATGAAATTAGGAATAGCTGGGAAATTCGTCGAAGTGGTAGTCAACGATATTGATGACGCCTATGACTGTTTGAAATCCATCTTTCCAAAACTCAGTGAAGCTTAAATTAGAAAAGGTACGTATCGTTGTCAGTATTTTAATATTGTCATATCTAAATTTGTTCACTTCGATATATTCGCATTACCAATAATTTTGTTGTAAATGTTTTTTTTTTTTATATTTCAAACAGGTATTCTCAATGGACCGGATATATGAAAATTAATGAAAAGCGAATCTTTCAAAAATATGCTTTCGAACCATTATAACCACCTATGTGCATGGGACGCATTGAAACAAGTCATCGAAGGCGTTTTAGGAAAGAACCGTGTACAGCGAGATGACGTACAGACACGAGTGGACAACTTGCTGTATTATTTTGCGATTCAAAGCGATTCAAAGGCAAACAATTGGATGCATTGTGGAGGTTTGTTGGTGGAGTTCTAAAATTATGCAGTTTGAAATTTGTGGACACACTGTACAAAACTTGCCCTTGAATATTACGTCTATCTCGGATGATGATGCAGACTCAGAACATGAATATGAAAAACCTACGAAGTAAATAAGGTCATCAGAACCACAAGCGTCAACTTTAACGAGGATGGATAGTGACAATAATTGAATCTAAATTTTGTTCTAAATTTTGTTTCCATGCATATATAACATATAAAAATTGCATATTTTCTGTGTAAGAATAGCTGTAATATGAATCGGAATGTTTATTTTCAAGCAAAATAAAGAATCAATAAAAAAGCTATCAATGTTTTTTCCAAAGAATTTTGTGGATATCTCGAGCAAATTTTTGAAATTCATACCTTTACTAAATTGTGAATTAAAGCGAAACGCGTTCATCGATTTTTATGATTTATGTGTCATTTTGTTCATAGGTTTTGCGACTTTACGTGAAAGTAATAGGACTTGGCACTTTTTTACCGTTTTTTTATTTTTTGGGCAAAAAACAATACAAGCATATTTCGAACAAACATCAATTTTTCACTTTTATTTTGTTTTCAATGAATGCACACGACGTACAGTGGCGCTATTTGATTTTTTTCATTGCAAAAATCATGACTTTTGAACCAAATGAGATACTTAAAAAATTTAATAGGCCAATGATAGATAATTCTACGCCTTTTAGGTGCCTACTTTTGGCCTAGCAAATTTTAAATTTGTGGAAAAATCAATTTTATGGGAAGTGAAATAAAATATTTTTTTTAAAATTTTTGTTGTTTAATGTTTTATTTTAAAGGCTTTTATGATTAAAAATTACTCCAGAAAAGATTAAAAAAAAAAATTAAATGGATAGTAATTCAAAGCAAATTTCGATCTACCAAAGGTTAAATACAATTTGGTTTAAAGATTGATGTTTGACTATAGACTGCCAGCAGTCTTCAACGGCTGTGAGTAATAATGGGCAAACCCCTCTGAACAGATTGAGAAGTTCCCGCCGAAACATGTAAGGGTAACCTGGGTACGTTTCCCGCGCACAGAAAGAAAAATACATGGGATAAATCAAGTTTTTTATGATTACTTTAAGTACGAGTCGTAATCAAAAATTCAAGTACGAATAACACTAAAACTTACTCAAAACAATCCTAAATGGGATTACTTCTGAAAATCAATCCCGGAATTTCTTTAAATAAGTTCAAAATTCTTTAATCAAGTGAACAAAAGGTTAAACATTTCGTTATGTTTCAAAAGATTTTGTTATTCGTGCTTAATTCCTTTTTATTATTGATAAAAATTCAGTTTTAATTCTTGATAAAAACACTTGAAATTTATTGTTGATGGGATAAGCTATTCCTATGCGCATTTCACTGGTTGCTTAGGCCAGATCATCAGGAAACTTCATCCATAAAGATTTTAGAAAAACTAAAGATATTAAACCAAATAAAACTGTTAAGCGTATAAGACTTATAGCAACAGTTCTACTTGTAATAATATCAAAGCTTAAACAAAACACATCAACAATAAACAGTGGGTTTATCTCATCTTACATTCCCCACTACAATTAGTTGAAATTCTCTCAACATTAACTGTAGTTGTAAGTAGGTTAAGAAAAACAAAATAAAAACAAACAACAACTTACAAAAGATGTTGTCAATTAAGTGTTTTTTTAGTGCGTGCACTTGCCTGTCTATTATCAAAAAGTAATTTCAATTTTTGGGAATACAAAATTTTAATTTCAAAAGATTTTGTTATTCGTGCTTAATTTTCGTTGTGTTTAACCCTCCGGCTGGCGCATGTTTTGATATTCTATACACATTGAAAAAAGGTCTGGCCAGCCTCATGTGTACAACGAAGGGTTAAACAGTAAAGCATAACTTCATACATTTATTTATAACTGCGAAACTGTTGCTTATGTAGCGAAACGTTGTATAAACAGATTAAAGGAATTGTAATTCTTAATTTTTTTAAATTTGTTTCAGCTTATTTGAGCTAGTGGTTCTCGAGTTATGACAAACAAAAGAGCCTAAAACATGACAAATTCCCCTATACGATACTTACTAACTTCAAAATAATTTTTAAATTATTATTTGAGCTAACTTGACCAAACTAATGATGCAGAAGTTCTTCTTTTTGGGTCTTCTTTCATAAACAATTATCAGAATTGAGTCCCGAAATCATGTGTTGTACTGTGTTAGGAAACATTTTCCCAAACAATTTTAGAAAAGCCAAATTTATTAGCAATTAAAACTGCAGAGCGTATGAGAATTGCAAATAATCAAAAGGTCTTTTTTGCAACGATATCAAAGCTTAAACAAAATAACAACCATAAAAAGTGTGTTTATCTTTTCTTACATTCCCCACTGCAATTAAATAAAAAAGTAGTTTTTAATTAATCGAAAAGTTTTAGCGAGGTACATCTTTAAGCATGAAATTTGTGAATTCTTTTAATAAAATATGAGATTCTGTTTTTCTTGGTTGAATTAAATTTTAAATATTTCTTGTAACACAATTGGTCCGTCTTGTATTTGTGTAAGATTTATCTCTGCCGTTTCGCAGGACTGATTTAAATTATGTATTTCTTAATTTTTGTAGTTCTCTTTTTTCTTTGAATTTGCTTTTGCAAAAGTATCTTAAATTGGTTCAGAGATTAATGTCCAAGTTTGTAATTTATATTTTATCGTGGAATCTATGTAAAAAAGGAAATAAATGCAATAAAATTTTACTGCTTTTTTTTAAACTAGTTTCAAGGATAACATCACTTTTTTTAGAGTGTGTAGGAATTAATGTAATAATTTTATAATAATTTTCTTTAACTTCTTTAGCATGTGCAAATGTTTAAAATTCCAATAAAGTTTTTAATTTAATTTGCAATAAAAAAGAAAATACTTAAGAATCGAATGCCCAATTTTCAGGATGAAATTTGAATATATATATTAAGTTAACTTTCATATAAACTTTAAATGTATTTAAAAACAGATTGATTTTTTGAGTTTTATTTGATAAGTCTTATATGATTAAGATAAACCTATGGTAGCACTACTAAATATAAAAAAAAAAATTGTAAACAGTGTATTTATTTACAAGGTGATGTCAAAACAAGCTGTCTGGTATTGTTTTGCATGTTGTTGTTGTATTGTTGTGATATTGAGGCAACCTTGCTTGTTATTACAATGGAAACTTGAATTTAAATGTACTAACTAGCTTTGTGAATTAAGTTACATTTAAGTACTTAGTCTGGGTTCACACTATAAAAGTTTTCTTTTAGAAAGTCTGAGTTTATTTGTAAGAGGGAAAGAGAACAGAGAGAACTCAGACTTTCATAGTGTGAACGGAACTGAATGTTTTATTAAAAACCATTTTAAATATAAATGTGATATAATATCAAACCTATAAATTGGCCGTAAATCAAGTTAGAGACTGTAATTACCAATTAGACTCTTTCTTTAGTTTCTATCTCTTCGTCTTTTTTCGAGCTGCTGTCCTTGATTGTGCAGACATAAATTGCAATTTTGTAAATTGTTGCATAGTAATTTCTTTTATGTATTTAAACTAACACATTTTTTTTTGTCCGTGATTTTATTTTATTACAAATCAGCATTTTTAATTGAATTTCAAAGTTTTTGCCTTCTTCTTAGGAAAAGAGATGTAAGAAAAAAATGATATACATAATGCATAATTGAATGTTTTCTGGATGAATTTATAAAATACAAGGCTTATTCTTTTTAAACCCACACCACAACAGTGAAGAGGGCATTATGCGTTTGTGCTGATATTTGTAACGTCAAATACTGGTCCTCTAGCTTCACATTTAAGTATTCCGATCGACTCAGAATCATTGTGTGTGTCGATCTTACGATGTTCGTCCAGCTGGCTGGCTGTCTGTCCTTGAAAGCCTTTTGAATACTATATAAAGTTTGTTACTTTCGATAATAAGGGTTGTGTTTTTATACACAAACACAAAAAAAAAAAAATAGATATCGGTTCAGGGTGTGTCAGCCTTACGATAAATAATGTTCTGTTTATTTTCAAACACTGATTGTTCCCCTTTAACTTAAACTAAAACAAAACTCTGAAGCTTTCCACTGTGTTTCTGTCTGTATCCACCACTGAGCTTAACGGTATTTTGCTACTTAAATCTAATGATTTTTCCAACACCTGTTTAAAATTTTATTTATATTTTTTTTTCATTTAGTGGAAGTGAGAAAACTTGATAAAAAGAAAACCTGCAAAAAAGGAATTTTCTTTTGTTTTTCTAGCTGTTGGAATGTGTTTGAGGGTATTTTATGCTGGCATCTGTAAGTTATTAATGCTCTTAAACACACTTTGCTGGTAAATTCCGGACAACCAACATTCCGTTTTGAAATTTTTTTTTTTTTTTTGAGAAAAGAACAGAAAGTTATTTATAAAATTGATATTTAAGATTCTTTGTTAAATAAAATTGTTTAATATTTGAACTTAAAAACAAATGCGAGTTTTTCTAACCATACTTCTGTGAGCCAATAGCTCGCTTGGCTTAAACTGTCTTAACCAGGTTGGTCTTTTCGTTTCGTTTTATTTTCTTGATCCTTTAAGATGATTCCTATTTTTTTGCTTAACATTAATGCCTTTTTGTCATATATTATGGTATTTGTGGCTATTTTGTTTTGTTGTTTAAACAAAAAAAAAAAAAAAAAAAAAAAAAAAAAAATAAAGGGTTTTAAAATGGGATATCCATAAACTTTTAAGCCTTTACCTCATTAATATTAAGAGCTGTTGTGGATTAAAATTTTAAGTATATTTCCACATTTTGCAGAATTTTTAATCTTTCAAAACAATTTCTTTAAAATAATAGCCTTTATTAGAATATTGTGGTTATTTGTGTTTGAAGAGAATTATTTATGGCCAATGGATAAATGCTTAGGCTTTTGAAAACATAAATGAGCTTAATAGTGTGTTAAATGTATTAAAGTTTTAGAAAACGGAATTTCCTTTTCTTAACAAAAGGATTATTAAATGTTTCGTACATCAATACAAATCGTGTTGCTTAGCAATAAATTTGATATGGAATGCTTAAAAACCTTAATGAAGACAGTAAAACAGGAATGGACAAGTTAAATTCTAAAAAGTTTCTTGACAAATTATGTTTATATTTTACTTTTGTATGCCTAATTTAATCAATCATAGTTGATTATATTCCCTGAATTAAACATATTAACTTTGTTACGGACTTATTAAATTGATTGTGGCGCGAAAACCCTACCAATGTGCGCTGAAGGTTGCCAGAGAAAATGTTGCACCTTTTTTGATTTTAAAGGTTAAAAGCCTTAAGGTTTTTCACCAGATTCATTAGACCGAATGGGTGGTCTTTTGATAGCACTTGTCCCGACAAGCTAATTGAATCGCTAAGTGCAGAAAGGGAACTACTTCAAAACATTCATTTCGAGACAATACATTAAAATAGTGTAGCTAATAACAAAACATGCAAGTTTTATGTTCTTAGCTCGTAGAGGGGAGAGTTAACTTTAATTTGAAGTTTTTTAAGATCACACTTTTTACACTGATTTCTTAGCAATACTCAAATAAAGTATATGAAGTAAATGGCAGTAGTTCCCTTCTGCACTTAGTGATTCAATTAGATTGTCGATTTCGGTCGATTGAATCGGAGTTGTTCCTTTCGAAACAGTTAATCCCTAACAACTCGAATCAACGTTAATCTCTTTACTTTTTAAATTGTCCGCTATAAAGTCCTTCTTTTTGATTATATAAAGATTAACTATTTCAACTCCGTCCTGATTTACAGTAGAAATGTCCGTGTATTAGTAACTAACAAAAATCCCTAGATTGACTTAATTAATTCCGTCCAAATTTATAGTCTATAGTGGTTTCTTCCCTAGCTAGTGTCACCCCTTTAAGGAGTTAATTAGTAATCAAAAAAAGTCAGAAAAAAATGTCAATTACAATTAAATTATTATTATTTAATTTTCATAAAGAACGAACTTACGCAAAATCTAATATCAATATGTGCATTCAATCAATTACACTGGTTCACAAATTTTTAACTTTTTGCCATAACCTCAAAAATGAGATGATTTCTAAAATAAATCGGGGCTGCTGATCACGAGTATGACATTCATTTATTTTTCGTAAGAAGCCTTTTCGAGATATTTGCGAAAATCATGTTTTTCTGCAGTTGTTTTAGGTATTTCGATAAATCTCGATAACTGTTTAGCTGAATTGTACAAGATTTAACATTAATGTTGTTGCCGAGTTTCAGATTTTTTTCTGAATATGGTCAACAGTTTTTAAGTTATTCCAATATATGTAGTGAAAGTGCCGTAATTTTGGACATACCGGTATATCTCGAAAACTATAGCTGATAGGTAAAAATCGAGTTTAGATTTGAAATCAGCGACCTCTCGATTAGTAAAAATTTGCAATCAAATTCCAGACCGCAAACTTACTGTTCCGCAGTGTAATAGTAGCCTTCTTAAAAAAAATTTAAAGAAAATTTTAATTCGGATGTTTTCACTAAATATGCCGTTATTTCTTAATTTTTTGTCTGACAATAACAATTTTATGCTTACTAAGTTTGAAACAAAATATTATTAAGGATACATGTTAAAAAAAAATTTAAAATTTTTTTTATTGTCTTAATGGAGCAAATAAAAATGGTGAATTTTGAAAAAACATAAAAAATCATAAACATTTTTTTCATGTTCTGTAACTCAGAAAATCTTTAGCCGATCGACACAGTTTGGACATGCTTTTAAAGAGAAGAGAGATATCTATGCAAAATGTTAAACCTTGTATAATTCAGTTGACCAGTTATAGAGATTTATCGAAATACCTAAAACACGATTTTCGCGTATATATCGAAAACGTTTCTTGTGAAAAATAAATAAATGCCATATTCGTGATCAGCAGCCCCAATTTGGCTTAGAAAATATCTAATTTTTGAGGTTAATTTTTTTTTGTTGCTTAGTGTTATCAATGTTATTATTTTCTTTTGGGGTCGTTCGAAAGTAAGCGTGATTTCAGCAGACGCACAGATGGACAGACAGACGGACATAGCTAAATCGACTAAGAACTACTTAAGGACCAAGATTATAAATATACTTTATGTGGTCTTAGATAAATATTTAAAAAAGTTTCACACGGAATGACAAACTAAGTATACCCTCTTCACAACTAGTCGTTTTCTATTAGTGAATAGAACATGCGCTGCGTATGATTGATATTTATTGCTCATACGACAGAAGGGAGAATATGAGAATAAACAAAAATTTAAAAATGTGCAGCCAATTAAAAAACAAGGAAATATTTATGTAGATATACATATACTTAAAAATATGAAAAAAGGAACGAATTTGCATAGTTTTTTCATACAAAAGTGTTGTCTGAATATTTGATTGTTTTAAATGTGTTTTGACTTCAAGAAAAAATTTTTGACAAAAGTACGATAAAACAGAAGTAAGGAAGAACATGTAAAATCAATTAAAATGGATAAACACTCAAAAAAGCAAACTTCGATCTACCAAAGGTTAAAATACAATTTGGTTTAAGGATTGATGTTTGACTATTGACGTCAGCAGTCGTCGATGGCTGCGAGTGTAAAACGGCAAATCCATCTGAGGAGATCTGGTTGCGATCGAAACATGTCATGGTAACCTGCCGGCCCGGGTTCGAGCACCGGCCATGCTCAAGAATGAAAGATTATCAATAACAATTTTAATTAATTTTCATGTTGTAAAATTCCTTTCTTCATAAAAATAATTTAATGAAAATTAAATTTAATGAACTTAAGCCTAATTAAAATTATTAAAAAAAAAAAAAATTTGGATTAAAAACCATAAATAGTTCAACAAAATAACCACAATACTAATTGTTGAAAAATGTTATATTTATGCCAGGCCTGGAAATGTTCGATT
This sequence comes from Pollenia griseotomentosa, assembly GCA_963931875.1. Taxonomy (NCBI): domain Eukaryota; kingdom Metazoa; phylum Arthropoda; class Insecta; order Diptera; family Polleniidae; genus Pollenia; species Pollenia griseotomentosa. The sequence continues at coordinate 204,325,117 of OZ007560.1, forward strand.
TGTTTGGTGTTTTTGTTAAAATTCGTTAAGAATGTGGTAGCTATCACCACGATTTCAATTCTTCTACATACATATATGTTTGATTCATTTCAATTTATTTTTTAAAATATTTGATTCAAATTATTTGTCAATTAATATATGTTACCATTTAATTTCAAATGAAAAATGAATGAAGTTTCCTGATGATCTGGCCTAAGCAACTAGTGAAATACGCATAGGAATAGCTTATCCCATCAACAATAGGTTTAAGTTTGTCAGTAGTATGAAATGGGATTATAAAACATTTAAATGAAACCTTGTTTATTAATTTTTTGAATCCCAAAAAAATCTTTGATAACTGATATTCATGTGGCAGTGTAAATAAAACTGAACTGGCAAAATAAAATAAAATAATTTGTTTTTATTTTTTTTCTTTCTTTACCCATTTACTACTTTATTTAGAGTTGACAAAAAATCAACCAATTGTAGTCGGGACTGTAAGAAAAGATAAACTCACTGTTTATTGTTGTTGTTTTTTTTTGTTAAAGCTTTGATATTGTTAAAAGTAAAACTAAGGTTTCTAATTCTTATTCGCTTAACAGTTTTATTTGTTTATTATCTTTAGTTTTTCTAAAATCTTTGGATGAAGTTTCCCGACGATCTGGCCTAAGCAACCAGTGGAATGTAATAGCTTATCCCATCAACAATAAATTTAAGCTTGTCAATAGTATAAAATTTTAATTTAGCACATTTAAACGTAACCTTATTAATTAATTTTTTGAATTCCAAGAAAAACTTTCATACCTGGTTAAATTTCATGGTATCAACCAATGTGAATGGCAAATTTTATTTAGGAACAAGAAAAAAAAATAAAAACCAAAACTAAAGTAAAAAATTATGACTTTTTCAGATTTTTTTATAACAATTTAGTAAAAAGAAATTTGTTAATCTTCTTAAATAGTTTACTCAAAGTAAATTGACAATGTACATTGAATTGATATTTTCGATTTTTACGATTTCGTATGACGTCAAAATAACGATACAATAAATTTATCTATTCACAAGTGCATGAACAAAAATTTGATTTATTTTTAACGAAAAGCCATCCGACAGAGCTTCTGAGTTGGACAAATATTATCATACAAATTTACAAATATTCCACTTAAAAAAAAAAATAAATTAATAAATAAATAATAACCGTTACTAAAATAGAAGCATTAGAAGTTACTTAAATAGATGTATTCTCTAATATTTGACTTAAAAACCGAAATTCGTTGAATATTTTTTAAGCTTCCGGTAACTAATTATATTCTAAACTATACATGCGACTATGTTTGTCAGACGCCTGGATTTTCCAGCTTTTTGAGTCTTGTCTGGTTACCAGCTCATATGCAATTTGTCCATTTAAAATCAATTTCTTTAATATCAAAACATAATTTGTTTTATTAAATATATATGAAGTACAAAATCTATATAGATAAATTGATTTCGTTGGTCATACCAACTAGCAAGGCCTTTGTGAAAGTATTTTAAGTAATACATGTTCACAGGAAGGGAATAAAAAGTTATTCCGATATTTTAGGCCCCTATTACGGTTTACAACTCAACTCATTTGAGTTGTAATTTTTTAATTTTTGTATTATGGTTAACATTTTTGTTATATTGCAGCGAACTAAAATATCAAAAAATTACAATTACACTCAACCAGTTGTCTTATTTACACCTCAACTAATTGTATGGGCCGTTTAATATTTTTCTTAAAAGACGAAATTCTTTGGTTATTTTTTATAGATTACGTTATCGTTTATTAAGCGGCAATTATCTACTCTAGATTTCTGGCATTTCTTGTAATAAAGGCAAGCTAATACGCGAATACTTACTTGTCAAGTAAAAAGCTTGAAAAATTGTTCTTGTCATTATAAATATAGAATACTATACGTATGATTATTTCAAATAATAAGTTTAATAAATATTACTCATACGCAGAGGCACTTTTCCTGACTTTTTCACTTAGAAACCGGGAAAAAAATTAAATATCCTGGAATTCCGCAAACTATACATATTTTTTTTAAGCTATATTCAATTTAAATTAACTTGTGTTAAATGAAAATAATAAATTTTGGTGCAAAAACTTTAAGCAGTGGTCCTAGATCAATGAAAGTTGGAACCGAACATTATATTGACTGAATTAATACAAGAGAATTTCATAAAAATCAGCCACGACTGCCGCCTATTTAAGTCTTCAAATTTGGTACATACACTTTTTTAGATTAACAGAAGACCAATGTCGAGTTTCGTTAAAATCGGCCATGCCTACCGCCCATGAGACCTAAGTGAAGTTATTCTTTCTTTTGTTAAATATAAAATTATAAAATAATCTTTTGCTAATATTAAAAATCATTTGACTACGGTTTTAGATAAATCTATATCGCCCCAATTGTTTGTAAATTGTTGCTATACTTGTTTGATAGATACCTGCCCTAAAAATATGCAATAGTTTTTAATAGTTTTCTTCCTGTTCCTAACATTTTTGATAATAATTTTTTTATCGAAAGAAGTTGTCTTCCTTTTTATTTTATTAAAGGAAGAGCTTGGGTGAAAGTAGGGCTAATATATTTGTTCTCCATCGAAAATCAAGAAAAAATTAATTTTTAGAGGCTTATACAGGGTGGCGCAGAATGAGCTATACGGTTTGAATTCTTTATGACTTTTTTAATTATTATTCTTTCTTTGTTTTTTTTTCAGCATTTTGTGAAAATTTGCGAAAAGTTATGGAAAATATGATAAAAAGAGCACGTATGTGCGAAGCAGAAAATGGACATGACTTACAGGATATCATTTTTCAAAGTTAATTGCAAAAAATTGCCCAATAATATACCGTATTAAAAAAAATAATTATAATACCCGCATAAATAAAAAAGATATAAACATTTAAACCATATATCTCATTCTGCGCCACCCTGTAGATTTAAGCATATCTTTTTAATGACCTTTGATAACTCCTTTTTTCAAATTTCCAAAATTACTATAATTTTCGAATATAAAAAAAATTCAAATGGAATTCTTAAGAAAATTTTACATGTAATGGCCACTGAAATGCGTGAAATTTATAAATCATTTCTTGAATTTCGGCCTTAGATGGACTTTACCTAAATTTTTTAAAAATAAAATACAATTTCTCTAGAGAGCCAAAATTGCACAACTCATATTTTGAACATTTCTATTTAAAGTTGCATCATTCGATTTTTAGAATTAAGTGATCGAAAATGGGAGTTATAATACCAAAATCCCAATGTGTTCTAAATAATTTCGTATTTATGGTATGATGTGATAAAACAAGATTAACGTTCAAGAATTGATCAGGAAAGTGGAATTGTTTTTGAAATTATTTTAATATTGTAACGTTTTTCCTTTAATAAACGCGTTTTGGTTTACTACCTTTATAATTAACTGTTGTTCTTTTAATTGCAAATCAAAAATTAATAAACACACTTTTTCAACTTAACAAACTTTAATTGAAATTAATTATAACGCTCACAATTTTATCCAATATTAATTTCGAACCGAACCTTTTAATGTCTCAAAACAAACTCAACTCATATTTACAAATCTTCTAGTGGATTGCAGACCATTCTGTTCGAATTCGAGATTCTATAATTAAATCTTAGTTCTACTTGTAACTAAAACTATAAATAATTCTTAGATAAATCTTATTTTGTAGCAATATTAACCTTGGTGAATAATTTGATCGGACGAAAAAAACTTGTAATTTGTGTTTAAATATGTACATAGTTCCATTTGATTGCTATTAATAAATAAAACCCGTTAGAACTAACGAAACGTTTGTCTGTCATACTCTTGAACAAAGCTATCTAAATTTATTTTGAAAATCAGTCGTCGAAAGGCGCATCTTATAGACGGCTTCGTGATTTTTGGGGGATTTATAATCGTTCTTCTGAACATGTTTGTTAATAAACATATCCTACAGACTCCATTACATCCAGAAGATTACACCTTTGAATGCAGTTTACACGCTGGGGGCATAATCAGATCTTATATCATCAAATATGAAGCTGGATCTAGCGCTACGTTCAATGGAGCTTGTTGCTGTACCATCAATGATTTTTTGTTTGAAAATACAATGTCATTTTTATGGCCCGACAACCCGATTTATTTAAATCAAAATTTGGCGATAAGTTGATTTCGTTAAACGGTCTAGTCATTTGGCCTTTAAGGTCGCGCAATTTGACATCACTCAATTATTTCCTGTGAGACTACATGCATGCACTGGTGTATGCTGATAAACATATCTCTGTAACGAATAGTAATGTAAGGTTAATGCAAATGGGGGTAATGAGAAGTTGACATTAAAATACAACCGTGCAAACTGCTGGAATAATTTTTGACAGTTTACACAGCTGTTCAGGGGGTGTAGGAGATTTGCGGAGAAGGACAAAAATAGATGGCGATAGGGTATAGCAAAAGGGCGGGAAAGTATGACAGAGGGAAGAAGAAGAAGAAGTTTTTTTCAAGTCTAAAGTGCGGATCAGAAAAAGATCGTTTTTTTTTGTGAGAAATTTTTTTTATTTTATATGGTTTTTTTTTTTAGTTTGAATTTAATGAAAAGAAAAAGAAATTGAAAAATAAAGTAAAACTTAAATGGTGTAAATAAAATAAAAAAACAGATCAATACATGCATCAAACACACCATAATACATCCATAGACCCATCATCCGAGCAACCATCATCATCCATATCCACATAGCCATTCATCCGTACAAACACCATTTCAACATTTATTCATATCTACACACATCATCTAAGAAATTAGCAACCATACATACACCAAACATACATACATACACATCATTCATTCACCCCTACACAATCTCACAAAAAACATACTTGCATTCGCCACCCCACCGATCTATAGACAGACGGGACTTTGTCCAAACCGACGGGGGGATAGCGGAATATTGATTATCCCACCCATAAGCAATTCAGATACCAGACCGAGCTCGAACTAGGGTTTTCTTTGGGCTCCGGCTTCTGCGCTCGGGATAACTTTAAGTTTAATTTTAGACCGGAGGTTTGTTTGAGCGGACAGTTGGGACAGGTTTTTTTCTTTAATATTTGGGTGAGCTTTTGGGTTATGGGAATGTCCTGAGGAGGAAAACTTAATGAAAATTTGTAGAGTTAGCTCGTTTTTAAGGGACAAATCCACGTATGGGCCAACGATTTGCTAAGGTAGCGGGAGGGTAGGCCAGGAAGCAAAACATGAGCTACCCGTCAAGGAAGTGATAGGTAGAGATGGTCATGAATCGAATTATTGCAAGGAATTGGGAACATTAAAGAAGGTTAGTTTCTTCTTTTTTTACAACTAATAGTTTTTCTGATTTATTCACCTTTTACCTTATACTTTTTTATTTAATATTAATTTTTTTATTAGCAATATTTTTTGATGCATTTGCTTCTAAATACATTATTTTTTTTTGGACAATGGCTTGTGGATGGTTTAGATGGCGAATTCAGGCCTCTACTGGCCTAACCTGGCAACATTTTAAAACCTAAGCTCACATCATAACCATCAACCGGTTCACACCAAAAGTTATTGGCAATTTACGTTTTGGAGGCCAACATTGTTCGTGTTATTCGTGTCATACGGCCAATAAAATGCTTGAAAATCTGGCTCAAACTTGGACGTCCAGAATGTCCCTTTCCAAGTACAGACATGCGATGCACACATGCCCAAAATTGTTTTCAAGTATTTAGGTCTTACGTTGATTCCTGCCCTAAAGTTAAACTTTTCTATTGAATTTTTTTTAAAAATTTCTTAAAAAACTTAATGTGGTCTATTTTTTTTGCTAATTAAGCCAACAATTCCAATATCAAATCTAACTTGGGTTGGTCACAGAAGGCTGGTTATCAGGTTATATGGTTATTAAGTTATATTCACAATAACAAAACACATTTATTAAAAGTTTTTTTAAATATATTTTGTTGCTGTTAATATACCTACATAACCATTTAACCCATTAATCCGCCTTTAGTGAACAGTCCAACTATATTCCAGGCTCTTTACCGAAAGTTAAATAATAAACGTATTAAATTCCCTAATTTAAAGTTTTTCAAAAATCAAGATTTTGTTTGTCGTGCTTAATTCCCAATTTTTATTCTTGACGAAAACACTGAAATTTACTGTTCATATTTCCAAACAACTTTCCCATTAATGTTGTAATTTCCCATATGTTGCTACTTACTACCTTCATTTACCTTAAAACTTTTGTTAAAAAGTAATAAATTATTTCTTAAAAAAAAACTCATGATAATGTGGCATATAAACGCATATAAACACACATGCACACTTGTAGAAAATAACTCTATTTTTCACTCTATGGTTGGGTGGGAGCAAAGTATTAAAATGTAGATATAATGTTAAAGGCTCAAATGAAAGAGAACATGTAAATTAAAAAAAATATAAATTATAAGTTTGTCTAATCTAGAAGGTATAACGGCCTAAAATATTCCATGAAATATGAAATATATGTAGCAAAAAAATAGGGACACCTGCTGTTGGCATTGCATATAATTTAGTTGTGATAACTTTAATTAATACTGAAACAACTAAATATTGTATGCACATGAATTTTATTTACATAACCACTATTTTTAAATATATTTAAAATCAAAAAGTAATTTCAATTTTTGGGAATACAAAATTTTAATTTCAAAAGATTTTGTTATTCGTGCTTAATTCCCAGTTTTTATTATTGATAAAAACACTTAAAATTTATTGCTGATGGGATAAGCTATTCCTATGCGCATTTCACTGGTTGCTTAGGCCAGATCATCAGGAAACTTCATCCATAAAGATTTTAGAAAAACTAAAGATATTAAACCAAATAAAACTGTTAAGCGTATAAGACTTATAGCAACAGTTCTACTTGTAATAATATCAAAGTTTAAACAAAACACATCAACAATAAACAGTGGGTTTATCTCATCTTACATTCCCCACTACAATTAGTTGAAATTCTCTCAACATTAATTGTAGTTGTAAGTAGGTTAAGAAAAACAAAATAAAAACAACAACAACTTACAAAAGATGTTGTCAATTAAGTGTTTTTTTAGGCCGTGCACTTGCCTGTTTATTATCAAAAAGTAATTTAAATTTTTGGGAATACAAAATTTTAATTTCAAAAGATTTTGTTATTCGTGCTTAATTCCCAGTTTTTATTATTGATAAAAACACTTGGCCTAAGCAACCAGTGAAATGCGCATAGGAATAGCTTATCCCATCAACAATAATTTTCAAGTGTTTTTATCAATAATAAAAACTGGGAATTAAGCACGAATAACAAATATATTTAAAATCTTTAAAAACTTTGAATGTCTGCGTGGCTCATATTTGTTGCAAAAAAAAAAAAAAAAAAAAAAAACTGAAATCTGTATTCATTAATAACTTGGCAAATATGCTGTTAACCGGAAAAATTAACAAACAAAACCAAATTTTTTGTTGTACTTACAAATTTTCTTCTTTGAACAGAAATGGAAAAATTCATTTTTATAACGAATTGTAATTGTAAGTAGGTTAACAAAAAAAACAAAATGCAAAAAACTACTTGCAAAGCATGTTGCCATGTAAAAAAACTTACATGGCACCATGCTTTTGCAAGTTGTTTTTTGCATTTTGTTTTTTCTTAACCTACTTACAAGTACAATTAATGTTGGAAGAATTCCAATCGATTGTAGTGAGGAATGTAAGAAGAGATCAACTCACTGTTTATTGTTGATGTTTTTGTTTAAACTTTGATATTACTACAAGTAGACTGTTGCTTATGATTCTTATACGCTTACCAGTTTTTTTGGGTTTAATATCTTTAGTTTTTCTAAAATCTTTATGGATGAAGTTTCCTGATGATCTGGCCTAAGCAACCATTGAAGTGCGCATAGGAATAGCTTATCCCATCAACAATAAATTTCAAGTGTTTTTATCAAGAATAAAAACCGGGAATTAAGCACGAATAGAAAGCTAATTTAAGCATAATTCGGTTGCCCTTGACAATAATAATCATAACATGTTTAAACATTTTTCGTTTTATTGGAGGTGATCACACTGAAATATGTTTCTTAAATACAAAACACTGCTCTTAACAGTAGGAATATCAGAAAAAAAACCGATTCATAAAATTATAACATATACAACCAGGCTTTAAAAAACTCTGGTCGCAAACTAAATCTGTCGAAAAAAAACGAAAATGTGTGCAACTGTTCGCTTTTTGACTGTTTACATTTAATGAATCAGAAGTAAAAGCAACAGTTTTTTTTTACCAATGACAAATGAAGAAGAAGTTTGACTGACTTTGTGCAATGCCAAAAATTTATTATGAAATTTCTATAAAGAACCTTTAATTTAACACTTGCCCAAAATGTTTACATAAATCACTAATCTTAAAATATAAAGCTTTTTAAATCGTTTTAAAATGGTTTAGATTGATGAGTAGGTGTACTCTTTTATCTAAATCATTGATGTCAAAAATAAAATGTAGTTGTATTTGTGAGTAAAAAAAAAGTTACAATTACCCAACTAGCCATTTCTTAAGCGAGATATAACTTAACTGGAAAACAAAAATTTCGTTAAAAGCTTTTTTATAGATAAAAATATTATATACAACTCGCTCAAAAAAATACAAAATAAAGAGGAAAAATATTAAATATATAGTGATTTTTTCTTTAGAGCGTAATAACTCTTTTGTTAAATTTATAGACAAAAAGCTATTGGAAATTAAGGGATTTTTTCTTTGTCGAAAAAACTGCAGCATAAAAAAAATAATTCATTTATTCATACGAAATTTTAAGCAAACACGTATTCAATATATTTATGTTGTGGCCAGTGCTTTTGAAAAAGTTACCAAATGTAAAAAATTTCTTTTTTTCATTAAAAAGCATATCCCTTTCCCTATCATTAAATTTATTGATTGCATTATGAAAAGAATTAAAATGCCTTATCAATACATACTCTCTTCTTTCTTTAAATGTTTTGTAACACAAAACACATTGCATGTTGCCAAAAGCATTTAACATCATAAAATATTTTTCACACATAATTTTTCTTTTCTTGCACGTATGGTTTTTTGGGTAGTAAAAAAAACAAAAGACAAAACATCCGCTATACATGTGCTTTCGTCGCTGGCAAATCGACGACTGAATGAAAGAGAGTAAGAATGTGTGTGATTTTTGAGCTAGCACAATTGTGCAAGAAATTGAATGAATTTGACATCAATGATCTAAATCAATGAAGGGCAACACACACACTATCACATTTATGCTTGTGTGGGAAGCAGCAGAAAACGAATGACGCTCATCAACAAGTGCAACTGATTTAAAAAACTTTGACGAAATGACAACGAAGCAACAGCCGAACGTACATTGTCACCTACCACACGAAAAAGTTTATAATGTACATGTGTCGACGTCACACAAGCAGCAATTTTATTCCTATGCACGCGTACATAGGATTTGCTAAAGTGCCCTTCACTGATCTAAATATATAAAATTGTAACGTTACTGACTGAATTACTGACTGATTAATCATCGCTCAGCCTAAATCCCAGAAGCTAAAAACTCGAAGTATTGATTGGTCTCTCCCAAAATCGATCCACTGAGACGGGATTTTTGGAAATTCGAATGTTCAGGGGGTAAGAAATGGTAAAAACGGGCAATTAAGTAGCCTTATATCTCCAAAAATAAAAGAGAAACAAAATAAATTCAAAAAATTGTTGCGCTTTAGAAAAATATGCGGGTAGGTGTCTGGTCCTTTTTTTAGAGATTCGGCTCCTTTAGGGTGACATTGGCTAAAACCTGTAACTTGAAACATTTTTCCACGTTATCTAACTTTTATACTAATAAACTGATTTATCAAAATTTTATCATATTCATAACTTATCGAAAAAATACGAAAATAAATTTTGAACTTTCGTCAAATTCTAAGTTTTAAGGGGTGAAAATCGTACATATTTTAGTTTCCTTTTTTTCAATAATATTTTTGTCCATACAAAAGTATCACATTCGTAACATTTTTTTTTTAAATTCAAACGTTTTAGGGGTGAAAATCTTAATCATTTTTGTTCCTTTTAAAAGAAACCTATTTCTCCTCTCATTGACATATAAATAGATATTAAATTATGGGCTCCTACTACAGGGTGGGCCAACTTGGACTGACTGATTTGAAATTTTTGTATATAAAAATTTTTTTATTTATTTTTTGCAAATGAAAGTATAAATCAAAAATTTTTTTTAAGCTAAGTATGAAAAATTACATCTTTTTGATGGCGTTCATTCTCCTGTTGGCAATTAATGGCTCTACTCAATACATTTTGCATTACGTTGCGCAACGTATTTGACTGCAATCGAGCAATTTCTGTGCGAATGTTCTGCTTTAGCTCCTGAATATTTTGTGGTTTGTTGACGTAAACTCGTTGCTTCAAGAAAACCCACAAAAAAAATCTGGGGCCGTCAAATCTGGAGAGCGAGGTGGCTACGCGAAATCTGCATTTTTTGAAATTATTCGATCATCGAAAAGTTTTCGCAGAATTGCCATTGTGGCTCTTGTGGTATGAGCTGTAGCTCCATCTTGCTATGGATATGGATCAATAACTTTATCAGCCATGATGCCAGACCAAACAGTGCATCTGACAGGGTGTAATTGTCGCTGATGCAATGCTCTCGGATTCTCTGTACCCAAAATTTGGCAGTTCTGCTTATACACATACCCATACACCCATACGCCCTATGCTCCAGTGGGAGTTAAAGGAACATATATATAATATATATATATATATATATATATATACACCCATACACTGGGAGCCTCTGCAGTATTAAAATGCTGACGGTATTTTCTTTGCGTTGTAACAATTGATCGTCCGGAAACATAATAATATTCAACAATTTTTACACGTTCTTCCACTAAGTATGATGACATTATAAAATTTTTTAAAATTCTCTATTATCTGCAAAAAAAAAAACAAATAAAAATTACAAAAATTATAAGCCCACCCTGTACAATACAATTTTTGCTACTTTAATGGGGAGAAAAAAAGTTACCATGCTTTTTCAAATTTCTAAGAGTTTTCTTTAATTTCGTGTAGTGCACACCAGCTTAGGTGGAGAGAAAGATTTGCTATAGATTTTATTATATCGGTAAACTCATACTTACTATCAATGTCCATCCGTCTGTCTGGCTGTTTGTCAATGAAAACCTGTGCGCACAAGAAAGAAGCATTTGAAATATTTTTGCAAGAAGCATTTCTTTCGCCTTTACCGGTATAACATACCTGCTTGGTAGTTGGTTACAAAGTGTCGATATCAAAATTACTTGGTATTTATAGTTACTTGTATCTTTCACCCATATGCAAAATAAAGGATTTGATGCAAATTATGAAATGCATAAAGGAAAGCGATACATAAATAACACTGTGCTAGAAGTTGGCTCTTTTTATAGACAAGCTGGGCACTTAACCTAATTCGGGAACGCCGAACTTAATGGTGCTTACCGTTTTTTTAGGTTAGCTCTTGTTTTCGAGATGCAACCTCCTCTTACAACAAATATTCACGTCACTCAAAATCGGTTTAGCTTATTGAAAAAACTAAAATATCCGAAATTCCTTAATAAAATTTTGCTATAAGAAAGGTAAACCTTTTTTCTAATGTGCGCAGTTGTTTTAGAAACATATTTTTTTTTTTTTTTGGAAAAACAAATAATTTTTTTTTTATCAAAATTTCGAAATTTTTGTTTTTAAAAAATTCATAAAATTCTTAAATTTGGTGCCTGCAGTGCCTAGAATGTCCCTAGATGAGTCAAATGTATGACCAACCCCACTTTATTTTTCCTCACAATCCATTCCTTAAGAGGGCTCCCATACAAAATGTTCAATTTAGACTAGAAATATATTGAAAAAAAAGTCCCATAAATGCCCACGAGTTGCCCCTAGTGGGATAAAATGTATGACCGACCTCAATTAGTTTTTTGTTTTTACCATTTTCTGGAGACATACTTGCCCCTTATCACCACTTCTTAGGGGGGCTCCCATACAAATATTGCGTTTTATGAAATTCTCAAATTAATTAAAGTTTTTTGACTTTTGTTCCAATTTTTTATGAATTTTTAAAAAACCAATATATCGAAATTTTGATAAAAAAAAACCATTTTTTTATAAAAAAAAAAAGTAAGTTTCTACGACGACTGCGCATATTAGAAAATTTTGGTTTTATAGTTTTTTTAATAAACTAAACCGTTTTTGAGTTACGCGAATATATGTTGTGCAACCTTTAGCACCATTAGATTCAGCGTACCCGAATTATGTTAAAACGCCATGTGCCCGCCTTTTCTTTTTTTTCAACTAGCACAGTGTAATTAAACTACAGTATTTTATGTTTATATGCCCTGTTTAATAAATATATTTGGGGGATTCACAAGGTGTCATAAAGTCATACATATGTCTTAAAATAATAATATGAAAAAATACGACTGTTGTGAACAACCCCTCATAATTTAATGTGCTATTTTAAATTTAAACCAGCTGATTTAAGCAAACATCAGAGGCCTAAGCCGATCTTATTTGACGCCGCAAGTGTTTTGTTGCAAAATTTGATGGCCGCAGATTAAATTCGGAAGTTAGCCGGAAAAAAACTATACCATCAACGGCGACGGCTACAAAAACTAATGCGGCTCGGCTCAGCCGCACAGCGCAGGTCTCTTCTGATTGATTACGACAGCATAACAAACATAGCAAGCAAAAAAGTATTAATTTAAGACACTTTTTGTTTATAAAGCAACAACAATATTTTTAAACCATTGTAAAATTTTAGAACATTAAGACAATATAACGTGATAGCACACCTTGTAAATACCCCAATTATGTTGTGTAAAAACTATTGTATCTCAGAATGTTGAATTTTCGATATGTTAACCCTCTTACCGATGGAAGAGTCTCTCTTTTTGTATTTATTGTTGTCAAAAATTCGCTTAATAGCTATACATTTGGAAAAAAGATGAAGTTAACTTTAAAATAAAGTATATACATTAGGGCGGGTCGATTTTTTTTTTTTAATCGTATAGCAAAAACGTAATCTACATAAAATTTAAAAAAATTCTCCGAAGAAACCATGGGTCTAAAATAAAATCCTAATCCGCGCCTCTCGACTTGAGAATTTATATGCCGGCTTTTGGCAAAAAAAAAAAATGTTTTTTTTTTTTAAATAGCTTTTTCAAAAAAGAAATCGAATTGTCTGAATAAAATGGTTTAGTAAGGTTGTTCTTTTGCACTTTATATTTTTCTACACCCAAAATTTTTTTAAATATAAAAAAATATTCACGCAAGTAAAAAAGTTTGTTTATAATTTTGTATATAATATTTTTTTCTAAGGAACATAGATAAAAACATTTTTTTTCATAATTTAACAAAAAGATTGAAAATACAATAAAAAAAATATTACAATCAAAAAATTGTTTTCAGTATTTATAAAATAACGTTTTTTTGTTAACTTATGTGTCCGGACGTGTCACAGAAAAGAATAGAGATGATGTTCTGGCAGTAACTATATAAAGTCGTGCCAAAGTACCTTGAATGGAAAGTAAAAACGACTTTAAAAAATTAACATGTAACCAATAAGTGAAGTTTTCTTAGTTTTCTATAATTGCAAAAACATTACTGAAATATTGTTTGAGTGAAAAAACTTTTTTTTGTTTTTATTTGCATTATAAAATAAAAATTGTTTATCGAAACAAGAAAAATTTATTTTATAAATACTGAAAATCATTTTTTGAGTGTAATTTTTTTTGTATTTTCAATCTTTTTTATTAAATTATGAAAGAAAATTTTTTTATCTATGTTACTTATAAAAATATCAAATACTAGAATTTAAACCGCTACTTCGTTAGCGTCTCTTTTTTCTTCGTGGACATATCTGTATGCCAAAGTTTTTTTTCTAGGTTTTAACTTGTTTTAATTCCGGAAATTCAAAAAGTACCAGTATATATACAAAAAGTACCAACAATTTTCCTCTTATTGATTCTTATTCATTCAGGACATTGCATCTTGAATTTTATGTTTCTAGGTCCAATACTTACGAAAATTCAAAAAGCACCAGTTAAAGAACAAAAAAGTACCAAAAAGTTACCTCATAGATTCGTATCCATTCAGGACATTGCATGTTGAATTTTATGTTTGAAGGCCCAATATTAACGATAATCAAAAAAATACCAGTTGTAGAACCAAAAAGCTGAAGAATGATATTAAGTTTCCCGTATTCCCCATTTTGGTACTATTTTTTCCCCCCCATTAAAGTATCAAAAATTGCAGTATTGTAGTGGGGGCCTATAAATCAGTACGAATATGGCAATGAATAGAGAAAAATGTTTATAAAAAAAAGTACCAAAAATAGTTACGATTTTCACCCCTTAAACTTTCGAATTTCGAAAAAGTACCAAATTTATACTCGTATTTTTTTTGGTAAGTTTCGAGTGAGGTATAAACTTTTTTTCTAAGTTTATTGGTATTTGCCTTACTAAAGCCTTTATGACACTACATTTTTTATTCATTAATTGATATAGAATTGAGAGAAAGAAACAGTAAATGTTAGAAAGAGCTAACTATACATAATGTAAATAAAGATTTTTGTTTTTTTTTTCTCTTGTTATGGTTTTGTTTCAGGGATGGCGTTGAGAATTTTTAAAATTGTACCAACAACCTTTAAAACTTTGACTTTTTTACCCTAATTGTACTAAAAGATTTTTTTTAGTTGAAATTAATTTTAATTATGTTCATAAAAAACACCAAAAAAAGGTATTATAAATCTTAGTTTAAAAAGTATCAACAAAAAAGTACAATTGAAACAACTTAGCCATCCCTGTTTTGTTTATTTTATTAAATGTTGCCAACTTTTTGTTTATGAGAAACCTAAAAACAGAAAGCGGTAAATCGCTGAATTTGCCCATAAACCGCTGATTCAGCAACACTTTTAATATTTCAAGCTGGAAATGTCAATTTTAAGTTAAACAATTTTACATTTTTTTGACATAACTTCATTTTTTATCGATAACTTTAGTAACATTTTTGACGGTTTGCCATTTATCTTAATACAGCTTAACTCTTTGCACTTGGTAAATTTTTGTATTACATTATATTTGTACTGCTCACCAAAACTTGAACAATGCATTAAAAATTTAGTGTCATAAGGGCTTAAGCAATTTTATTCTGAAAATTCGATTTCTTTTTGGGGAAAGCAAATTTTTTTTTTTTTTTGGCAAAGGCGTTTATATAAATTTTCAAGTCGAGAGGCGCGGATTAGGATTTTATTTTAGACCCATGGTTTCTTCAGAGAATTCTCTTAGAATTTTATGTAGATTACGTCTTTGCTTTACGATTTTTAATTTTTTTTCATCCATACAAATCGACCCGGCCTAATATACATATTTAAATTGGAAAATAAGCAGAAGACATTTTAGCGTTTTTAAATTTTTCTTTTCAGAGTCTAAAAAAATAATAATAGCGGCTTTAACGCAGCCAAAGGCTTAAGAAGGTTAACAGAAGTTCTTAGTAACATGCTTACTCACATGAGTCCTTTAAGCACAAGTGGTAGATTGATTATATTGCAAATATAGTTAAACTAACAGAGAAATAATGTTTTTTTATTTATGTCAAGGAAACGAATTTAAATCCATTTTTATTCAACAATTCGTTACAATAAAATACAAAAGAATATTTCTCTTAAATAAGTAAAAAAAAAAGTTCTTGTGAAAAGTTTAGATGCATATTTTTTTATTTTTTTTTTAATAGAACGTGGGAGTGATGACATTTAAAAAAAAAAACTTATAATATGCATTTATAGTTTTAAATGCAAATAAAGTTAAATATATTTTATGGAAAGCAACTGAATATTAAATGAGTTGGTATATAGAGATACATTTTATTTTGCCATAACAAAAAAATATTATCTTATTGATGACATTCACAAGAATTCGTTTTTCCTTGTGTTCTATTTATATTTTTTACTTTTAACAAGTCACAAAGTTTACTACTGTTGCATTTATTTCGCTATCATTCTCTTCACAACTATTAGTTGTGTACTGCTCCGTTTTTTTCTGGTAAATTTGATGCAATTTAAGCGCATTTTCTAATAGTATAAAATAAATAAACGTGATAAAATATTAAATTTTAAAAACAACTTTTTTTTCTTAAGTTTCTTATATAAATAGTACGATAATTGCCTTTAGAGTAAAAGTTAAAAAAGAGCTTATTTGCGAATCCCTTAAGTATGCAATTTAAAAAGGATGACAGTTGATATTATTGAAGTTCAAGGAAACGCTTGTTTATATGTTTTTTAAAAAATAAATGGTTGATGTAATTGTTTTTAAGTTTAATTTTAAAAATTTAAGTTTTGTTTTAATTTAAAAACTGACTTTTGGGTTTGACTACAGTTTTAATAAAATAGTTGCAATTATTAGTTTTAACAACTGGTGGCTACCTTAAGGCGAATTTAATGTTATTACTTACCGTTTTTAAGATTCTGAAAATAAAATTTTAAAATTTTTCCTTTGTTTGTTTTATTGTTTATTTATTTTTTATTAATTTTTAAGCTTAAAACTAAATTTTTGGAAATTATTTTTTTACGTTTTTTAACGTACATAAAAATTAGATACTACAATATTTATTCTTGACAAAAATTTTTTTATCTTTAAAATTCTTTAAGCATCTAAACAACTAAAAAAAATTATAATTTGTATGCAGTAAAAATATTTAAAAAACACTTTTTTCCTTATGGATTTTATAAAGCTAAACAGTAAAAATAATTTAACTGAAAATATATTTTAGAAAAAGACAAACGAAAAAAAATACTTTTATATTAGTTTATTATTAGTGTCAGAAGTGTTAAGTAAAAACAATGAAAACTAACACTTACAATTATTAACTAACATAGTTACAGACTAAAATATATAAATTTTTATTTGGACAAATTTATACACAATATTAATCTTGATTATCCGAGTTACAAGTTTTATTGTTGATGGAACGAAAATGTTTGAAACCCTGACTTAAGAAAACAAAATATGAAGAAAAGACTTGACAAGCCATGTACTCGAGTCATAACCACAAAAAAAAAAGCTTAAGCGATAGGAGATTTTTTTTTTTTATTTTATGTCATATACATTTTGTATGAAGGTTGTCGCTTACGATTAAATTGTTTTTGCTATAAAATCGTAACGATACCTTATGTGAACATTAGTGTGTAACAAAAATATTTTTTTTTGGACTTTCATTGGTGCTCAAGCATAATTAAAAGGGTAAAGTATGTTTGAGATTTTTTCCATATTTTTCGGAAGAGGTTAAGAGGTCGCTCAAGTCGAGTTTGCCGGTCTTTTTTGAGTTTTCTTCATAAATTTGTTAAATGATTTTTCTTCACTTTTAAGAAAATAATTTAAAAAGGAAAATTTCCAAGCTCTATTTTTGTGGGCAGAAATTATAAGTTTTTGCAATGCACTTGCTTATTTAGGTACCCTACATTACAATTTTTCCATAAATCTTGTAAATAAATAACTTCTAAACTTTTTATGAAAATTAAGAAAATTTGAATTTTTGATTATCTAGGAAACCGAAAAACACACGGATTTTAAGCAATTTAGTTGCAACTTGGGCTTCTTTAGAGCGCTATGCGATTTGCCGAAATATTTTGGGACTCCAAACATGACACAGACCCAAACCACTCAGTCAGAGTTCCCGGAAATTTCCGAGAATGAAAGAAATGTGCTATTCGTTTTTGAAAAAAAAATTAGGCTGGGATGTTAAAAACACGGAATATAAAACATTTTTGTTTGATTCGAGCTTTCAATGAAAACACTTATATTTGATTTCAAACTCCTGATAATCGTTAAACACTCTTAAGCCCGAGAAGATGAAAATAAACCTAATTAAAATTTGGTTAGTTTAAAGCAGTGCTTAGTTATGCTTAGCGCCCTTTTGGCTGGTGAAAAAACCAAATATTTTTCACAAAAACATAATGCACATCAGAAAAAAAAAACAAAAACCCAGAAAAATAATTTTAGTATCACTACAATTTTTCTGTTTTTTAGCGAAGAACAGAATACTATATAATGTTCCGTTTTTTCTTGAAAATAGTTACGAACGATATAAAGGGTTGTGTTCGTCTACACAAACACTTAAGATATATATATATCGTTCCTGGGTGTGTGAGCCGAACGCTAAATAATGTTCTGTTTATTTTCGAACACTGTCTTAAACCATCGTTTTAAAAACTGTTGAAACGTGAAAACACCACGTGCGTTAGAATAATAATAAGCAGAATAGGTATCAGTACATAAACAGCCTTGGAATAAGTAATAGGAATGGAAGCAATAACTTGAATGCGTATATTACCTGGTATCTTAGATAAAGTTGGCAAATATTGCGCATACACTTAGATTTGAAAAAATGTTTTAAAACAATAGGAAAACTGATCGATTCTGTTGGCCCTTTATTTCTTAATTTTCGAAATTGGAAAAAACATTTCATACGCTTTCGAAAATAAAAGAGTAAAAGTACAATATTCCGCTGTGCCGAATCTTTGATACCCTCCACCATGCGTAGGAAAATTTATGGCGTAGGCTTTACACATTAAACTATGAGCCGATCATAAAAAAGATTTATACGTAATTTAATTTCTAGTCATATAAAACACAATTGGATCTAATATCAATAAAATATCATAATTTGTTATGGACCCATCATCACGAAATTCGGTAAAGTGATTTATAGTACTATGGAACTATGACGCACAAAATTTTACTACAATAGCATAATTTGTGACGTGTTTTTTTTTTATATGACAAAGAGTGGGACACGACCTCTGTCGATTTTAATGAAATTTGGTGAGAAGGTTCGTTTTATCCTATTAGGAACATATATGAACAAAAAAAATTAAAAAATTTTTTTTTTTTTTTCAAAAGTTATGTCATATTCAAAATGTCATAATTTCGCCAAATTAGCCAAATGTGTTGAGCTTAGTTCTTCAATACCTCGAAAACTACTTTACATACGAATATGTTTTTAATGTCATTTAAAAGAGAATACTTGCGCCTACAAACCATATATTGAAAAAAAGATTTTTTTTTGAAAAATGTAATATCTGCAAAATATTAAAGTTTAAAAACGGACTTAGTCAAAACCCTATTTTTTATTTGGCTGATTTTTTTAATATATATATGTTGGGCAGCTTTCTCCATTTTCGAAATAACGGTACATCTCGAAAACAAGAGCTAACCCAAAAAAAGGTTAGCACCACTGGATTCAGCGTGCCCGAATTAGGTTAAAACGCTAAGTGCCCGGCTTGTCTGTTTTTTTGCAACTAGCACTAGCAGATTATTTTTTAAAGGTTTCAAAAGCAAAAAAAGCATGTCTTAAAAAAGAAAAAAAAACACCTCCTTCAAAGTTTCAGGATTTTTAAAGAACATTTTAAAGTATAAAATAAAAAAAAATCAGACAAATAAAAAAAATAGGTTTTTGACTTAGTCCGTTTTTAAAAGTTAATATTTTGCAGATATTACATTTTTCAAAAAAAAATTTCTTTTTGTTCATTATGTTCCTAATAGGATAAAAGGAACCTTCTCAATGAATTTCATTAAAATCGATACAGGTCGTTTCCCACTCTTGGTCGATTTGACATGAAATAACCCATGAGGCCTTTTAAAAATTTTCTAAAAATTTCGTCGGCTTAGCAAAATGGTCACAGTATCTGCGAGAATCCTGCTGACAAAAATTTTGTTTTATGGTTTCGGAATTAAGCAACAGCAGAAACATGACTAAGATTTATTTATTAAGTATAATATCAAATTCTAAATCACAATTTCTGTTGGATTCATGGACTAAGCCAGTAGAAGTAATTTATCAATTGAGCTTACCTTAATCTTGTGCAATTGCCTAAAAAAAATTAGGTCGGATAAATTCGATAAGAAACTTTAATAATTAACAAACGACAATTGAATTAAGCTGATTTAAAAAATCTGAATCTTCAGTAACCTTAATGATTTATTTTTGTTTATCATAATTTAAGTCACCCTTAACTCTTTCAACCTTGTGTTTGGTGAAGGCCATTTACAGGCATGTCTGTGTGTCTGGATTATTATTATTATAACTTGTAATGAGCTTTATCGCTGTAATTTTCATAAAAATGCAATTTCAATGATAAATAAAAATAAAACAATAATAAACTGATAAATAAATGCACAAGTATATACAGGTAAAGTGTAAATTTAATGTGTGTATGTGTTGTGTATGTGATAATATGAGTTTGTTAAGTAATCCACTGCCATAACATGTCTTGCCTCATACATTGCTTCATTAGTTGTATCAACATTCATCATCTGTAGTTGTATAACTGCCACAAAAACCACTTAGTGCTGTATTCATGTTGGTATTCGATGTTGGATTTGTTGTTGCCGCCATAAGGAGAGCCCCTCAAAATGATATGCCCAGAGGAAGAGCTGAGGGGGCGCAAAGACTTAACGCACTGCGACTTTCGGAAACAGGGTGATATCGCATAGGTCGACCTGATCTGAAAGGAATTGAATAAAAAAGAGTTTATATGACTAACAGATATTTAAAAGTTGGTGTATAGAGGGCCTATTTTGGAAAAGACGAATCAAGGCGAATTCATAAAAGGTGGCCTCGGTAATAAAAAAGCGAATGCGATCGGCCCGACACTGTAAAAAAGTACAAAATAAGAACATCACTTGACAGAAACAAAACGTAAACACATATAAAAAATAGTCAGCTGGGCTTTTACAGACCTTTTAATGAATTCGCCTTGGTATGAATAATATTAGCAAATTCCTAAAAATTTTAAATTCTCCTGGTAAATTTTTGCACTGTCATTAAGTTAAGCTGTATTTTGGTAAAACTATATGGTTTAATTTTCTAGTTATAAAGGTTGGTCCAACGATAATGCACGATGTTTATTGTGAGTCACACTGTAACGTCAAATTTTTTGCCAAACTTAATTTTACATTTCTCTGTTTAAGTGTTTGACAAATCCAACCATAGAGAGGTACGCAATGCGCAGCGTGTTAAGATTATTGAAATCTTTTACGAAAATGGGCGTTCAAAACAAAATGCATTTCGTGCACTTCGCGTTTTTTTTTTTGGTCAGCATAACCGACCAAATGTGTCCACAATCGGAGAATTGTGCGCAAATTTCAGCAAACCTCTGGGGCCTAATTATGGCAGTCGTGATCGAGTACTTTCTCGATTCGAATGCAATTTTATTTCAGTCGATACTGAACGAATTGAAATTATTTTTTCAGTATTGTGAAACTCAAATGAATGCTTTACAAAACTGAAAAAATAATTGCGATTCGTATTGACTGAAATATTTAGATATTAAATTGCTTTCGAATCGAGAAAGTACTCGATCACGACTGCCAGAATCAGGCCCCTGGTCTGTAGGAAATGTGAAAACACATGTTTGGTCGGCTTATGGACTGGCGGCGTCATCCTTCCGTACTTCTTCGATTCTTCGAAAATGAGGTCGGCTAAGCAGTAAACGTGATTGGTGTTCGCTATTAGAAGATGGTAGCGGACTTCTTGTAGCCAGAAATTGAGAATATGGACCTGGACAATAGGCAGTTCCAACAGTATGATGCCATTTGCCACACATCTAACAAAACAATGACTTTTCACGCGAGAAATTCAATGGCCGTCTTGGCGATGTAAATTGTCTATTTACAGGAAAAAGTGTGCGTTAATAAGCTAATAATAATTCAAGAGCTAAAGGATGAACGCATATGAACGTATAGAATTATGCCACCGACGCTGTGGCGAGCCGATATTTTGTTTCACATATAATTTTCATCATATAATCATAAAAAATATAAGGAAAATTCTGTAAAATCTTTCTGTTTTATTTACAACTAACATCGTGCGTTTTGGTTGGTACGCCCTTTAGTATAATTAAAAGCAATTCTATCTTCCTATTATGCTCTTTTTACCGGCTGAAAGCAATGCTTTTAACAATGACCTGTTCATTTGCTTGGCTATATATTCCTCCTGTGCTTTGTAGCCGACGCTATCAAAACTCTACTACAAAATCAGCTAAGTTTTTCTAAATTATGGGAAAAAAACAACCTTTAAGGTATAAATAAAAACTACCACGTGGTTTTCTGAAGAGGCCTTATTTATAACCATTTTAAGCTTATCTTTCAGGTTCTCGTGGTCAGATGTGTTGGGACTAACGTGAGTATCTGCTTTTTCGCACAGTAGGAAATTTTGGAAAAACTGGAAATAATTCTTAATTTGCAAACATTTGGTCTGATTGGAATAAACTCTAAAGTCGCAATTAATTTATATGCAAAGTAACTAAGCTATTTTTAAAAATTTCACAATGACTTCCACAATTCCCAAAATTATTAGTTCCCTTTTACTTATGAAACGTATATAAACTCCCATTGTGTATCGGCCTATCTCCGCGGTGCTCTTAGCACTGGGTGAAAATAATGTAAGACCTAACGGCCTTTGTGTTATTCACATTATGCTTTCGCCGTTAGAATTATGGCTTAGCAATCAGTGGAATGGCGAGCACCATTATATCTCATACTTATAGACTTTAAGAAGGCTTTTGACACACTCAACCATAAGGCTGTATGAGCTCGAAAACTTGGTTTGGCTAAAAATAAATATACCCAAAACAATATCGCTCCGCCGTTTCTCCGTATGCGAACAAGATATTGAGGATGTAAAGTACTTCTGCTTTCTGGATAGCACAATTAATACAACTGGTGGCAAAGCAGCAGATACATATATCCAGTGACATATATAAGGCACGGAGTGCATTTGCCCAATTAAATCCGGTTTGGAAATCGTCTAATATTTCGAAACACAGCAAAATCAATATATTTTTTTAATTCCAACCTTAAATCTATTCTGTTGTATGATTGCGAGACTTTGAACATGGCACCACGTGATATACCATGTCTTCAAGGGTTTCTCAACAAATGCCTTCGCAAGATCTAGCGTATTTTCTGGCCAACAAGCAAATTTGGATGGAGGCAAACCAGCAACCTATTAAAACAGAAATAAGTAAACGGAAGTGAACGTGGAGTTGGGTAGACCACACCATCCGTAAACCAGACGGTGCACAGTGGCTGAAAATTTTATTTCATTGGCCAAAAGTCCAATTTTTGTTTGTCACCGATTCCAAAAATTTTATTTTTATTTAATAGTAAACATATTAAAACTAAGGTAGCCAAAAAATTAGGTCAAAATATTGGTAATTGTGGCTGTGCCATGTTGCTAAACACAACTTTTTTTTTTAATTCAGAAAAAAGTGTTTTTTTTTAATATTTAATCCGAAAAAAATTATCATTGCACAAAAACTATCAGCGATAATGACCTGCCTGCTTTTTTGCTAGGTTGCTAGTCTTGTTACCTTTAAAAAGGTGATATTTGCGACTGTTGTGTTATTTTATGTTGTTTATGATGTTAGGACATATTTTCTAAACTACTATATTTTTGTCACACACTTTTTTAATTTTAATGAAATTACTCCAAAAAAATTTCTAAACTACTATATTTTTGTCAAATTTCAATTTTAGTAGAATAGAACTTTTGCGGATCAAAAGGGATTAAGAAGGTTCTACCACTGATAGAAAGGTAATTTTAATGAAATTACTCAAAAAAAAATATTTACAATTTTTTTTTATTCCGCAAAAATGTTTGCAGAAGTAACAGAAATCATATGCCATTGTCTTCAAAAAAAAAAATTGATCGTGATCGAAAATAATACATATAAAAAATTTTATGAATATTACACAATCAGAAAAACGTATAGCTACCCTTATTCATCCTTATCCATTACACTATGTCACACTAGCGTATTTTATAGTAGAATAAAGAGCTTAGACACGCGTTTACGCTAAACAGGTATATTGTGAATCCCACCTTAGAAGAAATTTTTAAATTTTGTTTGGTCTTTTTATTTTATTTGTTTTTATGACTCAATAATATTCCATGACCCTATAGCTATGCAATTGCGGCCCTTTGTTCCTTCTAGGAACCACAGGACATAATATATATATATATATATATAGCTATGCAATGCGTTGTTAAATTTGTGTCAGGTATTTTATAGCATATAAATAAAAGGATTTTAAGTTTTTTAATCCTCCTTATTCTACCTGTATTTGGTATGAAAAAAGTATGAAAAGGTTTAAGTAGTAGTGACATTCGGATGCAAACTCGGTGGATATAATATATCTGAGCAATAACAACGTTTTTCATAAACATGGAGAGCGTCAGCTATAAAGAATTGGCCGGAGAGTATTTTAGAAACAAAAACGAGGAAGATGTTAAAAATTATATTCGCAAAAAAGGAAACTTAAATTCATATAGCACTGAAATACAATTGGACTTAGAGAATAAATTATCTGTTTTCATAAAAAATTTAAAACAGCGATACAGGAAAGTTGATTACAGCAAAGATAGATTTTATAAGAGCTTTGCAAACTGGTTAGAGAACGAACTTTCTGCCAAGATCGCTTCAGAAACTTCAAATCAAAACACACGTGGAAGACCACAAAAATCGGTGGACAACTGTAGCGATAGATCTAAGTGGCGGAAGCTTAAGGATATAAATGAAGAAATCGGATATAAAAATATTCAAGATACTTTCCTACATCAATTACGATCACAGAAACAATTGACAAAAGTGGATATCATTGAAAAAGTTGTTAAAGCTAGTACATTGAGAACAAAACGGATTCTTAAAAGTATGCCAACTCCCTCCGAGCGATACAAGACAATTCACAAATGAGGAGGCATTAGCATTATTTCTGGATTTGAAATTAACAAAACAACAATATATTCAGCTCAGATTGCGTGCGATTGAAAAAAGCTCAAATCTGTATCCAGCATATCATAACATAACAGCTGCTTAAATGGACTGTTTGCCATTAAAGGACACTATTACAATCACATCAATTTCGGCAGAGGTACAACTACAATCTCTACTTGATCACACAGCCGAACGCTTGCTACAATCAATAAAAGAAAATGAGTTAAAGAAATATGGAAACACAAAGTTAATTCTTTTTTGTAAATGGGGATGTGATGGTTTTTCCGGACAAAAACAATACAAACAAGTAGTATGTGAAAATATTTCGGACTCAGATATGTTCATGGTATCATTTGTACCATAGCGATTAAAAAAGATTTTGGAAGATTCAGAGCCTTCGACTAGTACAACGCAAACAAAGGATATTTGGAAAAATGAGACACCATCTTCTACGAAATATTGCAGACGTATTAAATTTGAATTCAAAAAAGGAAATTCATGATGCCATTAACAAAGAAGTTAGTGATATCAAGGCCCAAATTGCAATACTACAGCCATTACAGTTAGATTTAGATGGGCAGCAAATTGAAGTTAGCTACCAATTAGTGCTAACAATGATAGATGGAAAAGTAGGCCAAGCTTTGACTAACACGAAGGCTGCAACCAGCTGCATCATATGCCATGCAACATCAAGCCAATTATACCAAGTCCCGATAAAATCATTAGATAATACTGATGCATATGGATTTGGATTATCACCACTACATGCAAGAATACGACTTATGGAACACATACTTAAAATCAGTTATGATTTTGATTTCGGATCTTTAGGATCAATAAGAAACAACGAAACATGTTCAAGATGAATATCGCAAATTTGGGTTGATTATAGATCAGCCGAAACATGGGTCAGGCAATACAAATGATGGCAATACCGCAAGAAGATTCTTTTCAGATCCAGAAACAGCATCTGAAGTAACAGGTGTTAGTTTTAACCTTATTTTTAGATTTAAAATAATCCTAGAAGTACTTGCGTGCAATGAAGAAATTGACTCTAGAAATTTTAGAGATTTTGCTAAGGAAACTGAAAAAATATATACAACCAAGTACCCATGGAGAAATATGTCTGCTACAATTCAGAAAATCCTTTATCATGGAGAAGATGTCATTAAATATCAGTTGGTGCCATTTGGAGATTTATCAGTGGAAGCTCAGGAAATAAGGAATAAGGATTACAGATTTTATAGAGAGCACAATACTAGACAAATTTCACCACGAAATTCCACTAATGAAGATCTATTTAATACAAAGATGCCCAAGGTAGTAGTATTGGAGAGAGTGACGAAATAACACTGGACGAAAACAATTTGCGATTCACTTTATTTAGTCGTAAACGAGATTGCGACGAAAGCACATGTGTGGCGGGTGTTGTAATTTTTTTTCTGTTTCTTTGTTTAACAAAAGGGAAATGTAAAATTAATGAATGTACATATTTTAGTTATACTCTTGATGAATGTATTTATTTTAGTAATACTCTTGATGAATGTGTTGAGAGATATATATCTATAATACATACATATATAATTTATATATGCGGACATCTTAATGTCTTATGACAAATAAGACATTGCATGTCATCAAAAGCATAAAATACTTTTCGGCTGACATCATTAATATATCGCAATAATTTTAATTTATATGTTCACTGACAGCAGTCTCGATGACGATTAAAATGTAAAATAAGACACAGGAGTTCTGCAAGTGTAGTTTGTCTCTCCCACTCAACATGCTGATTTCCTATTGGTTAAATGACGATCAAACAAAAGAGCGTAAGTATACGTGTGAGTTTTATTTGCTGATATCAGCCACTACTGGGCATCTTTGATTAAATGTATTATTGCCAACGTCAGATCCGTTCATCTCCAGTATTCGAAATCAACGGAAAGTGGAACATCGGGATTTAGATGAAGAAGTCAAAAAACTACTAAAGAACAGAAATAACACAGAACAGAAAATGGAATATTTGCAATCAATCTTTCAATTAAATGAACAATAATTATAATTCATTAGATCTAAGACAGACATTGTATTAGTGAAAAATAATAATAAACAGAAACTCACATTGTTACAAAAGCTATTAAAATCTATTGCTGCTATAGTTTTTAAAAGGTTTTTTTTTATCCACATATGTATGAAATGCTTTAATAAATAAATAAGAATAAATAAGTGTAAACAAATTTGAAAGCAAACAATTGTTTATTTTTCAGCAATAATAGCAAAGTTTCCAGTGGATTTTGATATTTTTTTTTAATGTTAAATTTTTTTTTATAGTGTAAACATTTAATTTTTTTGAGTGTCCCATTATTACAAAAAATGTTAATGATTATTATTTGACCCGAATTCTCCCGGTTTATGAAATAATCGTCCGATTGTTATATTATTTGGTTCACTGCATGTCTAGGATACCTTTCGTATATATCTGCAAAGAGAACTAGCATATCGGGTCTAGTTTTCGAGAAAATAGATGTCGTCATATGACGACGCTATTAAAATAAAGGTACAAAAATTTCAGTGATTTGCGATGTTTTTCCTCCTAGCATCCAAATGATTTCGTTTTGCTTTTTCTCATGTATCTATTTTTGTTAATTTGTCTTGTGGTTTGGTGTTTGTGGGAAGCACTCCATTGTTTCTTCGTATTTCAGGAGGTGCCAGAAGTTGATTACGAGACGAAGTGTTAATATTACCTTCGATTTCCTCATCTGAGTCTTCATCAGTCAAGACGTCAACATATGGAGGTACGAAGTAAAATTCGTTTGATACATTTTTTTTATCCTAAATATCCAAAATGTCCGCGACACTAAGAAATTTACTGATAAAAAACCGAAAACAAAAAAAAACTTAAAATCAGATAGTACTCGTTGTATCATAGTGTCGTCATTTGACGACAACCAGATATATTCTCATAAAAATTATATTTCTTCTACAACTCGAATAAAGATTTTTAGCAAGAATCTTGTAAACTAGTATTAATTTTTATTTTATATTACTTTAGGGCACATTTATAAAATTTATTAAGTTTTTGACACTTACTTTCTAGCCGAACTCATAATTCTGAACTTTTTCAAAAAACTCTCACAAAAAACCATTTACCACACACGAACTCTTTGAATCACAAAGCTGAACAATTTTTTTTATGGAAAAGTAATTAACACACAATACAATTGATATTACTTTATTTGTTTCTATGCAATAATAACGGCTCACCAGCAAGTTGAAGCTGCCAATGTTTTTGTCTTCATATGACGACGCTAGGAGAATTCGGGTTAAATCTATAAATTACATTTTTAAATAATTAAAAGAAATAAAAAAAAAACATATTGCACGCTAAAGTTAAAAAAAAACTAAAGTTCCACTTTGCCCTTAAATTCCCCAATAACTTTAATGAAATTTAAAGCGGAGAAAGTTTAAGAATCTATCTGTCGATAAAAAAAAAATTTCACTAAAATATCTCCTTCGGTTCAAAAGTTACAGATTTTTGGCCAACGAAAAACGATTTTCAGCCACTGTGCTGTGATGAAATTGCCAAGAAATGCCTTGATTGGAACCCGCAGAAAAGCAGACGTGTCAGGAGACCAGCTCATATCTAAAAACAGCGACTAACAAGAGAACTTTTAAGATTGCCGATGCAGTGCAACGAAGTCATGCATCAAGCCGTCGACAGAGATTATTTGAACCACCTTGTTATGGCCCTATGCTCTCCCGAGGAGTGAAAGGAACATATTTGGGAATCAAACCATAATATCAGTTAATAATAAAATAAATATATCTAAGTTAAACGTTCCACCGAACTTAAAATAACAAGGTTTACAAACAGCTGCTTGCGCTTCATTTTGAAAATCTGGTGGCCTAACGTCATAAGCAATGACGAACTATATAGAAAATGCAGCATTGAGCCTATCCAAACGATTATTAAACGAAAAAAGTGGAAATATGCCGCCAAGTCCTTGACTGAAACCGACAAGGCAGTAGAAGAAGAGGTCTGCCAAAGACTACTTGGGAAAGAATCTTGCTAAATGACATCGAAAACAGCGGAAGAAACTGGAACAAAATAAAATTACTTGCAAATAATCGATTATCTTGGAGAAACTTTGTAGGTGCCCTATGCTCCACAGAGAGTTAAGTGAACTGTAGAAGCGGAAAAAGAAGATGTATCTAGTGTATTAAGATTTAAATACTGTAAATACTGTGTTGTAGTGTATAATATAGTCGAGCTAAGCCGACTACACTTTTATAATGCTTTAATTTCATTATCATTTCTACTATTTTCCTTTTAACAAAATATTATATAAATAAACTTTGCGAAAATATATATGTTACGTACCGTAAATTTAATGTTAGCGTTGCCACTTTATTAAAATTAAATCTAAATACTTTTAATTTGCTGTTTCGATGCGTTTCACAACTAATCGAATTTGGCGTGTAAGTACTTTGTTCGCATGTTGTGCTGCAATTGAAATGATGATGATGATGATGATGATGATGTTGAAACTCTGGTGACGACCATCGGCTAAGCTTTTTATATGTAAGTTGCTGCTTATGTTGGTTTTGTTGCTGTTGCTATTAATATTGCTGCTAGTAAAACCTAATTGTGGTAGATTGTTGCTTCTGTTAAAACGCACTAAGAAACTTCTATTTGGATGGCTTAAAAATAGCGAAAGAAAAAAAAGAAAGAGAGATAGATAGAAAACAAAATTGTTGTCATTTTTATTAGAATTTTTTTTTTATAATTCTCTTTATAGTTTGTTTTGTGGCCCACTTTTGTGGGCACTTAGTTGTTTAATATTTTTATTATTTTATATGAAATAAAATGTTTTAAGTTGTTAGTTTGTTGTTGAGATAATAGTATTTACGAAAAACAAAAAAATAAATAATAGTTAAGTCTGACTGCCGGGCAAGCACTTGTGTGCTAAAACACAACGAAAATTATGAAATTTTATCTCTATGTTTTGTGAAAAGGAAAACAAATTTTTAACTGGTGCTGCACAGTGGGAAACATTAGAAAAAATATGTAGTTTTTAAACGAATGGTTCGGTTAAAAAAAAAAATAATAGTAATACAGGTGATGTCAAATTTAAATTTAAAATAAAAATTTTCGAAAGAGTGTTGCCAGAAGTAAGAAAAAATCCCTTCATTTGGGGTTTTCACTAAATAAAAAGGAAAATTGGATAGAACTTTTAAGTTGCTTTAATTTTCACTTCATATAAAAATGATAATTTTTGTGCAAGAGACAAGGCCTCATTGACATTTACCGTGAATAAAATTTACGATTCATTGATTCGAAATTTATTCAGTGAACTTAAATAAAAAATCGTTACTTATAATAATAGGAAAACAATGGTGTACGAATACTATTGGACAACAATTGGTGCCCAGCGAACCAACTATTGCTCTTTTTGTGGCGATCATAACGTTACTTATGCGAAACCCTGTTCTAAGAAACATTTTTTTTATACCAAAACATCTATCGATATAAACGCTCAAAGCTATTTGACCGTTTTTAGTAATATTTAACCCGGTAGTTCCCAGTGTCACCTATAGGTGACGAAGATAAGTGATAACGATAATGGAAATACTAGAGACTGGATATGACCCTGGCGACATCACACTGTACCCTCTTGTGGATGGGGAGGTAACCGATGGAGAGCTGAAGACAAAAATTAGGCTAACTTCGATCACTGTCTTAGTTGAATATTAAAAATGTGTAGTAAATTATGCCCAGTGTCACCTGTAAGTGACGCTACAATAAAATCGGAATTAGCAATATTTTTTTTATTGGATTTTTTACTTACATATATGATTTGAAAGTAAAATCAGTTTTGTTTTCATTACTGAAGTATGGGAATTGCCGGGTTAAGTTATTAGACCCATAAAGTTTAAACCTCTTACTTATTTAATCTAAAGGACAATTTTTTTTTTGATTTATACGATTTTAATAACACTTTTAGTTTGAAACTCTGTTAAAAAGTTTAACTACTTATTTATAAGTTTTTATAATTATCCGTTCTAGCGTGTGTAAAACAGTTTAACTTTTTTTACCACTCACTGCCCTCTTTCATACGTATACGTGATATAAAGTATTAAAATTTTAAATATCACTCATACGTTTTCCATAAAGTTTCTGTTTTTTTTACCACAATTTATTTGTTTTACTTCTTAGGAAACCTCAAAAAAACACTTAAAATGTTGAGCAAAGTTTATTTTTTCCGGCTCTTATAAAGATTTTTGTTTGCTTAGATTTTTTTTTCCTAGAAGAGTGGCATTATTTTAAATCTTAAGTGAAAAATAAAAAACTTTTATAACATAATGGTCATACTAAATGTCGGTCTAAATAGAATTAAGCACATGCGAAAAACGTGGCAAAAAAGAGCAGCTGGAAGTTAATAATAAAAGGCCTTCAAAACAAAAAGACTACAGAAAAAGTTTGTCAAACTAACTTAGCTTTAGAAAATTTGTGGAATAAAAATGCTGGAAAAAAGAAATAAATGAACAAGTGCAAAAAGAGAAATGAAAACAGTTTAACTTATGTTGGAATAAAGTCCTTCCGTTTCCATGAAAAAAACGAAAAAATCGATTGGGCTAAGGGACTTGATTAATGAATGTCATTCAATTGTTATAAGAATACAAAAATAAATAACAGCTCATGCCTATGCTGCCCATTCTTAGCTTCAAATAGTCTGGCTCCTCCTTTAACTTTACCCATGACTTTATTTTTACATAATTTCCAAAGCTTTCGCTATAACTTCATCTCGAATATTTTTTTTTCGTTGTGATATGTCCTTTGACTTATTTACGTAGACACGCTCTTTCTTGTTTCCCTAAAGAAAAAAGCGAGAGCGGCTAAATAATACTGGTCTGCAAAGAAAAGTTTAAACCTCTGACACCATTTGAGAGTCCACAATCGCGATAAGTATGCGCGAATTTCAGCAAACCGGGTCTGTAGGAAATGTGAACTGTATTGAAGAATAAGAGATTTGCTGTTTTGCACAAACGAAAAACAAAACATTGGCTATTGATAAAAAAATTAAAAATGTTAATGGCAGTGGCAAAAACAAAAATAACAAGCATCTAGTTGATGGATGCTTTTAACACTGCTATTCACTGCCATTTTCGTTTACATATCTCGATTGATGCTTGTATTTGGTTTACTTTTGCTAGCAACTCGGCAGCGAAAAAGATGCACAATATTCCTCTCAAGCAGCGGTTAATAAAAGTTTGGAGTCGTCTTGTAATGTCGCTTGTAACCCTACAGGTTGCAGACCCATAAGAAGTACCGACTTAACATTTCACATATGGCCAAATATCATTGTGGATCTTAAACACTGATTGCAAAATAAGCCCAAGCATGTTGCGTTTCTTTATTAGGAGCTGAAGCTATCTAACCCCCACTGTTTTTTGAAAACTGCCAGCAGCTTCTGTTGCGGAGAAACAACACCAAGGGATGAGCCTTCCTCGAGCAGGATTTTCTGGAGCACCATTCCCGCTTTTTTTGGGCAAAGAATGGATCCTTTTAAAAAAATCGCTCCATGATTCTGCTTACAAATACGTCCGCCAAATAAGCATAAAAAGAAGTAACGAAAAAGGCAAGTCTCTTTAAAATTGTAATAAAACAAGGAACATGTCACTTTCATTTTAACATAAACGACTTTACAAAATTTTGTTTAGATAATTCAAAAAATCATTACAGCTCTAGAAGTTCGAATACCGCAAATCGACCAAGCCCATCTAAACCATTTTAGTATCAAGAAAAAATTTCAAATGTTTATAGTTTCACAAAATTTTATTGGGATCCCAAGAATTCCCAAAAATCGCTGTTATTAAAATAACAAGAGTAATTCCTTAAGAAAAGTAAACGAATTCACGAAAGCTCCTTAGGATAAATGTTTGACTTTAAAATAAATATAAAAACGTTGGTGATCATACGTCCAGAAGTGACCATACGTCCCATATAAACCCTTCCCGAAAATCACTTTATGGCGAAAAATCTCATATCTGTGGATATCTAGATAACATTTGCCACAAAGAATTCTTATATGAATTTTAATATTTGCCAAAATGTTCCTTAATTTTTAAAGTAAACTGTTATTATCGGAACAAAATATAAATAATACTTACCAAAATCTTTTTAATCCCCTTAAAAAAAATAATAACTTCTTAATCACTCTTACAAAATGTTTTCTTAACTTCAAAATCATAAACTTCAGTTTTCAGACATTCGATTTCAGACAAATATCTCATAATTAAATACACCGAAAAGATTAAGGGTATCATATGGTCTTACTTAAACAAATTTATTTTCTTCTTTATCATTTACAGACTACAAACTACAATTGAGGTCAACATGGATTTAGTAAAAAACCAAAAAAACAGTTAACTACTTTTAGGAGGTGGTTTTATTTTAAATCAAGGCCATACACATAGGCTTATCGATTATTAAGCCTTAAGTTACCAAAAAGAGAAGGACAATAAGTAAACAAAAATAGAGCATATATAAATAATAAACAAACACAATAAATTATGATTAAGTACACTATTAGACAAAGTTGAAATTAAAATTTGTTATTTCTAAAAAATTACAAATATTTAAAAGGACATTATACATATTTTTATTCCTTTAACTCACACTGGATGGAGCATAGGGAACTAAAAAAGGACCTTAAAACTCACTTTTCTTTTAATACCTTTTTAATATTTACTGAAATAGTAAAACTGTTGTACAAAAAAAAAAAAAAAAAAAATCATCCAACAAGTTTATTTATGTTCATATAAACTTTACTGATGGTTTTCTTATATACGAACAAATATTTCGTGTAACATATTTTTTGTCCCCAAAAATTTACTATGCATATTTGCTGGCATAGTTTTTTTTTAGTTTTGTTGGTCAGAGATTTTAAACATGTTATTTCTAAAATAAATCATACATTCATACACTCACAATATTATTACAGTAACGGACTGTTACTTCACTCATTCGTAAATTTATTTTATATTATTATTCAAAAAACAAAATGCTTATTAATACGGATTTTCAGTTGCAGTTAATATTGTCCGTTGATTAAGTTTAATTCTTCTTTATTTAAAATTAAATGAAAATGTAATTTAAAGTAACAAAAAGTTCATTTAATTTTTACTATCAAAAATTCAACCGCGAATTCCGTAAAAACAAATTAATTTTCAGTTATTTTATTTAAATGAACTGTCAAAAAATTAACTACATATTCCGTAAAAACAAAGGAACATTCAGTAAATTTATATAATTTAACTACCGAAAATAAATTTTTAGTTATCTATAAAAAAAAACGATTTGCTTGGCTTGTGTAAAAAATTCCCATTTTCTATTTGTTAAAATTATTTAGTTAAATGCATCAAATTTTTAAAGTAAATAATTGCGAAATCATATCGGTCATGCTGCTGGTGTCTTATAATTGAGATATTTCTCTAAACAACGGGGTCAGTACAACAAAAGTAAACCAAAAATATGTGTAACGGGGTAAGTTAATAATACATATTATTCTCTCTCTCATTAGAAAAACAAGCGGACAGATGTCTGTCTGGTATTTTTTTAGAAATTCGGCTCTTTTGTGGAGTAAACGAAAATTACTGAATTGAATAAAATAACTGAATATTTTTTGTTTTAACGGAATATGATGTTAATTCTTTGATAGTTAATTTATATAAAATAACTAAAAATTCAGTTGTTTTTACGGAACATGGGGTTGAATTTTTGACAGAAAAAATTAAATAAACTTCTTGTTAATTTTATATTACAATTTCAGTTAATCAGTTCATTTTCAGTACAGAATATTGTGGGTGAACAAAAATAGGTGTTTCCCTTTAAAGCTTTTTCTAATTATTTCCTTGAATACAAACAAAGATTTAATGTTGCATATTTTTTGTGTTAAATATTTTGTGTAGCATATTTGCTGGCATAGTTTTTTGGTGTTTTTGGTCAGAAATAAAAAACATGTAAAAATCTATGTTCATTATTTTTTGCGGTAAGTTAATGTTTTTTGACATTGTCAATTGTAAAATTTAATAAGCCCTGAAATGTTTATTAGAGAAACAAATTTACAACATTTTGACAAAAAAAAAATTTTAATACCAATTAAAAGTTTTTAAAAAATGTATGTAACAGAAACGGAAAATTTTGTAAAGTGGTGGTTTTTTAGACAAAATAACAGGTTCAAAATGAAAACTTTAAAGGGTTTAATTGCAAGAAAAACGTTTCATCTATTTTTATTTATTAAGAGAAGCATTATTGTTTATAAAAGAACTTTTTGTGTTTTTTATTTACAGAGCACTCTTTTTTTTATCAAAAAGGAATGAAAAGAAAAGGATTAAGTTTCCTGACGATCTGGCCTAAGTAACCAGTGAAATGCGCATAGGAATAGCATATCCCATCAACAAAAAATTTCAGTTTATCAATAGTATGAAATGGGAATTCAACACATTTAAATGAAACCTTGTTAATTCATTTTTTAAATCCCAAGAAAAAATTTAATAACTAATATGCATGTGGCAGTGTAAATAAAACTGAACTGGCAAAATAAAATAAATTAATCTTTTTTTTTATTTTTGTTTTTTCTTTACCCACTTTTAGAGTTGACATAAAGTCAACCAATTGTAGTCGGGACTGTAAGAAAATATAAACTCACTGTTTATTGTTGGTGTTTTTGTTTAAGCTTTGATATTGTTACAAGTAAAACTCAATAGTATGAAATGGGAATTTAGCACATTTAAACGAAACCTTGTTAATTAATTTTTTGAATCCTAAAAAAAACTGAAAAAAACTTTGAAAAAGGAATTCTATTTATTTGAGTTCATTTTTTTTTCTTTTGTTAGATACGTTTTTGTTTTATAGTAATGATACCTTTTATACAAGCTTCTATGGAATAGAGTCTTTGTGACCACCATCTTATTATGCCGGTATTTATATATATTTTATTCCTAATATCTAAATTATCTAACCAAATTTTATTGGAATCGGTCCATATTTTTCCATAGCTCCCATACAAATACAGGGTAGCCCAAAAAGACCAAAGGGGCTTGAATTCCTTTCAACTTTTTAATTATTATTTCTTCTTTGTTTTTTTTTAGCATTTTGTGAAGAAGACTTGGGAAATAAAGTAGGGATAACTTACAATCGAACAAAAAAAAAAATAACACTCGAAATTTTGCGACAAGTTATGGAAAATATGTTAAAAAGAGTACGTAATTTTTTATGACAACCTCAATCATAAGTTAAATTTAGTAACCTTCCGAAAATCACTTTAAAGAAATTTATTCAATCTCATATTTACATATGTTTGTAGTCAGATTAATTTCGGTATTTTCTTCCATACAAAAATCCATTTGTTTTTAAATAGATACTTTTGATTTTTATAACAGACATACTTTTGTTTACGAAAAGATACTTGTTAAAAAAACTTTTCATAAAGAGGAACTTTTTTGCAAAAAAGATAATTTGTTATAACAATCTTCTTTTTTTTAAAAAAAGATATATATATATTTTTTCTTAAAAATAGATTTTTTTACTTAAAACAAATAAAAAAAAAATTTATATCCCTAAATATCGTTACCTAAAACGCAAAAGGCCCTTACTAACTAAAAATTTGCAATCGTCTTTTTCGTTGATTCCGATGTATTGTATTGTACACAAATGTCTACAAAAACGTTAGGAATCTTTCGATCGAAATTTGCGATCTTAATGATGAAACAGAACTAGGGCTGAACGATGCCAGAGAATGCGGTCGAGAAATAAAATTAATTTTATTTTGAGGACGTTTTTTCTAATACTCTTACATATAGACAATTATTCTCTTAACAATGCTACCATACTTTCATTCAATTTCATACATTTTGTAAACACAGAGATTAAGAACAAAAGAAAAAGAAAGAAATGAGAGAGAATTTGAAGTTACTGCCGACGTTTTAATTATGGGCTTTAGAATTTTCAATCTGTTTCATCATTTATTAGCAAAAAAACAAAAGGCCTTATGTACAAACGATAATACCGGAAACGCTTAAAAGCCTAGCTAACAACAGTTTGCGTAATAATCAACATTTTAAACTGCTAAAAAACACCCTATATAGAATATATAATTTTGTTTTTTAAATATTGATTATTAGAATGATGCTTTTAAGTTGTTTAAATTATCTTATTTTTTTCAATTTATTTTGCTAAAAATTTTCAACACACAAACATTTTTTATTTGTTTTTCGTATAATTTTCAAAGGTTTTTTTTCTAACAACAATAAGGTTATTTTAATGAAAATTAAGTTATTTTTGTTTTAGATTCCTCATTTAATTTCCAACTTTTATTTGGTTACCAAAAAAATGCACCATAAAAAAGTTTATTTTATTCATTCAAATAAACACTCAAATGCTGTTCTGTTTAAAAAACACAATCATATAAACAGATAGAGAGATGCATGAATTGAAGAGAACAAATACTCGTACATAAGCCACTAGAACTAGTGACAATTGAAAAATCCACAAAAATTGTTGAAACAAAAATAAAAAATAAATAATAAAAAATTTTATTTGAGTGAAAAACATTTAGGGGCATCTCGTAGATACTCGTGTTATACATAAACCAAACAATAAAAACTCATATATATAAATTTTTTTTTTTTTTTTTTTGGAATACATTTCAGTTGAAATCACATAATAAACTATTTATTACTACTGTCGATACGTGAGGACAGATATTTGTGGTATGCATATGACCAGCCAACAGAGCCGTTTGATATCAACAAAAAAATAATTTTAAATCAAACCCATTCTGAAAAGTTAAACATGACAAAATGATATAATAATCATTTGAGAATAAAAACAATGAAATCTTTTTCTCTCAATAGTATTCGAAAAAAGATTTTTAAGATAAGAAATATTTTTAAACGTTTAATTTGTGTTTGCTGGGTTACCAACATAAGATGTTCCAGATAAATTATATAAAAAATATAAAATATATACATATGTATTTTGTTAATAATATTGTTAACGGCGCCTTTAATATTTTTAGTAGTTGGATGAGAGATATTGGAGATTATGTTAACTCTCCAGTTTGTAGTTTAAGGGGATAAAGGGGTAAGAACCAGAGTACGAAAAAAAACTGTAAAGTACACAATTAAGAGTACCATACCTTATTTTGCCATGAACAATACACAAACACATTCGTTACAAGAATACAAAATAACAAAAAAATATTTTTCTGTTTGTGAATGTGTGCAGAAACAATATACGGTACACAGCGAGAGTGAGCTGACGCACACAAACACTACGATAACGTACATAACTTCTTTTAAGGTACATGTACAGTATTTTTAGCGTACTTATATTATAACGTGCGTGACGGTACGTATTTTTTTAAACCAAAGAAATTTTATAAAATCAAAAGAGCCAAAAAATAAGATTTGATGGTGAGTTGTATAACAGGAGTGCAGAAATATAAGAAACATGCAAAAGTGTAGTAATGTTTTATGGAGCAGAGTATTGGTGTCTATTTCAGCAAACAATTGTTTTTGTTTTTTACGCGAAGAATGCACATGTGCGTGTTTGTGCACATTTTTAAGTGGTAAACAGGATTGCCGAACTTGGTATTTTCGTTTGGTAGGATGTAGCGTAATTTTGGTTGGTTTGAGAAAATTTACTTTTTCATTTTATAAATTGACTTGTTAAATGTGGTAGGGACATAGTT
Source organism: Pollenia griseotomentosa (assembly GCA_963931875.1). Taxonomy (NCBI): domain Eukaryota; kingdom Metazoa; phylum Arthropoda; class Insecta; order Diptera; family Polleniidae; genus Pollenia; species Pollenia griseotomentosa. Next base: position 204,363,732 of record OZ007560.1, read on the forward strand.
TGTTGAAGCAACTGACTATATCGCAAAGCAGGCAATAGAAAATGGAATATCTATTAAAAAAAACAGAAGATTTTCTTGATTGTTGGTGAAACTTCGGATGTGCCAATAAGAAATGAAAATAAACAATTTTTTACAAAAAAAATTATTGAATTGGCAACAGACGGCGCTAACGCCATGGCGGGTAAAGTAACTGGACTAAAAAACTTACTTAGCAATGAATTTGTTTAATTTACATTATGTGCGCTCTCTCCACCTTTGTTCAAGTTACGCATGTAAAATGCTGGGGGAAAATATATAGCTCCTTTGTTGTAATATTAGAAGTTTTTTTCCCATAGCCCTTAAAGAATTACTGAACTAAAAGAATTTCAGGAATAATGTTCGGTACCACCTCATAAGATATAAGCTGCTTCTTATACAAAACGCCTATCTTTAGAGGTTGTTTTTGCAAGAATTATTGAACAGTGGGATGCTTTAGTACTATATTTTGTATCCTGTTTTTACGAAGTCAATGGTATAAGAGCTTCAAAAACCATTAAAGATCGGAAGCAAAACGCAAGAGTTTTCGAACACCATGAAATAAATCTAGCGTCTTACGACTTCAAATCGTGCGATTGTTAGAAAATGGCCGACATACTAGTCATAATTAATAATCTTAATAAAGAATATCAACCAGAAGTATATCGTTTGTTATATTTATAATCATGGTTAAAGTCCTTTTTTTTTACACATATAAATTAATTTTATAAAAAAGGCGACACTAACATATGTAAGTCGATTTCGATAAAAAAAATAATCATATTGATGTCTTAAATATTTTTATTGACACAGAAGCTAAAAACATTATAAAAATTGGATTTAAAGTGTATTAAAAAGAACTCCCAAATTCTTGCGTTTAAAGAAATTAAAATATTACAAATAAATACTCTTTAAGTTATTGTATAATCAAGATTTGCCTATTTATATAGTCACACATTCTAAAATTTTCCAATCTTGTAGATTGTTAGCTTAACAGAAATTAGCCTTTCAGTAGACTTAGGCAATGATATATTTTCGAATTAAGTGAATTCCATTAAAAACGTATTCAAATAAAAATATTTTACGATCATGCCAACTTTGTCTCTTATTGCATATTGCAAAAAATGAATAGCTTTATCCAATAAAAATTGTGCTTTACATCAAAAAAATACATTCATATACATATGTAAATTTTTAAATATTTGAAAAAATGTTTCAAAGGATTTTGGTAGGTTTCATAGACAATTTTGGTTGGATAAAAACTTTTAAACGGCAACCCTGGTGGTAAATTGAACGTCGAAAATTGTTGTTGTGCTATGTTTTATTCGTTTTTATTTGAAGAAAACAAAATATTTTAACACTCATAAAATTATTACAGTAATTGATTGTGGGTTATAAAATTCGTTTTTTGTACTATTAAAATTGAATATATATATAGTTAGTTTTCAAATAACTTTGTTTCTAACATTTATGTTTGTTATTCAAAAAACAAATTAGCAAAAAAATAAAGTTTTTCCGTACGTATAATGTTATGTAGTTTGATTTTTTGTCGTTTAAAATATGTATATTTTAAAAGCAAAAACTATTCAATTTTACGGAATATGCTGTTAAATAAATTAAACTTTTAAAATTAATGTAAAATTCATTTATTTTGAAGTAAAAATTTATTTTAAATTATATGTAAAAATTCATTTTGAATTAAATGTAAAAATTTATTTTAAATTAAATTAATGTTTAGTTCTTTAAAATGAATTTTCTTCTTGAATGTAGCAACATAATATTTTGATTGTATAAATATTATACTTTGGGATGAGTGATCTTGTTTATTTTTTATAAACATTTTTTTTTTGAAGTAAAAGAGTTTGTGTTTTTTTATATATTTTAGGAAAATCCTTTTTTTTTTACCTAGTTATTTTTGTATGCACTTGCATGGACATTGGCTTATTAAGCAATACTTATGGAGCCAACATTAACGCTGTAATATATTTGTATACAACATTTGAGACAATTGGTGTGCATATGTACGCCTACCTAAGTACATATGTGAATATCCTTTTTATGGGAATTTTTAACTTGTGCCTTGTATATTTGCAGAAAGAAAAAAAAAACATTTTTATGTCTGCTCTTGTTTTTTATAATAAAAAAATTTTTCAGTTAAAGAATTGTTCATACATTTAAGGTTATTTTTTTTTTCTTAACTATTTTTATGAGCAATATTTATGGCACCAAACTCTTTCAGATGAAATATCATTCATAAAAAACCCAAAAGCAACAAATTCGCAGAAAATTAAGGAATTTTCGCGCCCTCAAAACAATTGTTTGTGCACATTTGTAAGTGGTAAATCAACAGTTGAAAATTATTATTGTGCTTTGCGTTATTCGAGTTTATTTGAAAAAAAAATTTTTGACTCCTCTTGTTTTTTATAATTTAAAATTTTTTCAGTTAAAGAATTGTTGCTATTTTTTATATTCATACATACCTTTTAGGTAAATCTTTTTTATTTAATTTTTTTGTATGCACTTGCGTGGAGAATGGTATATTAAACAATAATTATGGCAACAACTTCTTTCGGGGAAAATTTAGGAATTTTCAGTTTACTTCAATCATTATGCATTTTAGTGATTATTTGACATTTGATTGAAAAGAAAGTAAGATGCCGTGACAAAAAAATTATTTTTTTGCACGATTATTTAAGTTTAATCGATGAAAGTGACGTATTTTGTGATAATGGAAGTTGTGAAAAAAAAATTAAATAATCATACCGGAAATCTAAAAAGACATTTAAAACGGCTCCACCCTACTTTATATTCAGATTATGTTGCAATAAAATGTGCAAATAAAAATAAAGTCAATGATTTAAAAACCAAAACAGTTCCAACCTATTTCAATCAAACTAACATTGATTGGCGATTGTAGAATTATTTACAAGGAATGGACGCCTACTCCGTATGGCGAAAGATCGTGCTTTTAAAAAATGAGTTCAACCGGCTTTTGATTCTTTGGGAATAAATGTTAATGAGCATAACGTAGCTGAAAGAATAAATTTTTATCATACTTATAAAACGTTAATATTGTTTTATTTTGGCTTGACATTTCTAAATTTTTAAGTTTAAAGATATTCGCAGAATTTTAGGAGTGTAAAAATAATTTTTTTTCTGCAAATAAACTCGAATAACGTATAGCACAACAACAATTTTCGACGATTCATTTACCACTTACAAATGTGCACAAACAATTACCTAGCGGGAAAAGTCAGAACAGCTTCTTATTCAGGCCTTATTAAAGGCCTGATTTGACATTTTTTGATTCAATTACCATTCTGATCAAGGCGAATTGACTAGAAGGTGGGGTCGAGTCAACATATAGGTTTTTTTTTCCGTGGTGTAGTTGTCAAAGTTTGTATATAAACTACAGTTTTTTATGTAAACAAACCTTTTTTACTAGCAATATTTTTGACAATCGGACCACAGAAGCAGTGTTGTTGTAGTGCTGACTTCACTCTCTAGTGAATTCGCCTTGATTCTGATCTAACTGCTAAATAAGTTCTCTAAGAAGGCTTCGGATCTTCCGTAGGCATAAAAGATAAGATCAAAATTCCACATCCCCTTCTATGAGAAGGAAGAAGAGAAGGACTAAGATATTTAGTTTTTTTGCGCGTTATACAATTAAAATTGCATAAAAAAACGACAAAAACAGAATACAGAACGGTTGTGTTTAATTTTGAGTTGAGTTTAATACGTTAAAAGAAGAGTTGTATTACCTAAAAACAACTGCTAAAAAGTGTTAAAAAAAGTTTAAAAAGTAAAAAATAAATGCACAATCAAAACTTAATTTTTAGTGTAAAAACCATTTTTACCTTAAAACCATCTATTAATTATGTATAAAATATAAAGGGAAATCACGATAGGTAGTGCAAAGTGTGCAAACGATGAAAATGCGTGCAAAAATACACACATTTGCACAACACAACAACAAAATGTACTTATTTGCAATTTGCTCTATTTTACTCCTTTTGCACTAAAAAAACCATGAGCAAAATTAGTAGTGCATATTTGCTCAGTTGCAAACAAATGTAAACAATAACATTTGACATATTAAGCGCCATATTGGTTTAAAGAAAACTTATAAATTAAACATTTTCGTGGGTTTAAACATAAAATAGAGAATTTAATTTAAATACTTTAAAAAGAAATAATTTATTTTAATAAGTTTGTGTATAATTGTAAAATGAAGCAGATTTTTTAAAGTGCCGCCAGAAGTTTTTGTGTTGCCAGAGTAAATTTTTAGAAAAATAGCATATTTGCATAAAAAATAAAAGTGGTATGCTCACGATTAATCATAATATGCACTGAAAATTCACAAATTGCAAATTTGCACAATTACCATCGTGATAACACTTATAATAAATATCCATTAAAAGTGCACAATTAAATTTCTATAACAAAGAGGTAAATTTGGCTCGTTTTTTTTTAAATTTTGGCACAAAGTGAAAATTTTCATATCCCATGAATGGCTTTTAGAGCCATGAAGCCCTTTTAAAATAAATTTCTAAAAGACTATTTAAAATTACCTTTATTCTAAGGCCTTTTGAAACCCATTCTCATCTCATGAAAGCCTTCTAAAAGCCATTAATTTAAATGAATTTAAGAATTTCTGGCGAATGAGGCCAGAGTGGAAGGTCTACCCCGCAATGACAACGTGTGTAAAAAAGCTATGAGTAAGCAATAAAGGTAGCAGGCCTTGTACATCCAAAAGAAAGTACTGAGGTCTTCTAGAAGGCATCTGTATGCTCTCTTTTTCTTGCTGGGTATACATACATATTTACATATACGCATACTCTTAACACTTTACAACTGATCTACTTACAATGTTCTTTTCTCTACTGCATAAAGCATTAGTACACTTTTGCATGTTTCTTATATTTCTGCACTCCTGTTATACAATTCGCCTTAAATCATATTTTTTGGCTCTTTTTTGATTTTATAAAATTTTCTTTGCTTTTTAAAAAAATACGTTACACGCACGTTAAAAGTACTTCACTAAAAAGTACAGATAAGTACGCTAAAAATACTGTACATGTACGTTAAAAGAAGTGATGTACGTTATCGTAGTGTTTGTGTGCCTCAGCTCACTCTCGCTGTGTACCGTATATGTTTGTGTATACATTCAGAAACACAAAAAAAAATTTTAAGTTTGTGTGTTAGAAAAATACGTTACGATATTGTACAGTTTTTTTTTCGAACCCTGGTAAGAACTAATATTAAAAGGCTTAAAAGATATTTGATTTTTAAAGTAGCTAAAATAATAATTTTTGATAATTTAAGCAATTTTTGCGAGTTGTTTATTCCAGAAATTTTCGTAGGTTTTAGAGATTTTAGGTTTTGTTTTACAATTTCTTCTGTACATAGCGACTCTTCCTTCGGGGGGAAGGTATCACCGTAAGGTTATTTCCCCTTTTGGTGTTGCATCTGAAGGATCATATTCAGATGAAGTCAATGCCTCTGTTCTGCAAAAATCATGGCAATTTTCTAGAGATCTTCACGATTTCTTTCGTTCGCGGGTAAACAGAGATCCAATCTGGTACTCCTGACTGACTATGGGTTGGACCTCCATCAGTATGGTTCATGCAGGAAATACTTCTTGTCTTTCAGAATGATTGTCCTTGCGAAAGTTTTGTTTGCCCGCTGACAAAATACTTTCGGGGATCTCGTGGTGGTTGTAATTTTCTATCCAAGGTCGCGAAATTATGAAAACCCTACTAAAAGGGCTTATTTTTACCAATTGTGGCAGAGTTCGACCTGAGGTAGGAATATACGTAGGTGCTGTTGCTATTTAACAGCAGCTGCTGGCACTTCCCCAGCTCCTAAACAATGGGCGAGTGAATAATCTTGCCGGATTATGCACTCAAATTGATACCTGTGTGTGATGGTGCCTCTCATACTCGAGGCGGTTGATAAAGGAGTTGTTTGTCACCAATGTGGTTGGGATCCACCACGACAGAGAGGTCAGATGAGATGAGTCGCTGTTTCTCGAGACTCCCCTTTGGGGAAATGCTTTAAAGGCTGCTTTTCCAAGACTTGTCGGGAAGTTCGGCCAGCTGGTGGATTTCCCTACGTGCTGTTGTCAACAAATACTGCTTGCCTTACAGAAGTGGAGGTAAGTTAGCACCAGTTCCTTACCAAGAGGAGAGAGTAGGGTTCTGACAGATGATTCCATCTCACACATTGGGGCGCATAGGTAAACGCATTGTTTTACACTGGTGTTATGTGCACGAAGGGGTTAGGCCTAACGACAGGTATCCATATTGATCCCAACTCTTGTATTTAGCACTATTGACAGTTTTCCTGATTTCAACGATAAAAAGTCTATTTTTCTTTATGAAATAAATAATTTTTATTAAATTTATTTTTAAAAATTTTTCCAATATGACTTTTTTGTTTGAAAATTGTACTATTTTCACCAGGTGACCTTATCTTGCTACGTAAGCAACAGCTGATAACTAACCTTGTGTCAAAACGGTATACTGTTCTGGTGGTTCTAGGGAATCCTTACTAAATTCTATAATTTTCGCTTAAAATTATGGAATTAAAAATTCTTTTCAGTTATTACATTTCAAAACACACAATTTAAAATTAAAAACAAAATGAAATATTTACTTAAATTGTCTACTACAGTGTTGTATTATTTTTGACATAACGTTAAAATATTTTACAGTGTTGTAAACGTTTTCAAAATAAGACCACCTGGTAAGAAGTCGCCTTGAATGATACAATATCTTTTTTTTAAGTATTGAAAAATTAATTTTTGTTGCGTATTTCTAATAATTTTAACGATTTTTTTGTATCTATTTTAAGGAAAAATTTTTTTGGATAAAGCAGCTTGTTTTCAGTTTAAAAAAGTAAAATATGTTATAGAATAATAAAAGATCTATCAAGGGTTAAAATACAATTTGGTTTAAGGATTGATGTTTGAATATTGACGTCAGCAATAGTCTGCGAGTGTAAAACGGCAAATCCATCTGAGGAGATCGAGTGGTTGCGATCGAAACATGTCATGGCAACCTGCCGGCCAGGGTTCGAGCCCCAGCAGGTTCCTTTCTGCATAAAAATAATTTAATGAAAATTAAATTTGATGAACTTAAGCCTAATTAAAAATATTTAAAATAATAAAAGATGGTTTTTTTATTCGACCTTTTCTTAATGAAATCTCTTTCTTTTGAGATTCTATGTAATAAAATGTTTCTGTTAAAGAAAAAAAATTGTTCTGATTGTGGCTATTTTTTTAAAAATTGTTTTTTTTTTTTATTTTTAAATTTCTCCTATTTTTTTCTATTGAGTTTTTCTTAATTTTGTAAATTATTTAAAAATTTAAAGATTATTGCAATTTGGTGGCACAAATTTTATTTTTTATTTAATCTTTAATAAAGCGATTTTTATAAAAAATCTGTTTTTTCCGACTAGGCTACGCGTTTTTTATATTACAAAAAAAATTTAAAAGTTTTGTGAAAATGTTACTGCTTTTAGAAATTCTTTTTTTAATATTTTTTTTAATGGTAGTTAAATTATTCGAAACTTGGCAGGCTTTTTTTAATTATTTTAATTATTTAATTATTGCGATTTTTATCTTTTATATTAGCAATTTCCAATGTTATGGTTTGTTTAGCGGTTTTAATATTATATTTATATATAATATTAGTGTACTCCAATTATAAATCCCGCGTGAAAACAAAAAATGAACAAGTGGCATCACCGAAGTTGTTTTGCTTATTTACATTGAATTTTTCTGGTTGTGGCTATGGAAGTTAATGTAAACTAACTTAATTCAGCAGTTCTCTTTTAAAAATTTCTTTTGTCACAGGCTTATCGGTAACATCAACGGGCTTTACCGGCACAACTTCGACGAACATTTTTATTCCTCCTGTGTGCTACAGCCTTTTGCCCTATTAACCTTTTGTTTTTTGATCGATCAATTCCTTTTTGGAATATTAATAACAAGCATTTTTCTACTCAATAATACAATTGTTTAAAGGGACCATTAAGCATCCCTCCAAAAATCCTAATGACAGTTTTTTATAAATGTCGTTCTCTTTTGCAACGGAATTTCTATATGTAATAGGAGGAATGGGGCAGCGAAAAATTTCCCGCGGAATTCTAATTGGTAATTGGGCTGATTGTATACACTTTTTTGAAATAAAGTGCTTTTTTTAGTTTGAACAAATTTTTGGATTTTTGGTAAATTTTTTCTGAATTTAGCCATGCATAGCAATGTATTTTTTGTCCACACATGTGACTGATTTTGAAATTTGTGGTCATATATTTCTCATTGGGCCGCAAATTTGTATGAAAACTGTTACATAACCGTTTGCTTGCTTTGTCGATCGACTTGTTGTGCTAAAAATTCGTAGTGGGACGCAAATAAGCTGTTTGTCGTTGAAAACGCAAACGCAAGATAGCGGCCGATATCATTGGCCAGGCTGCAATGAAATTGTAACCAAATACAACGTTCATTGATGCTATTTAATTTGAACAAATCCGACTTAAAATTCAGCCCTTTTTAAAGCACATTTATACCCCTGACAGACATATAGTTTATATACCATGGTATGCATACTACAATTCTTACTGAACACAGCTAAAAAGCTGTGTTTAATAAGATACCACATTTAAACTACGTACATTTTGGTAGTATAAGAACCAGCAATATATGTATATACCACTTTTTTCGTGGTTTAATTGTAGTTTAGGTTGATACACATGTAGTATACTATGCTAGTATGGTATACAAATCCTATGTCTGTCAGGGGTATTAAATAAACATTTTAATGCCGATAATTAAATAAAAGTTTTTGCATAATACCCCAAAGCTCACCCACGCAATCTGTGTTCATAACTAACTTCATCCATAACTTGTACATATTTTCGTTTACACAAATTCCATTTACCACAATTAATTTTGTACATATTTTGGTATATGAAATGTAAATACCCAGAGGGCAGCAACTAAATCTACTAGAAATTTACAACGTTCAAGTAGATTTAGTTTTATACTGGAACTCACATTCGTATCATCATCATCATAAAAAAAAAGAAAAAACCATGCAGCGTATTATTGTGGAACAAGGAGCATTTTTATGTTTTGTATGCCACATTTATTTCAGTTGGACGACCGGTTAAGGACGGATAATGGTGATGGTAGTGGCAATGACAATGTTCTTGGTGGCTTTTCTAACTTTCAAATAGTATTTTTTTTCTTTGATTTTTTACAAGACAATAATTTTATTATTACAACCAAACTACTTATTATTTTTTAAATTTAATATTCTGTTGCTGTAAATATGTGAGAAACAAATAGATAATATTATGCCAAATTAAAAGGCAGTATGATGGACCGTGACGAACAATGGTAAAATATGTGAATAAGCCACTTTCTTAACCCTCCGTTACTATCGTATATCTCACTTACTTCGGTACTATCATTGGGTGTTATCCATCCATGCCTTTTAAGTGTCTGCGTTTCTTAACTGTCAAATTCAAATATACAAATAATGTAATTTTTTTAAATAATGAGCACTTAAATACCGAACAAATTTAGTTTAGTTCGTATATCTATTATGTTATTTCAAATTATAAGTATGTTGTTTATTTACATTTCATTAAAAAAAATAAAAAATAATATTAAATGGATCTTGTAAAACTAGTAATAATTAAGAAAATTTGTAAGCCAATCCTATGCGGGTTACTGATTTGGAAAGTTGAAAGGATATAGAAAAAAAAGTTATTTAATAACATTTTTCTAAACAGAGTGAAAATTTTTTTTTTCAACAAAGTAAAATTGGGCGTAAAAATTGAGCTAAGTACTAACAAAATTTAGTTACTCATTAAATCCATCAAACATATCATCATGGTTTTCGTAATTTTTTGCCAATATTGAGATTGTAGATTGATAGCAACTAGTACACAGTAGGTGGCTGTGACTTTTGAAAAAAAAATTTCGCATTTGCACAAAATGTAATCGCTACAAAGATGTATATGGTTACTATCGATGGGTATAAAACACCCAAAAAAATTAAACGCTATTACTATCGCGGGTGTAAACCACCCAAGCTCTTTTTAAACCAAATTTTATGTAAATTTAATCTCAAATTAATGTAGTAGAATGTACTTCTTAACATAAAAAACTATTCAAAGATAGATTACATTATACTAAAAGAACGATTTTCATTAAAAATAATATAGTTTTCCTTAAAGTTAATCCTTTTTAAGCCACCCAGACGATAGTAACGCAGGGTTAAAAAAAGTTACTTTTTAATAAAAAAAAGTCTCATAATAAAGAAAAGTAAGTTTTAAGTGAAAAGTGAAAAAGTCACTTTTTGGTTAATATTTTTTCCCAATTTTCCCTACTGTCATTTTTTTGCTGATCACAAATTTATTCAAAGGGAATTGTAACACAAGGAAAAAATACTAGAACTTGAACGTACATATTTTATGGGGTTAAAATTCAAACAGTAATAGATAAAAACATTAGTTCAAAAGCTGTGGAAAAGTATGTGTGTGGTTAATGTTTTAAAGTAATAGAAAGTCAAAGTTTTAAACAGTGTTCAAAAGTAAACCGAACATTATTTAGCGTACGGTTCACACACCTAGAAACGATATGAATTTTTTAGTGTTTTTGTATTAGTAGACAACTTTTAAAAGCGTGCATAACTATTTTCACAAAAGTAAAAAACATTATGTAGTGTAATTTTAAACAGAACAATTATAGTAATTCTGTAGAATGTATATTTTAATGTTCTTTAGTTTTTTTTTTACATTTATTAACAAATGACCCAACAAAACATTTTAACAATGCTTCTTACTAGTATTGTTGTTGCTACTTTACAATTTACACGACCACACACGTTTTGTTTTTGTAAAAATTTTTTGTTGTGTTTACCAGCTGAAACAAACGAACTTTAACGTGCCGAACCAAACACAACGAAGTTCGTAGTTTTTACAAAAAACCGAGCGCAATAGAATGTTCTCATTTTTATGTTGAGTTGGATTAGTACAGTATTTTTTATTGTTACAAACAGAAAAGTATTTACATACTATATAAACACTTTAAGTATTAGTGTTTTCCATATTGTACCGAACACTTAAGAACAGTTTATTTTCGAACACTTATTTTAAATAATAACTTTATTAGAATTTTATGAGTTTTTTTCTTTTAAATAATTGTATTGTACCATTTCAACTTTTCGGACACTGTAACATTCAATACACTTTAAAGGAAATATGTTTACACACATCACAACTGTATATTTTTGCACATGCTTACATAGAAATATTTTAATACGTGTTAAATGCAACAAACACGTGCTATTTTCGTTTTTTGGTACTTTATGTCCTTCTAATAAAACGTATTTTTTGCAACAGGCAACATGTACTCTATAAGAGAGATAGCTAGAAGCGGTAGACCGAATTTTTCCTAAAAAAAAAATTCCGAACATGTTATGCCTAATAACAACTAAAATATGCTTAACATAGCACGGTTCAACCACAGCATATTACTGTTGGAAAAGAGGAAAACACTATTGTTAATTTAAAAACAAATTATTGTAATTTTTAACCAAAACAAGTTTAGAGGCAACTATAATATGGTTGTGGCTTCTTAATGGATCACGAATTTAACCATAACATGGTTTTCGGTGACAATAATAGGGTTAAATTGAATATAATATGTTTACAATTTTCTCTAAAAATAGTATTGTTGGAGGTGATCATGTTTTAACATGTTTTTTTCTCTGCGTGCATGCCTATTGTATTTGTACCGTCGTTTAATTACAAAAAATATTGGTACTTTTACTCATTTAACTAGGGATTAGGTACCATTTAAAATTTACAATTTTTCCCTCTCTCGCCCTCTGCCTGATCATTTTATTTCTAACACCCAATTTTCACGATGACTTAAAAGACATGTCTTTTTGTATTTCTCTTTTAAAGCAACTTCCAAAATCTTGTTAAGTTTTTACAATGTTTCTTTTTTTCTGTTTTCCTTATATATGTATTAGGGTATTCATTTAATCGGGCTTTTGCTTTAATCGGTTAATCGATCGATTAATTAACCGAGGTTTTGGTTTAATCGGTTTATAATCGGTTAATTTTGTAATTGATCGGTTAACCGATTAATAAAGTTTTGGTATAAATTAAATAATTTTAATAAATAAAAATGCAAAAATTATTTATTATTTGGAATTTAAATGTAAACATGTTTAGGATTTAAGCGATTCTTCTCTTTAGTTTCGATAAAACTTGACTTGGAAAAAATTCTTTCACTTATCGAAGATGTTGGAGATCTCGAAAGCAATCCATAATACAGATTATCTTATTTCTCAGTTCTTTTCCTGTTTTTCTCTAAACATATAAAATCCTCCATTATGACATTTAAGTCCAGTTTTAATTTTTAAAATTTTAAACACTTTTAATTGCTTTAGTTTATTCTGTTAAACGATTGTTTGTGTTACAATCGACAGTTTCTTTTTTTGTCAGCTCATCATCTGACTCATCCTGGCAATGCTCAGCACCGAACATTCTGCAAAAAAATTATTTCCGAATTTCTTAATTTCTGATTTTGTACTGTATTTATCGAATTTCTAGAAGGAAAAAATATTTTTCTAAGCACATTCCTTTTGTATATGAGACAAAACAAATAATTAAAAACACAAAAAATATATTATAATGCTACAATAAATTTAAAATTTTGTTACTTCGGTTAATCGGTTTAGTCGTTAATCGAAAAAAGCCAATCTTAAATTAACCGATCAGTTAATTGGGTAGTTATTAATCGGTTAACCGTTAATCGGTTAACCGAATGAATACCCTAATATGTATGCATGTATTGAATTTTTTTTAAATTAAATTTTTTTATTTTTCTATATTTTAATAACCAATTGTCATTTTGAAATAAAAATAAAACATAAATTAAAAAACAACATTAAGTGCAAAGAGGAATGTCAAAAAAAAAAAAAACTTAGAAAATACGATTCATGTCTTTTTTTCTACCCTGCTTACTTCTCTCCCCGCTCGCTATCAAACTAAAAAACCAATTTTTTCAAAAATAGGGGAAAAAATCATCGTGAAAATTGTGTGTAACTTTAATAAATTTTCTTTTCGCTTGTCATTCTTAATTTCTTTAACACATATACGGGCAGTTCCAGCGAAAAGTCTACTTTTGGTAACGTAACGCCAAAAATAATTTAAATTGTTTCTCAAAAAATTGTATATATATAGTTTACTTTTTTATATTTTGGTGTAATGCGCCCCTAGCTCTACCTTATGTAACAAAAGGGATAATGGTTGAATAACATGGTCCTAAAATTCAACCTTATTTGCATTCTGGCGTTACATTAAAAAAAGTAGACTTTTCGGTCAAAATGCCCATATGTTCCTTAAAGCCAGCAAAGATTTTTAAATTTTATAGCTTGAAAAATAAATCTATAAAAGCCCAAAGCTAACTAAAAAAGGTTCTATACAAAACGCCTTGCTCAATTCGCAGTCTTATTCAGTTTTGTAATGCAAGTCAAAATCCACTTCCGTTTTTGTAATGTCACGCTAGCGCATATTTTTGCTCATATCTGCAAATCCTTAGCTTTGATTGTAGTAATTTTGTTTATGAATATAGTGATACTTTAATACTTTGCATATATAAAAACCCTTTTCACAAATTTCATTTCTTCATTTAATTTTTTTACATTTGCAATTTACACGTCAAAATGGAAATGCCCATATTCTACTGCTTTTCAAATACAGTCGTAAATATCGTTAAATGTGCATTGCACATCTATATAAAGACAATAAACTTTTTAGAAACTAGGGGGCATATTCAAATATTAACAAAAAATAGAAAAAAAAATACAAACATTTTCATTTTTGTTTTTCCAAATTGGAAAATAAACTAAATCAAACTTCCTAAACCTTGATTAAAAGTCAATATTCGAAATTCCCACTCACACAAAACTTTTAGCTGACAATTAATTTCTATTTCGTCTTTCATGTATAAACCGATTAGCACATGAATATTGAATTAGTGACCTCTATTTTTGACTTGAATTTTTTTTCGATTTTATTTTGCTTAGTACTCGTTACCTTAAAAACCGTTACTTAAGTTTTTGTTTTTATTAGTTTTGGATTTCAGTTTATCTTTTTCTTTTTTTTTTTTTTGTTAAAGCATTTATGCATTCATGTTTGCATTAATGGGTTACATTTCCCAAATTGTTATGAAAGTATTAACGTAAAAAAAAAAAATAATAATATAATAGAGAGGAAAAATAAAACTGCTGGAAATAAAATAAAAAAAAAAAATGTTAGGAATTTTTTTTTTGGGTAAATGTTTGGGTGCATATTTTATGGCTGTGAGATACGTTTTGCCAATTTTTATTTGCATTTTTCAATTTAAGTAAATTACTAAAAAAAAGTTATCATTTTGTTTTTGTAAATTTTGGTTGGCTGTCGGAAATTTATAATAACAACAGTTTTGGGAGGTTGAATCGGTAACGATTGAAATGCTGACAGACAAAATGAAATTTAATTACCACATGAAAAGAAAACGTAAATCTATTAAAAACATAGTAAACTAACACAGGTAGTCATTTTCAAACTTGTTTTAACCAATCTTATGTTTTTGGGCATGCTTAATAGGGCGAGCGTCGTCACCGTTTCTTAAAAAAACTTTTTTTTTTAAATACTTTTTTTCTACAACACTACAACGAGTCCAAAAATTACCCATGTCCCAAATTGGGCAATACTTCGAATGATAAATTCTATTTAATTAACTTCAGTTTTGCATTTGTCTTAACTTTTTAAAAACGTTTAATGTGTCAGTTTTGTTACACAGAAAAAAATATCTCAAGAAAATTTTTAACAACACAGTTTGTTAAAAATAAAATTTTAGGCCAACAAACTTTTTACTTGATTCAATGAAAAAATTTATTAAAATTGCACTTTGCAGAATAGCATAGCATTCTCATTCGCTTTACAGTTTTATTTGTATAATATCTTTAGTTTTTCCAAAGTCTTTGGAAAGAGGTTTCGTGGTGATCTGGCCTAATCAACCAGTGAAATGTGTATACAAATAGCTTATCCCATCAACAATAAATTTGAGTGAATTTATTAAATAATAAAAATTGGAAATTTAGCACATCATAACGAATAAATAAAGTGGTTCTGAGTCGATAGGTGGACTTAAAGTTGGGACCAATATTTTAAGGAGTTACAAACATCAGCACAAACTCATTAAACCCTCTCCGCTATTCTGGTGGGGGTATAATAAAAAAATATTTAAGTGCAATTTACAGTTCGCTTAAGCGTTAATTTCCCTTGTTGATTTTATTTCAAATGTTTACGATTTCGCCTCTCGTACCATAGCCGACAAAAGTTCAAGCCTCAATTTTTTATATTACACTGAAGCAGCAATTTCAATGCGCAAGCCTGCGGTAAGATGTTTCTCAGCTTCCTAGCATGTGAAAGGAAGGTGGTTCAAGAAAATATGGGATTGGTAGATGTAACTGTTTTTGCCTCCAAAAGGCCGCCCCTGATTTATTCATCATATTGGACTTGTCATTTCAAATTCGTAAGTAACATTCAAATCTAAAAGGAACATGATCAAAAATCTCCAGTTGCTATCAAAAGCAAACGCCTTAAGGAGGCTTAATAGTTTTGGATTTAGTCATCTCAACCTCTTGTATATTTTCTTTGATTAATTAATCGGTGATGGACATGAAAAATTTCATTCCTTACAAAGGACCCTGCAGTGTGGAAGGATGATACAATTTATATTCGGATGGAGGAAAGGGAATATTTTTGTATTGAAAACGATTGTGCGGAGCGTGGTATGGCTTTGATCAACGAATTTAACAACTTTATAACCAAAAATAAAGAACAAAAATCATATCTGCTCCACTTAGTTAATTTACAAAGATAGACATATCCTTCAGGTTCAAAAGAAAACATTTAAAAGAAGGAACTCGAAGTATTTCAATAGCTGTAATGTGTAATAATTTATAGTTAATAATAAAATCAAAAAGCGTTTTGTTAATATGTAAATTTTATGTACAGAAATAAAAAATTTCGTGCAAAAATTAAATTTTTGTTTAGTTTTTATTAAATTATTTTTATGAAGAAAGGAATTTTACAACATGAAATGTATTAATATTTATTGATTATTTTTACTCTTGACTGAAGCCGGGCTCGAACCCTGGCCGGCAGGTTATCTTCACATGTTTCAATAGCAATCACTCGATCTCTTCACAATGATTTGCCGTTTAACGCTCACAGCCATCGACGACTGCTGGCAGTCAATAGTCAAACATCAATCTATAAACCAAACTGTATTTAACACTTGGTAGATCGAAATCTGCTTTTTTGAATGATTATCCATTTCTAATTGATTAAGATGTTTTTCCTTACTTCTGTTTTTCGTACTTTTTGTCAAGAATTCTTCTTAAAGTCCAAAGTACATTTTTTATTTTTTTTTTGTTTTTTAATTTTTTTGTCTTTCTTTTTCTTGGTGACCTTTGTTGTTGTTGTTGACCAAATGTAAAAAAAATTTTAATTAATTTCATGTTGTAAAATTCCTTTCTTCATAAAAATAATTTAATGAAAATTTAATTTGATGAACTTTAGCCTAATTTAAATATCAAAATTTAAATTAAAAAACCATGAACAGTTCACCAAAATAACCACAATACTATTGTTAAAAAAGCTATGGCACGAGCTCCATGTGGTGGGGTGTCACAAAGCCATAGGACATAAAGCCATATGGCGTTAAGTCCCATTCCAATGAGACATAAGGGCATATGCCATTACGTCTCATTATAATGGGAATTAACGCCATTAATGTTTTTTCCGAAAATGAGACATAGTCATATTTTTAATGGGAGATAAAGCCATCATGGCCTTAGCTCACATTAGCAATATTAGAAAACGCCTTTATCTCTCATTTCAGTTCCGGAGACACTAAAGTTAAGAATTGAAATCTGGCTTCGCATACTAAAGTTTTTCTGAGTGGCGGCCTGCGGCCGCGCTTAGGGGTTTTTTCCTCTAGTAGGACGCGGCAGGTGGCTTCGCTGAATAAAGTTTTCCTGCGTGCGTCACAAGAATAAAAAAATGTTTTCCAATGATAACTAAGGATCATTCCTTTCACAAAATGTTTGCAGCTGTAATTCCTGGAGCCTAGAAATTTTGGATTTTTTTAAATCATTAATTTCATAGATAAATAGGCATATTTAGTGAAATAAAGCATTTGTAACGCAAAACATCAAATGGGACATAAAACCATAATGGCTTAATGTTCCATTTCACTAAAATTGATATGAGACTTAAGGCCATATCAAAATTATGGCTTTGTGTCCGTTTGGATTGAGACATAAAGCCATTATGGCTTTATGTCCTATGGCTTTGTGACACCCCACCGCTCCATGTTTACATTCAATGTTCAACTAAATTATACAAGATTTAACATTTCGCATAGATATCTTTCAGAACATGTCCAAACTGAGTCGATCGGATGAAGATTTAGTGAGTTACAGACAGGACTTTAAACTTGAAAAAAATAAGTTACTTTTTATGTTTTTTCAAAATTCACCATTTTAATTCGCTCCATTTAGGCAATAAAAGAAATTAAAAATTTTTTTTTAACATGTACCTAAAATAATATTTTGTTTCAAACGTAGTAAGCGTAAATTTGTTATCGTCGGACAACGAATTAAGAAATAACGGCATATTTAGTGAAAACATTCGAATTTGAATTTTCATAAAATTTTTTTTTAAGAATGCTACTATTACACTGCGGAACAGTAAGTTTGCGGTCTGGAATTTGATTGCAAATTTTTACTAATTTGAGGTCGCTGATTTCAAATCTAATCTCCATTTTTCTCTATCAGCTCTAGTTTTTGAGATATACCGTTATGTCTAAAATTAAGGTACTTTCACTTCATATCGACCCCTTTACCCGAAATTATCGTATGTTACAAAAACCAAATTTTACAGGACAGCCATTTTTCTATTTTTTTTTCTTTGGCTTCCAATATCAAAATGAAAATATACAATCAATTTTTGGAGCAACGAAGTGGAATTCGCCTACAAGATTTTGTCAGGTGACGTCTCTTTGAATGTAGAACAAGATTGCATCAAGAACTCAATTTCAAAAATATTAGCATATACGATAATTTCAGCAAAGGGGTCGATATATTGGAATAACTTAAAAGCGGTTGACAACAACAATTTAATCTTTAAGCCGTGCTTACATTGTTTCTAATTTTGCCCTGTAGTTTCAGAGATATCGTAGAATTTTTGAAGATTATTTAAAGATGAAAAAAAAACATTAAGAATAAATTATGGTCGGTTGTACACGTGAGAGATACGTTCATTGTGGCCGATGCTAAGACATACTCAGTTTAGGTATATTCAGAGGATTCTATGTGATTAACGAAATGATTTAGTTGTAATCATGTCAATTTGAAGTGATTAACAAATCACTTCAATATATGGTTAATTATCTCGGTTTTGATGTGATTAGAGCTTAATCACGTTCGAACTTTTTAAACGTGTTTAAATACCTAAGTGTGAACATAGTCTAAGACTATTTTTTATGGGGTTTTTCGAAATGGAAAGTATGCAGCAATAATCCCACAACAGTTTAAGAGCTTAAAAACAACCAGCAGATATCAACCATTGAAAACAGTTTATCGAAAAATGTGATTGAGAATTTTGGTCAAAGATTGGGAGTCTTCCGAGCCAGGGTCACTTGACGAACAAAATTTTTAATTTTCAGCCGGAACCTATTTGTAATAAACTGAAATAAAAATATTTGAAATATCTTAACCTTAATATCTCAAAAATTTTTCTTTTTAATTTTGGACATCATTTATATGGAATTTTCGAGGGTATACATCTGTCATTAAGAACCTAATTGTGTAAACGCCAAAAATATTTCATAGTTCATATCGAATTAAAAACTTAAAATCCTGAATATCTTGTGGCGTTGAAAATTTTTTATGAGATATGTAAAGACGTACATACTATTGCATTAAATCGTTACTAGCAAAGCATAGCGGGCCCATTACGACTAATCAGCCAAATTGCAGGCAAAACCGAATATCCATAGTTTTAGGGTAGTGCTCTGTATTTGGTGGGACCAGAAGACACACATCTACTGTGAGCTGCTAAAATCAGGACAGATGATCACAGGCGATTTGCATAAACCAGACACGAAGCGCCGATAAACATACGAAATATGCGGCTCAAAATGAAGCCGTAATATTTTATCATGACAACGCTCCACTTAGAAATTTGAACTTGTTTTGACAATTTTAAGGTACAATCTAAAATTTGGCAGTGCCAAGTATAATTCTCTCATTTGATTCTTCTGTTTCAACATTTATTTAACTTGTTCAGGTGGTATTTATTACACTTTCTAGGTAATTTAACGTCTAACGAAACTCGGTGATTAAAATATTAAAAGACAAGCCTTACAGTTGTCACTCCTGTATCCACCAGCTTTTTAACAGTCATTATTCTTTATCATGTTTAAAACTTTTTAATTCAAACACAATGTTTTTCATTTCCTCTTTTTTTTTTTGTTTTTCAGTTTGTACCACATGCTTTAACAAACCATAATGGCAAGAAGCAAGTAAAAACGATGTTTAACTTCGACAAAAACTTAATCTATAACTTACCTATCCATTAGATTCGCATTACCGGCATGCGAGGAACGCCAATAGTTATTTGTCTCCTGATGGTGCACTGTTAATAACGCTGAGGATGAAGGGGATAAGTTAGTGGTTTGTTGCTGAAGCTGATGCAGGTTTTGCGATTGTGGTGATATGCGTCGTTTATCTTCGCTACGTTCGTTAGTTGGTGATGCAACTATAACCTTAAAACTACTGGCTTAATTGCGTTTCGATGATGAAGACGAATGGCGTAAAATGCCGCTACGAAAATTCGTTTTACTTCGACAGCTGCTGGTTGCGGCTGCATCACTTGCTAGTTCATCATCCTCCCCTCGCAACCCACAGCTAAGACCTCCGACTCCAGCGTTGTTACTGCCATTACCATGACGGCCATTGCGACCACTGCCACCCAGTCTAGTGGTATTGCTAGTGCCATTAGAGAAATTTGATGAAGAGGAAGAACGATGTTGCTGGTATTGCTGCGGCTCTTGTTGTTGTTTTTCATTATAGTCATTGTTAAGCGATTGAAATCACTGCCTCCGCTGCCACTCCAATCCACGTAATAATTGTTATAGCTGCTATTGCTGCTAAAGCTACTGTGTATTTGCAGCTGCTGTTGGGAATGTTGAGGACATATTGTAAAACGACCACCCAAGCTGGAAGAGAAAAAAAACTCCAGGTAAATAAATCAATTTAAAAATGTGTGTACTCCTTTTTTATTTCAAAATTAAAACAGTTCTTGTAAAAACAAATGTTTTGTTTTGGAAAATGCAAAAAATTTAACCTTTTAAACGAAGATTTATGTCGATTTTAAAGAAGTGTTGAAGGACGGGCGGTTGGTTGGCTCAGCCATATACATAATTCATTTTCTTTCTTGGCATTATGTTTTTGTTTTGTGGTTCAAAGTTTGTTTATTGTAAGTTGTTGTGGTTTTTTGTTGTTATTGATTTGTTTGGTTTCCCAGTAAATCATAGAACGAAATGATAGCGAAAATGTTATTATATTTTACGGCATATGTAACGCTTTATACTATTTTTTTAAACGACATCACTTTTTCCAATTAAAAAAAACAAACCTTTAAAAAAAAAATTAAACATTTTTTTAACATAGAAAATATAAAAATGTGGTTTTACTATCGTTATTGAGGAAAATTATAATAACGCAAACAAAAACTGTATCAAAATTTACTGCCTGTTTTTAGAAAATGAAAACTAAATTTCGTGTGAGCAATTTTTATTGTCAATATAATTTCTCACACGAAATTTTGTTTTGATTTTTTTCTAATAAGTAATGATAACAAAAATGACAAATCGCTGAAATAAAATAAATTTTCAAAAATCGTCCGTCGCAAAATGGAAAATCCCACCGCCAAACGCGTTTAAAAATCGCCACGTTTGGCGAGAAATCGCCATATCTGACATCCCAGATGTCCTAACACCAGAATTGTGACATCAGTGTTATTACAAATGGCATCGATAAGGCAAAAAGTTTCTTCAATCCAATAACGAGCGTCATCATACAATTTTGACATATTTTATGCGTGATCTATGACTACATTGAAATCAATTCGATGCCACATTTTGTGTATTATTAACATTGTTTTCATGCTTAAAAAGTAAAATAAGTAGCAAAAATTTCCATATTCTATTTTTTTGAAATTATTTTCTAAAATACATCAAATTTTTAAAGTAGAACGATTATGAAAACCACATCGGGCATGCTGTTGGTGTCTTATAACTGAGAGTTATTCTGTAAACAAAGGGCGGAATACAACAAAAATTAAACAAACATGTGTAAAGTGTTAAATTTAAACAATATTTCTTAAATAGTAGTTAAGTTAAGTTGTTTAGTGCAAAGTTTTTATGTACAGCCCAATTATGAATAAAAATTCCCCAGGGGTATCTTTCTTTACCCATTTTAACAGTTGAATAAGAAATATTTGAGAAGAAGAGAATAAACTTTGAGGGAATTTTCGTTCATAATTGTTTTGAAAGACAAATTAAAACTTGATTTATTCAAATCGTGTTTTGACCGAACCTTCCATCATAACAGCGCTTGGTCAAAAGTTGGAAGATCAGTTGAAAACTATTTAGAAAAAAATGGTTGAGAACTTTTCCTTTACCAGGCTTATTGTCTAGATCTTGCACCGTCTGACTACCGTTTGTTAAGATCAATATAGAACGCTTAATCTTAAAACAGGGTATTCAAAATTGACTTGATTCTTTCTTAACCTTAAAAATAAATTTACGGTTCTTTTGGCACGAACCTATTCGTTTGGAGAAATATGGGAAAAGGTCACAAAAAACGCAAAAAACAATTAAAAAAAAAACATGAAAAACCGAAAAATGCATTTCGGACTTCAAGAAGAATTCTTGACAAAAAGTACGAAAAACAGAAGTAAGGAAGAACATGTAAATCAATAAAAATAGATAGTTATTCAAAAATCAAATTTCTATCTACCAATCTGTGGTTATTTAATTGAACTGTTTTATGGCTTTTAATCCGAATTTTTATAATTTTAATCAGGCTAAACTTCATTAAATTTAATTTGCATTAACCCTTAAATGCATGAGGTCAGCACCCAGAGAGGAGACTAAGTTAATCTTATGTAAAAATGGACGCTTATTACATATCCGTCCTTCATATTTTCGGAAAATGTAAAGTTTTTCTGGGAAATCGGAAAAACACCAATTTCCGTTGTGTACCATATATGGTACACTATGCATTTGTAAGGAAAAAAATTTGCTTTTTATTATTTAAAAAATATCATATATTATTCATAAAAGTATATTTAAATGAAAATATTTTAATTTCCAATTTATTTAGTGTGAAAGTCTGCAAAACAATTACGTTTCTCGTTCAAGCAGAGGTGAACGTTACATTTTTGACACTTAAAAATTTAACGATTTTTTACATTTTTGTCTTCAAGACATTTTTGGTTTTTACTCCGAGCTCTTCCTTCAACAATTGGAAGGTGATCGAAAACATCATATCGCAAATTGTGAGACGGGTGATGTTCATTTTAGACACGTGTACGAAGCAAATCATGCCTACTAATTTTTTTTTGTGCCATATTTGTTAGTATATGGGATACTTCCAAACAAAAAGCCTTTTGGGTAATAGAACTGATGGATTTGCTCTTTAAAAAGTAACCAAGCATTTACCATGGAAATATCAAGTAAATGATAGAATAACCTGATATACCATTTACGGCTTTTTAACCAGATTTTAAGGCGACCCAAAGAATAGTCCATCAGGTCTACAACGCCCATATGTAGGTTGTATTATTTAATAATTTGGGGGCAAGTAATCGTTTCTACTCTGTGGTCTTTCTGATTCCAACGGTCAACAGTGGGGATGTCAGTATCAGCACTATGTTCCGAAAGAAACAGTTTTGTGCAAATAACGATACATTCTCTTTAAATGGGGATAGTATGAATGATGAAGTTTATACACAATATAAAGAAAAACAAAGTGACTAAATCTGATTTACTAACTCTAAAACTTTATTCTAGTAATGCCTTACACAAGGAACTTTGTCATAGGACATATACTATATCATGCCAATGTATTTCCCGAGTTCCAGTGCGTCGAAAGAAAAAAAATTGATTATTTTTTGGCTTATGTACGGTCTCATTTATTATTTTTGTCGTTAGATTGTCCGTAAAAAATTTTTTCTAGAATAAGGAGTTTCGAAATTATTTTCTGGCTGTGGTTCCAGTTTAGACTTGCCAATAAAATATATATCTTCGTGCAACTGTAGAATCATTTTTTCCAACGCAATCTCCCAAATCACTGGAAGCTGTCATTGCGATCGATGATAAGCCTCCGAGAAAACAAAATTCATGGGTCGCACATAAGTTGAAGAAATCAACATTTCAGATCTTCGTGAATAAAAGAGACTCGTGCCTCACTATAAACAAATCGACTGACATTAATTCATTTATATCGGGAATAGGAATTCCAGAAGCCTCATGAATGGGAACATCCATTTCGTCAATGCTAAGAATCCTCCTTTATCCGAAAGAGCGTAACTGGTTTCGTCTCGATTTCTTACAAAATTCGCATGCGTATTTGTGTTTTTATTGAAATCATCTTCATATCAGCTACCTCATAAGTGTTATATATTTTTCCATTTGTAATATGGTTATCCATATCTTAAAAAATCAGAAGCAATCACGTACAATAACAGCATAGTCAAAGAGTAACGTACCTTATAAACACGGTGTCTAAAGGCATGGCGTACTATATATGGTTCATAGAAAAAAAGGCGAAAAAACGATTCTACGGTACAAAACTTGATAAAAACTCACCTTAATTAAATAAAACAAAGTCCAATATATTTACTAATGCTTAACCCTATAGAAAAAATTCATATTATAAGTAATTTTTTCACTTAATATAATCACTTTAAAATTTTTAAGCGAAAACCGCAACCGTCCACTTTGCCAGCTTATTTACAGCTAAAATAAATTGCAAGCGGGACGAAGTAGTGTTCAAATGAACTCCTATATTGTATTCTTTAGTTTAAATCCTTTAATATACAATTTTAGTTTAATTGGTAAGATTTACATAAATTTTTAAACGTGTACCATATATGGTACGGTATGCATTTAAGGGTTTAATTATTCTTATGAAGAAATTAATTTTGCAACATGAAATGAATTAAAATTTATTGATAATTTTTCATTCTTGACTATACCTGGCGTAGCTAATACGAACTTTATTATTTTTTGTAATTTTTAATGTGGGTAGCGATGAAAATATGCGACCTTATAGTATTTCTTATTAAAAAAATTGATAAAATGCAAAAGTAAGATTTTTTTGATAGTTTTTCAAAATGTTGACCTTTGACCTCATTATGGCACGGCTTGGCACCATCCGACTAGCCTAAAAATTTGCTACACCAATTTTGGTTTTTAATGCCAGGTCTATTCTTGACTGACCGGGGAATCGAACCCATGTTCACGGACAATTTGATTTGACATGTTTTTTCTTTACTCTATTTAATATTTTCTAAACCATATTGAATATATACAAAATTAGTTTATATATGCAGAAAAAATTTTTTTGCAAAACAATTTTGTTGATAATAAATTAATTGTAAAGTCAAAATACAAATTTTTGCCAAAAAAAATTAATTATTCGTAAATATTGCTAATTTTTCATTAAAAACAAAAACCAATTTTATTGTTCTTTTATTGTTTTCAATATATGTAAATATTTTTGTCTTTATTGTGGGTCAGGCAGTTATTATATAAAAACGTTAGTCATAACTAAGGCGTCTAAAGAGAATATAAGATATTGCATATTTTAAGGTGAAGTGAAAAATAATAAATAACCAACCCACTTTATTACTCGTCTAAAATTCTCTACAGTTATTCCTTGATAGTTTTTTAAATATGAATTTATATTTAACTTCAAATATTTGATATTATAATATTGTTTTCCTTTTATTTCTAAATTAATTTTTCCTAATATTTTGCATTAAAAGCTACTAATAAAACTATTGCCTAAATAAAGGCTTTTTTTTCAATTTAATTACATTTTCATCTAATAATATACCATAATATCCTTTAAATCTAAACACAGGCATTAAATAACCTAATTTACATCCTTTACACAAAGATATTATACAGTAAGCTTGTAATTAAATTTTAGCTTAGCATACTTTATAGCTCATATTTCAAAGCTTGTTAAAAGCAACTGCTAATTTAATTTTTATTTGCATATATTTACCAGACTTGATGCCAATATGTTACACAAATAGCAAGGCAATAACAACTGCAATAACTGACAATAAACCAACAACATCAACATTAAAAACAAATTAAACTTAGAACAGGTAATACTAAAAGCCTTGTTAAACATGACATGCAAAAGCGATAAGAAACAGAAAATAATAAGTAGCTTTAAAACAGCCTGCTGCTTTACTACACATATAAGTAGATAAAAAAAATTAATTATGCATATTAATTATGTTATGAAAACTCTTTGTTTTAACACAACTTAAACAAAAAGTTGTAATTTTGTATAAATTTTTGAAAAATGCCTAAAATTATGCTGTCATTTTTATATTTGCGGTAAAAAAAACATAAAAGCCTGCTGCAGACAAAATTAAGAGAAATATAATAATAATTATGAGTTTTTATTTAAAAAAGTATAAACATATTTTGTGCTGGTAACGCGAAAAGTTTTAATCATAGATAAAAAGTTTCAAAATAACTAAAAAAATGTGAGCACGAAGTGCTTATGAATTATTAGTGTTAAATTAAAATGATAAAAACAAAATTAAAAATTATGAATATGAAAACGATACCTCGCAGTTTGTACTTAGAGGTACATCGTGTACATCTCAGTTTTACTGGTGTTGTTTATCAGAAATTAAAAATATACCAATTGGTATGTACTATACCGCGGGTGACAAAAAACCCAACCTTAAGTGCAGCAGTTCTTGGAGGGATGCCTTTGGGAATATCTCAGTAGCTGCAGCTTAAATGTCCAATTACAAGAAGTTTTTAAGATTAGGGCTCCGATTTTTTTCGCTTAAATTAACGTGTTTTTCGGAAAAAAATTTGTGCGGGAATTTCTGGGATTTTTTTTTATTTAATTTTTATTAACTTGACTGCTGACACTGTGTAACCACAGCAAAATTCAAAATTATATGAAATTACACATGATATAAAGTTAACGTTTTATAATTAATGATAATAAGAATTGTAGTTATTTTATTAAACTGTTTATGTTTCTTAATCCAAAATTTGATATTTCAATCAGTCAAAAGTTCGTTAAATTTAATTTTCATTCAATTATTTTTATAAAGAAAGGAAGTTTACAACATGAAATGAATTAAAATTTATAAAAAAATTTTTATATTTGACTGCCGCGGGAATCGAACCAATGTTCACGGACAGGTTGATCTAACATGTTTCGAAAGGAACCACACCATCTCCTCATCTATCCATAAAGAGAGATCAATCTCGTGTTCAGTCAAGAATAAATTTATCAATTTTATTTCACTAATGTTGTAAATTCCTTTCTTTACTATAAATCATTTAATGCAAATTAGATTTGATGAACTTGAGCTTGATCTAAATATCAAAAACTTCAATAATCCCAGCTAGCATTTGGTTGATTATTTTTTGTAAAATTCACCTGAATAATTCTCATCAGATCAGTTTTGATGATTAATAACGGATTTATCACTTGAGTGATAGAAAAATGATTCATATATGATTCATTGTTATGTTCAAATAATGATTTTTAAATATTTTCAATTTTTTATGTTGCTAAACTTTCATGTAAACCAAACAAATAAGAAGCTTGGCTAAAAATGAAGCCCAAAAATTATTGACAATTTGTGAACATAAATGTTAGTGCAAATTGTTGCTTCTCTTCTTTGCGAGAAACCCATAACTTTTGTTTGATTTAAAATAATTCTGCTTCCAATAATCAAAAGCCTTAAGCTTCGTTCACAATCAAAAAAACATTTTCACTCGGGGTTCGTAATAGAGCAACAACTTCTTTTGAAAGTACACACATTTTGCATTAAGAACCCGTTTGCAAATTTTAGCCACAACAATATTATGCATTTATTATTATTTTTTACAACATTTTGTTGAAATTTTCATTCAAAACTAAATAAAATTATTTTAAACGTCAGAAACAATTTCATACAAATTGTTGCTGAAGTTCTAGTTGACTCAACTTTTGTTACATTTTTAAAAAGATAGAAGAAAAAACGAAATTGTTTCTCTGATTGTGAACGAAGCTTTAATGGTGCTGATTTTATCGGAGAAAAATTAAAAAACATGACAATTAAAAAATGATTTGAAATATAATCAAAAACTATATAATTTGCAATTGAAAAAAAGAGACGAAAACGACTCAATAATGATTATAAAAACGACCATGAAAATGATCAAAAAGGAATCAGAACATTGTATCACAGTGATTCTTTCAGGTAATTCATCTGTGGGGTACAATTTTGTGATTGAAAAATGAGCTCATATACGGACATTTTGCTCTTGAAGCTGATTCCTAAATGATTAGTTTATGATGCAAAATGCTAGCTGGGTGATATAAAATATTTAATTTACAACTTGGTGATTGTATTGAAAAATAAAAATACTATAAGTTTTTTCCAATAAAGGGATAAAACAACTGATAATTTTAATTAAAAAACTGATAAAGAACAATTTTCTACATTTTTGATCCAAAATTTACAAGAAAATGACATCCGGCAGATTTTGACAGCTTGTTCTGTATTAATTAAAATGTTCCTTTTTATAAACTTCATACGTTTAGAAGCAATATTATTTATTTGAACTACAATCAAAAAGGAGAAAGGGTGCCCCCGTAAACAAACTGGTAGTGAGCTAGCACTATTAGTGGCGGGTTGTGGGCTCGATTCCCTCCAGAGACTCTTGGCTGCTTCACTACGACGGACTGAAGGTGTAAAGGTACGTTCAGACTGATGAAATATATGGAAGCAAACATCAAATATTTCATTAACGAAGTCTGAACACAAAATATTTTCGAGTGTCCAATAAAATAACAGCTGATTTGCCGGCAAACAAATATTTGTTCAATGTGAACATAGTGTGAACACAAGAAATCAAATATTTTAGTAATTTTTGAGCAAAAATTTTAGCCATGTTCCCGATAGAAGCAATTTTTTCTGGAAGTTTTCGGATCCTTTACAGTTTAAATAATTTTTAATAATTACACTGTGCTACACAGAAAAAATTATTTTTTCCAATTTAAACAAAAAATTTGCAGAATCAAAACATTTTTTGTCTGAAATCGGTCCTACAAAAAATTCAATAAAAAAAAATTGTAGAAAATAAAAAAAATTTCAGACAAGAGTTTGTTTGAAAATAATTCAGCAATAATTTTTTCTGTGTAGTTGCAAAATTAGACAAGCCGGGCACATGGCGTTTTGCCATAATTCGGGTACGCTGAATCTAATGCTGCCCACCGTTTTTTTAAGTTAGCTCTTGTTTTCGAGATTTACCGTTATTTATACCGTTATAACTCAAAAACAGTTTAATTTATTGAAATTACTAAAAAAACCGAAAGTAATTTCTAAAAAACAAAAATTTTGAAATTTTGATAAAAAAATTATTAAAAAAAAAAAAAAAAAATTATGTTTCTAAAACGACTGCTCATATTAAAAAAAATTTACTTTTCTTAAAGGAGATTTTATTGCGGAATTTCGTTTTTTTTAAGTAATTTCAATAAACTAAACCGTTTTTGAGTTAGCGAATATATCTTGTGCAACCTCTTCCATTTTCGAAATAACTGTATATCTCGAAAACAAGAGCTTACCTAAAAAAAGGTGGCCACCATTGGATTCAGCGTACCCGAATTATACTAAAACGTCATGTGCCCGGCTTGTCTAAAAAAAGTGTAAATTTCGAGCACAAGTGTTATTAGACTTCGCTATCATGCCGCTATTAGCAAATTTTTGCGAATTTCCGCTAATTTAGCAATTTTTACCGAATTTTTGCCATTCCTTATACTTTTAGGGACTTTTAATCACTTTTATGGCTTGTTTGAAATATTAAAAATTTCGCTATTTTTGGATAATATTTTTTTTGTTATCTTCCGAAAGTTTGTTTTTTAACCGATTTCAAATTAATTTTAGGGTTTGCTTCCAAGTTTGCAATTTTTTGGGAATTTAAACCATGCTCGCGAAGAAGCAATTTTTCCCTGTAAATCTGTACAGCTTTAACGATTTTTAATAAATAGTAGACTTCGCTATCATACTGCTATTAGCAAATTTTTGCGAATTTCCGCTAATTTAGCAAATTTTTATCGAATTTTTGCCACTCCTTATAGTTTTATGCACTTTTAATAAATTTTATGGCTTGTTTGGAATATCTAAATTTTTCGCGAATTTTGGCTATTTTTGCAATATTTTTTTTTTTGTTTTTTCCCGAAATTTTGTTTTTTAACCGATACCGCGATTCCAAATATTTTTTAGGGATTGTTTCTAAGTTTTTAATTTTTCGCAAACTTAAGCCGTGTTCGCGATAGAAGCGATTTCTTCTTGTGATTTTTTGCAGCTTTTACGTTTTTTTTATAATTATTAGGCTTTGCTATCATACCGCTATTTTCAAATTTTTGCGAATTTCCGCTTTAGGCACTTTTAATAAATTTTATGGCTTGTTTGAAATATCTAATTTTTCGCTATTTTTGCAACATTTTTTCCCAGACATTGTGTTTTTTAACCAACCGTTTTAGCGATTTCAAATATATTTTAGGGTTTGTCTCCAAGTTTCCAATTTTTCGCAAATTTTAGCCATGTTCCCATTACCCATTGTCTTCCATTTTTTTTTCTTTTACATTCTGCTGCTCTAACACTATAAGAGATGCTAAATAATTATTTGATGCAAATATTTGTTTTAGTCTGAACGCATTTCAAACAGGATTTAATTTATTTTATTTGACACTATTTGCCAAATGTTTTAACAAACAAAAATTGTCAAATATTTGAGCTTTCAATTGAACATTAAACAAAATATTTTTCGATTCACACAGTTTGAAGCAAATATCAGAACAAATATTTTCGTCAAATATTTCATAAGTCTGACCTGACCGTACCTTAAGATAGGGTGGGTTCCAAAACATCGAAATCAAACATTGTTGATATGATGGCGTTTAGGAATGCAGGACTTTGTTAGGTTGCATTTAAAATTACGTTTTGAAATTCACCCTTTCTATTGCTCAGTTAATTACGTTAAAATATAATTTGTAATTTTAATAATTGTAACTTTTTTTGGATAAATAAATTACAAAAGGAAAAACTACGTTTATTTTTAAAATAATAGAACTAAAAATCTGTATCGATTTCGAGATCAATTTCACTCGATTTCTATTTCTAGAACAATGGCCATGACTTTTTTAATATGATTTTGTTATTGCGTACTGAAACATTTTTTTTTACTTGCTTATATAAATATTTATTGTGCATATTAAATTTAACTTTAGTTCAGAAGACCTTAGTAGATATAATGAAAAACCTTAATACATTAATAAAATTTCTTAAAATCACGCCTATAAATATGCAACAATTTATCTATAACATTTAATTACTAAAGTATGGAATACTATTAAAAAAACCGAAGAAGAAAAACCTCTTTAAAAAAATATATAATAACTTACCGACGAAATAATTCGCTTTCCGGATGTTCAGCTGCAAATCGTGCCTTTTTCCTTAACAATGGTATTGTCAAAGCTACGTGATTACCATCATTACCATGGGTATATAATATGCGACCAACGAACCGAAAACAAAAAATGCACGATTGTTAATGACACAAACATTTGGCTGGGGCAAGGTGTTTTGTTCATTCACAAGACCTTGAAAAGGAAAAACAAAAAAAAATAAAAGAATAAATTAGAGAAAACTGTAACAAAAATAAAGGACCATAAATAAAAGTAAGTTAAGAATTCAAGGTAGTGTGTCCTTTTTGTGTTAAACATTTATACAATATCAATATCAAGTAATTATTAATTACCAAAGAAAAGAAAAAGTAACAAAAAAATTAAAAGAAAAAACCCATGATAAATTTTGCTTTAACAAAAAAAAAAAAAAAAAATAAGTCAAAAGCGATACACAAATCATGAATGCCAACAGCATCCATTACAATTATTATTGGAAAATTGTCATTAACACATTTGCAAGATTAATATGCCAGCATTTCCTTTAATAACATAACACAATATTTACCCAGTACTGTTATGCAGCTGGATACAATTATGCCCATTAGCCAGACAATGGAAATTTTCATGCCAGCTAAACGTTTCGTTGAACGATGCCGTGAACCCAACGGATTTCGTATGCCCAAATAACGACCCAAGCTGATGAAACACATATGCAGGATGCTCGATGAACATGCCATATCATCACAGGTCTCATATATATTTCACCATGTAAAACCTAATGGCCAATAACCTGTGAAAAAACATGGAAATAAAAGAAAAATGCTAAATTAACAATGAAAATAAAAAACATACGAATACATTTCGAAAAAGTGAAAAGAGAAATGAAACAAATTAAAAATTAATGAACGAACCAAAAGAAAACGGAATTTCTTAAAAAGCCCCTTAAACTATGCAGTAATTTAATTAAGAATATGAATGTTTAATGATATGTTATGAGTTTGGGAGTATGTATTTAAAATTTAAATTAAGCCTGATGTTCTACTGAAATTAATTGTTTAAGGGCTAAAAAATGAGAGCAAGTTAAACTTTCTTTTTGGCTTAAAATGTGTTTAAACCAACAAATTTATAAATTACTAAACATATAAACCATCTTTAAACGCATAAAATTGGGCGTTTAAACTACCAATACCGTATGAATATGATAAGATTTATCGTAGTGCTGCCATATGTTATTTTTTTAACTACATATATTACGTGGGACACTTTTTTATAGTAGCTGAGTTTAAACTACATATAAACTCAAGTTTAGTTCAACTAAACCAGCGTTTAAGCCATCATTGATTTATTAGCCATAAGTGATACAAAGTTTTGAAAGTACCAAGTTTTTTTTATATAATATTTTTTAATCTTATTTAGTATTGTGGTTATTTTGTTGAACTGGTTTTTAATCCAAATTTTTAATAATTTTAATTATAGCCACGGTCAAGAATGAAAGATTATCAATAACAATTTTAATTAATTTTCATGTTGTAAAATTCCTTTCTTCATGAAAATAATTTAATGAAAATTAAATTTAATGAACTAAAGCCTAATTAAAATTATTAAAAATTTTTTAATCTTAATAAAAAAAAAACTTTTCTAAAATAAAAAGAATAAATCATTTTAAATTTCTTTCAAAAAGAGGAGGTACTAGTGATTTTTTTTTAAATAAACTTGTTTACTTTCTAGTTAAACAAATTTTAAGAAAAAGATTATCTGCCATGTTCTTAAACTATATATATATATATGTATATATATATATATATATATATATTTATTTATTTCAAAGGTATTTTAAAGCTTAATTTCTAACAAAATTTCCTTAAGAATGATTTTTAATCCGGTCCGGTTTGGAATTAAAAAAAATCCTCTATGCTTTTTTATATGGGAGAATGACTTCTAATCATATAGAAAGGTTTACCTATCCTGCATCTATTTTTTTTCAGGCTACAAATATGCAAAGTCATTTCCATTCCTTCAAACAAAAAAATCATATTGAAATTCATACAGGACATTTTGTTAAATTGTGCAGTCTTAGACTTAATTTTATTATAACTTATTTGATTAAGAAAGCAGGCATGACTTTTTGCCCTGTTGTCTTTCCACATCTTTTTAAGTAATTTTCTTCCAAGCAGAAAAAGTCATATAAATAAATCAAGTCGCACGGAAGAAAGAAAAAGATTAAAAATCATTGCGGGAAATATTTTCTAAAATAATTATTTTTTTAAAAACCTTTTTTGTTTACCCATCACTAGAGGTGGAAAAGGGTATATATAATTTTGTTATTCCGTTTGTAATTTCTACAATATTGATCTTAGACCCTATAAAGTATATATATACTGGATCCATATGACAAGAAAGGCTTAAATCCGGTTGTCCGTCTGTCTATTGAAAAGGGGTTTCCGCAGACCACAGAAATGGTAAGGACTTGGTAGTTATATATATATATCAATCCAACTCTGGTTAATACAATTTTGCTTTATTTTATTTTCGTGGACAATTTTTTCGGTATTTTTCTTAAAAGAAAAATTTTTCAAAGTAATTTTTGGGAATATAAAATTTATTATTAATAAGATTTCCGTATGACGTGCTAAATTCCCAATTTTTCTTGTGCTCTCAATCAATGTTTTCCAAGCCCTATTGAACATATACAAAATATCATAATATTGTAGTTTTTATTTGCAGAAAAATGATTTTCCGAAAATTTTTTATTGATATTGAATTAATTGCAAAGTCAGAACAAAAAAATCTTGCAAAAAAAAAAAACAGAATCTGTAAAATTTATATTCGCGTATATCGCAAATACGATCGTTAGCTTTGATAAACGGATAACGTATTTGAATTCAGCGTACTCCATTAAGCTTTACAATTGTATTCAATGTCTCTTCGTGATCTAAGATTCCGGGAAAAATATTGCCTATATTAATTTTGCTATAATATTTTATCTTCGTAACAAATTTCTTAAAATTTGTATTCAAAATATTTCCTCTTGTATTCACAAGAAATGTATATTTTTTAAAAGAGCTATAACCCAGCGGGAAAAAAGGAGTACCTGCCACGGTCCACAGTAAAAATTTTCAGTAGTTTTTTATCAATTAAAAAAATAGTTTTAAAAGTATTTCAATTTAATTATTGTGATAATTGAATTATTTTTTTTGTTGAAAAAAATTAAAAATATAGTTTTGATTTAATTAATATTTCAGGTAATCATTCAGAAAAGCAAACTTCGATCTACCAAAGGTTAAAATACAATTTGGTTTAAGGATTGATGTTTGACTATTGACGTCAGCAGTCGTCGATGGCTGCGAGTGTAAAACGGCAAATCCATTTGAGAAGATCGAGTGGTTGCGATCGAAACATGTCATGGTAAACTGCCGGCCGCGGTTCGAATCCCGGCCACGGTCAAGAATGAAAGATTATCAATAACAATTTTAATTAATTTTCATGTTGTAAAATTCCTTTCTTCATAAAAATAATTTAATGAAAATTAAATTTAATGAACTTAAGCCTAATTAAAAATATCAAAAATTTGGATTAAAAACCATAAATAGTTCAACAAAATAACCACAATACTAATTATTTTAGATATTTTTTTTTTTTTTTTTTCATTATTTATTGAATCTTCATATATTAAATATGAACTAACAATAATTAATCAAATCTTATCCTAATAATTTATTTTATGTCCTGCCAGTGCCAGACAAAAATTTTCTTCATACGGGTTCTGTTCACATATGTAGGTGTCTATCGCTCATCTTAATGGGTAAGTGCTGCAGTGTCTCTTCTTCTTAAGCGAGTGTGGCCACTATCATTAAAAATATTTCGAGCTAGTGGATTAGGGTGCAACTCTAGCCTTTTTAAATATTTTACCGCATAATTCGTAATAATAGTCCTTACCAGTGGCACATTGAGATCCTTGTGGATATTTGAGTTTTTAACATACCAAGGGGCAGCTGTGATTATTCGAAGAAGTTTATTTTGGCGCCTTTGAATTTTTTCCGAGGTATATATAAGGTAAAAAAGTGGGCCCAGGATGCTTCCCTGAGGCACTCCAGCTTCAATTGGCTGAGGAGAACTTAAAAAATCACCTTCTTTAATAATAAATTTTCGACCGACCAAGTAGCTTTCTAGCAGCTTGTGTGTGTTAACCGGTAGGTTTAGCTTCAATTTATGTAACAAGCCTACATGCCAGACTTTATCAATACTGAGAAACATCGATCAAGAGAGGGGAGCAATATTTTCTTTCTTCAAAGGCTTTTCTTATGGCGTTTACTATTCGATGGGTTTGTTCAATTGTGCTATGTTCTCTTCTGAAGCCGAATTG
Source organism: Pollenia griseotomentosa (assembly GCA_963931875.1). Classification (NCBI taxonomy): domain Eukaryota; kingdom Metazoa; phylum Arthropoda; class Insecta; order Diptera; family Polleniidae; genus Pollenia; species Pollenia griseotomentosa. Next base: position 204,398,988 of record OZ007560.1, read on the forward strand.
ATGGTTAGGTATACACCCATTATCATTTAGAATTGGGGTTAATTTTGACGCTAAGAGCTTCTCAAATAGCTTTGATATATTAGACAATAAGCTAATAGGCCTATATGACTCAACTTTTGTGTGATCTTTTCCTGGCTTTGGTATCATCTTTACTAAGGAGACCTTCCATTCTTGAGGGTAGTATTCAAGGCGTAAAATAGCATTAAAAATATAAAGAATAATTTTCTTTGCTATGCGAGGTAGCTCCAAAAGCATTTTGTTGCTTATCTTATCAAAACCAGGGGCTTTCTTGGGGTTTAAGTTACAAATAGCCTTTTCGATTTCTCTCATCTCAAATCTTAGGGGAACAGCTGCTCTAGCAGCAACAGGTGGTAACTCGTCCGCTATGTCGTCAGATATGTTTGGGGTAAATACGTTTTTCAAATGATTTACAAACAGGTTTCCTTTCTCATTATCATTTCTTGCCCAACTTCCATTCAGGTTTCTTAATGGTGGTTTCATGATAACTGGCCTTTTTAGATTTCTGGCTGCACGCCATAATGAGTATTCTGATTGTGGTGTTGCATCCAGGTCCTTAAGATATTTTTCCACGGAAGCCGTTTTCCGGGACTGCAGTAATTTTCTTAGCTTTTTTGTGCACTTTTTTAATAAGTTCTTAAGTTGGGGGGATCTGTGCAATTGCCACTCCCTTCTCACTCTCCTTTTTTCATTCAAGAGGCGCTCGACATCTGTAGAATATATATTATTATTATAAGTTTTTTTGAGGGTATTGCAGGAATGTTGAACCGCTAGTTTAATATAACTGTCAAAATTGGCAATAGAAAGATCCACATTCTCCGGTGTGCTAAGCGGAATATTTTCTGTGCAATGAGTACTGAGATATTTTTTATATTTTAGCCAATTTATTTGTGTAGCTGACGTCGCTATGTAACTAGAGGGAGATACAATTCTATTGGTGTTTGTTATAGTAACAATTGTAGGTGTGTGATCAGAGGATAATTCTAATGAGGCTTCAACGTGAATCGTTTCTGTGGGGATGTTTTTAACCACGCCGAAATCGATGACATCTGGAATTTTTTGTGGATCAGCAGGCCAATATGTTGGTTGTCCGCTCGCGACAACATTTAAATTCATTTTAGAGATTGTATTAAACAAAACACGACCCTTTGGTGTTATAAGTCGTGACCCCCAGAAGGTATGTTTAGCGTTAGATATTTTGAAATAAATTTTTAATTAAAATATTTATAAAATAACAAAAAATCTTTATTGACTTAAGATATCATTTATTGAAAAAAATATATTTAAAATTTTAAATATTTACAATTTTTAGTAATCTTTATATTCATTTGGGTAATTGGTGCAAAATCAACAAATTGTTTGCTTGATTCTATGAATTTGGTGATAAGAGACAATTTTTAATTTTTTTCTGTGTCCATTCCATACTTTCGCTCTCGCTTCTTTAGCAGGTCCACAAGAATGGTAACGGAATCAATAAAAAATTATTATTTAGCTTTTTCTTGTGCAAAAAACCAATACAAAAAATATTACCCCTTCTCTACTCCCTTCTCATAGAAGCAAATGTGAAATGTGTATCTTATCTTTTATACGAAAGAGCAGATGCCTTCTATGAGGCCTTCTTTAATAGTTAGACAAGAATTAAAAGTTAATTAAAACAGATTTTAAGCAGACCTTTAAAAAGGGGTAAGTAAGGTCTTCTGAATTTTTCCGCTAGGAATTCATAAACCAATACATATAAAAGGACCGAGAACAAAGCACATCAAATAGTAACACAATGCAAAAAAAAAATTTTTTTTATATATAGATTTTAAATCGTTAAATTTATAATTTGTCTTACAATATGAAATATCGGGTGTCAATTGGTTAATGGAAATCGATACAGGGGGAAGATCCGAAGCTTTTTATGGCGGAAATTTTATAATTTAGATCAAGGGAATAAGTGGTTTCAACAGAATGGTGCCACACAGCAAGACAAGAGTCGCATTATTTCTCGTAGAAGAGGAGTGTATTGGCCACCAAGATTTGACACTTTTAGACTATTTTTGGTGGTGTTTTTTGAAATCGAAAGTGTACAGGAATAATCCCACACCTGTTAAAAGAGCTTTAAAACTACATTATCGAGCAGATATCAACTATTTTTTACGGCGGTGCGCAAAATGACCCCAGGAAATATGGCCCCAAAAGGAAAGTGAAAAACAGCCCCAAAATTTTACATGAGACACAACAACACTCAATTTTGGGGCATTTTTTTTTTTGGGTTATTTTTCATTTTTTCGTTAGGGTGTTCTTGCATTTTAAGTTGAAAATGACCCCAATATCAAGGAATGAAAAAAGGCCCAAATAAAATAACAATTTTTACTTTGGGACTATTTTTCGTTTACTAATAAAAAATGCATATTTTAAGCAATGAAAAATCACCACAAACATTTTTACACAAATTTTATGTAAAAGTTTCTAGGGATAGTATAAAAACCCGAATTCTTATACCAAATTGGAGAAGCCAGTGTTCGTAATACCATAGAGAAGAGAATTCTTGCGCCCGGCCGAAGGCCGGCTATAACGCGAAGCTTTAGTAAGCATAGCCAGTGTTCGTTATACCATAGAGGAAAAATTCCTTGCGCGTGGCCGAAAACCCAACCATGCTATCAATCGTATGATTTTTAAAACCAAAACTATATAACTATTCGAATTTTGAAATCGGGATTCTAAATTTGGGATTTTTAGTTTCGGGCATATGAAATCAACCCAAACTTTTAATTATAACTTTCTTTGCGTTCTTTTTTGGGATTAAAATTCATTATTAATTTTTGAGATTTTGATAATGAAGAATTACCACATATTTAGGGTTATATTTCTTTTTATTTTTAGGGTTTCTTTCATTTTTTTGGGGTTATAATTTTCATTTATTTCTTGGGGCCATACTTCGCAGCGCCATTTTTTACCGGAACCTGCTACATGTAATAAACTGAAAAAAAAAATTTTAGCATCTCAAAAAAAAAAATTATTTTTTTTTAATTAAAATTTAAATGTAACCTCAATTTGGGCACCTAAATTTAATACTTTTTAATAGTTCTTTTTTTAAATTCTTACAAAATTCTAATCTAATTTAAAATTTACTTCTAATTTCAATGGATAAGAATTTCTTATTTTAAAAATTCTGAAAATCTTTAACTAAAAGACTAAAAATTAATTAGTTTTTAATATCAAAATTTATATTAAACCCAAAAAGCTTAACCCAAAACAAATAACAACTAATTTCCCTTTGAATAATTTTACATTATAAACCAAACACTTTTGAGGTTTTGTTTTGGGATTAAATTACAGGAAAAAAAAATATCTAATGTCTATTAAAGATTTGACTTCTGTGTTGACGCATAACTAAAAAATTCATATATTTAAACTCAATTCCAATATGATGGAAATAAATGGAATGAATGAATGTGCAAAAATAAAGAATTTAAATAACCAACCATGTCACCAAAAACCACTTTATCATTTTCAACATTTATTCCAGTATAACACAAATATTTATACATTTAAGATAGCGGTGGGCAACACTTTCTATTGCATGTGTTGGGCAGTAAAAGATTTGCTTTAAAGGGATAACAAAGCAGCAGCAGAACAATTGAAAGTTTATTTGCTTTTACAAAAAACGCTACAATCAGCTGCCTAAATGCAACCACCTTTTTAGGTCATTAGTCAGAAATGGGTAATTAAGAGTGTCGCATTTTTTTTTTTTTTTTTCTTTTCATTAAAAGAAATTAAAATTAAAAAAGCTATTACTAAAAGAATACGGCAAGGTTAAACTGTTCGCCGCGAACGCTGACATGAGAGAATACGCTGGAATACGCGCACAAAACGACCGAAATATTAGGAGTTTTTTTAGCTCCATGTTGACCTACATTCTAACGGATTATTGGCATATACCATATGGATACATTGGAACCGAATCATACTATAAACTGTTGCTTACTTTTCTCTAACTCTAGCTGTTATACAATTTTTTTTCTCAAAGGCAGACAAAAGTGTTCCTAAAGGGAAGTTTTTTGCCCGTGACTGACATATACCGTGCAGGAAAAATCATTACTAGGTTTTGGACTAGTTTTTTACTAGTTGTTAGGCGTCGAAAATTAAAAAAGATGATCAAATTTCGGCTGCGCATCTTTATAATTGACACAGTTTGTAGTATAAACAACAACAGCGACAACACTATAATAAGAAAAACGTATATTTTTGGTTGGTTTTATAGTTGTAAAATTATTTTCATGTTAAAAAAATAAATAAAAACTAGGAAAATTCCCATACTCGTTTTCTTTAAACTATTAAGTTAAATACATCAAATTTCCAATGTAGAATGAAAACCTAATTGGGACCTTCTACTAGTTTCTTAAATTTCTGTAAACAAACGGGAATTTAACAAAATTAATCATGGTGTAACAGGAAAATAAATTATAGTTCTGGCTATTATTATTATAGAATTATTCTAAAATAAATGTCACTCAAAACAATAATAAAGTACAAAAAAAAAAAAAAACAAAAAAAAATTTAGAGGAATTCTTCAGTTTAGTTTCGCTTTTAGTAGTTCTTCTTTTGTAAGTAAAGTAACTAGTTTAAAACTATTTTACAATTGCATAACATTAAACTAGCTGTTCTCCTACGACAACCCAACGTTAAACACGATATTTTGACATATGAAAAACAATAAACCAAAAGTGCAACTAGTTTAAAGTCAAAACTAGCCTTTAAATTTCTAGCTAAATACTAGTTACTTTGTCTGCAGGGTATATACACCAATACATATGCATACACATTTATTTGTATAAATATTTGTGTTAAAATGGATGCTGTTTTATGGTTTTTTGAAAATTTTTATTTTTATATGGTTTATGTACATACATACACACATATGTACATAGTTTTCGGTAGCATGCCTGTCAACCAAAACAAATGAGTTTTAAAAAGTTTATTTTACAAATATTTTTGATGTCAACAGTAAATTGTGAGATAAAATATAAGCGAAAGTATGCAAAAAAGGCGAAATTTTAGCCACAAATATGCGCTGTTTGTTGATGTCTGTTTTGAGTGACAAAAATTTAATGGAACACTAAGTGAAAAACAGGCACAATCAAAAAAATTTCATAAACAATTTCTCAAATCAAATCTATTAGGTACCACGAAAATTTTTTTGCGTCCTTGTCTTTTTTAACTTTTCTTTTTTGTACATTTGTGAAACTCTGTTTCATTAAAAAAGTGCAACTATTTTTTTGAAGCCAGATTTCTGCCTCTCCTAAACATTTTTTGAATTTTGAATTGTGCCTGTTTAAGATTTAGTATGCGATATGTTCATATAGTTTTAAATTAAGGCCAAAATGTTATTAAAGAATATTAAGAATTTTGGAACTAAGAATGTGTAAAATCCTTCCATTGTTTTACCTTAATACTCTGCAAGGATTTCTCCGGAATAGCGGTTTTAGCCAGGTGCTGAAGACATATGACCAAAAAACGTTTTCTTCTATAAAATTATTTTTTTTTTAACCATTTTCACGGAAATGGCTAGAACATTGATACAGATGCTGGATAAGCTAATTCAAGGATATTTGATCAAGCAACTTATAAATTTGTATGAAGATTAAGTAAGAAAGGTTTTTTTGCCTAACTCCCATGCAAATGTCCTTCTGGTAATTACGTTTGGGTACGTTCGCTGAATCTAGATGAGCTAAGCGGTACAACTTGGCCAAACTACTTTTATATACACAAAATCTGTTACGTTTCAAGACCGGATCATATCGGTTTATTATTCGACGTAATCTTAAGTTAAACGTCCGCCCCGAAATTTTTTCTAAATAATATCTAATTTTAGAATGTGTAAAAATATGACACTCGGGCGTAATTGTTGCCCAAGATCTAGACTCTTGTTACTTATGGAATATTACGGCTACACATCTGGTCGCATATTTCGGCATTTATTGGCCAATTATCGTCTTAAGAAAATGATATGTGTTTGGAAAAGCTCCCCTTTTATCGTCTGGCTTTATTTTACCAGCTCATAAAACGTTTTGGCATTGATTCGGCCTGTTAGACTGGTTTCATATTAGATGTTTATTGCCATCCGTTTTTTTTTTACCATGAGCAAAACAAATTTTTACCAACACCGGATACAGATTTTAGGCATCTTAACTTATTTTACTTTACTGTCTATTAATTACTCTTTTGTTAAACTGTTAATAAAGACTTTTTAAAACATTTAATTTTCCTCATTTACATAAGTATTTTCTGAAAGTTAAATATCTAACGAAATAAATAATATAATTAAGCCTAAAAAACAAATGACACATCGACATACATATAACGAACCAAACAAAACAGTCAAATTAATCCGTAAGATTTTCACATACGCACGAACACATACGAACGAACACACACAGCAGACCACTTAATCCTATTTTTCTCTATTGTGTTAATATCCTGCACGTCATAAACAGTTGCACAGTTGCATTTGTATTTGTTTTAAGGTGAATTCTTCCATTGGTTCCGAAAAAAATTGTCTAAACACAGAATTTTGTGTTGTCACTCAGAAAGAATGTGAGAGACAGCTACCTACGTATAAAATGTTTTTCCAAATAAACATTTTATGCGGAACTGTATTCATGTGTATGGGACTGTATTGGAGAGTGGAATAGGGTCCGATTGTTTTTGAATGTGTTGACATAATTATTACGTAGAACAATAATCTGTAAGCAATGTGACCAGAAATTTTTGATTTTTTTTAATATTTAATATATTTTTATTTTCGATAAAATTTTTTTGCAATATATAATTAAATAAATTCAACAAGAAATTTAACAAACTGTCGTTTAGATTACCAAAAAATGTGATCAAGTGATGGTGCAAAAGAAATAAACGGCTACGTCTGTGCAAAAAACTCAAGTGCACCTTCCAGCACAACATTTTGTAAAAATAGTATTGACAGCACTGTGAATAGTATTGACAGCACTGTGTTATATATCGTAACCTAAAACACAAAAGGCCATAACAAGCCAAAGTATTGCCTTAGCACAAATTTTAGAATCTTTTGACCAAAATTAGCGATTTTATTAACAAAAAACGAACGGGCCTACCTACAAAAAATTATACGGTAAACGCTTAAAGGCCTAACTAACAGTTTGAATAATATGCAACATTCTTAATTGTAAAAAAAACTGGTAGGTTTTACAAGAAAAATTAAGTATAAACAGTTTAATGCAATTTATCAAATTATCATTTTAATAGTTTTGTTCTCTACTGTAAAATGTGGAAAATTTTAGAAAGGCCATTTTGCATTTTAGGTAACTATATCTATCTAAGTTTAATCAATGACATAATTGCTGAGTTCCAAAGCATCAGAATACTTTTTAAAGTCAAAAATGTAGCATCAAGTGCAATGATGCACAACTTGCTTATTGTATACGTATAGATAACTTCTTCGGAGCACTATGGAGCAGCTGTGGAATAGATTTACATGAATAACTGACTTTAAGCCTACTGGTTGGCAAACAATACGTTCCAAACGCCGCGAGTTAGACCGCATCGAACACAATGACGTAGCAATTTGCTGGAGCTTTCTGAGATACTGGCTCATACTCATAGTTAAAATAAAGTATTCTTTAAACTAAAACTGGCTTTAAATGCATGTGAACAACATTGTTTTAAAGTATACTTTAGAAAAAGTCGACTTTATTTTTGACTATGATTATGGGCCACTGTTTTTGGCAATATGCTGGTAGCGTCTGTTACGAAGCAACTGCATCTAGGGATAATCCGTCACTCATGCCGAACTGTCCCATAAGTAGTGAAAAGTTCGACCTTAAGTAAGAGAATCTCCCTTGCCGCAACTTTGGCTAGTAAACCAGAACCACCACGTGATCCCCGAAAGTAAATTTTCAACGGAAAAGCGAAACTTTCCCAAAGACAATCTTCTTGAAATACAGAAGGCATTTCCCGCAAGACGCATACTAACTGAAGTCTCAAGAAATAGTCAGCCCGGTTCCGTGCCACCGGGGCCTACTGACTCCCGTGGTGCCAGGTTGGATCTCTGGTCATCCGAGATAGCAAAAGATCGTAAAGATATACTGAGCTCTGCTAATTTTGAATTTTTTCGATTCCAGGTATTGGCTGCACCTGATTGCCCTGGATGAGGTAACACCAGATGGTTAAATATCCTTAAGCTGATCCCTACTATAGGACAAATAATATTGTAAAGTTGCTTTGCAACCGACCTATTCGAAATGTTTTCAAAACAAGTAAAGCCAAAGCTAAAATTTTTTTATGTAAACAATAAATAAAATCCGATAAATCGGGCTAATGAAAGTTTTACATTTACTCAAAATTTAAAATGCAAAATTTAGCATAAGCTAATTCTAAAATGGTCATCCTGTCATTCACCTTTGTTTTACAAGAGCATATATGTTTAAAAGTTCATTTGAACGTGTGTATTTGTAAGAGCTTTTAAGATTGTTTGCATTAGTTTAAGGGTTTATGTTTGTGTTGTTGTTATGTTACTGCTATGATTGGTGTTGTAAACTTATATTTGTACAGAATGGATGTGCGTATCTCATTAAGTAGCATTTTCAAGTGTTATTTTTACAGATTTTCATGACATTTTTATTTTGCTAAGAGTTTATATTTGTAAAATTAATAAGTTTCAACAGTTGTTAAAAAGGCCTAGACTGGACGCAATAAAATGGCAAAATGAAAACGAAGCATATGAAATAGATAATGTCCTTGAGTTTTATGAATATAAAATTCAAATGCAAAGTTATCTTCTGTTTATTAAAATACATATGTACTTTTTTATGCAGAGTGGAGGAAAAGACGGACATATTTCAAATACAGGGTGGCCCAAAATTAACGAAGGGGTTTGAATTGCTTCTAGCTTTTTAATTATATTTTTTTTTCTTTTCAGTATTTTGTAAAGAAGACTTGGGGAATTTAAAATAGAGCAGTTCTCAATTAAACAACGTGCCCAAATTGTTGAGCTTTATTTTTCAAATCAACGATCCATTGTTTTGACTCAACGTGCATATCGTCGTTATTCAAATGTGCGGGTTAGACCCTCAGAGTTAACAATAAACCGTCTGTTTGCAAATGGGGTTATTTGAAAGGAAAAGTCTACATTAATAAGCCTAGAACCATCCAGCAATTAAAAAGCAATATACGCGACGAAATAAACAACATAACATCTGAAGTTTTGCGAAAGGTTATGGAAAATGTGTTGGAAAGAGCACGAATTTGCGAAGCAGAAAGTGGCCAACACTTTCGAGATATTATTTTTCATAACTAAACTAAAAATATTCCCCGTTTATATACTGTATTAAAAAAAAATTTAATTATTATTTCTTAAATAAAAAGTTATAACGAATTCAAACCCCTTTTTTTGAAATAAGAATAAAACATTAATTAAAAATCACAAATAAGTGCAAAGAGGAATGTTAAAAAAGAAAAACAGAAAATACGATTCATGTCACTTTTTCTACCCTGCTTACTTCTCCTCCGGCTCGCTATAAAACGAAAAAAATAGAGGAAAAAATCATCGTGAAAATTAGGAGATACTAATACTTTTTATTTTTTAATTTTAAAAAATAAAAATACAAATTAGTTTTTAGCAAGAGTATTTTGAAATACCAAATAAAAACTACGTATTTGTAAATTCATAATTTTGAAATAATTTTTGTTAAATTATATTTGAACAATTTTACGCACACAGAAAAAATTATCAGTAGTATTTTAATAATTAACAAAATAGTTTAAAAAGTATTTAAATTGATTTAATGTGATAACTAAATCAATTATTTTTTTTTTTTGTTGAAAGAAAACTAAAAATATAATTTTGATTTAATTTATGTTTTAGTTGTCTTGGAATAAATTTTGAATTAAAATAATAATTATATTACAAAAAATTTTAATTGATTTTTTCGTTTAAAAGAAAATAATTTAAACCTGTAGAATTGTTGCTGGGAATTGTCAAAACCTGAGCTATATTTAATAAAATTGTTTTTGTTGTTTTTAATACTTTTTTTAATTAAAATTAAAAACATAATTTTTGAAAAAAAAACATATTCACAATTTTAATTTTTTACAATTTTTAGTAATCTTTATAATCATTTTGGTAATAGGTGCACATTTAACAAATTGTTTGCTTGATTCTACGAAATTGGTATGAATTTGGTGATTAGAGACAATTTTTAATTTTTTCTGTGTGTAAATAAAAAAAATCAAGACAGTAAAATAGGTACACTTTGGCTTTAACCCTTGTGTTGCCACACAACTTTATCCACATTGCTTAGCACCCGGGGTACACGGGTACCCATATACTATAATGTATTAATAATCAATATTTTTATGAAACTAAATTGTAAATCGAGCCCCAGCTCAGCCAAGAAAATTATCAATAAAAAATTTTAATAAAAATTTCATGTTGTAAAATTCCTTCCTTCAGTAAAAATAATTTAATGAAAATTAAATTTAATGAACTCAAGCCTAACTAAAAAATATCAAAATTAAAAATAAACAGTTCAACTAAAAATCCAATTGTGCAAAAAATTAAATTTTTAAACGTTTTAAAAGCGTATTAAATTATATTTATGCTTAAATATAGTTTTTTAACCTTGTATTGCATAACAGCTAAAATTTAATATTTTTTATACAGGACAGTATTTTTTAATATAACAGTTGAATATTTTTGGTGGTACATGATATGCAAATGAGACTTCCCTTATTATAATAATAACACTTTGGAAACTAAACTTAAGTAATTGTATGATACAGAATTTAGTTTATTGAATTTTTTGAGCAGTTAAAACGTGTTTGTGTTATCCCTTAAAGTGTATTGTATTGTATTGGGTACCGGGTACCCGGGTGCGCATGTTGCGATGGTTAAAGTTTAAGCAAATTTTTTTGAGTATTAAAAGAGCAAACAAATAAATCTCGAATCTGAATTCGCTTTCTTTTAAGTTAAATAACGACGATCTAGAAGCTTGCTTAAAAATTTTAGTTCTTAATAATACCTAGGTGGGTACCATGGTACCCGGGTATTAACACAAGGGTTAAAACCAAAACATAACAATGTTGTAGAAATTACAAACGGAACGATAAAGTTATGTATTGAAGCTGTAGTGAAAGGTATAACAAAGTTTATCTATCCCAAATATTTTTCTACACCCTTCGCCAACATAAATTAAGGTGTTTTTTCACAATACAATTGACTAAACTTGTAGTAAAATTTGTGAAAACCGCATACTTTTTTTCGCAAAAAAAGTAAAAAATAAAAATCCAAGTTCTAATAATAAGGCTGAGGCATTATCGGTCAATGGAAATCGCTACAGGAAAATTGATGATTTAGACGTAGAGAATATGTGGTTTCAACAGTATGAAGCCACTTGCCACACAGCAAGAGAAACAATGAATTTTTTTAAAAAAGAAAAGTTCTAAAATCGCAATATTTCTCGTAGAGGAGGAGTGAATTGGTCAGTTATTATTTTTATAAATTTTATAGATATTTTTCGTGGGTTTTCCTCTTTTTGCCTTTTTATATGAATTGAGTGTTAACCGCTCAACTCTCATATTTTTGACATATTTTTTTTTATCAGGTTATAGCAAATCAAAATACAGTGTGTCCGCCGGGAAGGTATGCTACTTTGTTTTGCCGCCGTTTTGGTAAACATGAGTCTTGACAGTTCATATTTGGCAGCCGTGAAGTAAACACGTGGCAAATTTATTATGGAAAAATATTCGATAAACATTTTTTCAAAATCAATCATCGATTACTGTGACGATTAGAAAGTTACGTAAAATGTTTGGGAGAAACAACGTACCAACAAAACACACTTTTTATCATGCAGCGAATGATTTCGAAGAAAGAGGGTCTGTAGGTGATAGGCCAAAGCATGGCCCACAACATACTGCAAGATCGGCTGAAAACATTACGTGCTCAGGAGCTTGGTCTTCAAAGAACAACTTTGGCAACAATTTTGCACAAGGATTTGCATTTGTTTCCATTTAAGATTCAGTTGCCACAAGAGCTTCTTCCACAAGACCATTATTGACGCCGTACATATACCAATAGTATGTTACAGCTCGCCCATGTCAACCCCGATTTTCATGAACAAATTATAATGAGTGACGAGGCACATTTTCATTTGAATGGATATGTGAATAAACAGAATAGTCGGTTCTGGGCAAAGGAAAACCCTCAAATTATTCATCAGCCACCTTTGCATCCATTAAAAGTGACAGTCTGGTGTGCAATTTGGTCAGGAGGAATCATTGGACCCTACTTCTTTGAAAATGAAAACGGCGTACCGGTAACTGTGAATGGGGAGCGATTTCGTGATCTTATTGAAAACTTTTTAACGCCACAACTGCATGCTTTGGGCTTGAATAACATATGGTATCAACAAGACGGTGCCACATCGCATATAGCCAGGATTACAATGGAATTACTGCTACAGATCTTTCCACAACAAGTTATTGCAAGAAATGTTGATGTTGATTAGCCTCCAGGGTCGCCTGATTTGACTGCTCCGGGCTTCTTCTTGTGGGGATATTTGAAAAGCAAGGTTGATGCAAACAAGCCAGAAACGCTTGAGCAAGTCAAACAAAAGATTCGTGATGAAATTAATGAAGTACCGCGTGAAATGGGTGAGAATGTAATGAAAAATGTGCTCAAAGGGGCAAGCGTTTGTGAGGCTAACAGTGGCGGAAATTAATCTGATATTGTATTCCATAGATAATTTCCGACATTAAATAAAACATTTATCAATATAAGATCCATACTCTTTCATTTAATCAAAAATTATAAACAAACAAAGTAGTATACCTTTCTGGCGGACACCCTGTACAATACGATGTCTTTAGATCTCAACGAACTATCGCAGTGTACGCATTAAATTATTTGACCTTGACGCTGATTTTGTTTATTTGTTTCGAGTTTTATAAAAAAATTTCCGCAACAGATCTATTTTCCATCCAGAGCCATAAGACGCTGCAACATAGTCCATCCTTTTTATGCAACAAAAACTGAAAATTCCAATATTGAAAATTAGTTGTTAGTTGCTTTTTGGTGTTAGTGCTTTTAAACGAAAGAATAAGAAGAATAAGAAAATAATAATTTTCCAAGTTTTTTGTTGGGCATAAAACTTTATGGATTTAAATAGTTTAGTTATTTATAAACATTTTCCACCCCTCTGTTTCATAACATATATACTTCACAAGTAAATTTAACCCGAGTTTATGTCTGCTCTATAAGCCCAAAAATTTGTTTTTATATATTTGACAAGTCTTTTATATGAAAGTTAAAAAGTAGTCCTAATTGTTGCTAAAACTCATGAAAACACACATTCATATTCACATTCATGTGAATGTTTTTAAATGACTTAATTAGGCAAATATTGCGCATATATTTAGCTAGACTTAATGTCATAACCTGCATAAGCTAAAACATGTTGAATGTAATTTTTTTTTGCCATCATTCACATTATTGTCATCATCACCAGCATCATGGAGATAATAATTAAATGCGAAAAAAAAACGCACACTCAAACATTTTTCGTAATTTTTTGCTAATTTCTGATAATTATTTTAAAAATATGTATACATAAATAATATTTGGGAAAATAAATTTCGTTTTCAAATTTAAATTAATTATTGTGTAGTTGAAAAGTTTCTAAAATAAAACGGCCTTAATGATCTCAATTTAATATAAGTTAGATAAATATTCATTAAAAAATTTAGTTTGTTCATTTGCTAAATGAGAAGTTGTTTTTTTTTTGGATCGAAACATCAAAGAAATATTTTAAAAGTTAAAAGCTAAAAATATGCTACAAATTTGTTTTTAATTTAAATATATAACACAGTGCAACACGAAAAAAACCTATATACGGACAACTCTTCGTGATAAAAGACCAATAAAAAATACCCGTGTCTCCCAGGTTTGCCCAAGGTCATGTACTTTTTACATGGGCCCCCAAAGATTTGGGGCCTCGGTGTAATTTTTGCAAAAAGTGATAATTTTCTCAGGCTCATATCTTGCAAACCGTTCGGAATAAGGCAAAGTTGCCATAAAGAACAAAAATTGTGAACAAATAAAATCAAAAAAACTTCATCTTCAAGATCAAAATCGCAAAAAACTTTAAAAAATTCGAATTTTTTTTACATATTTTCCCCTGTTCAGGTCCATAGGTAGCAAACCGTTTAAAATTCAAGGAAACAATCAACAACAAAAATGTACCTAAGATCTCAGTAAACAACTTTTTAGAACATATAAACTTCCTAGGAATGATTCTTAGCAACGTTATGGTATTTCAGAAAATTTTTCACTAATGCGGCTACCTAAGCGCTACCCAAACGGTGTTAAGAATCATTCCTAGGAAGTTAATATTGTTTATTTATATCTTAGGTACATTTTTGTAGTTGATTGTTTCCTTGAATTTTTAACGGTTTGCAAACTATGGACCTGAACAGAGGAAAAAAGGTGTTTCAGATGGTAAATCAAATTCCGAACGGTTTGCAAGATATGAGCCTGAGAAAATGATCACTTTTTTGCAAAAATGACACCGAGGCCCCAAATCTTTGGGGGCCCATAAAAAAAGTGCATGACTTTGGGCAAAACTGGGAGACAAGGGTCTCTTTTTTTGGTCTTTTATTATGTAGAGTTGTCCGTTAAAAATTACACACAATGCATGGTGAAATAAACAGGTGGCAGCACTACGCCAGATGACGATTTTTTGCTCTTGCATTGTTTGTCTAGGTTTATGTCAAAGTTTGGTTTATGTTTACAAAAAGTCCACGTTTTGTGCTGTGATTTTTGTTTTTTATTAAAGTTTTTGATAATTTTGATAAGATATTGACCATAATTAAATAAAAATTGGCTAAAAATTTATTTATTTCATCACGTTCAGCGGCAGGCTTTGATTTTTGTTTAATGTATTTTTTGACGTAACCGGTTATGTAATTTCCATTTTTGTTGTAATGTTGTATTTGTTGCCGTAACGATGCCACCTGCTTATTCCACCATGACACAATGTAAGTAAAGTAATTAAGAGCTATAGTCAAGCCCGACTATTTGATACCATACATTACACATTTTCAAAATTATAACCAATTGGGGACCCATGGGCAGTCATGATGGCTAAGATTTATAAGTGTTCCATGTTTCGAATATTATCTCGACACATACATGTATTTTCAATGTACATACAGTCGACCTTCTCTATAACGAATTTTTCTAAAGAGCATTTTTCTTTATACGCAGCGAATTTTTTCAGTTGGAACAAAAACAAATTTTTACAGGGAAAACAATTCACATATTAAAAAAAGAGGGCTTCTCTATAACGAATTTTCTCTATAAAGTAAAAGTTCATCGGTTTTCAGCTGCGTTTTAAGGAAGTTCGACTGCATACAAAATGTTTTCGTCTTCAAACGATTTTAAAGACACAGAAATAATTATCAGTAGTTTTATTTTAATAAATTAGAACAATTCTTTAAAAAGTATTTCAATTTAATTAATATGATAATTGAATCAATTATTTTTTTTTGGTGAAAGAAAATTAAAAATATAATTTTGATTTAATTAACATTTTAGTTATTTTATATAAAATTTTTAATTACGGTATAATTTTTATAACAAAAAATATTTATTGATTTTTTCGTTTAAAATAAAATAATTTAAACTTGTAGAATTTTTGTTGAGAATTGTTAAAACCTGTGCTTTATTCAATTAACACTTTGTTTGAAACGGCAAAGTTTTTTTTTGCGTTTTTAATTAAAATTAAAAATATCATTTACTAAAAAAAATATTCGCAATTTTAAATTTGTACAATTTTTAATAATCTAGATAATAATTTTGGTAATAGGTGTAAAATTAACAAATTGTTACCTTGATTCTATAAATTTGGTGATTAGAGACAATTTTTAATTTTTCTGTGAGGTATCAGCTAGTGTGGTGCGGAACTCATATTTTTTTTTTCAATTTAATTTTAAAAAATTTATTCAATTTTACATTCATCCTTAGTGCTAATGTACCCACGAAGCCTTGTGGCTTGTCTGCAGGTAAATACAATTCGGAAAAGTTGAAATTAAAATTTATTTAGAGTTTATTGCAATGATATAAGATATTTTTAACGAGTTTTTTTGTGGTCTCGACTCGGCTGTTCCTTGTGGTCTCGACTTTAAATCCACCTTTTGAGCGAAGTCGGGTGTTGTACTGGTGATTGATGGTTTGTAAGATCTGGCGGTTGTTTAGGTCTGAGAAGTATTTTGGGAATGCGGTTTTGTGTATGTTGAAGACTTTTACAATACGCAGATGTTCCCCACGCGGTAATACCGTGTCGTATGTAGGATTCTGCCAATGAGAAGTATGCCTGACGGAGTACCGTTGTCGTCGTGGAATAGCAAAGGTGATACAATGAGTACGCGGCTTTACGTAGTTTCTTTTGTAGTTCTTTTATGTGTGTCTTCCATTTCAATGTGCTATCTACATGAATTCCAAAGTTTTTGTATGTGTTAACCAATTCAATATTGGTGTTGCAGCAATCGTTTATACTATTTGTTCTGTTGTGTGTAAAAATTTTTAAGTTCTCTTTACTATTAATTCCTCCAACACTTTTTCTATTACTGTAGTATGGCTATTGGCCTATAGTTGTTTACATTATCCTTTTTTTCACTTTTAAATATAGGCCTGATTACAGAGGTTTTTAACAACTTTGGAACATATTAGGTGTTTATACTTGTATTTATTAATTTCGTAATTAAAGGTGTTAGTGTTGCAGCATTATTTTTTACGTCTTTGGGCCTGATACCGCCGATACCTGGGCATTTATTTTGATTTAAGTGGGTGAGTATATTGAAGATTTCTTCTTCGGTTGCTTGTTCAATATACATTGAATTTTCTACTGACATTTCAGGGTATACGTTTGTTTTTACATCACATGTGTGAATTATTTTTTTGCACATTTTCATTAAGGCCAATAGCAAAATTATGTAATATACTTTCGATATTGTAGTTTTTGAAGTTTTTTAGAATTATGTCATCTATATTATTAAAAGTCTTACCATTGATCTCATTTATCAGTTGCCAAGTTACTCGTGGATTATAACGGTTTTCGAAAAATTTTATTTTATAATATTTTTTTTCCCATTAAGATTTTTTCATCTAACAGGTTTCTGAATTTTTTATAGTCACTTTCATAATTTAGATTTCTTTTGTTGCTAATCCTTTTTTTATACAGTTTATCTCTTTGTTCACAGCATTTCACTATTTCGTCGGAGATCCACGGGCTTGTAGATCGTTTTTTTGTGGATTTTTTATTTACTTTTGCATTTTTGTATATTTCACCAAATTCTAAATAAATAGCGTTGTAAATATTATTTACGTTGTTTTGTGCAATTATGTTGTTCCATTTTGTATCATTTATGAGTTTATTGACTTTGTGTGCGTTTATACATGTGTTCTCCTGAAAACATGTTGGGGGCCTCTGATTATAATTTACGTTGGATGGCAAAATGTTCGATACAACAGAAAGTGGAAAAGTGATCAGATATGTTTGTTCTAATAACAACAGCATTAGTTAGAGCTTGCGATGGAACTGTTTTTGTTATGCAGTGGTCGGTACATGTTTGTGTACTTTTTTATGTCACAACGCGTTGGTTAATTTATTAGACCTTGCAACCCGTTTGACATCAACATGTCGATATAGCTTGTAGCTGAATTATCATCTTTTAGAATGTCTATGTTCATATCGCCTACTATAACAACGTTTTCTTTTGGTTGTATTTGTTTGAGGATTATCTCGAGCTCTTTTATAAACACATTTGTAATGCTCTTTGGTGGTCGATATATTGCAAAAAGGGAAAAGGGGTTATTATTTATTTTAAAGTTAAGGTGTATGGTTTCAAACGATGTTAATTCTGTTTTCATTACTGTGCAGTTTATATCTTCTCTTGCATATATAGCAATGCCACCGCCCTTGCTTTTCTCTCTGTTTAAAAATATGGAATTAAATCCCCGAATATTATAAAAACGATTTTCGTCATTTTCAATATTTGTTTCAACTAGCACTATAAAACGTAACTTTTCTGTAATATTATTAATCGCAACTAAAAAGGTGTGAAAATGTTTTCTTAACGAGCGAATGTTCATGCATATTATTGTGAAGGGATAACTATGCTAAAACAAAGAGAAACGTCTGTAGTAAACGATGGCCAGTACCTTCAATAAATTTATCTTGTACCTGTGTTTGCAATTTTGCATTTTTAAGTATTACATCCAATAAAATAAAGTTTTAAAATAATTTTTGCAGCAGCTGCACTTTTTTGGAATTTGCTAGTTGTTATCAGCATTTGAATTGAAATAAATCCCCAATTATTTTTAACCCTATTTGGCGTCGAATTTAATAATTACACCTTGTTATACACATCCATACATATGAACTGAGTTACTACCCAATGATAAATAGCGAAAGAAACGCAAGCGGCAGACATTTTTGAAGGCCTCTTTACACTTTTCCAAAATATTCGCTTCTCTGCCTTTCGAGATATGCCTTCTAGAAGGTATAAATTTATTTTTGAAAGACCTTCCAAAATATTAATTACACATTCGCAACTCCTTTCTTTAAGGAGTAAGGAAAGGACGTTGTTCAGTTTTTTTTTGTATTCAGTCCTCGTCCATATTATGAAACACTTGCTGCAGAAACTTTCTTTAACTCTCTTTTACAACCGCATTCGCGCTCATAAAAAAATTGTTATTTTGCCTTCTCTCTTTCTCTCAATAACGAACTAAGGAAAGTACACTTTTCCATTCGTCTTTCCCCTTTTCTTCATCCAACTCAATTGTGTTACAGCAAATGTTTCATTATATGATGGACGAGGACTTAAGGCTCAGTTAGCCGAGAGTAACAGTAACTAAACCTTACCGTAAAAATTTAACCCCAATCTATTTCTTACAGATTGAGACGTAACATCTTACTGCTAACTTTTATCGTTCTAATTGCTTTACATACAACAAAATGAAGCTGTTAATTTTCAACGTTAACATTACTCCCGGTTAACTGAGCCTTTAGTGGCATTCGTTAAGCTAAGATCACACTATCGGCTCAAATAGCACAATATGTGACGATTTTTATCGTGCTATATCGGCGCACATTTAAAAACATTGCACAATTCTTTCATGGGTGGTCCCATTATCGTCGCACATTGTGACAATTTTTTCGGTTCATATCGGCCAAAACTCAATTGCGACAATAATCAGTACAATGCGGTCAAACTATAGTGCTATTTGGGCAAATTAAATCATATGTTTTTGTTTATTTGCTTGTTGGCAGACTTAATTTTACTTCAGGAATTCGCAAAATTCTCCGTCTGAATATTCCATTATGTTTCTTTACAATTTTAAATAATATACATATTAATATATAATAAAAAAATGTATTTAATTTTATTCAAACTTACTGCACTGGTTCTTTTTTTTTGTAATTGTTGTTTTGTAAACAGTTGTTTACAAACCAGAGATGGCAACATCGATACAACTGCAATGTTTTGGTTAAAGCGAATTGTTTTCTTTTATTTAACATCACAAATGTACTGTTTAACGTTTTAATACATAAATAATAGATAAAACAAATGTAATATTCGTACAATTAAGCTCAAAAAAGTAAAATTTTAGTAGCCAGTTGGTGCAATTTAAAAATTTCGTTTTGCCATCCCTTGTATCGGCGCTGATTGGCGACTGTGATCGGCGCACAAGTGCCCGATAAAAATCGGTACATATTAAACAATTTGAATGCTCCACATTGTGCAAAAGAGTGTTCACATTATCGGCGCATCAACGTTAATTTTGATTGTCCATAGTCAGCACAATTTCGGCACAGATTGTCGCATATTAAAAAATTTTGACCGTTCATACTATCGGCACATGAATTACGACAAAAATTGGTACATTGCGCCGATAGTGGGATCTTAGCTTTACTCCCTTCTTTGGGAAGGGAAAGAAATTGTAAATTTTTATAGCCATACATATTTGTTTTGGTCTTGAACATTGCTAAAAACAATTTAATATTTCTTTATACATATGCATAGTCTTGCTTTTATAATGGTTTCTGATTGTTTTTGTTTTCTTTAAAAGCCTCGTTACTCTTATGTAAACGTATACATTGCGGATCAGCTGCTCCGTATTCCTTAGTGCCGGTTCACACACGTCAAGTTTGACTCGTCAAGTCTTGAGTTTTTAGGAGAGAGGGGAAAAGAAATGGAATTCTCCTTTCTCTTCTCTCCTAAAAGCTCAAAACTTGACGAGTCAATCTTGACGTGTGTGAACCGGCACTTACTAAGCTTTTGTTAAAAAGGGTGCTCTTACTTAAACGTGACGTTGCGTTTCGGATGAACCTGTTAAAACTAAAAGTTTTCTTCGCTTTTACGTATCAGCTTTAAAAGCATTTTATGTTTGTTTATGTTTTTTGATAAAGCAAATGCTCGACGTACATAACCCATATTCATTAGATCGAAGTTTTTTGAATGCAAGCGTTTAATCGAATGGCTTATAACTTTTTGATAAGCGTTGGATATTATTAAAAGGGGTGGTCTATCCAACACGCGTGGTGTAAATTGTAAATAAAACAAAAACTTTTTAGAGAATTATCTTAATATATTTTATTATAACAGAAAGATCTATGAAAATTATGTGTGAAACAACATATTGGCCAAATGCTCCCCACGGCTTCGGTGGCATACCTCTATCCGCTGGTCCATATTTTCAATGACTGTGAGACATAACTGAGGTTTAATGTCGTTAATGTGCCGAATTATCTCATCCCTTAGCTCTTGAATTATTCTTGGCTTATTGACATACACTTTTTTTTTAATATCCCCAAAGAAAAAAGTCCATCGGTTTCAAATACATGATCGTGATGGCCTATTAATATCGCCACGACGGGAGATAACACAGCCATTGAATTTCTCGCGCAAAAAAGCCATTTTTTCGTTGGCTATGTGGCAACTAACCTGCTGGGTAGTAAGCTTTAACATACAAATATTTTTTGATTAACTTTCGATAAAATCATTTGTAAAATATTTTTGACATTTTTCAGAAAGCTCATTTTAAACAAAATGGAAATGTTATTGAGAACAAATCCTACAGTTTTAATACCTCAGCACATAAAGGATTCGGTTTATTTATTGTTTTCGTTTTTTTTTTTACCTAGTTGTATACTATAGAGACTTTTGGTTAGTTTTTTTTTTAATGAACTATTTGTATATAAATAAAACAATGCTCTGTTGTAAAGATATTTTTTTATAACAGAAAAACAAAAGGCTCAATTTACTTGTATTGGCTTTAAGCCAAAAATATAAAGAGGGAATTAAGAAAGAATCCTTAAAAAAAGATTCGGTTGCTTTTGTTTTTGTGTGTATAGTACATGAAAGCTTATGTGTATGGGTGTGTGAACACTGCAAACATTTCAATTTATTGAGTCAGTTATTTTAGTCATTCATTTACTGGCTCAACTCTCCCAATTCAGTTCTATTTTCAAGTTCTTTATTTTCATTTGCTTTCAGCTTTTTTTTTGTTCTCTTGTTTATTATCGAAAAAAAAACAATGAAAAAGCTACAATGCTATTTAGAATTAAATTTTATTTTTATGAGTGTACATTACTTTAGTTGCCATTTTTTTTTTTTTGTTTTTATGAAACTAAATATATGCTGAGCTTGAAGTTTCATAAGCAGCAGCTGGAATTTAATTTATGCGTCATCAACATATTGAACTTAATTTTATAGCATTTTTATGCGAATATTGCATACTTTAAGGCGGGAACAAACAATTAAATGGCTTAGTTTTTATACTCTTCGCAACTGGCTGCGAAAAGGATATACATTAGGGTGTCCCATTCAAAAAAAAAATTTTGGGGATCATTCTTAATTTGAATACTCATAAGGCTAAGAATTTTTGAGATTTTTTCCGATTTTTCGGAGGTGGTTTAGAGTCAATCAGCTTCTGAGTCAATATTCTTAAAGAAAATTTTCCGATCTTTAATTTTATGTGCATAAATAATAAGTTTCGTCAGGGATTTTCCACATTTTGATACATTATATAACAGTTTTTCGTAAATTTTCAGCAAATATGAAAAAAAATGCTTTATAACTTTTAAAATTTGTAAGAAGACTAAGAAAACTAATGATGCAGTTTAAAAGATTATAAAAATTTTAAATAAATTAGCATAAAAATTTATTTTTTTTCTCTCAGCGTTCTCGAGTTATACCCTTTTAAAGCTTTGTACACATTGTATGAAATGTATAATACTATAAGGTGTGAACTAGGTTTGCATTGCTTTAAACTTTAAATAATTGGATTAAAAAACGTTTTTACAAAAACTTACCACTCAACTTCTCTGAAAGGTACCACTGATGCCGCAGAAAGGTTTTCAGAGTCTCGCGTGCAACTTTTTCATTAAAGCGGTTGTAATCATACAATTGTTTCAAAAGTTTAAGGTCATTGAGAGGAGCTGGCTACCTTATCGTTTTTTGATGAACGTATAGATACCAAAACTTTGTAAAAACATTTTCTAAATCCAATTATTTTAAGTTTAAAGCAATGCAAACATAGTTCACACCTTATAGTATTATACATTTCATACAATGTGTACAAAGCTTTAAAAGGGTATAACTCGAGAACGGTGAGAAAAAATAATTTTTTTTTTTGCTAATTTATTTAAAACTTCATAATCTTTTAAACTGCATCATTAGTTTTTTTAGTCTTCATACAAATTTTAAAAGCTATAAAGCATTTTTTTTTCATATTTGCTGAAAATTTACGAAAAACTGTTATATAATGTATCAAAATGTGGAACATCCCTGACGAAACTTATTATTTATGCACATAAAATTAAAGATCGGAAAATTTTCTTTAAGAATATTTACTCAGAAGCCGAAAAAATACCGACTTTTTTAGCAATTTTCAATAATAATTCAATAAAAGTCAAAAACGCTAGATTTTTGGTACAAAATCAGTTTGCGCGACCTCTAAAGCACTTCCGAAAAATCTGATAAAATTCTCAAAAATACTTTACCTTATTAGTATCCAAATTAGGAAAGATCTTCCGAGAAAATCCAAATTTGTATTTTTTTTTGGGACAACCTAATATACATTTGTCTGTAAAACTTTTTAACAAATTAAAGAACCAAGTATTTCTAAGTCAATTTAACCATGTCCAAATATTTTACCTTGTCCCCGTAAAAATTTATTTTCTGGAATAAGACTTTGCCTTTTGTAATACTGTGGTTAAGAGTATTAAATATTCGGCAAAGCCGAATATAACACTTTTACTTGGTGTCAATAAAATGTTGTTAAAGTTAAAAATATAATCTATTAAGATTTCTTAATGGGAATATTCATTTATAGAAACTGTCACAAACAGCTGTTGCTGCGCTTAAGTCACGTTCTAATTGTTTACCCCAATTGTTGTTTAATAATTAATCATAATTTGTTTATGATTAGTACAAATCTATGGTTTTCTTCCGCAATCACGTAACTCGATTTTTTCCGATTTTTTGTTTTAACCGGAAAAGTAATCAGTAAATACCGCCTTACAATTTTACAATTTTTTTGTTTGGCGGAATATCGGAATTTTGCCTAATTCTTGGATTATAAAAAAATATAAAGCAAAAAGTTTCAAATATTTGGTAAAAAAAAGTATTTTGTCTCTCCTGAAAAGTAGTAGTTTTTGAGTTACAAGGTTGCGGAAGAAAACCATCGAAATAGATGTTTAAAATATATTTTCCAATATAGTTTTTTTACGCAAATTAAGCAAATATGTTCGCATAATTTTTTTTATCTCTTTGTTGTATTAATTTGGATAAAAGAGATTGATGATAAATTGTGTCTTTTGGATGTGCCCTGCGTGTATGTTTACATATATCGATTCTTTCTACTTTCTTTCAAAAGGATTTTAAAAAGGGAATGAAAAGGGACCTGGAAATAAAAGTACCCTGTATTATTGTTTTTACTCTTTTTTATAGCAATAAATAAATTGCTTCAAGAGCCTTAAAAATATGCTAAGCAAACTATTTTTTAGGATTAAAACAAATTATTTTCATTGGTTAAATTAAATCGAATTTTTTTTATATTTTACCCCAATCAGTCATATTTTTTATTAAACCTGGCAAAAATGAATTTTTTAATAACTCAAGTAAAATGTTTTTAACTTAAAAAGGCTTTAACAGCCTAAAAGTATGTTTTTTCGATCTGCAAACATTTATTTTACTTTTCTTTTTTTAACTTCCTTATAAAAATTCTCTTTTGTTTTAATTCTCTTTATTGTGAAGGTTGCATTTTTTAAATTGCATTTTTTTACGGTTCTCATAATATTTCCAAGAATTCGAAACTTCAGGAAGAAAAACTTGTACAAGCTTTCTTTGACTACTGACTGTGTCGTAAAAATTGTGTTCAATGTTTTATGAATTCAAAGAAAAAACAAAAGCAATATAAAGCTGCAGCAAATTTGAAACCACGGACGGGGCGCAGCGAGGGATTGCCTGGTCGCTTAAGCTGTCCATTAAGAAAGCATTGACTTCTTTCAAGAGGACATCCCCATTCTGCGGACATATTTCAGTGGTCCCTGCGGTCTCCGCTCACTGGAGATTAAACTTTACATCTTTTAATGCAAAAGGGCGTAAAATAAATATTTCATTTAATTTACTTTGTAGTAATTTTACAGTAGATGAAACAAAACTTTAAAGCAAAAAGATTTTAAATTTTTAATAATTCTAATTAGGCTTAAGTTCATTAAATTTAATTTTCATTAAATTATTTTTATGAAGAAAATTAAATTTAATGAACTTAAGCCTAATTAGAATTATTAAAAATTTGGATTAAAAACCATAAAATAGTTCAACAAAATAACCACAATACTAATTATTGTTAAAGCTAGGGCACGAGCTCTATGTATTCATTTGTCCTTCAGGTTGTGCTGAAAAAGGTCAACAGGAGGGGGAAAGACGGAAAAATGAAAAAACAAAAAATGTACTTTGGACTTCAAGAAAAATTCTTGACAAAGGTACGAAAAAACAGAAGTAAGGAAGAACATGTAAAATCAATTAGAATGGATAATCATTCAAAAAAAGCCAACTTCGATCTACCAAAGGTTAAAATACAATTTGGTTTAAGGATTGATGTTTGACTATTGACGTCAGCAGTCGTCGATGGCTGCGGGTGTAAAACGGCAAATCCATCTGAGGAGATCGAGTGGTTGCGATCGAAACATGTCATGGTAACCTGCCGGCCCGGGTTCGAGCCCTGGCGACGGTCAAA
Source organism: Pollenia griseotomentosa (assembly GCA_963931875.1). NCBI lineage: Eukaryota > Metazoa > Arthropoda > Insecta > Diptera > Polleniidae > Pollenia > Pollenia griseotomentosa. Next base: position 204,424,333 of record OZ007560.1, read on the forward strand.
AATGAAAGATTATCAATAGCAATTTTAATTGATTTTCATGTTGTAAAAATTCCTTTCTTCATAAAAATAATTTAATGAAAATTAAATTTAATGAACTTAAGCCTAATTAGAATTATTAAAAATTTGGATTAAAAACCATAAAATAGTTCAACAAAATAACCACAATACTAATTATCAAAAAGATTTTATATATAAAAAATATTTCTAGTTATTAAAAAAAAAAGCAATGAAACAAAAAATATATTAAATAAAAAAATTTAAAAAGATTTTGTTTTTATTGTTTTCGTTTTACAAAAACTGAATTTAAGTCTTTTAACTTTATATTTAACCAATTGTTTTGTTGATTGTTTTAATTTGAACACAAATTTTAAATTACTTTTAAGGTTGTTGGCTTTTTAAAATGTCCTCCCTCTGCCCCTCAAAGCAAGAGAAAATATTATTTAATATTTTTTTCTCTTAATAAAAACAAAACTCTGTTGGTTTTGCTTGGTGAGTTTTTTACACTCATTGAGTTTTTAAGTGCTTTTTTTTGAAAGAATTACTGGAAAAATATATTGGTTTAAAAGGTTTTTGAACGTGGGTTGAAAATATGTTTGCCTGTTAAACTGTAATAAACTTTAAACAAAGTTTTTTTGGGCTGAAAGAGAATTCGGGGATTTGCGTTAGGATTTGAGGTTAAAAAAAAATAATTATAGGAAAATTATACTAAAGAATTTAAAAGTAATTTTGAAATAATTTTTGTGTGTAAAAAATTTCAAGACAACTTAGTTTAGTTTTTTTTTTAAAGAAAAAAAAAGAAATGATAATATTGGAATTACTAAAAAAAAAAAGGATTTTACTATGGATTACCCGAGAATGCTAAAAATACTTAATAAAGTACAATCAATTGCTAACTCAACATATTTTCTTTAATTTATGAGTTTTTTAAGGATAAAAGAAATTTAAGAAGTATAAATGCAGTCAGTAGTTTGATACCCTACAGCACAGTATATTAAGACACATTTTCAAAACTTAACTCTATTTGGAATCCATGGTTAATCGTGGACCCGTTAACAGAAACTTCTAACAGATGGGGCAAAAGTAATCACCCAATGTTCTTTTCTTGCAAAAAGGCAAACAAAAAATTGGAAAATGCAGCAACGCCTCCCTAAAGGGTGGAGACAAAGAGCAAGAATGTTTAAGAAAATGTTTGGGAGGAAAACCTAATGGAGGTGGATTATACATTTACTCTCCATTGGGGCGACTCCTAGGCAGAAATGGGACTTTTTCTTCACTTTATTTGTATGGAAGCCCCCTTACCTTAAGGAATATAGATTGCGGGTAGCTATGTTAGACACAAATGATGGGTATGAAAAATAAAGTTGGGTTGGTCACCTGGGCGCTGCAAGGGTCAAATTTAAGAATTTCAGCGGCCAAATTCAAGAATTTTATTAAACGGCCATATTTGTATGGGTCATACATTTTATCCCCCTAGGGGCGACTTCTAAACGGGTAATGGATTTTTGTTCAATGTTTATGTAAAATATAATTTATATATAATGAGGAAAGCATACTTGCCTTACTTAATAAATTCTTTTATTGTGTAATTTAGGTTTCGGAAAACAAGAGCAAGCCTTAAAAAAAAAAACGGTTAGCACAACTGGATTCAGCGTACTTAATTTAGGTTTACCCGCCGGGTACCTCGCTTAACATTTAGAGCACTGGGCTGAAATTCGAGCACAATGTTGTTATTATTTTTGTAATAACCTAATACTGTGTTCACACCTATTAAATATTTGACGTCCTAGCCGTAACCACTAGTTTAACTAAAAAGTTATATGCTTTTACAAAACGTTTGACCAGATCAAACATCATTTAACAGCTTTAAAACTACATTATACAGTTACCTTCTTACAAATAAAGTTTAATAAAACAATATAGAAATTGTTAAAAATAAAGTTAAAATTTTATTGATTTGGTTTTTTTTTTGGATTTTTTCGTTAACTTTTTGTTAGGCATGAACATACCTTTAAACTTATTTAAGAAAACTTTTATGAAAAACATTTTTAATCGTTAACATTTAATAAATATAATATTGGAAGACATTTTTTCGCGATTTTAAATTGTCGCCAAAAGATTTGCCAGCAATAAGTAGAAGATCAAATAAAAGAAAACTTTTCTTGTGAAATAAAAGTAGGTACGTATTTTATTTTTCCTAATTAATTGCAAAAACTTATTTTAATATACCACGAGTTGGGAAAGCGAATCCTGCTGGTAAACTTTGGGAAAAATACGTAAACCAAAGGAAGCAAGCGTTTATAAGTTTTAATCCAAAGTAGTTTAAAAGATTCTGGTTCGATTTCCCATAAAAATGGTTCTGAATTTCTGAATGAACCATTTTTTAAAGATTTAAAATCGTTTCTCTCAAGGAAATTTTCTAACTGGGAAGATAGCAAAGGACTTTTTGTCTAAGACAAACTGAACTGAAGACTCCTAAAAGTATTTATGTATTTCTTAGCAATTGGCTACTTTTCAAAAATAGCAAATCACACGAACTAGTAAGTTTTACTGACTAAGAAATGATTCATTATTTACTTGTCCTGTTTATTTTATTAGATTAAGTAATATAGACTTCGAGCTACGGCATCCAAACAAAAGCCATGTATTTTCTTAACAGTAAATTGAGTGTGAAATAAATTTTTGTAAACTTTATTAAATTTATGTTATAAATTATGTATGTATAAACAAATAATTTAACAAAATCTAAATTATTTTCTACTGAACCAACCAGTTATTTTAATATAAAAATAATTTCCAAATAACATGAAATTTTATATTATTTCATAATTTTAATTCTAAAAGATTTAATAGTAAATTTAAAATTAAAAAACATGAAATTCGTGTTATTCTGTCATTTATACCATTGATTTTAAAGGACTTAAACATAATTTTTCCATGATTATTTCTCAAATTTTTCTGGAATAAAAATTTGCATGATTTTCATTGGTTTTTAATTAAAAAAAAATTCTTTTTGTTTTATTGTAAATTGATTTTAAATTAACAAGAAACGCCAATGAAGCAAAATCAGATAATAAAAACTGTTAAATAAATCTTGTTTTAATTGATTTTTTTACACAAGCTGGCTTATTTCGCATTGCTAAAAGAGACTCTATTAATATATTACATTACAGGATCGTCACGGCGATTTAAAATTTTTTTCCCTTATGGCCTTATGGATTTAAGGTGACGACATACTTATGTATATTATTTTCCCTTCCTGCTTTTTATTATACGTATTCCACGGATAATTACCTCGGCAAAAATGACAATATTTTTGGGTAATCATGCGGGGTAAGCATTTAAACGAATACGCTTAACTACCTCGTTGAGGTATGAGGATATAAATATCATCATATATATACTAAGCGAATACGTTTAAATACCTCAATATGGTAATTAAACGTATTTATTTACAAGATACCTTAACTTTGATGTATGAAAAAAAGTTAAGACATGGGAATTTTTACAAGTATCAGCTAAATCTAAAGAGATAGCAATAAAAACAATGGGATTTGCTGTCTTAAATTGTATCTGTTATGCTTTTTGAGATGTCCTGTCATATCCTACTAACAAAAGCGTACTCATACATACAAACTCAGGGAAACCGTAAATATGCAAGATTTTTCTTAATTGACCAATGAAGGCAGAAACAATATATTTATCCGTTATAGAGCTTTTTTATGAATTTTGTTATCGATCTGTTTGTGAATATTTTGTATATTACAGGTATTATAATCAACGATACACAAAAACAGGTACAATACAAAAAATACATACCTTGCTTGACGGATAATATACACATAAGGACAACAATAAAATCAGAACAAATAAACTTTTCTAACAAACTAAATACAACTTTAAGTGCAATATTTTCAAGAGTTAAGGCGCCAATAGAAAAACTACAACAAAGTAATGTTGTAAAGTGTAAAGTAAAGTGTAACGGAAGGGACGATCAGAATTGTGACTTAATTTATATAGGAACAACAAAACGCTCACTTGAAAAGAGAATGGGAGAACATCAAAACGACATATTAAAGAGGAGAGAAACAAGTGCATTATCACAACACATGATTTCAGACTCCTTCGAAACAGAACAAGTGAGAGTGTTGGATTTTGAACGAGGGGAGAGAAAGAGATTTACGATAGAAAGCTTGAGAATACAACAAAACAAAATGAAAACAATGAACATAATTAATTCTGTGATAATAAGTTTAAATTGGGCTTTACTGTTTTTGTGAAATGTATTTATGCAATTAAAAATTTTATAAAAAACCTGTCGATGTTTTTAATGTAAAATAATATATATTTTTTGTAAGTTGTTTTTGCTTGTTGTGAAAAAGATTTTGTATTAATGTTGAAAAAGTCACCAAAAAAGTGATGAAACGTCGGGTGAAATGTAATAAATTTGTTTTATTTACATCAACATCATTAGGTCTTATTAGCTTATAAAGAAAAATAAACTGAAAATGAATAACCAATTGGTCAAAGAAATAAATACGAATATAATGAAATTTAGGGTTGATTTTGTTTGGGGAGTTTAATTTTTAAGGCATTTACCAAAATTTGGTAATTAAGCGTAAGGCTATTAACCCTTTCGCGGACACGTCGGCATAAGTCGACACTAAGAATGGATTAAATTGGACACGTCGGTATATGCCGACATAGAAAAAAATCGCATATAAGCACGTCGGACATAGGCGACGTCAACTGCATTGGTTTTATATGTAGTAGCATATTGTGTGCCACTGCAGAAGCAATCAGATTTAAGTTAGTGCCCCAATTCGATTTTTTTTGATTTTTTTTGTTCAACTATAACGGAAATTTTCGTGAGTGGGAGAAAAATATCACGTCGGCTATAGCCGACTTAGTTGTTTGTATTTTTGCACAGTTCCAAAAAAGTGTCATTGCGTGAGGACGTAATATTTTTGGTAAGTTTTATTTTTTTTTACTTTCTTTTTCCTTTGTTATTTTTGCTTTGAAATAAATTAAGTTATAGAAATGGATCACGAAAAGCGCCAAGAACATTTACAACGATTGCTTGATGAGTGATGTACCGACGATTCGTCAGAAGAGGACCCGTATGAAACTGACGGCGATGACGATTCGAACTACATCATGGAAAATTCATCATCAAGTGAAGACGACGTTGATAGTGATGAGGAAAGTGTATGCAATGACAGCGATGTAGAGGCCAATGAAAATATTGACTCCGAAACGGCCGATGTGGAAGCGGATGAAAATGACAAGGATTGGCATGAAACGGTTAGCGAGATACCAAATTTTAATTTCGATTCTACTTCGTCTGGTATAAAAATCGAAATAAGCGATACATCCTTTCCAATTGATGTCTTCAATCAAATCTTTAATAACAACATCATGGACCTTCTTATTCGCTGTACGAATGAATACGGATTTCAATTAAGTAACCAGCAGAGAGGTAGCAGATTCAAAAGGATAATAAAATTTTCACCCGTTCATCGTCCTGAAATGTTGAAATTCTTAGGTTTGTGTCTACTTCAATTGCAAATTAAAGTTCCAAAGATTCGTCAGCTATTTTCGAAATCGGCACTATATTATCACCCGGCATTCTCTGCGACAATGTCCGGCAGAAGGTTCGAACAAATCTTGAGATGTCTTACTGCTAATCATGTGCGAGGCGAGTCCCATATGGCAAAAATATCTAATTTCGTAAAATTGATAAATCAGAGTTTTCAAGCTGCTTTCTGGCCCTCTGAGCAAATTGTGCTAGATGAATCGTTGTTACTCCATAAAGGTAGACTCGTTTTCCGCCAATACATTAAATCGAAAAGGGCACGATTTGGAATAAAATTCTTTGAACTATGTGACTCATCCAGCTATGTTTTAAATATTGAAATTTATAAAGGTAAACAACCAGATCCAACGAAAGGTTCAAAAATCGACGCAATTGTTAATCGGCTTGTTACTCCATACTTTGGGAAGGGTCATCACCTATTTTTGGACAACTATTATAATAGTATAAATTTATCTAATGACTTATTCCTGCTCAAAACTCACACTACTGGAACGTTAAGAAGTAATCGAAAAGGTAATCCAATTGAAGTGACAAAAAAGAAATTGAAAACAGGTCAGTATATTTGGAAAAGACAAGGAAAGGTGTATGTAGCAAAATGGTACGACAAAAGAGATGTCCTATGTATTACCACCGGATATAGTCCACAGATGGTTATAACAAAGAACCGATTTGGGGTAGAAAAGTCAAAACCACTTGAAATATAACGAATGAGATATAACGAATTTATGGGTGGCGTAGATCGCACTGATCAAATGACTTCTTATTATTCAAGTCCTCGTAAGACAATTCGGTGGTATAAAAAGGTTATATTCCGAATGCTTGATTTGGCAGTACACAATTCATTTTTGTTGTACAAAAAAAGATTTCCAGCAAAATCAAAAATGGAATTTTTAACTTTTAGAGAAGAATTGATATATGCTATGATAGATTTGCCAAAATCAAAATTTCATCCAGAAAAACCTAGTCGCAAGCGTAAACTGAAAGTTCCAATTCAAATTGATCATTTTTTGGAGAACATACCCCGCAAGGGTACAAAAAAACAATATATTCGATGTCGTCAATGTTCTAAGAATGGCGTTCGTAAGGAAACCAGTGTTCGATGTGCAATTGTTTTACCGATTGGCACCAACAACAACCGTCAAATCTAGAATAAGTTTTTTAAGTTTCCTTTTTTTCTATACGTTTACATTATTAGTTATTAGATTATAAGTATTTGAAGATAAATAACCTGCTTTTTTTATAAACATTAATTTTATATACTGTGAGCGTCAAAATAAAGTGTACAGCTAGTTTTCCAATGAAAAAAGTTTTGTAAGTTGTAAAAAAAGTAATATATCTACTTTGTCAAATTTGATCAGACTTCAAGCTTGCTGTCATCTGTGAAAAATACGTTGCTCCAAAAATTGAAAGCAAGTTGGACAAAAAAAAAAAAACGTGATAAAAGGTGGAAATAAGAAATTCAACGGAAAAAATACAGTATCTATAGTGAAGCTTGATAGTGTTGGCTTTTGTAATATGTTATAAAACAGATGGATCAGCCCAATAGTCGCTCGATATCAACTCAACTAAACATTTGGGAACATTTGGAAAGACAAATAAAAAAAAAACATAAGGAGCAAGCACTCTCTGAAGAAAATTCTGCAGGAAGAGTAGCCAAAATTGTCTACTGCGCTATCTTTAAAATGGTTGGAATCAATGCCAAAGAAACTAGAAACCGTCCTAAAAGCAAAAAAAAATCAAACAAAGTATTAGCCACTTCACTTTTCTTAGTATTTTAAAACTGTACACTTTTTTTTGACGCCTTAAAAACGGAGTAAATTTGTTTTTTATTGTACTGGTTTTGTTGTTTTTGAAGTATTTTCAATTTTTAATTTTAATTTGTAATAACATTGTCCAAAGTTTTGTAAATGATAAAAAACTTCTAAAAATTTGAATTCTTTTTTACTAAAATAACACTTTTTATATTGGAAAACCAGTTGTACACTTTATTTTGACGCTGACAGTATGTACACAAAAACCAAATGAATTGACTGTGGAATCGAATTTTTTTAATTTCTTAAAATAAATGAAGATTTATGCTATGAAACTTAATATTCTTAAATATTATTTGTTGTATTTTAGCCTAACTACACAAAAAGAAAAATATACCTTTATTGTCAGATAATGACGACGTGTCCCACGGTAATATCATATTGCATGAAATAGGACATGTCGGCTCTGTCCGACGTCGAGCATATACGACGTGTCCCTATAACAAATCAAAATCCATAAATAGGACACGTCGTTGTATATCGACTTTTTATAATTTTTTTGTTTTTAGTAAAAATTTAATATTCAATAAACCACAAACCCAAAACTGAAATCTGAATTCAATTATCTGTTTTATAAGCCAAGTAAACGCATGTGTCATTCTGCTAACATTTTCTAAATTTCGTGTGTCCGCGAAAGGGTTAAACGTGGATTATTGTTTGAAAAATGGAAGAAAAAAAACGGGGATTTAAAACTCAAGGTAAATAAGCATTATGGCATTAAAGCGTGTGGTAATTAACCGGGTTATACTGTAATTATTATTATGTTCTGTGGTTCCTGTAATAAACAAAGGGTCACCTGCTTGCTTTACCTAGCTTTAAATAAATTCAATACGAATATTATGAAACTTTCTATTATAAATGATTATTTTATGCAGATGTGCAAATGTTACCTCACCGCAAGAATGTGCTTTTAAAGCCCTGATGCTCGAATATTTAAGCAGCAGAGATTTGCTAGCGTTGCGTCAACACGCGCACATTTAAAAATTCTTCTAACTGCTTAGATGCTATTGTATTAGTACCGATACTGAAATTAGTTTCGGTGCCAATCTTGATTTATAGCGATCATTATTTTCTTGGCAATTCAAATAAAATACACAAAATCTCTACAGCATATTTTTTAATGTTTGTTCTTAGCTGTCTATGTACGTGTTCACCGCCTCAATATATAATCTTGATCTGATAGTTATTCTGCCGGCGTTATTGCTTGTGTAAAGACATCCCAAATCGCTCGTATGGTCGATGTAAAACTTTCAAATAACTTTTTCTTTATAAAAATTTCTAACAATTAAATAATGTATTTTTACTAAAATATTTTTTTATTTTTCTTTTTATTTGCAGAAAAAAATAAATAATTTATTTTATTGTTATGAAACTTATGGTGTTTTCTTTTCTACAAAAAAATGTCAAATTTTATTTAAAAAAAATGCAATTTGGTGTCTGTTTCTTAAAAATTTTGCTCCCGAAAAGGATGAGATTTTTAAAATAAAACCAGCCACCCTTTTCGGGAGCAAAATTTTTAAGAAACAGACACCAATTTCCATTTTTTTTTAAATAAAATGTCACCTTTTTTGTAGAAAAGAAAACACCATTAGAAACAGAAGTCATTTATATGCTGCCTTCTTTTAGTTGTTGTGCTCACAAAATTATTACAGCATACTTTAAGGATTAAAATGATTATGGAACTCTGATAAGTAAAGGCAAGTATGCCTACAAATATTTTGTATCAAAAATTTATTAACTTTTTTAATAATTACCAGCGTACGTTTTTGAAGTTTTTTGCTAAGAAATAAGTTATTTCTTTGCTGTACAAATTTAATAGAGAAAATGTACAATTTTATAATTAATATTATAGAAGAATCCTAAAGTGGATCTTTTTGTTGGTATAGTTAGAGTTTTAACATTATGCCAATAATTTCAAAATTTTGATGTTTGATTTAAAAAATTCAAAAGAGTCAAGGAAATACTAAAAAAACAAGTAAAAGCGCTTTATTTGTCTGCGCCGAATCTTCGATACCCTCAACCGGAATTAAAAATTTCTTGGGAGTGTAATTTATATGAGGTCTATTAATAATGAAACAATCTTAATAAAACTGACCTCACAGTATTTAAATTCATTGCTGTATAACAACTAGAAATGCAGATTGTTGAAAGTTTTTTTTTGGATATTTGCACATGTTTAATAAAAAATGGTAGCAATATTTCAATTTTTTAAGATTCGATCCCAAAGAATCTGTGATAAAAATGCTTTGACACGATTAAAAGTCGATAAAGCCATCACTGCCGAACGATAAATAGGATTCGGTTTGGCTTACTGAACGGCGCACAGTGGACCATTTCACGAGAATGCGGTAGAAAATCCATTACTTTTAATTCAATCGGAAATTTGATATTGATATTTTTTGTTATGGAGGACTTAAACTATATTTTCGTTTTAAATGAGTTTTACAAACGGAATGTCACAAAAGGGATTTTTATTTAGTGTATTATTTTACCAGTAACTTTAACAACTTATTCCTATTAACAACTTTCTTTCTTATCAGAAAATGCCAAACTTTGGCCCCCGGAAACTTGTTAGTCCCAAGAACCAAAGGTCGTCTTTTTTGCAAAATCCTGAGTTAGAAAAAGTTTATAAAGTAGCGAACGTAAAAGCTAGATACGTTTTTATAAAAAAATCGTAGGTTTTAATTTAAGTTAAACATTTCTTTTTAATTTTTCTCTTGTCAATATTTCTAGATCAATTTAAATTGTAAATTTATAAAATAAATATTGATTTATTTCCATAATTTTTAAGGAGAAGTTTTTTCCTAAGCTAATCCCGCGAAGCTCTATGCTTGTCCGCAGCAGACCAGAGTCTCTGGCGGGAATCGAACCCACAACACCGCAACGACAGACTAGCTCACTAGCAACTAGCCTACTGGTCACCCCGGTGACGCTCATCGAAGTTAAAGTAGTGGCAAAAAGAAAAAAACTTGAAAAAGACCCATAGAGGGGTAAAATGTTGTACCAACCCCCCTTAATTTTTCCTTCCCGATATTTTTTACAAACATAATTACCCGCTATGCCTATTTCTAAAGGGGGCTCCAATACAAAGTATAAAATTGTATGAAAATGTAAAAAGTTAACCCCGACAGCTAAAAACATGCCACTATATGGGTAAACTGTATAACCGACCCAACTTGATTTTTTATCCTCAACATTTGTTTCTAACAAGCCAACCCTCTATCACCATTCCTTAAGGGGGTTCTTATTGAACATTTTTAATACAGACTAGAAAGATATTGAAGAATAAGTCCCAAAACTGCCAAGCAGTTCCCCTAGGGGGGGTCAAATGTATGAACAACCTCCATAAGCGTTTTGCTCTTAGCATTTCCTCAAACATACTTGTCCCTTACCTCTACTACCAAGCGAGGATTCCATACAAATATGACGGTTTAAAAAAAAATGCAGAATAGCCCTAGAGGGGTCAAATAGACCGACCCCATTTTATATCTACCCGCTATCTCTATTCCTCCAATCCATTCCATTTTGTATGGGAGCCGCTTTATCCCATACAAAATGGCTTTTTTTCTGTGTTTATAGATTTTGCACAAAATATCTCACCTGGTAGATAAACAATGGGGTATAGGGTGGTAGAGGATAGCTCGGGCCACAAAGTAGTGTAAGAATTCTTTGATTGGTTTAGACGTTACGGAGTTATGCTCTATTAAGTAGGAGATTTTTGGCATATTTGGACATTTTGAAAAAAATTTCTAAGAGATGCAAAACCTATTCTTTGTAGCACTTACAGCTTACGTAGCTATACAAAATTTACTTTGCTTTCAAATCTCTTAAAATCTGTTAAAGAAATTATAGTCATTTAAAAATTAAAATAACGAAGAAATTGTTAACTTAATCAGAATACATTTGGATCCCCCTGTACGCTGCGATATAGTTGGAATAAAAATTTAATTTGTTTGGCTCCCGAGATTCAAGTTATTTTCATATTTTTTATTCATTATTCATTAACAAGATTTTGTTGTGTGCTAACTTCCCAATTCTTATTTCTTTTCTTGATAACTGCACTGAAATGTATTGCTAGCGAGAGGCTAGTTCCTATGCGCATTTAATTTTTGCTTAGGCCAGATCATCAGGAAACCTTTTCCCAAAGACTTCGGAAAAGCTAAAGATATTATACAAATAAAAGTTTTAAGCGAATGAGAATTTCAAACACTCAAGTCTTATTTGCAGCGAAATCATGGCTTAAACAAAACACCAAAAATAAACAGCGATTTTAATTCAAAATTTGGTGATATTAGTTAACAAATAATAAAATTTGTAAACAAATAAATAGTATCAATTAAATATTTTTTAATAAAAACAATATTTTCTTCAGACATGTTGTTGATATAAGTAAATGCTTCACTTGATTTAAGTCTTAATTAAAACTGATTTAATTTTTCATTAGAGGTTTAATTGAAAAAAAAAATAGAGAGAATTTTGTTTGTGTATTGACAATTTGCTATAAAGAATTTCAGTAACAGTATGGGTATCGAAATGAAACCAACATTAGTCCAATGGAAACAGAACTATCGATGGAGCCAGTATATAATTACTTTGTGGGGTCTTAAATTAATATTAAATAAGTTTTGCACGGAATGACAAAGTGGTGCAATGTATGAAAATAGCAATAATATCGCCGGCTTAGAGTGAAAACCTGCCAAATCCGTTTTTTTTTTTTTTGCATCATACATATGACATTTTGGTACCGTTCGCAAGATTAAAAGACTCCGCAAAGGCTAGGAGTTTTTTGTCTTCCTTGTTAAATCTGCGACGATATATAATTATTATTAAAGATTTTGGTATGCATATTATTGCTTTTTTCATATTTGTTATGCGTAGTTATTTGTTATTTACAAAATTATTTCGTCATACAAAAACTTGCCATAATATTTATTCATTTTTTTCATCCAAGTCAAATTCAGTTTGTCTTTTTTTACCTACCAAAAAATCTCTTAATGAACATTCTGCTTTATATTTTGCTAAAAAAAACAAATATAATAAAAACATACTGACTTTGTTGTTACTTTTCTTTATAAACTTTTTCAATAACAACAATACCTTAATAATCCAATGATCTTTGTAGTCCTGTCTTAATATCCGTCCTTCCGTTTGTGTGTGTCTATTTGATGGTGTTTATTATCCTTGTTTCTCTCTATCTCTGAATATGGTATGTAACGTAAACTTGTATATAACAGATGTTTGGAAAACACACCAAAAACTATTATAAACTGCTTTGAACACTTTACGGACGTTTGTGTTGTTGTTTTTATTTTGCTGGTAGATGTTTTTGAGCAGACAATATTAATAAATATTTATAAGCAACCATATGTATTCATAAAGAAAATAAGGGAATAACTTTTTTAAGTAGTATACACTTTTCGAGCACCACAAAGTTTAAAATACTTTAATTCAAATAGACCTGCTCATACTTATTCATAAGAGGTTATGGAATATTTATAGTATGATAGATGAGAACATGATGTTTTTTTAAAGATATTTTAAAAATTTCTTTTTATATTCCTTTAACAAAACATTTAAAGATCTCATTTTCCGACAGGGATTTAAGTGTCTTATGGTTAGGGTTTGTAGTTAGGGTTACAATTTTATAAAGTCTAGACTTCACGGGGCATTGATCTATATATACAGTGAAAACTCTCTATAGTGGACAGCTGCGGTCGCCTGAAATTTATCCACTATTGAGGGACTAAGGGGAGGTCTAATAAAAAGTGCATAATATTTTTTTTTATTTTATTTAATAACAAATACATACATGTTCACTAGTTTATAATGTTTTGTAATTTATAATTTTAAATCGCTTTAAAAAAATTGTTTATATGAAAGCCGATGTGAAAGCTGAAAGAAGATCAATATTAATTTGATCTACACCTAAATAGCAAATACAATTTTATAATAACAAACCTTTCTGCTAATTTCCGAACCGAACATTTATCTCTTTTTGAGGATTCAATAATTTCTACTTTTTCTTTTAATGTTAAACACTTTCGCTGTGAAGCCATTTTTGACACAAAACCAATAAGTTAATTTAACAACAAAAACTAAATCTCGTGAATTCCCCATACACAGTAGAAAAACCTACATACATATTTAGTTGCTTCAGAGTTACTAAATGAATAATATTTGAAAACAAAACGAAAATATGCAAAAGCGATGCCAGATAAAAAAAATTATACAAAAATATTTAAAAAATTTTCAGAGATTTTATGAAGATGTCCACATAATGGAGGGTTTTCAACCAAAATATATATAAAAAAATGCTTGTCCATGTCCATATAAGGGAGTGTCCACCTATCGGAGGTTCATTTACATGAAAATTATTTTTTGGTGCTACGTTTCAGAGTTTTTGTCCATTCAAAGGGGGTGTCCGCTAAAGAGAGTGTCCACTATACGGAGTTTTAACTGTATATAAGATACAAAAAATTTTTGTATGTCATCTATAGACTCTGGAACCACCCAACCGATGTGCTTCAAACCCGTTTTTATTAGAAAGGTAATTTCCTAGGGATGGTTTTAGGCTTAACTTTTTCCCAAAATTCGGACCACGAGGGTGGTTTTGGGGAAATTACTGCGCCTCCGGAGCTATCCAACAGATTTTAAGGAAAGGAAATTTTTCACATAGCTGGATGGCTACTTATATCGACAAATTAGTAAAATATTTTTTGAAAAATAGGACCAAGAGCGGATGTGGGGGTAAATTTCTGCCCCTTTGGACCTACCTTAGAGATTTTTATGAAACTTAAAACATAGATAAATTCCTACTTATACCATAAACAAAACGTATTTCTTTTTTAGGCGTAGTAACACACGCCGGGCCATCCACTAGTTTACTAATATTAGTATTGAAATCGTGTAAGTGTTAGGTGTAGACTGCTGATGTTGGTGTTTTGTTGCTGTTTGAACAGCGTTTCTATGCAATCTGCCTTGAAACCTTCTTAAGCCCGTTTTACACTATAATACAAGTCTAAGTAGTTTAACGAAATTGTTTCCTCATCTTATTATGGTTTGAAAATTTAAGAAAAACAATAACAACGTATCATGACAAGGCTGTTTTTTTTCAAAATACGTAAGCCTTGTGTGATAGTGTAAATTATCCTTTAATTACATCATTTGATGATTAGTGGAGACTAAGGCCCGTTTTTTCAACTTACCGAACGCTAAAAGTAGACTTTAACCGGCCTTATAAAAAGTTTTCCATTATATAAACTTTACTTTAACCTAAAGTGAGCCGTAAAGTAACCCAATAAAAAATGGAGTTTCCAACGAAACAGGCTTGTAAGGGAGAAACATAAAAGTTTCGCCTACCATTGCGCTTACAGAAGACATGAATTTTATATGGCGAGTTCCCACTTTGAAGCAATAGATTTTTGACTCATAAAGCGCATTATTCAGCGCATTTAAAAATTGTTGAATATAACGATGATCTTTACACACTGAATGTTTTGATACAGTTATTTTGTAGTATTCTCCCTTACAAACCTGCTTCGTAGTAAGGGAATGCCGTAGGACTTGAAATTTTATTTTTTTTATAAAAGTTGTTGAGTGTTCTTTCACTTACTTTACTGCATTTCTGTATGCCTTATTGCGTAGCGCATAATTGTGCGCTTATTTTTTTAAATGTACCATTAGTGCTTCGCAAAATGATAAAATTTTTTATTGGGACATTAAGGTTTTTCTATCTGGAAGGTTAAAGTAAAGTTGTAATAATCGAACACTTTTTATGCGGACGATAAAATCCTACCTTTAGCTTTCGGTAAGTTGTGAAAATGAGTCTAAGAATAGTGAATAAAGTTACATCAAAGCAAAGATAATAAATTTTGATAATGTCTATTCTTTGTTTAACAATATAATTAGTTATTTTATGGCGCATATTTTTGGCTCAATGGGCAGTTGGATTTAGAAAATTATATAATACTGTTATGCGCTGCTATATTATTAAACAACTATAAAATTATAGTCAGTCAAGTCATCTGATACCCTACATAACTAAAGGGCTTAATCATAATTGCAGTAGGAACTCGATTTTTTTTTGCTTGAAAAAAGTTATTCGTAACAAATTTTGCCAGAATACGAACATTTTCCATCCTGATAAAATAAGTTTAAGTTTACGTAAATGTATAAATTAGAAAATATGGTTGACATATTGTTATTTCGGTAAAAAATTATTTTTTCATCCCGCCCACTTAGGAGGGTACTGCATCACATAATAATTGATTTCACATTTTTAAGCAGCAAAATACTAAAAGTTGCCATAACCTAGGTAGCGGAATGTAAGTATTGTACTCTCGAAAGCTTCTATTTTTTTGTGGAGGATACCAAAGATTCAGCACAGCCGAATACTGCAATTTACGTTTTACTATCTATTAGTTCTTTCTTGCCATTTATATTCATTTAAAGAATTACTTTCTTATTAGTCTTTTAATGTATTTCATGCCATTTTATTTAATATATGTTTTTGGCAGAACTGTGTATAATAGTATGTAGTTAGTTATCCTAAGTTATTGCTCTTAAATGTACAAATGCTTTTGCCATAGTCTTAATAATCAAACATGTTACATATTCCTATAAAACCTTTGTAATTTTCAAATAGCAAAGACTAAGTACGTAAGATAATGGAAACATAATATCTAAGGGGAAGGTTAACCAACCAATTAATATTGTATTACAAAAAACTTAATTTTATTTAGTTACATTTTTCTTTTGAAAAATATATACGGAACAAAAATCAAAATAATTGCGATTAATTCAAGTGAAACTAAGTTTATTGTAGCTTTATTTAATTTCGAAAAAAAAAACAGAAAACAATAGATATGTTTGTTTATTTATAACTTTAAACGAGAGTGTGAATTTAAAATTAACCGATTTTTTTTCTTAATTTATAAAACAAAGAAGAACAAAATAAATAAGTAAATAAACGGTTTACTAGCAAAAACTACCAAGTTGGGCGCATCGACAGTATTAAGATGTAAGAGATGAGATTCTGTCTTCCTTAATTCAGTTGTTTTCAACTTTTTGCACATGGCTATTGTTCCTAAATTTAAGAAAAATATGTAAGCGTTGCGCATAAGTTACGCTATGATTTAATAAGTGAATACATTTTTTGTGTTTGTTTGTTTTTCTTTTTTTGTTTTTATCTTATAAATTTATTTTGGAAAGACTCAGCACGGAACAAAAAACTCAAGTTGTTAAATTTAATGTTGAAAGTCAACATTCAACTATTCAGACACATATCGTGTCGAATAAGGTGCGATAATTACTATAACGGGTTCGTGAATACACAAAAGTGAAAAATATGGGGCACTCAAAATCCAAGAATAATTGTTAACCCTCAAATCACCCTCAAAAAAATTACGTTAGTTACCCTTATGTATGGTTTTTCACACACATGTAATGTCTGTTACTTTGTATTTAAAGTCATGATTAACGTAACACTAATGATGTATCTGTCCCGTTGGTGATCAAGAACAAAGCATACAAAGCTTGTGTGTATTTTATATAAGCATTCCCTTTATAAAACCTACACTGCATTTTGTCTCTACTGCAAATTACATAGAAACCACATTTGTGTGGAAAACCACACAGGAGGGAAGCTTACGTAAGCTCTGAAATATTTCGTTACAAAAAAATTGCTAACAAAGTCAAGAACTTTCTTTAGTGTACCTCAATAATTTTTTTGTTCATCATGTAAAGATGATTTCTTTTGTGTGTGTTTTCACACACGAGTGATTTAAAGGTTAAAAATCAAATGCACCCACGAAACTTCATGCATATATTTTTTTGGAACATATTTTTTCGAAAACGACAAATTATGAGGTTAAGGTGAATGGAATTTAATACCGGGAAATAATTGAAATTTTTTAAGGCCCCAAGTAGAAAACAGTCCAAAATTGTGATTCCAATACGATGCACTGAACCAAAAAGGTACGTGGAGACAATGAAAATCTACGTTAAGCATACGAAAAATTTACTAATTTTCGTCCAATGAATTTGTTCGTTATAACAATAAATGACCGTTCTTTAATAGATTTTATTTTAATAATTTAATGAACGAAAAATTACCATACATTTATAATTATAACTAAATGGAAATTTTTTTAATTAAATAATCTATTTCGTTAACTTAGTGAACCTTTACATTAATTCAACGAACAATTTTGTTTTACAAATTAATTAATTTAACGTACACAGAACATTGTCTCAATGAACTTTTTTATTAAATTTCTCCTCACAAAATTATGCCACTTGTTTGACCCCTCATAATTTACTACTGTAACCTCTATAAAATTAAAAAAGATTCATAATTGATAATTTTTCAAATAGAAACTGGGAATTATTTCCTTTCGTAGGTTACTTATAGTTCTATTCCTTAAGTTTTTAGGAATGTCTTTTTATACACTACCAGACTATTATATTGTATTTTCTTGTTACATTTTACCTTAGCTATCCTTTGGATAGCAATGAAGTATATTGTATGTACAGAAAAATTTTACAATTATTAGACACCAGCAGAATGTAATGCATTTTCTGGCCCGCTACGGCCTTCGTCAGCATTCTTTGTCTAATATTTGTAAATTTTTCTGTACATACAATATACTTCATTGCTATCCAAAGGATAGCTAAGGTAAAATGTAACAAGAAAATACAATATAATAGTCTGGTAGTGTATAAAAAGTCATTCCTAAAAACTTAAGGAATAGAACTCTTACAAAAAAGCTTTATAAAATACATAACTGAAATTTAGCTCATAAAATAAATTCGAAAAATAAAAAAATGTTGAATGTTATATTTTTTCCTAATTTACAAAAATGTTTGAAATTTATTGTAGTACATATATTAATGTATGTATAATATACATATTATATACATATGATGATATATACATACATATATTTTATTTATAATTTTTACAAAGTTCTTTAAAAATTAAATTTTATAGTAAACTAGTTTGGTTTTCAAAGGAATTTGGTGCCTCTTCTGTTTAATTGGACGTCAATGAACCACTTGAAGTTGATCTAAATTAACTATCAGCAAATCCACCGCACTTGATTTTATTTAACACAGATAGCAAATCATTTTTCTGAATCGAATTTAACTCACAAATATCCTTTATCACTTTTATTTAATTTGGGATAGTGGTTTTTACAGACACGACAGTATTTTTAATTTTACACTGCATTTTTGTTTTTGTTTAAATAATATTTTAAGAAGAACCAGTTCGAATAGATAAATTACAAGAAAGCTAAACTAACAGTGTTTTAAAAATTAATTTAACAAACGTAACGTCACCCCCATGAAACTTTTTTGACTTCAACGTACGAGTTCATGCGTGGGGATAACATTTTATTAAGGTTTCGTAAACTGAACGAACACTATATTAATTTTGACGTACAAGTTCAGTATAACAGCCCAACGAACACTTCATTAATGTTAACGTTCGAGTTTAAAAAATTAATGGGGATTTGTGGTAACAAGACTTAATTAATGCTTCCTTAACTCAAAGAACATTTAATTTACTTTAACATACATTTTAAATGAAATATTTTATAAATGCATGTTCATTGTGTCAATGAACAGTACTTAAATTTCATTACTTGGATAATTTCATTTTTCATTATATTAACGAATAAATCATTGAGCCAACGAAAACTATTTTAATAATCGATGTTATGAACACTTTTTGGTTCAGTGTGGAGCCACAGCTTGCACAGCTCGTCCAAATATGGTTCCATTTTCCGCCTTTTCATTGAAAGGGCAACACTGCTCCTATCATAAGTTATCTGCTAGTTGACTACTGTAAAATTTCTATAATCTGCGTTAGTTGGTTTGTGTTTAACAGCCATTGAAAGCAGACTACTCTCTGATATGAGGAGAAAATTAAAAAAAGTGAATTTCGGGTGCTCTCTAAGCATTTCATACAAACAAAAATGCACAAATTTGCCAAGAATTGCTTTCTCTTTGCCAATTTTATCCGGACCTGGGCCCGATAGACTATGTCTTGTTTCCAAATCTGAAGAAATGGCTAGAATACCTTTTTTTGATGACTTGCCAAACAAAAGCTGGAGAAATGTTGGACAACGTATTAAATGCTCAAAGGAGACTACATTGTAAAATAGAATGATTTTATCCATTTCAAAACTATTGTCTTCAGAAGTTCCTCTCAAAAAAATCGCTATCACTTTAAAAAATCTCTTCAAAATTTAAAATAAAATTTGAAACAAATGATAAATTGCCTAAAAGCTTATCGCATAATTTTGTGGTCATGCGTAACGGTTCTCGTATTTAAAAAGCGGCAATCTCGAAATCGCTTTTACCTACCAAAAACCCCCTCAAATGTTAACGTTAAGATAAAACTCAGCACAAGTAACTCTTATGCAAGGCAAAAGTTTATCAGAAAATTAACGCCTGATAAATATTTTTCATAATTTTTTTTCTCTAAGCTAATCTCGCGAAGCTCTACACTTGTCAGCAGGAGACCAGAATCTCTGACAGGATTCGAACCTGCAACCCCCGCACTGATAGACTAGCTTGCTACCAGAAAGCCTACCGCGGCACTCATTATGGTAGTGTCCATCCCATATACACAAATATATGTAATAATAAAGATTAAATTACTTTTAAATTTATAAAAACTACTAAGAATTTTGTCTTTATGGGATCTAGAAACCCCAACCACATACAAAAATAAATATTTTCTACCCCTTGGCAGGCAGTCTTCCTTTTAAGAAATTACTTTTAAATTAAAACAAATCACTGAGGATTTTGTCTTAATTTCAGTGGAACAAGACATACACAGAAGGATATAAAGATTTTTGTTTTGAATTTAATATATATTGGCCAAACTATTTGCCAATAGTCTAGTAATCCATTTAAAACTAATCACAAAGAATTGCTTAAGGTTTTAAATTTTAAAAGTAAAGACTGCCAAAAACTTAAATACAATAAAAAGAAAAAAAAAATTATGGTTGCTTAAGCTTAAGAAAGGAAGTGTGTATAGAAATGAATGTCATCTACTTTATAAAGTGCCAAAAAATGGCCAAAATTTAAATAAAGGATCTTAACCAAAAAGGCAATCATCGCTTCCTGATTTTGATACTCAACTTTTACCAAAAAAAAAAAAAAATTCCGATGTGCGAAATAATTGGTTCTTCGAACAACTACATTTAAAACAAAAACAACGTTTTTAGAATTTGTTTTTATTTTAAATGTAAATTTCGAAAGAAATAATTATTTCGCACATCGGAAATAGGCTATTAAAAATTTTTTTAATTTTAGTTTAAGTTTTTTTCTAAACTTTTTTAAATCTTATTTTTTTACTTGAACTTTTTTTGTCTTAACTTTGTTGTTTCACTACTTTTCCTTCCTACAACTTTAAGTTTAATTTTACTAAGTCCCATCTGTATTCAGTGAAACGTTAAACAAACAAAAACATTTAAATTCTTGTAAAGCATTCACACAGAAAAAAATACCAATGTAAAATTAACATGGAAAAATGTTGATTGAGAATCATAGTAAATTTCTGCAAAAGTATGCCCTTTTTTTAAATTTATCATTATTTCATAATAATTTTAAATAAAATAACCTTAAATCATGTTTATTTAATATTATTTACTGTTAAAATAAAAAAAAAAAAATATTAAAATATAAATAAATATGGATTCAATATTGAATCCATAAAAACCAGTTTTATATTAAAATCAAAAGTGTATCTTGTTAAATTAACATGCATTCATACTTAAGTATGTACATTTTTTATTTTCATTCTTAAAATATGTTATAAAAAGAGGACAATTCCCGTATTCTTTTAATTAAAATTAGTTACTTAAATAGTGCATCAAGTTTTCAAAGTATATTGATGACGAAATCCATATCGGGCGATGCTGATGCTTCTGTTGACAAAAGAAGAACTCAAAATAAGTACAGGGGTAAGTGTATTGAATTATTCTTAAATAAATGCGTATGTTGTCTCTGAGGCTTCTTCACACTGTTATAACACACTCAAACCAATTTGATTCTACATGAAATTCACGTTGTTTCAACTTGAAATAACTTTCATTCAACGTGATTCGGATTGTTATTTCAATATAAATTACATTTTGCTATAACTTTACTGCAATGTTAAATTAACATGAATTATAGTTATTTTAAAAGAAAAAAATGTTGTTCGCAAGTTATTGTAAAACCAGGTTGAATTAACATGAAAAACGTATACAGCAAAATCACCACCGAAAAATTTTAAATCAACCTTGTTTTCTACGTTTTTAACTTGATTTTTTTCTGTGTGTTAAGTATTGGCTAAATTTGTATGTGTGTTTGTTTTTGCCGGAAAATTGTGCTGTCAAATGTTGACATTTTTGTATACCTTCCACCACAGGTGGAACTTATATACATGTACAATAGGGTATATTACATAACCTGTTTATTGTAAATAAATATAAGTTCGTAGCGGTGTTGATTTAAATATGTCTGTCTGTCCGTCCATCAGTTTGTCTATCCATGTTACTGCTGAAATAGTTTTTCCGAAGACCCTAAATATGATAGATGCTAGGTTGTTATATATTTATATTGCATATGGTCCGCAAAAGGTTGCTTTTTAAATAAAGCTAGATCGGTCTAAAAACTGCACAGATATGAGTTAAGAAAAATGGCTGCCTTGAATTTTTACCCCATAAATCTTTATCTTCTTAAGGCCACATATTGTTTTTGACCTATATTTTTTCTCTTTCTCACCCGAAAAAAGTTGAATAGAATATAAGTAGTGAAAATAAACAAAATCGTTTCATAAGTTAACTTGTAATGGACAAATATCTACCTATTTCTTCCCTAAGTAATGTTTTCAGGAATATACCGCACATACCTTATGATCTAGAATGAAGAAATTTGTCTCAGATATAAAGAGTATTAAATATCAAAAATTAACAAAATTGATTCATTATTATTTACCTGAACACTATTCATAGTCTTGTCTCTTATTTAAGGGTTTGATACGACTTTTAAATAAATGGTATAGGGTTTGACAGGCGAATATTACCTTACTTTTATTTGTTTATTTGAAATCTGTTTTAAGGGACTTTTTCAGTGCCTTTTTTACACTTAAAAGGACCAATGTTTCACAAAAGACGGTAAATGTATTTGTTTATAGAATATATTGTTTTCAAACTAACGTTGAGTATTGTTTGTGTGTTTTTTTATATATTAATAAAAATGTCAAGTATATTCCCTGTAGGAAGTCAAACACATTTTTAAGTAACTTCAAACTGGTTTTTTTATAACCACATCTAGTTGATAAAGTGACTTTTTTCCTTGTCGACGACTCATTATGTTAACATAGGCATGTCAAAGGCTGTAGTCAATTGGTTATCTCTGCATTACTTCTAAATTGACTACCAATTACTTATTTTTCAACTAATTTGTAGTGAATAAATAGTGTAGTCGGTTTGTAATAAATTATTTAAATTTTAGAGAATTTTTGTCAAAAAAATATATGTACATACATACATACATATATATATTTTTATATAAAAATAATTATTTAAGAAGATTTTGCATCAAATTGCATTAAATGATTTTGTATAATAGTGCTGAAATAAATACGCTACACAATTTCTTGTACATAAACAGATTTGTATTGCTTTCATTTTTAATTATTTTCAATTATTATTATTTTAAAATGTTTGTACATATATTTTTTTTCTCATTTGACTTCATGGCATGCTTGTTTTACTTATTTTGCTTTTATTTGTGTTTTATGTGTGCCTGTATGCAATATGTTTGGTTGATATCTGCATGAGATTCAAACCAATTTGTAGTCATTTGAAAAATAGTTAATATATATATATGAAGTGTTTTTTGCAACTGACTATTTTATTTACTATAGGGTTGTTTTGAAGTTGAAAATACATATAAATAAATATGTATATACAAAAAAAAAAAAAAAAATAATGTTAACAAAAATCGTGCTAATATAATATGTTTTTGTGCTTTAGTTTTGTTGTTGTTTATTTTTTTTTGCTTAAAGCAACAAAATTCAAATTTATGCTGATTTGTTTTTGGCTACGTTCCATTTCAATTTCCTTAAAAAACAAGGCAAAAGTGAAATTAATGGAGACTAAGAAAAAAAAAAAAAAAAATTCAATAGAAAAATGAATTTTTTTGGAACCTCTGCCAAAAGGTTTAATTTCCCACTTGTATTAGGGAAAAACGTGAAATGTTGTCATTGATGGATGCAGTTACATATAATAAATTTAAATCTGTGGCATCTTTTTAAAAAAATTTTTTTTAATATTTTTAATTAGGCTTAAGTTCATTAAATTTAATTTTCATTAAATTATTTTTATGAAGAAAGGAATTTTACAACATGAAAATTAATTAAAATTGTTATCGATAATCTCTCATTGTCGACCGTGGCCGGGGCTCGAACCCGGGCCGGCAGGTTACCATGACATGTTTCGATCGCAACCACTCGATCTTCTCAAATGGATTTGCCGTTTTACACTCGCAGCCATCGACGGCTGCTGACGTCAATAGTCAAACATCAATCCTTAAACCAAATTGTATTTTAACCTTTGGTAGATCGAAGTTTGCTTTTTTGAATGATTATCCATTTTAATTGATTTTACATGTTCTTCCTTACTTCTGTTTTTTCGTACTTTTGTCAAGAATTTTTCTTGATGTCCAAAGTACATTTTTTTGTTTTTTCATTTTTGTCTTTCTTTTTCTTGTTGACCTTTTTCAGCACAACTTGAAGGACAAATGTACTTTGGACTTCAAGAAAATTTCCTGACAAAAGTACGAAAAAACAGAAGTAAGGAAGAACATGTAAAATCAATTAAAATGGATAATCATTCAAAAAAGCAAACTTCGATCTACCAAAGGTTAAAATACAATTTGGTTTAAGGATTGATGTTTGACTATTGACGTCAGCAGCCGTCGATGGCTGCGAGTGTAAAACGGCAAATCCATTTGAGAAGATCGAGTGGTTGCGATCGAAACATGTCATGGTAACCTGCCGGCTGCGGTTCGAATCCCGGCCACGGTCAAGAATGAAAGATTATCAATAACAATTTTAATTAATTTTCATGTTGTAAAATTCCTTTCTTCATAAAAATAATTTAATGAAAATTTAATTTAATGAACTTAAGCCTAATTAAAAATATTAAAAAAATTTGGATTAAAAACCATAAATAGTTCAACAAAATAACCACAATACTAATTATTGTTAAAAGCTAAGGCACGAGCTCTATGTGTTCATTTGTCCTTCAAGTTGTGCTGAAAAAGGTCAACAAGAAAAAGAAAGACAAAAATGAAAAAACAAAAAATGTACTTTGGACTTCAAGAAAAATTCTTGACAAAAGTACGAAAAAACAGAAGTAAGGAAGAACATGTAAAATCAATTAAAATGGATAATCATTCAAAAAAGCAAACTTCGATCTACCAAAGGTTAAAATACAATTTGGTTTAAGGATTGATGTTTGACTATTGACGTCAGCAGCCGTCGATGGCTGCGAGTGTAAAACGGCAAATCCATTTGAGAAGATCGAGTGGTTGCGATCGAAACATGTCATGGTAACCTGCCGGCCGCGGTTCGAATCCCGGCCACGGTCAAGAATGAAAGATTATCAATAACAATTTTAATTAATTTTCATGTTGTAAAATTCCTTTCTTCATAAAAATAATTTAATGAAAATTAAATTTAATGAACTTAAGCCTAATTAAAAATATTAAAAAAATTTGGATTAAAAACCATAAATAGTTCAACAAAATAACCACAATACTAATTTTTAAAAAAATATTTTTTTTTATTAAAATTTTATCACAATAAGGAAAAGTTGTGTCATAATTTTAAAAGAATTTATATGTTAAGCATGTTTGTTTCAAAGGTGTACAACTTTAAATTGAAGCAGGTACAAATGCTTTATATGGCTTTGCAGAATCTTATATAAACTTGACCATAGTACTAAAAGTCACACTAAATTAAAAAAGACAGTGAATTAAAGAAAGAAGAAAAAAAACAAAATAATATTGTTTGACATTAAACGGCTGTTTTGCACAAGTTGGCAGACGTTAACAGAGTTTAACAAATCGACATTTTTTAAGTTAATAGCGCATATTTTACCTTTTTGAGGTATATTTTAATACATATTACATTTTTTTAGATGCCTACAAGAGTTTTCGCAAATAAAAAAATTTTATTCGCAAAATGTTGGATTTTCTGTTTTAAATATCTATTTGTATACCCAATGAGTTGCTACAATTTCGCCATCTTCATTTTATTTTTACTGTACAATTGTAAGAAAAAGCAGGTTTTCATTTAAGAATAATGTTTTGCGATGTGTATAAAACATAAAAATCAATACAAATCTTTAAGTATCGACTAAGAATGACTTTTTAAAGTGATCTAACCATATCCATCCGTCCGTCTAGCTGGTTGTCTGTCCATGTGAACCTTGTGCGCAAAGTTCAAATTACAATCTTGTAAATAATTTGATCAAATTTGGTAAGTATATTTTAATTGTACTAAGGACGGAGTAAATGGTGAGAATCGGGTTATAATTTCACATACTCCCCATAAAAACCTCTTTCCAAATTAGACTCTTTGTTAACGTTAACCATCTAATGTCGTTGGTATTAAGATTAAATTCGCCCAAAAAAAAATATTTTACTGTAAATAAAACTGTTTTAGAAACAGTTTACATTTGCCAAAAGCTCCCATCTTTAAATAGCTTCAACTTTCTTTTAAATGTGAACATTAATAAATCATTTAGCGACCGTCCCTTAAATGCCTTTAAGACAAAGATTTCATATGGATGTTAATATCATATTTTAGGATTGTTTTCATTAAATGGAACTGTTATTAATTGTTGAATATTAATCAAAGTTGTTCTTATTTGACCTTTTGAAATTTATATAAATAAAAATTAGTCAAGCTCGATGCCAGTGTTTGTTTGTAAATAAAACTTCCTTTTTATTTGCTTCCAATATTTCGATCTTCTTTGGAGATCATCGTCAGGGATTTCCTTTCAGCGAATTTTTAAAAACACAAAAACTTAAAACTATGTTGTTTACACATCGACATTTAGACTTGCACTTTGTATTCAAATAAGCAATTTTTGAAATTTTTAGGGCATATTTTTGACAATTTTCAGGGTTTTTACTGCATATTTAATGCGCAGAAAACGCATTTTTAGAGCATATTTCTGGTTTCTCTGCTCATAAACATGTAGACACTCAAAACCATAAAAAATTTAATAGATAAACACTCAAAACACTTTCACACCGTAGCACACACTCATATACCCACCCCCATACACACTATCACACCAAAATATTATTACACTTTTAAATGTTAACATTAAAACTCTTAAAATTATACTCAGTTAGGGCAAGTAGTGGCTGTTTGCTTGCAGACCAAAATATTGCCCAGCCCTCCGGCTAATATGAAAAATAACACAAATTAAAACTCCAATCAAAACCTTTAATAGGTTTACTCATAAATCCTTCGAAATCCAAATGTAAAAGTAAAAACAACAGTAGATGATCAATTTCAAATTAAGATAAAAAACAACATAATTAATTTCGTAAATTCTTCAAAAAATCTGGGAGTAACATTTAATAATGAACTTACTTGGTCACCCCACATCAACTCTGTTGTAGGGAGAGTTTATGCTATGTGAAATTCTCAACACCTGTAAACATTCGAATGTTGTTAGCAAAAACCTACCTTTTTCGCAAATAGTAATAGTGCCGACCTCAAAAAACTAAATGTTGCCTACAATAATATTGCAAGATACATCTACGCTAAAGGACGCCGTGAACACATATCATGGTTTTCATACCGGATATATGGGATGAGTTTTGTAAACCTTCTTAAGTTTAAATGCCTTATACTTCTACATAAAGTAATAACTCAAAAACAACCACTTTATCTATTCAAAAGAGTTGAATTTGCAATATCGCGTCGTGGTAAGAAAATAATTCAACAACGATTTCGAAGTCCTTTGTCAGAACGTCACTTTTTTATTTATTCCACTCGTCTTTGGAACAACATTCCAGATAATATGCAGCTAATAGGCAACGCAAACTTGTTAAAAATGGAGCTATTAAATCACTTTTGTTAAATTTAAATATGTTTACTAAATATGCTAATTCAAATTGTTTTGTTTTAAATTTGAATATGTAATTTGTAATCTTTTATTATACATATAAATATTAATTTTAATTTTCGTTTGATTTTAATTCACAAAATAATAATGCTTTTTAGTTTGATAATTATTAATCATACAAATTTTAGTTTGTTATACTCACTAGCACTATCATTTATAAGATTTATCTTGTTGTGCTAGATCATCAATAAATAAATAAATTAATAAATAAATAAATAAATAAATAAATAGATAAATAAATAAATAAATAAATTAATAGATAAATAAATATAATAAAATAAAATAAAATATTGTAAATGTGCATTCAACGGAATGTGTGTGCCACTCGTTTTGTTGTTCCCCAACCAGCATCATCAGTATCAGTATGCGAAAGGCGGGTGAGTTTTGTTAGTATTTCAGTTTCATCGTTTTCCATAGGTGAGATACCAGCTGCCTGTTCACACCATATTTGAAAAAGTGGTTGCTGTTCCTGAGCAAGTATTTCATTTTCCGCTGTGTCATTATCGTTGACATCATCCATGAGACTTATCTTGCCAACAGTTGTGTTAAAGGAA
This sequence comes from Pollenia griseotomentosa, assembly GCA_963931875.1. Lineage (NCBI taxonomy): Eukaryota > Metazoa > Arthropoda > Insecta > Diptera > Polleniidae > Pollenia > Pollenia griseotomentosa. The sequence goes on from OZ007560.1 coordinate 204,452,504, forward strand.
ACTTCATTGTTGTGATTGTTGGCATTGTAAAGGGCATTCTCAGTAGTTGTTATTGGTGTTACAAATGCATTGGATGTTGTTGACAGATTTTGAAATGTTTGAAAAAATGTTGTGTGTCCTGATGCAGCCGTTGTATCCGTTGTTGCTTCTGCAGTATTTGTTTCTTGATTGAATGGGATGGATGGTGCTGTTGCTGTCGCCGTTTCAGGAGATTTTCTTGTTGTTGGTCTAAGACCAAGTCTTTGTTGCAAATCCATTTCATTCTCAAGCTGTTTGACAAGCTGTGAATTGAATTTTTCGTGTTATTATTTCTAAGGTTTAAATCTTTGAAAGGGGTTTTGGTTTGATTTATACAACAGAAGGAAATCGCATCGTTTTGATTGTGTTTAATGTAAATTGTGTTTAGATACCTTTGGCTGTTAAATCTGCAATGAAGAGCAAATATAAAAAGAAAAAATTTGTAAATAAAATTTAATAACTGTTTTTGGAAATAGATTATCTTAAGGTTCTTAGATCTTTCTAATTTCTTAATTTCCCTTACAGACGAGTTTCTTCTAGTTAATATTTTTTAAGCTTATTTGATATTTTGAAGTCATTTGTTTTTTTTTTATCAAAAAATTCGAACAACGATTTCGTTCACTTCATTTCCACTTAAAACAAAATTCTATAATTTGTTTTTGTTTTAATTGCAAGTTCAACAACCGAAACCTCTGTTAGAAATCGATGAACAGGCATATACCACCGTATTCAGAAATGCTAATTAAACTTAACAAACGTTTATTAAAAAAATTTTCATATTTACGAATACAAGCATTAATGTTTATTCTGAGAACACAATTGGGTCGTACGACGTAGGATGTAATGCCGTAAATTTCTAAAAACACGCTACACTTATCCGCAATCTTGACGTAAACGTAACTTGTTTTGTTTTGAAAATAATAGGTCTATTTTTTTCTCTAGCTTTCCTCGAGATTCTAATTTGAACGAAAAGCCTTCCAGTACTTATAATTTGTGTTAATGAGAGTGGTTTTGAGAGAATAATCTTCTTCGTGCACGAAGCAGCCTAGAATTTTTCTTCGTACAAATTACGTAAATTATGATAAAGCTGTTAAGCTAGGAACACAACTGCAACGAAAGACGAATTTTGACCAGTACTACGATTTTTCAGTAAAAATTCGCTAAGTTAATTTGTCGTATGAAGCACATAAATGACGAATAACTAACAGCTTTGATAATTGAGAAAGTTGCTTGTTTTCTTATGCAAAGAGAGAGAAAAAGTGTGACCATATTAAAAAAATAAAACTCAAAACAAAATTACAACTAAAAACTAGTTTCATAAAAAAAAAAAAATCATGAACGCGTAATTTACATTATTTCGTCAAAGTCCTTTTCTACGGGTATAATTCCCTAACGTTGGAACAATTGAAAACCAATAATCGTCAAGTTCTCGCCGAGATACTGCCCGAAATATGCGAAAAAGCGGTCGAAAAATACCTCAATAGGACCGACTGCTGCAACTAATATAGAGGCAGACATTTAAATGACGTTGTATTTCGTACGTAATGGCAAGGTCAACACAAAAAAAGAAAAAATATAAAAAAATTTATTGCAATGAAAAAAATTTGTGATATTAATTAACAGATTGACTGCCAAGGCGCTTTCGGCAAATAAAATGCTAGGGACCACAGCATATTTTTTTGCGTAATCTTTTCGAAAACGTCAATTTAAATTGGAATTAATGCTACAACCAGTAATATTTACTGTTTAGAAACAGAGAGTTTTTTTTTTACAAACAAGAGTGTCATGGCCCAGCATCGTCGGACATATATGCACAACAGAAAACACTCTCACAAAAATGCAACAAATTGGGTTCACTCTATATTTTTTTTCTTATTACGTGCTCAGTAAGCAAAAAGAGTTAATCGTGTCGAAATGGAAATAAGGATATTTTTGTCGGATACTGAGATAGAAAAAATACTCAAAAGTACATAAAGTGATGAAGAATGTGAGAATAACAGTTCTGATGACTCTGTAAAGGATCCTACGCTTTTCGTTTGTTTACTGACGATGAAATAATCAACGTTATCGCATTAGAAACAAACAGATACGCTGAGCAAAAGTTGGCTGCAAAAAGACTGAAGTGCGAAAGTCGAATGAAAAAATGGACTCCAAATAATAGTGATGAAATACAAAAAAGTTATTGGGACTTGTAATATGGATTGGTCCTGTACGACTTGGTAGTATTTCACCATACTGGTCTACAAGCGACATTTATAGAAGCAATGTTGTGCCTAAGCGGACTCGTTTCGAAATTATACTAGCGAATATTCACTATGCCAACAATGAAATCATTCCAAAAGCGGATAGGATTGGTAAAGTGCAGTCACTTATAGATATCTTGAAAAATATATACAAAAAAGGTGAGGATAAAATTATTCAAGCTTAAATCTACAGAGGGATATACATGAGCAAGTAAGATTAAATTGCTAAATCATTAAGCTATGAACTGTCACTTTCCTTTACGACAAAATACATATGAATGTTATGGTTACACTAAGAGCAAATAAAAAGCATATGCCCAAAGAAGTTCTTGGAGATCAAAATGGAATGTACTTAAGTGGCGCGATACTCGCGATGTCCGAATCTTGTCAACGAAACACAGTCGACCAACCAACCGTTAACCAGTAATGCCTCTAGTACTTTGCGTCGCTTAGCGAAGAAGAATAAGAAAAAGCCAATTTCCATACTTGCTTACAACAAAGAAAATGCTGGAATTGTTTTATCTGACCAAAATTGTTCTTATGCTACTACTTTGAGAATGAGTGCAAAGTGGTGCCGCAAACTAAATCTTATAATTTAATTTGCACCAGTAAACAAACAACATTTTCTGCAGTTATGTTTTTGATATAAGTAAACGTTTAATTTGCATGATTAAATTTTAAAATTTTTATTTTTGATTAATGGCTTAATTGAAAAAAAAAAAAAAAATTGTTAAGAAGTTTTTCTGTGCAAGCATTATAATTTTTAAACCGTGTTCAACAGTAATTTTGTATAACATCAAATAATTTAAAGTTTTAGTTCTTTTTTATATTTTGAAACCGAAGTGCCAAACAATTGCCAGCCCTGAGTAAATTTGCATTATATATCTTTTTTATAAATATGTACCACTAAGTAGATTTCATATCATAAGACAATACTTTTTGTTATTGTAAAACTTAACGAAATTTTCCTTATGGTCTTAACTTTGTTAGCATAATTTCATTTAAATCAGTTCTGTATAATTACTCAAAGGGGCAAGATGTCAGAATAAAATATTTTTTTAAATTCAAGTGGAACTGTACCGTGTGTTCTGTTTCTTTGGAAGAAATAATTGTATGTTTAGACAAAGGAGGTAGGTACCCAGTCCAACAATAATGAAATAAAAGCTTGATCGAAATCATAGCTTTATCTGTGTTTTATTTAACTTTACTTTGGAAACCGAAAAATGGATAGCCCGTTATATCATCTTTGCGATATTGTTTCAGGTTATTAATGGGAATTGGACTATAATTTAATTTTCACCTTAACCCATTTAAGCCCAAACAAAAACTACCGGACAAAAATTTTTTTTTTTTTTTTTTTTTGAAATAAAGAGGTGTACCCAAATTGGCACTACTTTAAAAAAATTTTTTTTGATATAGAAATTTCTGAAATTTTAGTTTATCAATAAGGTAAACATATATTGAATAATGTCAAAAACTTTGTCGTAAGTTGCAAAAAATTAAGTGATCCCAAATTGGCATAGCGGGTGTAAATGGGTTAAATCGTTAATAAAGAAAATAAATTAAAAAAAGGTTTACTTCTGAAAAAAATCTATATACATATATGTAAATCGGCTAAAGAATAAAGTTAAGAACAATTTCCTCCTCTGTATGTCAACGGATTCGAAAAAAACACACACCATTTAAAAGATATTTACTTACAGAAGTGTACAATATATATTTTATTTAAATCTGTTCAATATTTACGGAGTAATAAGCGTTCAAATTAGCTACTAACAGATATGAACAAAATACAAAATTTGTTTTTTTCAATTATCAAATAATAAATAAAAATAGGGTGCTCGATTATTCGACATTTTTAAGAAACCGGTTTTCGAATATATCGGCTATTTAAATACGGGAAATTAAATTTCTTTATTTAACTTTTCCATGCTGCATGCGGTGATTTATTTAACTCAGAAACATAATATTATAGGTGCAGGGTTCTGAGTGAATTAAAACCTATAAGATGAAAAATGAATAAGAACATGTAAGTGGAGCTTTTTGCTACTTTTTCGTTTAATATCTGGTTTTTTGATAAATTTTCATTAATATTAGACATAGAAAAAAAAAAAAATTAAATTAAATGTCCTGAGTGGAATACAATTTACAAAGGAGATTTTATGATAATTTTTTGTTTTTCAATTGCTATTTTCTGATATTTTTTATAGTAGAAGATAGAATATGAACCAGAGGTTGGTCCCTTGCCAAATCGGTCCACTATGATGGAAAAAATGAATGCTCAAAACATGTAAATTCATATATACATACTTAGATGTAGTATCTTTATATGAACCTTAAAATTTATTATAATAATTCTAAACAGTTAAAAATGTTTGCAATAAAAAATCTTTTTAAGCAAATCTTGTAAATTGAATTTATAAAAGTTTTAAAGTTGGATTGAAGCTACAGTAAATATCAACTTTTTTTAAAAACGGTTAAAAGCTAATTAAACGTTTATGAATACTGTTTTTTCCATTTAAAGACTCTAAAATTTAAACTTTTTACAATGTTTTTTGTATCAAAAGCAGCGCACACTTGAATTTCTTTACAAAAACATCTGCCAAAAAATCCACCTCTTTCTAACAGCATACTTATTTTCTTACTGATTAATTGCACTATTCAAAAAGTCTCCTACTTCATTTAACAATCATACTTAAATTAGGAACATTTCAAAAAGAATAATTAATTTTAACAAAATTAATGCCTTCGAAAATTTACTAAGAAACAAAAATTAACATAAATCATATTAACACGAACAAATTTTTTATACAAAATTAACCAAAACCCAACCAGAGTGGTCAGTAGGAGTATTAAATTACTAAAAAAGGCAGCTGTTTAAAAAAATACAAAAAAAAAAAAAAATATTTAAAAAACGATATAACTCACAAAACATTTTTTAAAAAACTCACACAAAAATTAATCACGAGCAAATGTTTTAGAGATTTATGAAAAAAAATTATTTTTAATTAAAAATAAAAATGAAACACAATCTGCAATTTACAATTAGCTGTCGAACGCACAGGAGTATGTAACAAAAAAGGAACATGAAAAATAATATTTAGAAAATGCAAAATTTTTTTTTTGGGACCAGTACTGAACTACTGTAACTTTTTAACGACAAAAAATTGTCGTTAAGTAGTCAAATTTCGTTAGCGAACGAAAATTGCTGTTAATTGTTTTGTAATTAAATTAAAAAAAAAAAGTTCTTGTGAAATAAAAACAACAATAAATGTAACAGATTAAAAATATAGAGTAAAGAAAACAATTTTTAACACAAAAGAAGTAGTCGATCAAGCCCGACCCTACATTACAGTATTTGGGCGATCATGTTTCCGCCAAAAAGAGTATGTTGTGAGGTTAAGATTCACATAAGAGATTTTTGTGCCAAATATTATCTAAATATCTACTACTATTACTATGATTACTGCTATGAGATAACATAGAAGCTATTATTAAGGCTACTGGTTACACAGAAAAAATGTTCACCAACATTTTTTCAATTAATTCAATAATGCTGTTTTAAAAAATGTTTTAATTGTTCCAATTAATTTGCCTTAATTGAAAACAAAAATTATAATGATTGTGTGTTTATTTGCAAATATGAAAACATACACACAAACTTCAAAATATTTTAAATTCTCAAACAGCTTTTTTATTGTTTCAATTAACTGTGTTGATTGAAAAAAATATTTTGATTTGTGTTTACGTTTTATATAGCCTCTTTTACTGGTGGTCAAATTTCAATTAAACATATTCATTGAAACTGAACAGCAAGAAAAGCTCAAGCTTACAAATGCGTTAATTGATATGATCAATTTGCTTGCAGGCGGAAAATCAGTAAAGAATTTAATTAATAGTACAAATTTCTAACAAATACGTTAATTGAAGTTGGATTTTCATTTTTTCTGTGTAGAATTGTATTCGTATGGGAGCTGTGGTTCAATATGGAGTTATTCTAATAAAATTTGTTCTGCTGATTTATGTAGGTTGCGACAAAATGTTTTTGGACCTAATTAAACACAAATGTCTATAAAACAAGATGGTAAATGGGCACAACCCCTATTCCGGAAATAAGTTTGCATGTGGGCTATGAAAAATAAATAACCGCTTCTCACCATTTTAAAAAGGCATATGTGACAAATTTGATAAAATTATTTCTAAAATAGCGACTTGTAATTTGCGCACAAGGTTATCTTGGACAGACAACCAGCCAGCCTGATAGAAGGTCGGGCCTCGTAAGATCGATTCTGAAATTGGATTCTGAGTTAATCGGTTTACTAAAAGTTGGCTTCAGAGCTTATATTAAAATGTGTAACACACATTTGCACAAACTATTAATATTATTTTTACATACAGTAGTGTGGGTATAAAAAGTTAAAGCAGAATGTTGTGCTAGAGTGGCTCAGGCCCCTCGAACTTTTTCCTTATGTATAAAAAGATTTGGAACTAACATATTTTCATTCATGTTTTGTTAAAACAATTTTTTTATAAGCAAATCTATTTTATATTTTTTATTAATTTAAAAATATTTTAACCTTGACGTTCTTATATTTTTTCCGATATTTGTCGTTAATATTTCTAAGAAAAAATATTTGTTTATTTAAAATGGAGAATAACAAATTCGTTAAAGTAAAAAAAGTTACAAAATTAATGTACAGAAAGAAAATTTAAATGAAAACTATAATATTTCATTGCAAACAACAAAAATTAGAATGCTGCATTCGTCTTTTTTTTGGACCTTTTGCCCCTCGCTATGAAAATATAAACGAGTTTAAGTAAAATAAAAATCGGTTGTTATTTTGTTGGGCGTTGTCAAATCGAGAACAACGTATTGTCAATTTGGGATTTTGAAAAATTTTTAGCAGTTGCTGTTATTAAACACTACTGCAATCAATATTTATTTTTTCAAAATATTGACAATCGTTAGATTCAATATTCTCACATCTTTTTGGCAACAACAAATCAGCCCAATTTGGAATTTTTTCGGATATTAATCTAGTGTGAAGCGTATGCCGGTAAGATAGTTTTGTATTTATTGAAACTAGTGTTTTCCCAATGGTCAAAATACGGCCATTATTATTTATGCAAATATCTTTGTTTTAAATGTAATTTTCTATGCGAACGTTAACGTGTGACATCGTGGGATTGGCTGTTAATGTTTTTTTTTTGTTTGTTTGTCAACAGTTTTTGTTTCAATTATGTTGTGTGAGTTTTTGTCATAACATTTGTATCGGCGTATCTTATTTTAATATTTAAAGTACAAAACTGGAGAGAGAGTGATGTTGTTCACTGATCAAAAGTTAAAACTAGAGTGCCGGTTAAAGAGTTTTACAATGCTTTAACAAACTAGGTTTTATACAAGAAATTCAATATAAAGAAGAAATTAATATTTCTAGAGTGGGCTTTATATGGGACCTATGGCAATTTTTGGACTGATCTGCACGCAAGTTGACAATGTGATTTCTACATAATGTTACCACCAGCAAAAGAGGCTATATAAAACGTAAACAAAAACCAAAATATTTTTTTCAACACAGTTAATTGAAACAATTAAAAAAATGTTTGAAACTTTAAAATATTTTGAAGTTTGCAAATAAACACACAAACATTATAATTTTTAACAAGGTTTCGTTTAAATGTGCTACATTCCCATTTCATACTATTGATAAACTGAAATTTATTGTTGAAGGGATAAGCTATTCCTATGCGCATTTCACTGGTTGCTTAGGCCAGATCGTCAGGAAACTTCATCCAAAGATTTTAGAAAAACTAAAGATATTACACATATAAAGCTGTTAAGCGAATATAATTATATGCCACAGTTTTACTTGTAACAATATCAAAGCTTAAACAAAAACAACAACAATAAACAGTGAGTTTATCTTTTCTTACAGTCCCGGCTACAATTGGTTGATTTTTTGTCAACTCTAAATGTAGTTGTAAGTGGGAAAAGAAAAAACAAAAATAAAAACAAATATAAAATTACTTTATTTTATTTTGCCAGTTCAGTTTTATTTACACTGCCACATGCATATTAGTTATCAAAGTTTTTCTTGGGATTCAAAAATGTAATTAACAAGGTTTCGTTTAAATGTGCTACATTCCCATTTCATACTATTGATAAACTGAAATTTATTGTTGAAGGGATAAGCTATTCCTATGCGCATTTCACTGGTTGTTTAGGCCAGATCGTCAGGAAACTTCATCCAATTTTTATTTTCAATTAAAGCAAATTTATTGGAACAATTAAAAAAATTAGTTGAAACAGCATTATTAAATTAATTGAAACAATTTTGGTGAAAATTTGTTCCGTGTAGTCTTATCAAACTGTAACATTCCGAAGTTTGTTATAAAATCATTATTCGTTACGGTCTTAGGCGTACTAAAAGGTTATCAAGGTTATACGAAAAAAAAAAAATAAAAATTGATTTCAATTAAAAAATTTGTAGTATTAATTAAAAAATTAATTAAAATTGCACCAGTAAACAAGTTAATACTATCAATTAAACGTTTAATTCACTTGATTAAATTTTTAATTAAAATTGATTTTATTTTTGATTAATGCCTTAGTTGGTGAACAATTTTGGAAAACTTTTCTTTGTAGGTAGCAAAATGTACAATATTCGCTCTCAGAATTTGAATTTCGACCACCATGATTTTAAGGTTTATGTTTTCCGATTTTAATAAAACCTTTCAAGTATATTTTAAATTAATTAGACTTTAATATTATGATTAACTTTTTTTTTTAAATTCATAGCAAAAAGGAATTTGGATTATTCGCCAAAATAAGGCTAAAAAATAACTTTTTCCCGAAAATCGATAAATTTAAGTCGCATGTACGAAAAAACTATAGGAGGCACTTATAACTTTTTTCACGTTTTTATTCTTATTAAACCCTCAACAAATCCCAATGGGATCATCAAAAAATTCTGAAATTTGTTTAACGAAATTTTAAAGAATTTTAAAATGAAGTTCTGAAATTGCGTTAAGAAAATTATTTTTTTTTGTCAAACCTGAGAATAGGTCAGCGGTACCCTACGAAGACAAAAACTCATACATAAATAATTAATAAATTATTCAAATAATTCTCAAAATATGTTAATTTTATTCCTATATTTCTTGTTCAGTTGGCCTGTAGAAATTGTAAAAAGTTTGAAATTTTTTAACAAAATGTTGTCTTTTTTATCTTATTAGAACACTAATTACATTTTGATTCTTTTACATTTAATTGCAAAAGTTATTATTTAAAAATAAAAAAAGTCTAAAAAAAGCATTTTCCCCCTTGTTAATGCCAGTTCAACGTCGTTGCGGCGCCAGTTAACTTTATCATTTTATCCTTATATTTTACACAATGTATATGGACACGTCCACATAAGTGTCACGTTTCACTACCAAGCAATTAATCTTGTATTTTGGACCCATGATAAATGTTTCCTCTCTTGCACTAACTAACGCTTAACACCAAAATACAAAAAGTTTTAATAATATATAAATTATAATTAAATTTAAATTAGAATAATTATTCTTTGAGAAACAATTTAAGATGCTTGGTGGCGTAATGGGACAAAAATTAGACTTTCCTATGGAAATACCTATATACACAATTCATAGAATAATTCTAGCATGATGACGGCCTCTGACTTGACATTTTCTTTGAAGCACTGTATTGAACATGTTTAAAAATTTCAAATCAATTTAAAAACTATTTGTCAAACTTTTTGTGAATACATTTTTCTTACTAATTTTTCAGTTAAAGCCACGAACATTAATTTAAATTGAGCATAATTCAAATACAATATTTGGTTTAATTTATTCAAAAGATAAAAAATATTTAACGCAATTTTATAAAAATAAATTAATAATATTAATTCAAGCAAGTATTGTTTAGAAAACTTATAGACAATAAATGACTGAATAAATCTAGAGAGGAAGGTTTAAAGATAAAGAAAAAAAAAATAAAATTTTTCTTTTACTCGAGTAAATAACAAAAAACAAATCAAAGAATTTTCTTTCAGCGAGAAATATTCAAAAGTCAATAATATATTGTCAGCTTATTATTGGTTTGACCTACCGACCATTGAAAAAACATTAAGTTAGGTATGGGGTATATATATTTTGAATACCCCCTTTCTGAATTCAAAACCAGTTTCACGAAATTTTTTATGGTTTCTGAGATATTAAGCATTAATTTTGCTTCATATCAACTACAAATTTAAAAGTTTATTAAGAATTGTTGTGCGCTACACGCCCCTATTTGGCGATTAAAGGAAATTCCTCATACAAAAACGTACAAAATAAATTTTACTCTTGCTTTGCTTCATTGCCGTAAGAAAAACTAGTAGTAAATGCGAAATCAAAACAAAATCACAACAAGAAAATAAATTTCACTCTTGCTTTGCTTCATTGCCGTATGAAAAAAAGCACATAAATCAAAATGTCAACAACTTAATGCACAGCAGTAATTATACATATGCAGCACAAAAAGCTAGTTTTACTTTTTTGTTCGTTACAGAACGTTCACAAAAATTTACTTTTTTTTTCAAAACATATGCCGTAAGCAGTGGTAAATAAAGAAACAAATTCTATCGGGTATATTTCCAGAAAACTTTTTGTAAACCATCATTGTCGTTTTTCTCCATTACGACTTTTTGGCATATGCGCCAAAGCAATAAAGAGCTTATGATTTTAAGCTTTTAGTTTCCCTTCTATTAAAAATCTATCTTACATAATATTCAAAATATTTCCTCTCATGTGTCATGTTTAATAAATTGTAAGTCATTAACATAAATACACAAATGCAAAAAGCTCTTAAATCATTAAAAATAAAAAAAAACTGTAAATCGTAAATTAAAATTGTCCTTACACGCCAAGCTGACACGTTTTCGATGACATTTAAATGCAATTGTTGTGTCAATCATGGCAAAACATTACATTGCAGTTTGAAGTTTTTTTTCGATTGCGATTTGTTAAATTAAAATTCGGCTTAATTTGAATTTAAATTTTTCAATATTATGTAAATTTGTTTCAGTAACCAAATTTGGGGTTTTCTTTTTTAAAAATATTTCATTAAACAAATTTAAGGAATGATATTATTTAATATTTTATGCTAAGTAGTTGGTTTATATTACTTTTGTTAAGTTTTTTTAACTTTTGATAAGTTTTTTCAAGTTTTTTGTTTTCTTTTTGTTATTGTATTCATTGAAAAGAAGAAAAAAAAAATTTTTTTGAATTACTTTGATAGATATGTTTTATTTTTAATTACAATATTTCACATTTTTTCTAATATAAATCTGTGTCTTTCAATGTCATCTATTGTTGTTATTACGTTCGTTGTTGTTTTTGTAAAAAGTTATTATAATGTATTATAAATAATAAAATCTAGTTTCCATATGCTTCCATTAGAATATGTCACATGTTTCTCTTAAACCTCTACAGTAGATTACAACTGGTTAGTTGTTAGCTTTGTGACTTTAAATAAGTGGTGGGTAATACATATATATACTACAGTAGATAACGGATATAGGAACATCTCATATAAGAAAAAACTTTTTTAACTCATTAATGTTCTATTCATCTTCTATTAGTGCCACGGAGTCCACCACATAGTCTGGTCAGACCACGATTTTAAAACCCAGCCAAATAAGTAAAATAAACAAAATTTTGTACTTAATTAGCTTAACTTGACGGGTACGGTACCGCTTGCACATACTCGGATTACCAGTTCGAATTTTACATGACCTTAAATTTTTGTTTTAATTTTCAAATAAAGTAAGTTCTGATTAAACTCCATAAATGGTGACGTGACACGGAAAAGAACCGGGCTTAGACAATCACAACTATTTTAAATATACAAATGTCTGGCCAGACAATTTAGGACATCTTAGGGTTATAAAAGTATGTCAAAAGCACCGTGCCTTTTTCCATTTGTGTCAACATTAAAAGTTTTCTGTATAAGAAAACTTTTTACAAGACAAAAACTGATACAAGAAATATTTTGTCATGCACCAATAATAAAAAAATATAAATTTTTTTATTTTTTATTTATTTAGATATTTATTATAATTAAAATTACACAAAATCTTAAAGCTAAAGCACTAGCAACTAAGGCTTTCGGCTTGTGTTATACATATATATATATAAATAAATTTCATGCAAAAAGGATAAGTATAAAGTAACGTAACGTTAAATTTTGTTTTGTAGCTGAATATGTTGTAAAAAATCATATGTGTTATTTATATTATCCTCTGAGGGACATTTGAGTATATCTATAATACTGTGAGAGTTGCAGGGTGATATAAAGAGCCTGACATTGTAATAGCAGATGAATTGTTGTTAATGTCGCATTGTTGCAAAAAACGCAAACAGGTTGTGGTTCTTTTGATATCAAGTGTTGGTGTGTGAGCCTAGTGTGTGTTAGGCGAAGTCTTGTAAAGCATTTATTTTTATGGTAGTTTGTTGAATTTGGAAGGATTTGTCTCGGGTATGTAAAGGTATGTTGGTTGTATACAAGTATTTTTAGCGGCATTGTCTGCAGCCTCGTTCCCTAGTATACCAATATGACTTGTTATCCATATAATTTTTACCCTATTTTTTAGTTGTATTAGCATCTACTTTTGTTTCATTTATATTTCGGGTATTAAGTGTGGCGTCAAAAACAGAGCGGCTATCAGTGCAGATAACGTTTTTCATTCGGTTGGATTTACAAATTTTTAGAGATTTTAGAACAGCTTCCGCTTCCGCTTCAAATGTGCTTGCGTTTTATGGTAGTATTCCTGTTATTAGTGTTGAGCCGGTTTCGTTGTTAACAGCAAATTCAACATGAGTTGTTGTTTTACAACCATCTGTGAAGATGAAAAGTATGAGGTGTTGTATTGGTTTTATTGAAAATTTGTAAATTTTTCAAAAAAACACTTTCATCCAACTGCCAAGGAGGTGAATTTTCCACTGATGGGTTATATTTTGCGATATTATATTTCCTACCCATTTTAAAGATATGTGCTAGCGTTGATGGGTATTTTAGCTCGTTTTTCCTTTTTTTTTTAATAAAGAGAAGAGATATGTTTGCGGAGCAGAGAGGAGTTGGTGCAAAATATCTTATGTGTTAATCGTAATTTAAGTTTTTTTTTTTTTTTCTATATGAATATTTAGCTGGCAAACATTTTCTTAGCTGTACAATTAGGGTTTTTTCCCGTTTTCCCGGGATTTTTCTTGCGGGTTCCCGGGAAATAAAAAATTCCTCATAATTTCAGAAAATAGCTATTTATACTTTGAAATTTAGTTTTCTATTCTCTAAAAATTAGCATCTGTGGAGGGCTTGTGGATTTGATCAATTACAAGAAGTGAGTACATGTATTTAAATCAATGTCTCCTGATGCAGTAAATCTACTAAAAGCAGATTGGGCAGTGCTACAATTGATAATTATAACATTTAGTGAAGTGAAGAGTTAATAAAGTACATTAATTCAAAATAAGATGCAGGCAGTAAAGTTTCATTGTTCATGAACAAGTCTTAAAAATAGGAGATACCTAAACATAATTCTCCTTTATTGCAACATAGTCATATCTACAAAAACAAACGATCTTGGCAAAATGCGATTAAAGTTTTCAAAATGTACCGATTTAAAGATATATTTTGCTATAACTTCGGTTCAGTTTGAGATATGACTAAGATGCAATGAAGGAGCGATATGTTTATTAGGTGATAAACACAAATTTTCAATTTCAATTTGTGTTGGTTTGTATACCCGTGAAGTGCGGGGAAACCGAAATAAAATAACATTTTGGAAACTCGTGAAAGATACTACAACATACAACTTGAAAAACACATTGTCCTAAAGATTACAAATGGACCTATTGAAATGAAAAGGTTTGGAAGAAGCAGTCCGGTTGATCCTATTTTTGCATCATCCTTAAAATACAATTGACTGATATAGACGTTGTTTATAAAAAAGAAAAAATTGCTTCTGATTGTGAATCAAAACATACTACAATGGTGCACTTTTAACTATTTGTCCAACCTCGGTAAAAAATGAACGAAATTTTTCGGAAACATGATAATTAGTAAAAATATCAAGACTATACTTTTTGACGACTTACTAAGCGCTTTGAGTTTGTGTCAGGAAGTTATTTCCTAAGCCGTTAAAAAATGTTACATATTTCTTTAAAATATTTTATATATATTATTAATTAACTTTTTGATCCCATATCTTGAGTACTTTAATTTTATTTTGTTTTTAATTTTGTTTTATGAATTAAATTGTTATGCTTATGTTATCTTTTTATATTGTATCCAGAGCATAATAATACTGAATAAAAGCATAATAATAGGTAATAAAGGCGTGAGGTAATAATAATTCAAGTTCCTATTTCAATCTTCAATTAGTTTTTTAGTATTGAACCATTTATTTTACTTTCTTTGTAAACAAGTTCCCTTACGTTTTTTTTATAAAAGTTTTTTTCATTAATTAATAACAAAATTTACTTTGTATTATTTATATGGAGCGGGATCCCGGGAAATTTAAAAAAATTTCCCGCTTTCCCGGGAATCGAAAAAGTCCGGGAAAAAAAACTCTATGTACAATATAAAAAGTAATTTAATCTTCTTATAATTATATAATTAAATTATAGTTACATATGTACATATTTACAAAAGAAGCGTTTCCATTAAGCTACATAAGTATTCTTTGCATTCTCTTTTAAAACTTGATATTCGCTCAATAGACTTCAAATTAGCAGGTAAATTATTATAAAGATTACCACCTATATAATCTATACGTTGCTTAGTTCTTTCCAATCTGCACCTTAGTACCCTAAGATTTGATATATTTCTCGTATAAAAATATGACTGGTTTTGCAAAAAAGGAATTATGTGTTCACCTGTTTAATGTATACTTTTATAAACATACAATAAAACCTGGTATTCATATAAACCATAAATTGGTAAAACAGTTTTGCTTACATTTTTGTATAATTTTTGTATTCTGTTGAAAAATTTCTTGGTAAATTGTATACAATTTTCAATGCCTTATTTTGCAGACGTTGTAGTGATTTTTGAACTATATTATTTTTATTAAATGCATAGACACTGGCCAAGTAATTGAGGTGTGATTGTATCAGACCGTTATAAATCATTAATTTTGATTTTTCACTTAGTTTATTTTTGAACTTAAATAATATACCAATGGCGGGTGGCATTTTGTTCTTCACCTCATTAATATGTAAATCCCAGCATAGATTACTCTGCAACGTACTGCCTAAGTATTTAATCGAATGAGTTTCACTAATTGATGTTCCATCAACACATACAGAAAAGTTGTTATTTAAACTTGCTGAGTGGGGTCTAAAACGCACCAACTTTGTTTTTTCAGAATTAAGCAATAAACGACTTAAGCGAACAAATTCCACTAATACAGCAGTGTCTCTTTCAATATTTGTTTGCAGAACTAAATCATATTTAAAAGGGTAAAACGAGCATAAACCATCTGCAAACATGAATAATTGACCGGTAAGATTAAAGTTTTTCAAATCATTTATGTAAATGGAGAATAATAAAGGACCAAGTCCACTTCCTTGCGGCACGCTGTAATCTACAGAACCAAAAAAGCTTCTGTGCTGTCCAATTTAAACAAACTGTTGCCTGTTCAAGAAATAATTTTTAAACAATAATAATTTTCGCCCTTGAATTCCATAAAATCCTAACTTTTGCAACATTATTTCATGATCGATAAGATCAAAAGCCTTTGAAAAATCAAAAAACATCCCTGCAACTCCAGTAAAACCGTCATCTAAACCTTTACAAACATACCTTACTACATTTAATACAGCGTCCTGCGTACTTACCCCTTTCCTAAATCTAAATTGATATTTGTATAAGAGTTTATTATGCTCAAGATAAATCAATAGTCTGTCATACAATATTTTTTCAAATATTTTATCTATTGTCGAAAGCACAGCAATCGGCAGATATTTATCCTCCCTCAGTAGTTGCATTGACAGCTTTCGGTATTGGTACTATCTTATGAATATTTAACTCCTTAGGGTATTCTGAAGTTATTATAGTTTTGTTAAATATTTAAACTAAAATAGGTAAAATAACATTTATAAATTCCTTTACCATTTTAACTGTAATATTATCAAAGCCAGGGCATTTATTTGCATTCATATTTAAAACAATATTACTTACATCTTCCATATATATTTCATTGAGAACAAAACGGCAACTTGTTTGTTTGCATGAATTTGAAGTGGCTCAAATGCTCTAAGGCTGGCTCTAAAAGCGCCGTGGAGTATAATTTCAATAGGCTTGAAAATAGTTTTGACAGCTTTGCTATATATAAACAAACCGTAATCAATTTTTCCCAGGATGGTTGAATTAACTAGCCTAAGTAGACTGTTGGTGTGCATGTGGATCTTTGCAGATGATAGATACTTGATGATGTTTAATCTGTTAGATAAGTTCTTTTTAAGGTAAATACAATGATTTTTAGAACTATATTTACGATCAATTAATAAACCTTAAATTTTACAATTATCAAAATTTTTAATACTATTATTATTAAAATTCAAATCTATATTATAACAGTTATGTTTTTTTTCAAATGTGCACCTGAGGTTTTGGACCAGCTGTCAAAAGCGATTAAAGTCTGTGAAAAGGCTTCTTTAATTTTATCATTTGATTGTTCTTTCGCTATAACATAAAGGTCGTCTGCTATAACATAAACAGTGATTTACACTCTTATTTGCGCTTAGAATACGACTTAAGTCGTAGACTTAATAAAGTGTTACTGGAAGTGGCGATCCCTGTGGGATACCATTCGGCAGCGAGAAAACATTTAAGAAGTTATTGTTATTGTCAATTGGTTTATTGGCGACTACTGAAGCAGTTTTAAAATACTGGGGGATTATTCCTAGTTCAAAAATTTCATTAAATAATTTTAGTATTCGGATTTTAAAGGTATTTGGAAATGTATAAAAGCTATTAATTATATAAAAATTTTTTACACTTTATAGTTTATTTGCTTAAGGTACTTTTACGACATCTATATAGTATAAACTTTTATAAGAAATATATTTCTTATATAAAATAAATGCTTAAAAGAAGGAAAAAACGCTTATATGCGGCTACACATTCTGAACATGTTATCACAACGAAATTTTTTGTCAACTCAATTAGTTGTTGATATGTAAAATTTTATCATTTGACTGCTTATCAAACGACACATTTATTACAGTCCGAAATTTTTTTAATGTTTTAACATTTTTGTAGGGTAAAGATCTTAATCGTTATGTTCTTTCCCTTTTTTTTATTATTCTAAGAATTTATCTCTGTTAGAATTCATAATAAATAACAATTGTGAAATTTAATATCACTTTTGTTATTCTAAACATTTTTACATCCTCTAATAAACCCAACTAAACACTGCGAAACTTTTTTTAAGGTGTTGATAATTTTTACTTAAAACGCTTTGGATGCTGCTGATGTTTTTGTTATTTTCAAAATTTTCTTGTGTGGAAAATAAATCGAGCATGTTAAGCGGAATAAGGAAATAAATAGACAGAAAATACGCAAAATGGTTATAAGTAGATTAGAGCTGATCCCCTCATAGTATTAGGTAACTCTTTGGAAATTTGTATCAAATTTATTAAGAAAATAAAAAAAAAACTTTGGAACTGAATAAGTTCGGAAAAAAGCAGGGAAGACAGAAATGTTGTGTTGGAAAAAAATGAAGACAACTTAAAACAAAAATTATTATAGAAAAATTATAAAACACAGTTTTGATAATTAGTTAGGAGCCCAGCCAGCCGGACGGACAACATTAGATCGACTTAGAAGCATCTGATGCGATTAGTATACATAAACAACCGTATTCAAAACGAAAATTTGTGTACTCCGATTATACTCCGCTCATCGAGTGAGCAACTAAAATGTTAATAAAGCTTAATCACCATTTAGTCATGAGCTTATTCAAAACACTTTTAAATCGCCCGATTAAGAAAATTTTTGCATCTCTGTTTTAGTTAAATTCAATTGACAGAAATTGCAAATTGACAGCAGTTAGCTAGGAGTTAAAAAGCCTTTGATCATTCGATAATCATAGCTTATTTAAAAGTTTTTTGAATAAGAAATTCTTAATCAGGGGATATGCAGTAACTAAATTTTTGTTTTGAATACTGGTGAAAGTTTTTAAAGGTGTTACAAATGCATAATACCCTCTCCATTATTGTGGTGTGCGTATAAAAACGTTAACAAAAAATTTATTCATTTATTAAATCATTACGTTCATTATGCGCCATTGAATTAAACAACAAAATATTTGAATTTCCCAGAGAAAAAATCCTTTAAAAATTTAAATTTAAAGAGAAATTTAAGAATATAAAAACATTTTTAAGAAGAAGCAGGTAAAATGATGAAAACGTTGTGATTCAAAAATAACACAATAGCTGCGTTTTTTTACACCACCTCATGATGAGCCATTGTTATGTGTGCACAAGAACAAAACAATGGCAGAATAATTATTCATGTTCTTAGCTGCAAGAAATACGTATGGCACTAGAAGAAACAACACCCAGATGACGTTTCACTGATTTTGGACAAAGTTGTGCGAAAAAAAGGTTTGAAGAAGGGCCAAACTCTTGTTTGCACTTACTTACTCTTGTAGCGATAGTTCGTGAAGACGGAGTGTTACTTTTTGGGTAAAGTACAGTCAACTGCGAGTTAAAGCAAATTCCTTAAAAAGAAAATATTAAAAATCTAAGCAGATCGAAAAAGATGAAAAGCCAGGTGCTATAAAGACATTACAGAAAAAACACTGTCCGTCTGTTGTAATCACGCTCACTTTCGATCGACTCAACGAAAATAATTTTTCTCCCAAACAACTTAGGATCGAAATTCAGAGCAATCGATTTGGTAGGAGAAGAGTAACAAGCCCAACCGCCAACAAGGAACAACCGCCCTAAAAGAATGAAGTTTCTTTTACAAAAACTAACATAAATTGGTGTCGAAATGCTACTAAGTTTTGCGTAAACTCGTCTTGTAGTATGTTCACATTTGGCTTCTTAAACGCGTGTAAGCAGTTCGAACGTGATTAAGCTCTAATCACTTCAAAATCGAGATGATTACCCATACATTGAAGTGATTTGTTAATCACTTCAAATTGACATGATTACAACTAACTCACTTCATAAATCACATAAAATCCACTGAACATACCTCAAATGTAGAATCGCCAACATGATCGTGTACAACCGGACAAGATTTCTGCTTAATGTTTTTATTTTTTTCCTTAAATAATTCATAAATTTTCACAATTTCATCATTAAAATGATTTAAATAATCTTCTGATAACTTTATAAAAGTGTTTTTAAAAATTTTCAATACTTAAAAGAAAAAAATTGGTTTGTTGTGTTTTTTTCTTAATCATCTGTCATCTTAAATGTAATGTGAACAGCTTTGATTTGCTAAATCAACATTTTGCTTAAACGCGTTTAAAAACCTTAGTGTGAACTTAGCATTATATGACTAATAATCAACCTGCCGAATTTTGTGAAGATTGGCCCATATATTACCATATCGTGGCTTAATATGCAAACCTGCTAACTCCCTTTCAGCACATTTTACAGGAGAGACAAAAAACTTTTTATATTTTTTATATGCAGCTTGAAAGGAAAACCAAAAATATAGTTGGTTTTACACACTTCATGACTCAAATTGAAGAAAAACTGCATGCTGGTCGACGCGGCGTATCTTTCTCTACCACACGGCATCAAAATCTCGATTAACAAAGTAATTTTTGGGAATACAAAATTTTCAATTAAAAAGATTTTGTTTGTAGTGCTTAATGCCCAATTTGTAAGCTTGATATAAACACTGAAATAATGCGCATTTCACTGGTTGCTTCGGCCAGATTATCAGGAAAATGAATTCAAAGATTTTAGAAAAACTAAAGATATAATACAAATAAAACTGTTAAGCGAATAAGAATTATAAGCATTAGCTTTACTTGTAGCAATACCAAAGCTTAAACAAAAACAACAACAACAATAAACAGTGAGTTAATCTTTTCTTTCCCACTTCAATTGGTTGGAATTCTTCCAACATTATTTGTAGTTGTAAGTAGGTAAAGAAAAAACCAAAAAAAAAAAAAAAAAAAAAAACAACTTGCTTTATTGTTTTCGTAAAAAATAAAGCATGTTGCCAGTTTAGTTTTTTTAAGCCGTGCACTTGGCAGTTTATTATAAAAGTAATTTTTGGGAATAATAATTAACTTAAAAAGTGGATTAAGCAGGTTTGCATATTAAACCGAAGATATACCCCATAAAAGCCCACTTTCAGACAATACTGGCCTAAACGTAACGAATAATGCCACTGTAGTAAAATTTTGGCTGTTGCAATTTCATGGTACGAGAAATTACGCCAACAAATTTCGTAAAGATCGGTCTATAATTTATAAAAGGACCCATATAAAGCCTACTTTTGGAAAACACTTCAGTAAACCTTAATTCGTAACGAATAATGTGCGATTGTTGTAAAATTTGGTCTGTAATAGTTTTGTATGACTACAGATTGTTCTGCTTAACTTTGTAGAGAATAGTCCATAATTTATCCCTTAAATAAAAAGCGTACTTTTGGAATAGACTTTAATGCTCCTTAAAACGTAACGAGTTATAATACTGTTAGGTTTTATAAGATAGGTTCATTACATATAGATATAAAAATATAAAGACTAATCCGAAAATATTCTTACTCTCGGTGGAGGGTATCAAAGATTCGGCACAGCCGAATGTAACACTTTTACTTTTTTAAATAAATATTATTTGAATTTATATCAGTGATGTCAATCCGGAAATCCCGATTCCTTAAATCTGGGGATTTTCGGGATTAAAGCAATGCCGAAATAGTTAGCTTAATTTTTTTGTTTTACCATTTTTTTCTAAAGTTCAACATTTTTAATTTTCAAATGTATTCTTTGAAGTAAATATTGACAATTATTTTAATGTGGGAAGTGCTGAAAATAATTTAAGTAGAAAGTTGATTAAAGAAAGAAATGTATTTTGAAATGCACAAAACAAAAAGAAGAATCAGAAGTTCCGTGTGGTTTTATTTTATAATTGATTCTACTGATGCACCAAATGCAAAATTAAAACTTTACTATTTACAGGTTTAGTCTTATTAAAGTATTTTCCGAGAGTGGTTGTGGGACCAACGGTAATTTATGGATCCCGTAAAATCCCAAAATACCCAACATTTTTAAAATCACGAATCCCGGGATTTGTAAAAACCAGTCCCGATTGGCATCCCTAGTGGTTATTAAGAATTTTTTTATAATCAAACTTTAAATTTAATAAACTCAATTATAATTCTTATGCCACAAAGAGAACCAAAAAGTAATTTACTTTTTATTTATTGTTCACCTGTTATATTTATTTGAACTTTTAATACTTGACCAAATAAATATTGTTTTGTAAAATATTTTTTTAGAAAAAAAAAATAACAAAAACAAAAATAAATAAATAAAAGTTTTCTAGACAATTGTTACATTTACTTTTTAGTATAAATTTTAAAACATTTTTTCTGTTCAATTATCTGGCAACAAATTAAATTTTAGTTTTTGAATTATTAAACTCTTGGGTTTTTCTATAAAAAATTGTTTTAAATATAACGAAATAATCAAGAAAAAAAAATAAAATTAAATTTTCACATAAATAGAACTTTTTCATATTCATAATACGAACACAAATTAATATAAATAACATGTAATCTCTCTTGTCCCTGTGTGTCAAACAATTTTGAAATATGTTTTGTGTAAACAAGAACAACAGAAGTACAATAAAAAATTATTTATATGTGAAAACTTTTATTTACACAATGAAATTTATATTGTTAGATGAATGAAAAAAAAATATTTAAATAAATAAACGTTGTGACCCTAAAAACTTAAATTCAGCCCGTTGTAGTAAAGAAATCAAAGTGTCTGGCGGGATAGCCTTTCAGGGCACCCATATATCTCAATGGCTTGAAAGTAAAAAAAAGTTTCAAATGCAATTTCGAATTGAGTTTGTGTTGCTTTTGCGAAACATGTTTCAAAGGTTCTTTTTGCTGTCTCCGTATTTATATGTTTATGATTGAGTGTTGGAAAAAGTTTTCAGTACTTCTGGGATTGAAAACATCTGGGAACTTTTTTGTCATGTGCTGAATAATGTGCAAATCATTTGCGTGTCTAAGTTTTTGCATTCCGATGAATTTTGTAAAGGTAATTAATTCCATTTTTATAACATGGAGATTTAAAAATGTTTTATTTCAAATATTTAAGGGCTTTAACAAAGTAAATATGTATGTGAATTTAAAAAAAAATTCATAAGACAAAGATTTATGATATTTTGTAATAAGTTGGGTGTATTTTATTGGTACAAAAACCTAATAGATTGTCAAAAATTTGTTCAATTCTAGCAACAATAAATAGTCAAATTTGTAAACAAACAAAATTGTTAACCATTTTTTTTCCTAAGCTAATCCCGCGAAGCTTTTCGCTTGTCTGCAGGAAAGAAACCAGAGTCTTTGGCAGGAATCGAACCCACAACCCCGGCGCTGATAGACTAGCTCACTACCAGCAAGCCTACCTAGACATAATGCAAGGCTCGTAAACAATATTCAGCTGGGCTGGGGTTACCTTATTATTATTAGTGTTCCATAAATATAATGGTCTAAATTTTTTATAACTAAATATGTATGTACATTAGGGCATTGACTATTTTTTTTTATAAAAACAATTTTCAATAGGAAAAATTGAATATTTTTTTTAGGGCAACTTTGGCTAGGGCATGTCAAAATTAGATATTTGCAAAAAAAAAGTAATAACCCTTATGTGTATACATACATTGAATTGTGCAAAAGTTGTATGAGAACTTAATGATTTTTAATGAAGAACTCTTTCCCTACTGAACCGATTGTGTGGAATATCAATCTCAAATTGCTTAGGAGAGTTCAAATAACTGAAAGACTTAGAATAACTGAGGATCTTTGATGAATGTTAAAAAAGTTTTACTCTGAATAACAAACGTACCCAAAATAAATTTTCATCGTTTTGCAAAGCACTAATGGTACATTTAAATAAATAAGCGCAGAATTATGCGCTACGCATAAATTTGCACCAGTAAACAAATTAATAGTATCAATTAAACCAGTTAATAGTATTAATTAAACGTTTAATTCACTTGATTAAATGTTTAATTCACTTGATTAAATTTTTAATTAAAACTGATGGTATTTTTGACTAATGCTTTAAGTGGTGAAAAATTTTGGAGAATTTTTTCAGTGAAGTAAGTGAAGGAACTCCTAACAAGTTTTATAAAAAAATAACATTTCAAGTGCCATGACATTCCCTTACTACGAAGCAGGTTTGTTATACTAAAAAATAAATGTAAAAAAAAATTCAGTGTGTATATGCGTTGAATAAAGTGTTTTTTTTTTGTCAAAAATGTAGTGCTTCAAAGTGGGAACTCACCTGAAAGTCGTCTTTTGAATTAATCGGCACTTTTGATTTGTGCGAAGGCTTTCTGCGGCAAATCTTAATATTGAATTGTATGGAAAATGGAGTGTTGACGCAGCTCAGTTTGAAAAAAGTACTAACGCAAATTAGGGTAGGGCAAAAGAAACAAAAACTAAAATATTCTCATGATAACTTTAACATCTTAAAAAACAGGAAGTGTCTTTTGGTCGCTTCGTTAACCCATTTAACTAAAATTAAGCCTTAAAACAAAACTTTTTTTAGAAGCAATAATTTCTCACTGATTCTATGTGGGTGCACTTTTTTTTTTGTTGATGTTTATTATTTTGATAGTAATTGTGAATGGATATGTATGGAATGTATATAGAATATTCAAACCCGCAGGTTACTTTTGTTTTTCCCGTTTTTGTTTCCTTTTTTTTACAAAAAAGGCCTCGTTGAAAACTTTTTAGTACATTAAAAAAACCATAAAGCCCTAATGGTATTGGCTTAGTGTGTTTCATTATCTTTGAGCATGAATACATAATACTAATACAAATGTGTTGAGCCTTTTGCTATACTATAGTTTTTTGCTATCATTAAAAAGTACATTTGTACGTGCTAGTTCAATTTAAATTCCCAGCGGGAAAACTCAGAAGACCTTCTTACTTCAGGTCTTTTTAAAGGCCTGCTTCAAAGATTTTTTGATTCAATTACTATTCTTATCTAACTGCTAAAGAAGGCCTCATAGAAGGCCTCGGCTCTTTCGTATAAGAGATAAGATACACCTTCCACACTCGCTTCTATGAGAAGGGAGTAGAGAAGGAGTAACATTTTTTGTGTTTTGGTGTTTTTGCACAAGCAAAATCAAAATCAATTTTTTTGGGCCCGTTACCCTTCTTATGTACATGCTGAATAAGCGAGAGCGGAAGGCCTTCTCCGCAATGACAACGTGTGTTAAAAGTTATGAGTATGGAATGGAGCAAAAAGGCCTTGTACATCCAAAAGAAGGGGTACAGAGGCCTTCTAGAAGGCCTCCCTACTCCTTCTTTTTTTCCGCTGGGTTGCTTTTGAGAGTGTGTTTGTGTAGGTTTATTCTTTTCTATCTAGTACACGTTTATTATGTTTTTACTATCAATATAAGGAAAAAAAAACACGCACTCCCACACAAAAAGGTAAAAAACAGCAAAATGTTGACAATTTTTTTTTTGTTATTGTGTGTTGTGAGTGTTCATATCTGTTCTTTGCTAAGGTGTTTTTGCACTCGCTACCAAAAGTTAAGCAGTAAAAGAAGAAGAAGATAAGTATCTATACTTTTTATCGTCTTCTCTATCAGAAATCGTTTTCTTCTCATTTACTTGCAGTTATAATGGGTTAAGTGCATGCGTCATCACGACAACATTTTTATAAATGTTTTCATATTTGTTCGCTCTACACTTGAGATTAGCGGTTATTATGGCGTGTCATTGTGTATTTAACACATACAACTTTACCTTATAGGCTTTTAAATTCTGGTTGAGCATAAAATTTTTCTTTTTTTGAGACACACAAATGTACCTATCTCTCTTATATGAAGGTTAAGGCGGTGCGCAAAATGACCCCAGGAAATATGGCCCCAAAAGAAAAGTGAAGAATGGTCCCAAAATTTTACATGAGACACAACAACAAGCAATTTTGGGTATTTTTTTTTTTTTTTTTGGGGTTATTTTTAATTTTTTCGTAAGAGTGTTATTGCATTTTAAGTGGAATGAAAAATTATCCCAATATCAAGAAATGAAAAATGGCCCCAAATAAAATCACAATTTTTAATTTGGGGCTATTTTTCGTTTAAAATCACCACAAACATTTTTATACAAATTATATAAAATTGTATGTAAAAGTTTCTAGGGATAGTATAAAAAACACGGATTCTTATACCAAAGTGGAGAAAATCATTGCGAAGCTTTAGTTAGCGAAGCCAGTGTTCGTTATATCATAGAGAAGAAAATAGCGTAAAGCTTTAGTTAGCGAAGCCAGTGTTCGTTATATCATAGAGAAGAAAATCCTTTCGCCCGGCCGAAGGCCGGCTATAACGTAAAGCTTTAGTAAGCAAAGCCAGTGTTCGTTATGCCATAGAGGAAAAAATCCTCGCGCATCGCCGAAAGCCCAACCATGCTATCAATCGTATGATTTTTAAAACCAAAACTGTATAATTATTCGAATTTCGAAATCGGGATTCTAAATTTGGGATTTTTAGTTTTGGGCATATGAACTTCACCCAAAATTTTTAATATAACTTTCTTTGTGTTCTTTTTTTGGGGTTAAAATTCATTATAAAATTTTTGGGTGATTTTTCATTATGAAGAATTACCCTTAGCTTAGGGTCATATTTCATTTTATTTTTAGGGTTATTTTTAAATTTTTTGGGGTAAGTTTTCATTAAAAAAATGGAGTCATATTGCGTTATGAAAAATATCCCCAAATTTGGGGTCAATTTGCATTTATTTTTTGAGGCCATATTTGTCTTTTATTTATCTAAATTAATTATACTTAAAACAAAAGTTCACGAAGAACATAGGGCGTTAACAAATTTGTTATTTGTCTCCATGTTTTATATGCTGTTGCGAGTGCTTGTCTTAAGCAGCATGTCAATTATTACGTGGTCGTCCCTGATTGCCATGTCATTGATGGTTTCATTCGAGGGAAGTTCTAGCTATTTCCGTTGCTGGACTTCTAATAGTATGACCGATCCATGTCCATTTACGTCTTCTTATTATTTGTTCAATGGGGCATACTATTAGTCAGTTGCCACAGTGTCTCATTGTAGAAATTGTCTTTGACAACGATTTGCAAAAGCCTGGATTGTTCTATATATAAATTCTTTAAATATATACTTGGAAATTAAATAATTGGTCCGTAGTTTACCAGAGGTCCTTTGTAAGGAGCTCTTAAAAAAATACTTATACGGCGTAAGCCCTAATAAATTCTGATATTAAAATGAAATGTATTAAAATTTATTAAACTCTCGGAAGCACTTAAAACCGTAGCGAAAAATATACTCTCACGATATTTCGCCCACAGAAGTGTTATTCGACTAGAAATTGAATCGATGTTTTATTCATAATTTGTAACAAATCCCAAATAAAGACTATTCTTGAAAAATTCTTATTCTTTGAAAAGAGTATGAAAGAGTTGAAATTTGAACACATCTCCTCTCTTTCTCTTCATTAAACACATTGCTTGGTCAAGAACACTTTCCATACTGGAAGCGAGAATAGTGCCGTCACTTTCTGCATAATTATTGGGAAAAAATTACTACTTTTAAATATGTGGATATTTTTTGAGCCCTAATATTTCTGTAAAACTTTTGTGTAATTAAAAAAAATAAATAAATCAAAAACAAAATTTCTTGATTCCTGACCAATTGTTTGTGGTTTATCGTAACCGGAAAGAAAATAATCCAATGGGGGTTAAATAACTCGATCTTGGTGGCCAATTAATTGGGCCATTAAGTGAAATTATTTTTTCTTTGAGTATATCAATTGTAGCGCCCGTTGTAGGGCATGTGGCTCCGTCCTGTTGGAATTAAAAATGAGCAAGATTAATGCCAAGTAATTGAGGTACGAAAAAATTTCGAATCATGTTTTTCTGCCGTTCACCATTGACAGTAACGTTCTGACCATCATCGTTTTTGAAAACACATAGGGCAATGATTCCTCCAGACCATTAAGCGCACCAAACAGTAATTTTCTGTGAATGGAATGGTGTTTCGACAAAAGCTTGTGGATTCTCCTCACTCACAATGCGACAATTCTGCTTATTTAGGTACCCATTCAACCAGAAATAGGCTTCATCGGAAAATAAAATTGTAAATGGAAATTCAAAATCAATATCAATTTGTGCTTCGCCCTTTCGTCGAATTGGTGGCGCATACGATGGTCGTTTGGCCTTAATTACTGCACAAGTTCCTTTCGTAAAATATTCTATAAAGTGGAAGGACACAACCCCAGTTGCTGAGAACGGCGACGAATTGATTGGTTAGGATCATCTTCAATGCTTTCCAGTACAGCGGCTACCGCTTCTTCAGTGCGTACTGTTCGGCGTATCACGGGATGCACATTATAAGTAACAGTAAATGTGGTCCGAATTAGCTACTCTGATGGACGATTATGTACGCCATAAAATGGAGGAAGTGCACCATGAGTTTGACGAATAGAACTATTATTTTGATTAAAAGTTTCAGCAATTTGCGTGCTTTTCCCTGGTGTAAGTCAATTTATACTGCAATCTCTCAAACTAAACAGAAAGCAACTATCAGCTGTTAAATGGGTTCTCAAATAAAGCATGTGAACATATCTGAACAGAACCCGTGATGAAGAAAATTTTTGTCTGGCACTGGCAGGACATAAAATAAAGAATATGGATAAGATTTGATTAATAATTGTTAGTTCATATTTAATATGTGAAGATTCAATAAATAAATAATAAAAAAAAAAAAAATAAAGCAGTGATGTTAACTCAAAGTTGTAACACTCTAAAAAAACAAGCTTTGCATATGCGAGTAGCATGTTTTATTTTCTAAATCATAGTTACAAAAACATCAAATCAACGTCAAAGTAAAAAATAAAGATATTAAAAACTGCCGGCAAGAAGGGAAAAAGATACAATTTTTACGGTTTTGTATGAAAAGTTTGCATCCGACATCCCCTGTCATTCTGCCAAAGCCAAGCTTAATTTCCTTGCTTTTTATTATTTACTAATTTTAATGTTGTAGAAGTTTGAAAAATTTTTTTCAAAACAAAACAATAAAAATACAAAAACAGTAAACCAAAAACAGCTGACACTGAAAATACTACGTAGAAGATACACACAGAAAACAAATTGGTTGGGAAACGGTTGCAGTAATATAATATTGATCAAGTAACATGATTTATTATTGTAACTATTAAAAATGTATAGTTCTAACTGATTTTTAATTCTCTTGATTATTAAAACGATGTTCCAACTGAAATATGATTCCTTCAATTCTTTTAATAGTTGTGATAACTAATTTAATTTAGTTCTAAAAATTAGTACAAATGGTTAGAATCACAACCGAATTTAATACAGGGCAATACTGAATATTGGTTATTGCAATCAATAATTTGCTTTCGTGAATAAATTTTGTAATATAAATGTTAATTCATTTATTGCAGCTAATTATTGATTGTTGGAATAGCTTCAATTCGAGTACAACAAATGAAAATATAATTATTCGGAATTCACAACCAAAAAATAGTTGAAAGCCCCAATTGCTTACTAAATTTTCTGTCAAAATATTTGATATATTAAAAAAATTTTTAATTTTATATTTAAAAAAATATATTTGCAGTCAAAAATGAAATATGTGCAAAAACTAAATTAATATGGGTAAGTAATTTACGTATTATTATAGGTATGAACATATAGACGTACATATGTATGTGTGTATTAGTTTTTTTATATCCTGCAAATTATATTGGACTTCTTGATCCATTTTGATCCTGGGCTGGTCCAATGTAGTGCAAGTATGGACCATGTCATTATTAAAAAGAGTTTGCAGTAAAACGACATGTCTTCGTTTTTTTTACGACATGTTTTCGTTTTGAAACGATTTCAAAGCTAATCCTCTTTTAAGACTTCTCCTTTGTAATGCAAGCTGGATTATATGGTCCTGCCCTAGGATATCGTACTGTAAAATAAGCCATTTTTTCCATTCATTGGGGTTACCTTTGGACAAGTCCTTGCCGCTTATGGGCTACATTTGACCGGTTAAAAAAATATATTGATAACGACAATCAAATCTCTTATTATGAAAACGAATTATGTGTTAATTTAGTTGCAGCTATCATATATTCGGGTATAAGCACAATTTTGTTTCTAATAATCATACTAACAACTAACAATATCTGTTGTTATGACTGATAGTGTAATAAAATTCAAATGTTGCTATCAAAACTATTATACTAAGCAACGAATTTTTCAGTAATTGGAACCGAATTGTGTGATAGTACATGCAACCGACGAAATTCGATTGGCGCCAAATTCGGTTGTGATCACGAATCTGTTTTCTCTGTGTATAAAAAACAGACAAGCTCAGGTTGTATTATTGTAAAATATGTATATTAATATGAAAAACACCAACAACATATTTACAACTGTGGTATAGTTTTAGAACATACGATAAATAAAACACAATAGTTCATTTCAGTGTAGGCTTTCTTATGGTTACTGCATGAAATCATACATCTTTGTATTAAAATTAATTTCTAGAACCGAATATCAATTGATCGGATTTGTATTTTTTTTGCGACCCCTATACTTATGCAGGAATCATTATTTCTGGATCTTACGAATCTTTGTAAACGCAGGTTATAGTAACTTATCTTCACTCCGAAACGTTTTACGTAACTCTTATTCAAAGATTGTTTACTATTCAGCCGTACGAGTTGCCAAAAAAAAAAAAAATCTTGTGTGACTATAAAGCCGTTGATACCCTGTTTTATTCAGTTGTACGATTTGTCAAAAAAATCGTGTGTGCTCATGACAGTGTGACCTAAAATTTTAATTGAGTGACAGCTTTTTTTGACAAGTCAGCCCAGCCCGACTTGCAAATGTTTCTAAAAAATTTCATACAAAAATTGATTCTATGTGTTAATAGCTGCATTTTCATTGAAAGTAGCTTAGTCGTATGGCTTTGCATCTTGTTTGTGTGATAATGTGACATTAACAACAGATTTTACAGACATTTTTTTATGTCGAAGGCGGTTCTGTCAGATTTTGAACTGAATCCTGACCTTTAGTGACATCAACAACTAAACAACTTTCTGCAGTAGTAGAATAGTTGCAACATTTTTGTTAATATTTATTGTGTAATTTTATTTATGTGATTTTGAACAGTTTTTTTACCAACTGCTCAGTCATTGTTTTCACTTGTGGCAACACTGTGCCGGAATTTTCTCTCAAACAATTTAAGATTCAAATAGAAAAAGTATTATTTTTTTTTAATTTACACCTGAAATAATGACTGCTTTTAAACCCATATAATATGGCTAAATATTAACCGCAGCATAACGGAAATGTTTCAGTTTGGATTTACTGGGAAATTTGTTTCTAAAGAATGTTTTCGTAGAATAGTTATCCGTGTTTGTGGGAGGAGGACGATATGAGAGAATAAATAGACAACAAGAGGGGGAGACAATAGTGGCTTTTGTATAAAATCAACAGCGATTAGTTGATCTCATAACATTTTTTAAAAGGTTTTTAAATGTTTTTGTACATCGTCGTGAGGGTTTTGGAAAAACTATTAAATGAAGGCCGTTATTGTGAAAAACGGTGGGTGTTAAGAAACGTTTATTAAGTAAAACTTTCATGAAAAATTTATTTTGTAAACCTTAGTTAAACTAAGTATATTATGATGAATACGGCAGTAAGCCTATTAAATAATTTTTCCATGAAAAATACATGTCATAATTTAAAGTAAATTTTTATAGCAAAAACTGCTAGTAGTGAATCAGGTATACTAAGTTTTTTTATTTCGTGTACATTGTTTATCTAAGTCTGGATCCTTAAGTAATTCTAAGTCCATTTAACCAAGTTCGTCTATTTGTCTGTCCGTCTGTTAAATTCACGCTCACTTTAAAAAAAAGTAAAACTTTTAATGTCAAATTGTTTCTAGTTTTTCAAAAAATTTGAGATTGAAATCTAGCACAATCGAGTTAGTAAGGAAACAGTTATGGATCCTAATATGAAAGAACATCCCTAAAAAATATGTAAATCACCGATTGTTATTGAATTCTACATGACTAGAAATCATACTTCTTAATTTTGTGTACGATCAGTCCATAAATAACCAGAGACCCCATAAAAATCTAACTGTTAGAAAACAATAAGTTCCAATTTTGAAGCAATACACTTATGACACAGAAAGCGCTTCATTCAGCGCATATAAAAAATGAATGAATGTAACGATCAGCTTCACACAATGAATTTTTTTATTACTACCGTTTTTCTTTAATATGCTTCTTTACAAACCTGCTTTGTAGTAAGTAGGCTTGTGTCGTTCTTGAATGAATTACTTCAACTGAATGATTCACTTAAGTGAAAGAATGATATATTTCCGTATTTTCTTTCAATTTCTTTCATCTTTCGGTTTCATCTTTTTTCTTTCCTATTTTTGTTTGCTTCCATATTGTGATTTATGTCTATCTTGTTTGTTATGCTTATTGAAATGAAGTTTTTTTAATTATATTTTTTTTTTGACGAATTACATTTTTTAAAACTAATCTGAATTTTTACATACATAAAGATGAGTCCATATTTAGCACATATTTCTAAAACAACTCTTTAACATCAAAACTAAAATCTTATTTCAATTAACTATAAAACACGTTTTTGTTTTAAAAATATAAATTTAATCATTCCTCAAAAGAACTAGACACTTCGTTCTGAAAGCAAAGTGAAAGGTGAAAGAAAAGAATGAATTAATTCACTTAACCTTTCTGAATGAGAATGAAAGATTCACATGAATGAAAGGTTTTGCCCAATTCTAGTAGTAAGGGAATGTCGTGGCTCTTCAAGTGTTATATTTATTTAATTTGGCAAGAATTCGTTTATATATTTACCTTAGTGCATCTCTGTATGTCTTATTGTTTTTTTTTCTTGGCAGACAAAACCAATTTCTTAAATTTTTAAATCACATCCCCTTTTTATTTTTTGACTTAAATTCACTAAAAGTTAATTAAGTTAATTCATTATTTATTTATGATGGCCTAAGAATGTTAAAATTGAATTTCAGAAATTTAATGGAAAAACATTCATAATGAACTGTTACTTCTGCCAAAAAAAAAAAAATAAATAAAAAAAAAACCAATTATGTCTGCCAAAAAATTAAATTTAAAGATATTAATTATTTTACCAAAAAAAAAAAAAAAAAAAATCTTATTGGCCAGCCGAATTGAACATCCTTTTTTTATAAAAAAACTTTTAACAGAAAATACCTTTTTAGCAAGAGATTTTCACTTTAAGCAAAAAAATTTCTACTAGGTTCACTTGACATTTATTGTTAAAATTAATCTTTATACCTACACATGTATGTATGTACATATCGCTCCTTTATTGTAACATAGTTATATCTCAAAAAAATTTAACTTGGCAACATGCGATTAAAGTTTTAAAAATTTACCATTATATGCAGATTTAATAAAGTATAGTTTGCTATAACTTCGGTTCAGTTTGAGAAATATTACTAATTTTTTTTACATATGGGCATTTCCCCAGAATGGTCTACCAGGATGAAAAAATAAAATGTTGATAATCATCATTTTTTATTGTTTATTATTATAAAAAAATCTATGTTGTTATAAAAGAATGGTTTCATAGCATATCTCAGCTGTTTTACTTGAGGAAATTGCGCTGGAAACTGGAAAATTTTATATTTTCTTATATTTTCTACCTCTAAAGACATTTTTATGTACTTATTTTACATGCAAAAAATATGTTATGTGTACACTCTTTCTTCATTATCTCTCCATTACAATCAATTGCAAATTGAGTATTAAGTTGCTTGTTAAGCAAATTTGAAGATATTTATGGGAATCTGCATGGTGATAATAATAAAAAAACATATATGTAAAAAGTGTCACGTGCGTAATGTCACGTGCGTAATTTACAATTTATTTTTTTCTTCGCCAACCCATGCATAGTTGCTTTTGAACAAAACATGATTATAAGGGCCCATTACCTTTATAAAAATATTTTTTCCGAAATAAAAACCTCCTACAATTCACTTACTTTCGCATTTTTTCTTACGGTCCTAAAAGGCACTTCTATTTTTGTCACGTGAGTAAGTCAACTTTGATTGCATGGCATTTGGGTACCCAGTGCTCAATTTACCTTTATATATACATTTTAGAAAGAACTCATCACAAACAATGTAACGATTCCAGAATTCATTCTAAAATTCCAATCCACTTCTATTTTTTTAATATTCAAACACAATAAAACGCGTACAAATGTCGCGTGCATAACCAGAGAAACACCCATATAAAGTAACTTAAAATGTTTATTTTTTTGAGATCCGATTCGACTTCTCCAATAACGCCCACATTTTGTCGGGCACACAACATTACCTAATTTGAAAACTTTTGGTATTTCCGTTCTCCAGATATACAGAAACATATACGGACAGACAGACGGACATCGTTAAAGTAACTTCCTTTACATGTTTGTATTTGTAATGTTTAAAAAGTCTTTAAAAAATAATAATAAAAAAACCAGATATAAAGAAAAACAGATGGACATCGTTAAAGCAACTGTGCTGTACATTGCGGAATTTCGGTTTTTTTTAGTAATTGAAATAAACTTAACCGTTTTTGAGTTACG
The DNA here is from genome assembly GCA_963931875.1 of Pollenia griseotomentosa. Lineage (NCBI taxonomy): Eukaryota > Metazoa > Arthropoda > Insecta > Diptera > Polleniidae > Pollenia > Pollenia griseotomentosa. The sequence continues at coordinate 204,486,669 of OZ007560.1, forward strand.
AGAATATATATTATACAACCTCCTCCATTTTCGAAATAATGGTATATCTCGGATACAAGAACTAACCTAAAAAAACGGTGGGCACCATTGGATTCAGCGTACCCGAATTATACTAAAACGCCATGTGCCCGGCTTGTCTAATTTTGCAACTAGCACAGTGTACTTAATCAAAAACGTAGTGTTGCATTTTTTGTTAGTTACGCCTTTTTGCATTTTGGCTAACGATATATTTGTCGTACACCTAGTTCAAAAGTTACTCAAATTAAAATAACAGAAATCAAAAATTTATTTTGACCTAAAAAAATAGTTAAAAACAAAATCCTTGGATCATTAAGTAGAAAGTCTATACGTATTATGACCTATAAAGGTTTTTTTAAATATTAATACACTAGATAATGAACAATTTTCAGTTGTGTAATTTTTGATGATGTATTATTTGCACAAGTTTACCGAATTATTTTAAGTTATGTCACTTCAGCTAAATTCATTTCAAGTTTTGACACTTTTTCCCAATTCTAAACTGACACAAGTCTAATTAATATAAACTCCATGAAGATTTATTTTATGAAAAGTGTCACAATTCGAATTATGACTATTAAGCACTTAGCAGTAGGGATCTACTACAATTATGTTTTCTGACACAATTAAAAATAAGTCACTTTTATAAATTGCAACTTTATATCAATTGAATTGTTTTTTAGCAACAGTTAATAACAACAAAATACACTGATATTTTTTAATATAAACAAGTATATTGTGCATTGTTTAAGCATTTAAACCCGAATAATGAAAGTTTTGAGTTAAGTCACTTTTAAACTAGGTGTGCGATATATTAAAATTATTATATATATTTATTATTATATTAAAAAATATCAGTGTATTTGTTGTTTTCAACTGTTCCACCTGTGGTAAAGGGTATAATAACAAATGGCTTTCCATATACATACAAAACATTTTATTTATTACCTATATTTCGCTATAAAATCACAACAAAATGTAATTTATTTATTAAAAATAAATGACTACGACCAAGGCCAACAGTGCAGCAACACAATACATTTTGAGAATATCACTGCGTTTATACAGGTAAAAACAAAAATCATCCGGTTTTAAGAGGACAACAAAAATTACTCTTTTTACTCATGTGTGTGCGTGTGTGTTTGTAAATAAAAACAAAAATGAAAACATTTTAAAAGAACAACAAAAAGCATTTTGGAAATTGAAACCCCTGTTCTACCACTTCTTTCTAAAGAATATAGAAAAATTATGTATTTTTCGCATATCTACACAAAAATATGTACCTTTAAACCAGGGCTGTGGAGTCGTTAAGAAAAAGTTATAACTCCGACACCGACTCCTTTTGGTGAAATTTTTTAAGCACGACTCCGACTCCGACTCCTACTCTAACCTAGCATTATTTAAGAGACTAGTTTTTTTTTTTGACTTTAAACTCTTTTTTAATTTAGTACCTGTTAAATGGTTAAATATAGCAAGAAATTCTGTAAAAATTTCAAATCGATATTTTAATTCTAACGTGCTGCGCATTGAGCTTTAACATACTAGTTACTAACGTATGAGTAGGAAAGCTGCAAAATATTTTATTTGGTTTTGGAAAAAATGCAAAAAACTCGATTAAATAGACCAAATGAGTTGAACCTTTTTTCAATTCTAAAGTGTTATGACATTCTTGACTTATAACTTAACAGTTGAGAAATTTAAACCAACTGAAATATAAAAAAATAATAGATTTAATTTTAGAACGAACGAGTTTTGTTACGAACTTTCGAAAGAAACGAGTTTTGCTTCAATCTGTATGGGATCATTGAATTTTAGTATATTTTAATTTAAGGTTATATTAATTTATTAATATTATGCAAACAGTGCTAAAAAATGTAAAAATAGTTCTGTAGGGGAGAGATTAACTACACCAATTCACATCTTTTTCAAATAACGTTTTTTATACTGTTGGAATTTATAGATGTGTGAATTTCCATAAGTCCTATCTTATGTAGCTTTCGAGATAGAAAAGTTGAAAACAACAGCAAGTCCAATTGGCTTAGACGTTAAAGGCATCAAGTGTACTTAGTGTTGTTTACCACAATATTAATAGAGGCAAAGGACAGTCCTTTTTTGCAAATTGTGAAGTGAGGTCTTTTGTTTTTAATATACATTTTATTTATTAAGTCAAATCATTCTCAGGAAAATTTTATAAAGTTTATTAAAACATGCATATTCGCCTTCAGATGTTAGTTCTACAATTTATATAACACATTTTGAAGAGAAATGTAACGTAAAAAAATGTTGTTAGCCTTCTATTATTTTTGGGAAATAGTACCCCTTTTGTTGTTGGACTTGGTGCTGTTTGTCTCAAGGCATGGAACAGTACCATAGAAGGTAACGAACCTTTTAGGACGTAATTTTTTAAGTATATCATCGACATAAAAAAAATATGTTAGGATCATATAAAATATTCGTACAAATGCACATTTTTATAACATAAACATCATTTGCGATTATCAACATGTTTGCGCGGTCTGCTGTAACGTTTTCAAAATGTGGCTTGATGTAGTTTATCTCCCACCTGCAGAGTTAAAAAAAATGTGAATTTTTAAACTGCAAAATTTAAATCTTTTTCTTCAGTGTACTCGCCATTGCATTTTTCCGTTCCTAATTCAATATTATTATTGTCCACGACTACAATTACTTCATCGTTAGGGTTGTATGGCTTATTATTTTTATAAATTTTTTTAAGTCTGTATATGCTATCAATCTGCGGCACAGGTATATTAACACTTTTGCAAATGTTTTGAAAGATTGAACGTAGATTTTCGTTATCATAGTAGGGTATACCAGTCTTTATTATCTCTCCAATTTTCCCTAAAGTGAGTAGATAAAAGTATTCTCAAATCATTTTTCCCACATTGATGGGAATTATATCTGGAACAATGTCATGTATTTTTCCGAGTTCCTTTTCCTTTTATTCTATTATAATTCACCATGAAGGTTGGAACTTCAAATGTAGTTCACTTAATGCTTTCACCACAGGAGCTACAGCAGATTTCAAGTCATATTTATGAACATGGCTATTTTTGGCTATATGGCTATATATTTGTTAATATACGATAAATAAAAAACAACATCTTTACAAATTTAATTTTTAAATTCCTTAATTCGGCTCTATTTCATTAACGATATCTTGGCAATCTACATAACTATTCTTATAAATTGTCAAAATAAGATGTTATCTCAATTTTTTAATTTTTGAAACTCACCTACTCATATGAAAAGTATACTGGTCCTTATTTTCAGACTTCACAATTTCAAAAAGCAGACCCTCTTATGGCCAATTCCACTAATTTATCTAAATATCAATTTATGTTTAAAATTAGTTTTTTTTATGTCAAATAAAAATAAAATTATTAGAAAAATTATATTTAAATATGAATTGATATTTAAAAAGAATTGGAGAAATTGGTCATTAAAATTTTTTATTTTAAAAAATATTAGAAAAATTGTAATGCAAAAAAGTCGGAGTCGGAGTCGCTAGTTTTTGTGGGTACTTCGACTCCGACTCCGACTCCGGTACAAAAACCTCAACTCCGACTCCTCAACTCCGACTCCGACTCCGACTCCACAGCCCTGCTTTAAACCACATATTTGTTATTAAAATTGGTGCAAGATAAGATGCTTAAAATCCAACTATAAGAAATTGTTCCCGTATTTCTATATAAGATAAAAAACAACACTTTTTTAACATCAAACAGAAAGTTGAAAACGCTTTATTTTTGGATTGAACTAAATATTCTTTTAAAAATTGAACTTATTTAGATTGAACAAAAGTTCCAGTTAAAAATTTTTTAAGCAATTTTTTGTTTTCTTAATTTGTGATGAGTAGTGATTGTCCCACTGTTAATAAATCTTTGTAACCTATTTCCCTTATGTTATTTACAGTTTTTTTATACTTTGTAAAACTTGTCTATCAGAGATATATCGTCAAATCTAATGAATGTGAAGTATTTTTTAAGCTCAAATGACTTGTTAAAGTTAAAATGAAACGATACAACTCACACTCCTTAAAAGATTCCCTAGTAACCCAACATAAAATTTCGAAAGTTCTTTAAACGTTAGAAAAAATGAAGAAATCTAAAAAATAATTAGAAATTGTCTAAATAATTTGGACTCGAAAAGTAATCCTCTCAAAAACATATACAAAAGCATGCACAACTTTTCGATTGTTTTTTTTAAAAAATTTATAAGCCAAGTGGTTTAAACGCGAACTTTTTTGCAAAAAGAACTATTGTCTCTTTAAAAATAAAATTTGGCCGTTTACAGAAAGCCGAATTAAAATACTTAGTCGAATTAAGTAAAAAACTGCAAGAGGCATTAGTTAAGAGCTTCGAAAAATATTTTCTGATCCAACCTAACACTTGGGATGCCATTATTGCCGCAATAACAATACATGAAATAAAGCTAAGGTTTCTAAAACCACTTTTAGAAACAGCAACGGGGAAAACAGAAGAAGAGGTTAAGAAAATGTTTAATACATATTTTGTAAAATATGGAAAAATACCCACAATTGAAAGCCATGCTTTGCCTCAAAGACCGCAAAAATCATTTTTAGATTTTGGAGAGGAAAGTAATGGTAACGTTTTGCATCTTATTTTCCATTAAATTTTTGTATTTATTATTCACATGCTTATCTTATTTTCTTAAACAGATGCGGGCATAACTATTAATTCAGGTGACTTGGCAAACTATCTCCAGGAAACAATTTTGTACCTGCCTGAACAAGACACTAGCATAAATTGTCTACATAATCACAGTGCTATTAAAAACGTGTTTTTAAAATACAATACTCCTTTGCCTTCGTCTGCTCCTGTAGAAATATGGTTTTTTTTCGCTGGGATTGTGAATCGTTCCAGAAGACAAAAACTCAGTGATACAAATTTTTAAATGCTTGTATTAAGAAAAGCCAATAATATATAAAATCTTTTATCTTTATGCAACAAATTTTCAAATTTACAAATATTTCTTGTGCTAAACCCACAAAGCTTTGAGCTTGTCAAAAAAAAAAAAATACGTAATCGTGACTCAATTTTCAGTAATCAGTAAAATTTCTTTCAGTATTCAGTAAACTTTACTGATTACTGAATTTTTTTTTCAGTAATCAGTAAAATTTACTGAATACTGAAATTTTTTTCCAGTAATCAGTAAAATTTACTGAATACTGAAATTTTTTTCCAGTAATCAGTAAAATTTACTGCATACTGATTTTTTCTTCCAGTAATCAGAAAATGCTTACTGGTAATAAAGTATATTTTTCATTACCAGTAAATTTTTACTGATTACTGAAACGCTTGCTGCAGTAAAAAAGTAATGCAGTATGCCCATGTATGCTTTAACATTGATGATCGATTTGTAATCTTCAGCTCTAATGAAATAAATCTTTGTGTTGGCTTCATTTTTATTATAACATCAAATTGTTCACTGGCACATCTTTCAGCCAAAGCCAGTAAGTCACCTGAGATGTCAAATAAATGTAAGGGACAGAGCAAACACAGTTGACAGCAAATGAATGGCAAAAATAAAGAACATGACAACAATAATAATGACAATTCAATTGAACATTTTTGCTAATAATAGTGATGATGCCTCTGCTGCTGATGAATATGTTGAAGATGGTGAATTTAAAAGCAAGACAAATTTTATTGGTTGTTGATAACAGAGATACCCTAAGCAACTGCTTAAGAAGATAACCATAATATTTTTGTTTCTTTGAGTTAAACTTTTGAAAAAGCAACAAGAAATATGGCTTTAGCGAACAATTTAAAAATACTAAAAACCAGAGTTCGAAAATAAAAATTTTATACTGTTCTTTAGTGTTCGGTTCGGTAGATTTGTAGAAAACACAGACGCTTTTTGTGTAATAAATCGTTTCTCTGTTTGTGATCTTTAAATACAAAAATAGTACTGTACTTATTTGTAATATTGTAAAGCTTATGATAGTTATTTTATAAACATACTTTTCTTACCTACTGTAATTGTTAGTTCATAACTCTGTATTATTGAAGAATTTGTTGGAAGTGCTTTGATTAAATAATTAATTCAATAATATTAATAAAAAAAGTCGTTATCAGCATTTTTTTGTTCATGTGTTTTCAAGAAAAAAATGTTGGTAATAATCAATTTTAACGTGAAACAAATATTATGCAATAATTAATTTTTTTTGAACAATTTTTATATCACCCACTACAAGTAGCAAATTATGTATACTAAGTTTATCATTCCGTGTGAAACTTTTTGAAAATTCATCTAGGATCCCATAAGGATATATATAATATATATTTCGTGTAATTCCTAGTCAATTTAGCCATGTCCGTCTGTCTGTCCGTCTATCCGACTGCTTGTCTGTCTGATTGTCTGTTTGTCCGTTTGTATAAATCACTCTCACTCTGAAAGGATTAAAAATAAAATAAACCTATTAGTGCTTAATAATTTATACTTCTCCTAAAAAATTTGGCATTGAAATCCAGTAAAACCACTTCATTAAAAAAAGTTGTAGGCCTAAAAAAACATTAGAAAAAAGTTATAAACCCCAAAGATAAATATTTTTTTTATAAAAACTAACATTCATAAATTGGTAGCAGAAATCAAAGATGCATTTTAAACTTTGCGTTAGCTCGTTTTATATGATTAGAAATAATATTACTAACTTTGTGACGATCAGTCTATAATTTCGTAGGCCCCATATAAACCCAACTTCGGGAAAACTCCTTAGTTAGCCTTAAATCGTAAAAATAACGCTATAGTGGTAGAATTCAGTCCGATATAGTTTCACAAGAGTAGAAAGCATATGGCTAAATTTCGCGGAGATCGGTCCAACATTTACCCTAGACTCTACATAAACTTTATTTTCTTAAAAAATATCGGTGCGCCTAAAATAATGCTAATGCAGCAGCAAATTTTGGCCTGTTAAAGTATCATTTGACTTGAAAATATACCACTTAATAATGCGTTAGATCTTTATATATGACTAGGAATCATACTACTAAGTTTCGTAAAGATGGGTCCAAAATTTACAGTAGGACCCATATAAAGTCCACTCTCTATTTAAGGCGCCGAGAACCGTAAAAATTTACGTTATTATTGTAGACATAGTTTCATATGAGTGGACAACACACCGCCTTATATCTTTAAGATCGGCTTATAGTTTGCCATAGGCCTCATATAAAGTTTTCTCTAGGAAAACCCTTTATTACGCTTATTGTAGTGATATTTGCTCTGTTATAGTTTCATAAGACAACAAATCACACTGCCAAATTTCGTTAAGATCGGTCCATAATTAATAACAGGCTGCATATCACAGCTGTGAAAGATTTCAATCAATTTAATTGCTACCATATTTGATTGCAATCTATTTGACTGCAATACCTTAGTAGCAATCAAATCCATACAGAAAAAAATAAAAATTTATTTTAATTAAAAAATTTGTGGTATTAAATTAAAAATTAATTAAATTTGCTCCAGCAAACAAATCAATAGTATCAATTTAACGTTTAATTCACTTGATTAAACTTTTCATTCACTTGATTAAATTTTTAATTAAAACCTTTTTTATGCTTTGGAACCTTGGAGAATTTTTCCTCTGCAGTAATCTTTAAATAAAACTCCTTCAAGACAATAACTATGTCAATTTTTGTTTACAGCCGCTAGATTCCAAGAATATAATATTTCAGTGGACTTTCTTTATAGTTGTTATTTCAGAGGACTTCACTTCAATAAAAATTTGATTGCAATCGAAAAATATTAAAATTTTATATCATCTTAAAATCTGAAATCAGCTTGAAATCAAAGAATGAAATCAGTTTGGTTAAAATCATTAAGAGCTCAATCCCAATTGATTGCAGTTTTTTACAGATCTGCATCATGCCTTAAACTGCAATGATTTATAATTCTGTGAGATTAGTTTTTGTAAAAATTGGGTTAAAATTTATACATCAGATGTAAAGACTACTTTTGAAATATTCTAACTCTTATTGGAGGGTATCAGAGATTCTGCACAGCCAAATATAGCACTTTTACTGGCTTGAAATCAATTTGTAATTTAATAAATTGTAACTTAAGAAATGTACAACAACAAAAATAGAAAAATTGTAACACAACAATGACAAAACCACAAATTATGACATAGATGAATGATTAATTTATTACAAAATCTTAAAAGGAATTATTGATAAAATCATTGAAAGAAATAAAGAAAAAAATAAAAAAAAAAATAAAAAAAAAAGAAAAAAAAACAAAATTTATTTTCAATTGCCAGTTGCCTCTTGACATTTCATCTGTTAAGGGAAGAATTTCTATACAAGGCAAGATTTTAGAATATAACCAGATATATTTTTTTCAAAAAGTTGGAGAAAATGCCAAACAAGGTTTTCATAATCTATTTTTGTAAGTATTAAAAAAAAAGGGAAAAATTATAAAATTTTCATTGCATTTTATGCAAATATGTTACTACATAATAACTTGTCTCTTAGGGCCTTTTTGCTCCAACAATACATTTGACAATGCTTAAGATTGATTGCTTTAAAGTTATAAAATACGACTTCTTGCTTGTTTTGATAAATTGTTAGATATTTTATTGTTGAATGAAATTCCCCTAGAATATTAATTATAATTATACATGCATTTTTACATTCGTACGTTTATGATTTATTATTGTGGTTATTTGAATTAAATAAAAAATGTTTTTAGTTTTACTTGAATAAATTTAAAATTATAAAAAAATTTCAAACAAAAGCATTTTTGATTCTAAACTTTGAAAGAGCTTTTAAATAATTTAAATTCTATTTAACGTTTTAAAACAAAATTTTTATCAAGCTTTTAAATAAAAGTTTCGTTTAAAGACTTTCGGAATTAAAAGTAATTTAAAGCTTATTATATATAAAATTTAAACAAAATTTAAAAAAAGCTTTTTTTATGTTACAATTTGATTATAATTTAAATGCTTTAAATTCCATTTTAGGTTTTAAATATTAAAAAAGCACCTAAAGGTAAAAATTTTCTTAAATTTTAATATTTTTAGTCAGACTAAAGTTTATCAAATATAATGTTTATTAAAAGATTGTGTGGTTACAATCGAAACATGTCAGGGCAACCTGTCCGTTATAACCTGGGTCCGATTCCCAGTTCAGTCAAGAATGAAAAATTATCAATAAATTTTGATTAATTTCATTTTGTAAAATTTCTATCTTCATAAAAATAAAAATTAAATAAAAATTAAATTTGATAAACTTTAGCCTGATTAAAAATATTAAAATTTGGATTAAAAATCACGAACAGTTCAATAAAATAAACACATACTAATTTATTGTCTTATATATTAAAACAAATTTAAAAAACTTTTTATAATATTCAAAGAACTTATTTATTTTATGTTTTCACGCCTTTAAAAAGGTCAACAAATGCTTGCATGCAAACAGATATTTTCAAAGAAGGTAGAGTGTTCTTAGAAAATATCTGTCTGCCGTGTAAACTAGTAAAATTTTGAGTACATGATTAATTTTTATCAGAATTAGTTGTGCTGGATTTAAGGACAGGGTAACTAGAAACATCTTAAATCGTTTGAAACAGAGCATGATTTTAACAAAACGACAAGCAGACGGGTATGACTTAATCGACTTTGTTTATGTTAGGTAAGGTAAAAATTGAACAGAGTTCAACTTAACAGCACTGCTCATGTTCGTCATCACATTTGCAGTAGTAATCATAGTCTCCGGCTTCCAGACGCAGCACATGCCTATTTAAAGGGCAGTGTCCCGTGACAACACATACCAAAAGTGATAAGTTCCTATTAATCATCGTTAGTAGAGCCATGGTTCACCCGTCATCCATGAGGTGCCATAATCTCCCAGAAATCCTGCATCCAGTGCTTGCGGCGCATCTGTCATTTTTAATATCGATAGTCCATCGCCGAAGTTCGAGTTTGCAGGAGAGCAGAGGCACCTTTCAAACTCAGTAGAACTTAGGTAGGGTTAAGTCTAGCAAGCTTATCTGCCCTGATGTTCCTCCTTATGTAGCCCTGGAACTCATATGATCCTGATATTAAACTGCTCAGCAATTAAGAGATGAGCGGCAGTCAAGAGCTGTTCTCGCCCTTAGGGAGCGGGAATCCAAGACCATAACGGAATCCATAACGGCTTGGAAAATGCAACAGGAAACCGGAGGTCTTCGCAATAAATTGTGATTGAGCTCCCTTGAGTTTGTTCCGAAGGCCACTCCTTCTCGTAAATGGGACTTAACAGAGTATTAGTCCCCGCTTCTCCTTCTGTCTGGAGCATTCCGGCTTGGTATCAGCGTTCTGTAATGACGATCGTAAACAAAAACTAAGGAGGTGTGATCAACCCTCTAGCAGCTATTTCCACTCTACTGTTGGCTCGTCGCCATCTCTTTCCCTTTTAGATCAAGGATGTTAGATTAAAGATAATATCTAGCGCATCGACTTATTTAAACGCAAGGACCCCTATTTTAGGGTATGATGATTATTTATTAGTGTTACATACGTGAGGACAAGCCTAATAAACCCTTATTTAATACTCGTGGTGGTGGTGGAGGTAGTTAAAATTAAAAGTATTGGTAAAAGCATAAAAAAATTAGCTTAGAATTTATCATATGAAATCGTCAAATTTTTAGTATTAACACGTTGAGTGCCATGTGCCGGCGGCGGTGCACACTTTTCTTTTACTAGAGTGCTATGTGTACCGCCGGCGGTGCACAGCTACTTAGGTATTCAATACAATATAATCTCTGCCGTTTTATAGTAAAGCGAATAAATATTATATGATGGCACCTAGAGAAATGCATTTTTTTTTTTTAACTTCAAGAATTTTTTGTGTATCTTTTGTATTACATGAGTTATACAGGATCAAAAATTTATAATTTGATTTAACCTAACCGACTTCAATAAATAAAAATTCAATGAATAAAATAAGAAAATAATATTTAATTCACTTTTAGCTTACAGATAATAAAAAAAGGCACTTCATATTCAATAAAAAAAAAAAATAGGAACTAGTGTGTTTGGTGGAAAATATATAGGATCAAAAAAATTAGAATTCATTAAATTCAATAAGAAAATAATATATTATTTCACTTTTAGTTTATAATTAAAGAAGGAAGTTAGTATTCAATAAATATAAAAGGAACTAATGAATTTGGTTGAAACCCTCCAGACAAAGAGGTGGATTATTCACACAGCCATCTGACGGTTCAAAATCATTTTCCTCGCTTTCAATGTCATCAGTTCTACGACGTTTCCCATAAAAAGAATTTACATCCATTTTGTGTTATGAACATGTACATGTAAGTACATGTAAACTAATGAAATAATAAAATAAATCAAATAATAATAACAATATATGCTGTGACTACCGGCGGTACACACGGCACCTGAATAAAATTATATTATCTGTGTGCCACGTGTACCGCCGGCTGCCCATGTATAACGGTACAAATAACACACATACACAAAAAAAGATTTTCACAAATGCATTTGTTACCACAAAAATATTAATTTACACTTGTTTTCATATATTGGCACTTTAGTAATATATTTTTTTTTGTTATGATGGCACTCAACGTGTTAATCATCAAATCGATTTTATGCTCACCTTAATTACTTGTACTTGTTCTCGATTTAGTTTTATGTAACATATTTTATTGATGTTAATGATAATACAATCACAATAATAATGATGGTGTAAGTGACATAACAGCTTTGTTTGAGTTATATTTCAATCTCTATTTCCTTTTTTTTCCTGTTCTACACGTGTGTAAACAAAATTGGCAATACATAACAAGTGATATTGCTACAAAAATAAAAATGTGTATGAAATTATTCAATTTCAATTTCTTTTTATGGCACAAGTGGTAATTATAACATTTTTATCTATTACTATAACGAAATAGGATGCGCCCTAGATGGGTCAAATGTATGACCAATCCCACTTTATTTTTCATTTCAATAATTTATTTCTAATATTCCTACCCGCTATTTCCATTCTTTAAGGGGGCTCCCATACAAAATGTTCAATGCAGACTAGAAATATATTGACAAAAAAAGTCCCATAAATGCACAGGAGTCACCCCAAGTAAGATAAAACGTCTTTGTTAACGGATTTTAACAGTTTTATATGTCTGCAAAAAATTAGAAGCCTAGCTGCATTTTCCAATTTTTAAAAAACAAAAATTTCGAAATTTTGATAATAAAAGTATTTTTTTCCCAAAAAAAAAATTATGTTTCTAAAACGACTGAGTGTTGTGCAACCTCCTCCATTTTCGAAATAACGGTATATCTCGAAAACAAGAGCTGACCTTACAAAACGGTTGGCACCACTGGATTCAGCGTACCCGAGTTATGCTAAAACGCCATGTGCTCAGCTTGTCTAAAAAAAGTGTAAATTTCGAGCACAGTGTTATTTATTATAAAAATTATAGTAAAATTGTCAATAATTTATAGAAAACGTTTTATTCTTTAAAATTCACTTAAATATCTTAAAAATCGTTAACATTTTATAATTATGTGTCTTCAAACTAACTTCAAAAAATATTTGCAATAAGAAATGATTAGAAAATAAGATTATAATTATACATATGTATTTTAAAATAAAACGTAAAAACAAAAGCATGTTTTAATGTTCTATAATGTTGTTTCCTTTAGCAAGCATTCATTTGAAGTTTTTCTGAAGCGTTTAATTAAAATTCTGTTGCCATAAATTTCGGCAAAACTATTTTCAGACAGGGTTTCAACTAAGATGATTATGATAGAATTTAACAGACCATGAAGTGCAATTTAAATGAGGAAAATGAAAAAGAAAGAAGATTTAACCCTTAAATGCATACTGTTGCCAATTGTCTACCTACCAGTTCTAGCTAATTTTCTCTATGTTCCTATGTGTGTGCATTCATAAAAATTCGTTTCTAAGCACACACAAGCAATATTAAGAAAAAACAAACGTTACTTTGTTTTTAGTTGGTTTGATTTGTATTTAATTGGCATTTCATTGAGGTCGGTGATAAAGATAAGTTTCTTAGTAAAAATCAAATTTTGTATTTTTGTATTTTCTGTGAATCGTGTATTATCACAATGGAAAAAAATAATTTTGCATCTGTTGACAGGTTAGCTATGGCCTGGTCATCTTGTATTTAATAATGTTATTGAATAAATGCAATATTTTTGAAAAATACTGTATGTTGCCAAATGTCTACAACATGCGTTTGTGACATATATAATTATAGACGGTTACAACTTATTTGGTTAGACTGTGGTTAGACTGTGCCGTTAAAATTCCCCAATAAGTTAAGCAAGTAATTTATTTCGGTAATTATTATACGTCTGTTCCATTAATGTTTTACCTATGTACTAAGCGAATATGCTCGTAAGGCACAATTCAAAGAAATAGGCTTGAAAACTTCAAATTACCTGCCGCAAAATAATTTATGAAACGGTCTGTTGCACGGGGTTTCTATGAAGAATTTGTAACAAATTATGAAAGTATGGCTTTGTCTGTGACCTGCTGGAAGGAGAATAAGCTTGTTACATAAGCTTTAAATTACATAGGCGCGGATCCCTTTGAAGCTTCCAATAGATTTGACGAAACGCAAAAACCACAAACTTCAATGCCATGTCCGAAAACGGTTAAAAAATGTAACGCCCATATTGGAGGAGTTGACCTTATGATAGGTTTTTTGGCAGGTATAAAATAAGAATGAAAAGTGGTAAGTGGTATTTTAAATTATTTTACCATACGACAGATATGGACGTAATAACAAACTCTAAAAAACAAACCACTCCTATAAACATATGAAAACAAACGAGGAAGATCTTTAGCCAGAAAGGCAGATGGAGGTAAAGGCACCGAGGACCCACAAAATCTATACCAACACAAGATATACGGACCGATGGTATAGGGCAGAACGAAAATAGATGTTATACGAAAAACAGGGGCAAACTTCCAGGTTTCAATGGATTTTCACGGACTTATTGCACTAAATGTAAGGTTGCTTTGTGCCAGAACAAAAATCGCATTTGTTTTGCATTGTTTCATAAATAGAAACTGTTTTCTAAACACCTGTATGCAATATAAATATGTATATGACTATTGTTCACGCCTTAATAATTTAAGTACCAAACGCATATTGTTGCCAAAAGTCTACATACCGTTTTCTTCTAAATAAACACTCAAAACTATTTTCAAAATTTTTTTTAATATTTTTTACGTAATCTACGCTTAACTTTCTATTAAAAAACATTTTTTTCAATCCAAAAGAAAAAATCATGCATTTAAGGGTTAAAAGTTTCATGAACAAATAGAAATTGAATTTTGTCATAAATGAATTGCAAAGTAATTGTGTATGTCCTTTTAAACGTTAGGATGGAAGTAATTGAGAATTGAAAGTGTTTAAATTGTACTTTTTGTTTAAAAGAAATTTTTTTTCGTAAAATGAATTTTATGTTTATATAAAGCCATTTTTGTTTATTAAGGCATTTTTTTACATACACTCTTTATGTAAGAGGTACATTTTGTTTTAAAAATTCTTTTTGTTTAAAAAGTTCATTATATTTAAAATATCACTATGATTTAAATAAGCTTTTGTTAAAATGGCACTTTTGGTTTAAAATGTATTTTTTGATCCAAATTTTTCAATATTTTAATCAGGCTTAACTTCATTAAATTTAATTTTCATTAAATTATTTTCATGAAGAAAGGAATTTTACAACATGAAAATTAATTAAAATTGTCATTGATAATCTTTCATTCTTGACCGTGGCCGGGGCTCGAACCGCGGCCGGCAGGTTACCATGACATGTTTCGATCGCAACCACTCGATCTCCTCAGATGGATTTGCCGTTTTACACTCGCAGCCATCGACGACTGCTGACATCAATAGTCAAACATCAATCCTTAAACCAAATTGTATTTTAACCTTTGGCAGATCGAATTTTTTGTTTAACCCTCCGATGAGTGACAGTTCTGAACTTCACGGCCGTGTGAAAAGGTCCCTACGGACCTTTTTTGTAAATCATTTTTTTTTTCATATAAAAATTTTTTTTTTGATTTTTGGTTTTTTGTTTTTATTGTTTATAACTAAATTCTACACACAAAACTTTATTGCTTTCAAGGAAAGGCACAATATTCTAGTTTCATACTACTAGCAATAAACCAGTTCTTAGAATTTTTTGTTCTCACTATTTTGTTCTTAGTATTTTTTGTTCTTAGAATTTTTTCTTAGAATTTTTTGTTTTTATCATCATCCCTAATGTCTTTGAGTTTAGGTCTTTGTGTTCAGAACAAGTAAATTATGTGTTGAAACAATAAAAAAATTATAATGATGGCAAAAAACATGCATTTATTAGTGAAATTCAGTACAAGGTCCATACGGACTTATTCACACGTCCGCGTACTATTATCATTAAAACCTCAATAACTCCTTATGATCCGATCGGCTTGATTTTTTTTTCCAAAAGATGCGCAACAAAATACTCTTGGAATACAGAGTAATACAGAGGGGGGTTGTAGTGTCCGAAGTAGGAGTAATTTCAGTTTGAAAAGGCATAAAGGTCCCTAGGGACCTTCTCACTCATCGGAGGGTTAAAAGGTATTTTTTGTATAAAAAGAAATTTTTGTTTATAATGTCCTCTTTGTTTAAAAAGTAATTTTTTTAATAAACTCCTTTTTATAAAAAGGTACTTTTTGCATTAAAACTAGTTTTTATTTTAAAGAATCTTTTTGTTTAAAAGGTACCTTATAATTTATAGGTACTTTTTGATTATAATAATAAATTTGTTATAAGGGAATTTGTTTAAAAGGTATTCTTTGTTTAAAGGGAACTTTATGTAAATAAGATAATATTTGTAAAAAGGTACATTTTGTAATAATGTAATATTTGTTAAAAAGGTACTTTTGCTTAAAAGGTACTGTTTGTTGGAAAGGTAATTTGGGTTTAAAATGTACTTTTTGTTTTAAAGGTACTTTTTGTTTAAATGGTACTTTTTGTTTAAAAGGTACTTTTTGCTTAAAAAGTTCTTATTGTTTATAAGGAACATTTGGTTTTAAAAGTCCTTTCGGTTCAAATCGCTGCTTTTGTTTAAAAGGGACTTTTTTGTAAAATGTAGTTTTTGTCCTATATGTTTACAAAGGTAATTTTTGCGTATAAACAATTTTTTGTTGAAAAGGTACTTACTTTTTGTTTAGTTTTTCTTAAAAAGATAGTTTTGCTTAAAATATACATACTTCTTTTCAAAAATGATTAAATTATATTTATTATATAACATAAAGTACCTTAAACGTACTTATTATATAAAAAAGACATATTATGGAATTTTTATTTAATAAGAACGTTTTACTTTGTAACATCGAAAAGTTGTTTAAAAAAAACTATTTTAATTTGAAACATACTTTTCAATGTGCTTTTTTCCGAAAGGTTTTAAAAAACTTTTTGTTTGAAGATTTGCAATTGAAATAATATTTGCTGAGGTACTTTCTTTAAGTATCCTTTCTAAAAACACATATATTTTATTAAAGAACGGGATATTTTTTATTTATATATTTACTAGCTGTTTGGTTCCAGCGCTGCTCGGAATTTTCTAAATACAAAATTAAATAATGAAGAATATTGTTAATAACTTGACCCCAGCGCTATCTACCGGGTCAAAATTTTATCAGGAAACTTCTTTTTGTGAATTTCAGCGAAATCGTTTTTTTCGTATTTGAATATCACGACGAAAGCGCAACATATCAGGATTAAACTTTAAGAAACTTAGCTCCAGACTATACAAATTTGTTGTCCAAGTTAGATGTCAATCGGTCCAGCGGTTCTTGAGTTTTAGGAGCACATGCACTGCACAAACATTATTATATACATATGTATATAGATTTAAAATATTTTTAAAATACTATAATTTTGCTGCTGATTTTTTTAAGCAATGTGCAACTGTTTCAATGGTTAAACTGCAAAAAAATTTTGTTCTCTCCTTTTTTTTGTTAACAAATTAAACTTTGTTGCGGTCAGTTAAGTATTTTGCGACAGATATTTTTTCTTTTTTTTTTTGTATTTCAAACAAATATTAAATAGTTTTTTTTCCGGAATTAAATTTTTAATTGCGTACTTTTTTTCAGACCACAACTGAAACCTAAATGGCAAGTGGAAGGATCAAAATTAAAAATAAAGAGAATATTTTGTCTTATCCTTAACATTTGTAGCCGGAGAGAGGTTGTTTCTTGTTGTGTTTTATTTTTGTGAAGAAACAATCAACAGCTGTGAACTAAATTTATAATAACTGTTTATCCTTGAAAATGTCAGCATGTTTTTTGTAATTGTATAAGAGTTTAACAGGAATCCTTGTAGTTAGAAAAATGTGTGATGGATAAGATTATGAAATAAGTTCTGCTTTTTATTTGAAAAAAATTCAGAATTTGATAATGTCAAAAGAAAGTAACAATAATAACAGCCTGTGGAACAATTTCGAACGTTAACGTTCGCATAGAAAATAACATTTAAAACAAATTGTCGAATTTAGTTTTGCTTTTAATTGTAATTTTCCATGCGAACGTTACCGTTCGAAATCGTTGAGCTGGGGCTAAATTTGTTAATTAACTTGCGATATGGTGAACCATTTGTCGTATACCATTTCGTTATAGTTTGATTAAATTTGGCGAATATTATTATTTGCTTAAGGACGAAAGGTATAAATATTGGTCGAATTCTGAACGAGTGGGCGACGCACCCTATACGTAGACAATATACATACATACATAAAAAATGAATTCTCAATCCAAAATTAAGTTTAGTTAAAACTAGCACGACATGCATTGATTGTTAGGCGGTACGAAGTTCATTAAAAATCTGAATTTTCCTACATTGTGTTTCGTAAAGCATTATTAACACCTGAACTATCAGTAAAATTGAAAATAGTCTTATAAATATATATAAAATGAAAATTTGCAATATATTAAAAATATTAATTCTCCAATCAATAAATTAATTTTATTTTATACCAAAAAAAATCTTTAATTTGGAGATAATCAGCCATATTCATAAAAAGTTCTTATTTTAAGCTTATAGTATGTAATAACTATTAAACGCTTTTTGTCTTACAAACCTCTTATAAAAATTTGTATTCATAAACGTACATTAACAGCTTTTTTACTATTAACTGTTTGTAGCGATTTTGTGTTTAAGTATGGCAACTTTCTTTATATTTTGCTGCCATTTTATTGTTAGTGATGCATGAAACTTCTATTCGGTTCACATGATATTCTATATTTAAATTTTTTTTATAATTTTTTTTTTCATTGTAGACCTTCAAAATTATTCTTATCAAATAAAACAACATATTATTTTAGTTTCTGAACAAAATCTTGCCGAAAACTATCATAAAGTCTTTTGTTTGAACCTTTTTTTAAATATTCGATAAGAAAGTATTCGAATAAAAAGTTTGTTTACTTTTTGTTAACATCCCTATTATTATGATTTGCTTATTTAATTTTTTTTTTTAAATATTTTTGAAAAATAATTTGTTGTTTTAAACAAAAAAACAACTAGTTCCAATAATTTATTAAATAATTAAAGAGAATATCTGCATTTGCCCCTGAACATATTCATTTAAATCATATATATATTTTTTTTAAATAATTATCAATATAACTTTTAATTGGTTGTCTAAAATAAAAAAAAAATTAGAAGAATATATTTAACATGTCCATATTAATAAATAAACCCTTTTTGTCATTATTTTTCAACATATTTTACAAAAATAATATCATGAAATGCAAACACTTATCAAAATGTCATTTTATTTTTGGATTAAAGAACAGCAAATCCAACAATAAATTTTCTTACTTTATAAATGGTTTATTAAAAGTTCGTTAGACTATTTTTCGTTTATGAATACAACTTTAGCAATTTTTGCTTAAAAACAGTAAATTAATCATCAATAAGTTTTTATGAATACGGCTGAATATCTTTAATATGACAACACTGGATACTGACATCTTGTTATTTCTTCTATGCAAAATCATCTGTTGCTCTACATAAATATAGAAACATGACTGTTGCCTACTCTTGCAATGAAATATTTGGCTCCGCTGACTATTTAACTTTTTATAGTTAGTTCAGGTTCGCCTGGAAAAAGTTTTAAATAAATAATCTTCATTTAATCATTCTTATTAATAAACTGTGACTTTATGGGTTTTTTAAGCCGTTTAAAATCGCAGACATAAAATTTATTATGACCACAATTAATGCAATACTAAAGCAGACAATAAAATATGCAAAAAAATATTTGTTTTCATCATTAAATTTCCACAGAGAATAAACTGCGAATTTACTATTGTAATTTCTAGCCATATGAAATTATGACAGACCAAATTTTACTACAATTATTCCTAACGATTTGAAAGTAGCAAAGTGTTTTCCGGGAGAGGGCTTTATGTGGGGCCTATGGTAAATTATAGACCGATCTTAAAAAAATTAAGGATTTAGATATCTAGTCATATAAAACGAGTTTGTTCAAAATTTAATGCGAATGAATTCTGCGACCAATTTATTATAGTTTTTATAACAAAAATATCAATTTGTTTATGAAGTTTGTTCCACATTTGGATTCATAACTAATTTCCTACTCAAGAGATATGTAAAAGTATAAAAGTGTAAATGCAACGTGTTATGAAAATGACAATTATTTCAAAAAAAAATTCGACATCCCATACGGATTCGTGGTTTTTTGAAATTTTTCTAAACAATAATATTTTGCATTTGTTTAGGGTTGCATTCTAGTGTGATAGTGTGAATACAAACTTTAATGCTCATGGGTCCATTACGGATGACGACTGAACTGAACTGGCAACCATCAGCGAAATCAAGCAATGCTCGCTCGTGTTAAAATATAAAATTAAAAAAAAAAAATGTTGCATATTTTAACATGAGTAGCATTTCTTTATTTCGCTATTGGTAACTCAACTTCAGTTGTGTTGGTATCCGTAATCGACCCATTAATTAGATTTTTTGACAGTCAAAACACAAAATACAAGCCCGTCATTATAATTGTTATTGTTTTTTAAAAATTTTCAAACAATTATTAGATCAGGGAAGCGGTTCGTAAAATACTTAAGACTTTGTGGGATAGTGTATAACGGCCTTAAGTAGCCTTTAGGAGAGCTAGAAGCCATTTGATACCAATATTGTTTGTTTTTTTATATTAAGTTGTTTGAAGGTGAGCGTATTTTCAAAAGTTGTTTAAGTTGTTTGAAGGTGAGCGTATTTTCAAAAGACGAACACTTTCTGTTACGATCTAACGATGTGTCCATGCCAACTTTGTGCAAAGTAAAGGTCGCAATTTTGCAGAAAATTTTATGAAATTTGAAACATACATCTAAATAGCTACAAGGAAGAAGGCTTTTAAAAATGAGGAGAATGGGGTCATAATTTCACATGGCTCCTATACAAATTTCTTTTTCTGGCAAAAGAAAAATCAATCCACCCGTAGTCAAATCAATCCGGAGCGGTATTAATAGTACACAGAAAAAAATTATTTTCATATTTGAATACGAAAATCGCATATTTGATTACAAAAAATTTTGAATTTTTTGCGATGACGGTTTTTGTGGTATTGATAAAAAAGTTTGTATGTATAATTGTTAAATTTTTAGTCAACAACCCAGTTTATTGAGTCAATAAAAAAAGTTGTTGCCCAAAATAATTTTTTTCAACAAAATGTTTACTTGATTTGTTAAAATAAATTGTTGAAAATGTTGAATAAATCAAACAAAATGTTAATCGAATCTTTATTTTTTTATTCATTAATGATGATGTCATAAATTTTAAATTTTTATATTTTTATAAAAACACTAAAATTTATTATGCGCGGATAAGTAAGTTCCTATGCGCATTTCACTGGTTGCTTAGGCCAGATCATCAGGAACCCTTTTCCAAAGACTTTGGCAAAACTAAAAATATTATTCAAATAAAACTCTAAAACAAATGAGAATTATGAGCTATTTAAAAATGGACAAGAGTTGTTAAAATACTGTCTTTACTTTGATTCAAATATTTTTTTTATTGAGTATGAAGAAATATTTAATTATTTCATTATTAAATATGTTTTATTGATTGCTATTTTGCAAAGTGTAAATTTGATAAAAGTTTTCTTTGAATCAAACAAAAAGTTTGTTAACCTAAAATTTTATTTTTAACAAACTGTGTTGTTAAAAATTTTCTTGAGATATTTTTTTCTGTGTACGGTGAGTGCGAATTTTCTTTAATCGAGTACAGAAATATTGATTCAAGTACGGATTTTCAATCGCAAAATACTTAAATTATCCGAAAATGAGATTGATTTAAGTAAAACTAGGATTGAATCAATCTCAAAATGCGCTTGATTCAAGTATTATAAAGTTGATTTTATCCCGAATTAGAAAGAAAAATGATTATGATTGATTTACTTACCCGTATTACACCTTAAAGAATGATAAAACACCAACATTATTCCCGATAGGATTTTTACTTTAAAATTCTTTTGTACATATTTAACAAAAAATATTAACTAAATTGGAAGCAAGAGTTCAAATTTACTTTTTAACCCTTCGTGGTACACATGAGTCTGGACAGGCCTTTCTTAATGTGTATGGAAAGTCAAAACATGCGAAGCTGGAGGGTTAAACACACCGACAAGTTTAATCTATTTTTTTTTACTTGATTTAAGAATTTTATACTAATTTCAAGAAATTCCGGGATTGATTTTCGAAAGTAATATAATGGAAATATAAAAAACTTGATTTATCCCGAAAGTTTTTTTTTTCTGTATAAAATTAATTTGCCTCAAAAATACAAATACTTCAAATACTTTTACGCTGTCATGACAAAATTTTACGGTAGGTCCAAAACAAGCTAAAGATCTAATATAAAACCTCTTTTTAAAATCGCTTAAAGGCAAAAAATCTCATGAAGATATCTAAATAATAATTGCCACAAAGAAGTTTGACATTAATTTTAACCTCATAGCAGAATTTTGTTTTAGCGGGTCCATGAATGACCATTGGTCCCAAATAGGGCAAACTCTCGAAAATTTGTTTTTTAATAATATAGTGTAGGATATTATATAGTTTCGTGTGACCGACTATACTTTATTACTTGTGTCATTGGGTAAGGTTCCACTGGTTCCATGTTACACCATCTGCCAATGTTCCTATCTTACCTGGCTGTTGACATTCTTACCCAGCCATCCGGTTGATTTAATGAAGGAATGGATGCTATTCTAATCAATGTCTGCGAGACAGGTATAGTCCCTGAGGATTCTTAGAGCAAACAGTCTGAGTTTAAGGTCTCTGAGTGCCGGGCAGTGACAGAGAAGGTGTTCTGTTGACTCCTTCTCCTCCTTTCGCTTCTTCCTATATCATTAAATGTTTGTTCAATTTTCCATAAAACAACAGATCCAAAACAAATCCAACAGCATTTAACTGTTTATTAATTACATTCAACTAAAAATTTTTTGAGAGATAAGTTTAACAAAAAGTTTATCAATTTAGTGGTCACGCTTTTTTTGACTATTTGATAAGAGTAAACTCATACGTTATCGTGTGTGCATTTCTAATTGATTTGCAAATCAATTTTTTAAAACTTGTTAGGAAAAATTAAAAAAAAAAAAAAAAACAAAATAAAAACGTATAAAATAGTTGGAATGTTAAGATTTGATTGATATTTTTTGTGGTAAAGTTGTTTTTATATCTGTATCAGATAAATGTATCATATTTATTACTAAATTGAAATTTTATTGCTTAAATGTTTTTTAAATAGATTTATTAATTTCGGAACTGCAGATTAAAATGACGCTAGATATAATGTTAATAATAATAAAAAATTAAACATTATTATGTTTTAATTTTGTTTGTGTTAATAGCAATTAGTTTCATTTTAATTTATTATTCGTATAAATAAATTAATATTTATTTTAATGGAAAATAATTTTTTTTAATATCAATTTTAGCTCTCGTTTAATTGAAGGTTAAACTTTAAATAGTTGAGTTGACTAGTTGCAAGCAAATAAATTAATAAAAAATTTTTTAAATAAATAAAATTTATTTATATTTTTGATGATATTAATGAAACAAATAAACAATCAGAAGTGATTTATAATCTCTAATCAAACTGGTTAATTATGAGATTGTGTAGTTAAAAATTTGAGGATGGATGGCAATTAGCAAATTTGCCGACAGAAATCTTAATATTCAGTCAATTAAAAAATAGTTTTTTTCAATAGACTCAAGCTTAACTACACTGAATTAAATTGTTTAAAATAGTGTAAAATTCAAGAAAACAAGATTGATTTTTTTCCACGATAGAGCGGGGAGGCTTCCCCACAGTGACAGGTACCGCGACCAGGTCAGGTCTATTGTACCCACTCCCCTTATTTGGCCAAAAGTCCCTCCGCTTCCCATAGGAACCCAACCAGGGCCTTTGCCGATACATTACCGATTCGGGACGCACACATGTGCCAAGTGCCTCCTCCTGGCCCATGCCAGCGCCGGGCAGTCACACAGTAAATGCTCTGTCGTCTCGTCTCCGTCTAGACATAGTCTGCATTCCTGATCCTCAGCCAGGCCCATCCGATAAAGGTGGTATTTGATCGTGTGGTGACCAGTCAAATAGGCCACCAGCAGTCGCAGATCCCGTCTGCCGAGACCATTCGTCCTCATTACAATCCCGGGAGAGATAAGTCTCCTTGCCTGACGCATACCCGGAAGCGATACCCAGTATCCCCTATGTGCGTCCAGAGCCCAGTCCTCCATGACGGACTGTACCCCTGCCCAACTTAGTCCACAGAAGTCCTCGGGACCTATCATCCGCGCGTTAGAACCAGCCCTGGCCAGCTCATCAGCCATTTTGTTACCCGGGATCCCTGAGTGCCCTGGCACCCAGCAGAGCGTCAATCTGCCCCTTGTCCCCAGCTCCTGAAGCTTTCCACGGCACTCCGCCACCAGCCTCGAGGACATTCTCCAAGAAGAGAGTGCTTTAATGGCCGCTTGGCTATCAGTGGAAATCACATTACTGCCGCCAACCATTCCCCTATCCAGAATGTTGCCGCAACACACATTAATGGCGCAAATCTCGGCCTGAAAAACACTCGGCGATTCGCCCATTGCCATCGAGAGTCGTGTATTAGGTCCAAAAACCCCTGCACCCACTCCGTGCTCCGATTTTTACCCGTCAGTATACCAGTGCAATTCATGGTTTCCCTGACATGGATTCCCAACACTCCAGGACCTTTCATCCGGAAAGACTGCCCTGAACCATCTGTTGAAGACCAGTTCCGTGGTCATTATGTCTGCCTTCGTACAGACAGATAGACCCGGAGCCATGTCCATCAAGCTAGCATGCCCCTGGACCTCAGCAAGTCCCGATGTTAGCTTGATCCTAAGGAGACCGGACATAGCAGTCTTCCTTATATGGATGTGTAGTGGCAATATGCCCACTATAACCTCAAGTGCTGCCGTGGGACATGTGCGCATTACCCCCGTCAGGGCAAGACACACCATCCGCTGCAGCCTGATGCACTTCCTCACTGCAGTCTCCTGCCGAATCTTAGGCCACCATACCAATGATCCGTAAGAAATCATCGGTCTGACCATCATAAAGTATAGCCACTTTACCATACATGGACTAAAACCCCAAGTTCTCCCAAAGAAGCCCTTGCATGCCCAGAAGGCCCCTACCGCCTTCCTGAGGGTTTGATCCAGGTGCGAGTTCCAATTGAGCCGTCTATCCAGAATAATTCCCAGATATTTGACCTCATTGGAATACTCAACCTCAATTCCGTCCACTACTAGCTTCTCCAGCCTGTAGTTTTACCTCCTCGTGAACGGTATCACGACCGTCTTGTTAGGGTTGATACTCAACCCCCTTTCATGGCACAATCCAAGAACCCTATTGAGAGCACCCTGCATCACCTCCGTGATGGTACTCTCGAATTTTCCAGTCACCACTATTGCCAGGTCGTCCGCATAGCCAATGGCCCGAAGGCCATCTCCCTCGAGCTTGACCAGCAGATCATCAATCACCAGGCACCATAATAAAGGTGATAGCACCCCCCCTGTGGACAACCCTTAACAGCACTGATGCTGACACTAGTGTCATTCCAGGAGGCAGTGATTTTCCTTCCCCTCAACATAGCCCCGATCCAGTTGACCGTGAGTTCGTCTATCCGCTTCCGCGCCAGAGCATCAGTGATAGAACCGTAGCTCGTGTTGTCAAAGGCACCCTCCACGTCAAGAAATGCACACAGTGCGATCTCCCCATTACGTTGTGCCTTTTCTATCTGGCAACCAAATGGTGCAATGCCACCTCAGTCGACTTACCCTTTTGGTAAGCAAACTGCGTTCGGTGCAGTGGTGTGGAAGCCTGCAGTTTTTCCCTGATGTGCAGGTCCAGTAGCCGCTCAACAGTCTTGAGCAAGAATGAAGTAAGGCTGATAGGTCTATAGGATTTCGGCTTCTTCAGCGGCCTGTTGCCAGCTTTGGGAATAAATACAACCCTGACCGTACGCCAAGCGGTCGGAATGTATCCCCAGGTGAAGCTTGCCCTAAAAAGACCAATCAGAGGCCCTATTATCATATCAAGACTCTCCTGTAACAATACAGGGAAGATTCCGTCACCTCCTGGTGACTTGAATGGGCCGAACGAGCCAACTGCCCACCGTACCCTATCCTCATCGAAAATCCTACCGGCTAACCCATTAGCCCGGCGAGTCCCCGGGATTGCCGCCTCGACATTTGTGTGTCCAGTATCATCCACAATAGTCGAGCCCGGAAAGTGTACTTTTAGCAAGGTTTCCAAAGTCTCCCTGCGGTTTGTCGTGAAGGAACCATCTGTTCCCTCCACCAGACCCACTCCATTTGAGTGTCTCTTGGTCATTACCCTGTGGAGTCTTGCCAAGATTGATAGTCTATTAACAAATTTTCCTATAACGTTTAGGTTTATCGTGTATCACAGGCATTTGTTTCAAATTTTGTATATATATACCGAAATCTCTAAAAAATTTATTAATTTTAATGTGATTTCCAAAAGAAGATCATACGGGACTTACTGTCAATTCTACATCTATTTTAAAATTTTAGCTATCAAATATCAAAAACGGTTGCAATAAGACACTTATGGGCTGAATTTTAAAAAATTCTAACACACTTGTAAGGTTTATGTACAAAAATTCTTTATTAGGATAGGGCATATGTAACAAAAACTTAAGCACCAAATCAAGTTATAATTAAAAAGAAGACCTATAATTGGTAAACAAGTTTACATGGTGAAACAGACAAAAAACCAGCCAGCTAACTAGACGGACAGATATTTTTTTCTCGACTAAAAAGGTGCATTTGTACAAAACTAAATAAAAATTTTTGCATTCTACTTCCAATTTATGTTAGTGTTTGTAACAAAAATGTTAATTCTTTAGGAAGATTGTTCCACATTTCGTATTTTTTTTTTACTGAACCGAATGTGCTGGATTTCAATCCCAAACTGTCTAGGAGAACTAGAAATAATTTGAAATTAAGGTTGTTTTTTTATTCAAGTCCTTTGAAATAAAGAGTGATTTTCATAGACGGACAGGCCGACAGATCGACACAGTTAAATCGACTTGGAACTACTCAAGGTTCCAGAATAACATAGATGAGGGTAATGCACTAATCTTGCAGTTTCAACACACGCAATCATTTTGTAGATGTTGAGTGATGAGTTAAAAATTTGCAATCTCATTAAATAGGAGTGATGGTGATGTTAAAAAATTTTGCACTCATCAAACAAATAGTTTGATTTAAAAAAAGCAATCACATGTTTACTGTAACTTTTTTTTCTTCACTCATTTCAGTGCAACGAAAAATTTTGCACTAAATCTTAAATCGAAAAATTCTTTTTTCAAGATTAAACCCAAGAATTTTTCTGTTATTGACAAAATTTAATTTTGTTTCATTTCCTTTCTTATGCATATCAAAAAAACCATGCACAAAAAAATAAAATTTTTTTAATTTTATTAAAATTTTGCACTATTTGCATTGAGTGTAAATTTTATATATTCAATCACAGTTAGTGAGAATAGAAAAATTTGCAATACCCCACCATTTTTTTTTGCTAGTGAAAAAAGCAATCATTACTAAGGGGCCAAATACTCTTGTCAAATGATTTTCCAGCAGGCGAATTCACTCGTTTGCTGGACGTAATATTCGCCGTCATATCTAAATTTTTGATTTTCCATCCAGCATCGTCGGTGTGACACATACAAACACATTTTCACTAATACTACCACAATGCTTGATGGGTATTTTGATCAGTGTATTTGGGTTTTTAAGCTGGTAAAAAATAGTGTAAACTATTTTTTTTAAGTTTTATTTAGTGAATGCAATGTTGTCTTAAATATACATACATACTTTATTGGGTCTTAGATGAACGTTTAAAAATGTTCACACGATAGAACAAACTTAGTAAACCCTTATAAACCACTAGTGGTAGAGGGTTTAAAAAAAATAAAACAAGTAAGAGTTCTATATTCGGCTTTGCCGAATCTTTTATACCCTTCACTATACTGAAATAAAAACACAAACTTATATAAATATAAGTATATGGGGCATTCCACGACAAATGGCTTATACAAATTGTTTGTTTGATTTCCCTAATTTGGTTATATTTTTTGGTACACTTCAAAAGGGCCTTCCTTGTAAGTTTTGATATTTTTTTTATTAATCCTTTAAAGGACTCTTGTTTTATAGCCTATTCGTCGATTTTGAACGTTAACGTTCGCATAGAAAATTACATTTAAAACAAAAACAAATTTTCGCTTACTTTTTTAAGATAAAAAGCTGATTTCACTAATTTTTTATTAGCTTTATAACTTATTATATGTATTTATAAGTCATTATTACACTTAAAGAATATTCTTCACAGAAAAATTACATAAAAAGTCAACCTATGCAACCCTTCACTGGATTAATGAATAATGTAACATTAGCTCCCGTTAAAGAACTGTTTCATAAAATCGATGAAAATTTTGCATTATTTTAGTGTAAGAAAATTTTATTAATAAAACATTTCATTAACATAATGATAGAGTCAAACGTTCAAAGAAATTTTTTTTTATTATTTCAATATAAATATTTTTATATTTGAATGAAATTTTTAATTTATTTAATGACATAAATTGATTAAATTAATGTTTAAGTTTGGGAATTTTTATGACAATCTTTTAATAACTATAATATTTATTTTATTAATTTCAGCCCTTTTTCAATGTGCGTTTTGAGTTGTGAGTTTTTTTTTCTATTCCGGTATCAAATCATCAAGTTATATTAATTTAATTTCGTTTTTATATTTCTGTTATATCATGTTATGTTCTACTTTCATAAGCTTACCTTTTAGTAAATTGCAGGGTTTGAAAAACTGCAGTCGAAACCAAAAACTGCCGAACAAAAAACGAAAATTTGTGCACAATTTTTCGCTTTCTGAGTTGGTTTGACATCGACTGTTTACATTTAATGAATCAGAAGAAAAAGCAACAGTATTTTTTTGGCCAATGACAAATGAAGAAGTGTTAGAAATGGCAGTTTTTCTACTTCGACTTCAGTTTTGTAATCGCTGGTAAATTGTGTTTAATTAATTTTCCAGCCCGCGAAGACCTTCATCTATCTTCTTTCCATTTTACTGGCTTGTAGTACTACGTTAATTTTGTGTATTTAAATTAACAATTAAAGAAAAAAGAATGTGAGAATTTTTTGCTCTTGTTTTTTATTTCTCGTTGCTTGTTTTTGAACCTATTGCTAACATTTAGATAAAATCAGTATTTCGTTATCGCAATGAATTTTTTTCATTGATGTTATGAAACATTAAAATTTACAATTTTTTCATATATTTATATATATAAATATTTGAATATTTTAATTAATAATTCATTTTTATCTTAAAAAACCTTTTAAAATAATGTATAACAATAAGTTGAATTTTTCTTTTATAAGAAATTTTAGGTTTTCATTAATATAATGAAAAATTTTAACGAAATTACGAAACTCAATTTCGCAGTGTTATATATATTTGCTATATTATATTTGTAAAATTTTATTCCAGTAATGAAATTTTTCATTAGATAAAGAAAACAATTTAAATAAATTCTTTCATTAGATTTATGAAACATAATTCTTTCAGTGTAAAATAAATAAAGTAAAAAGAAATAATTTTTTAGTGCAATAAATTTTTGAAAAGTCTTTCAAAATTGTTTATTTTTTGGACTTTTCATAACTGCTTACTTTTTAGATGCATGTAGGTATAAAAAAATTCCTTACTTTTCAAGAACCATTTAGTAAAATATGAATGCGTTCATTTTGGGATATCCGTAGTTAAGTTCATTGGTTTTTTGAGTAGAATTGTAAGAGCTCTTTTGATTTTTTTCTGATTACTCAAAACATTACTTTGTAGGCAAAGTTTTTACTGGGTTTTGTAAAAATTAAAAACGGAATTGCAAACTTAACATCTTTGGTGAAGTGTGTTATTGTGTGAACGAAATTAAAATATTCCATCCCTAATTTGCTTTTTGTGCTGTTGTTAAACACATCTCTGATACAATCAATGTCTTATGTGCTGTTTTCACAACAAAAGTGACTGAACGTGTAGAAAAGTTTATATGGAAAACACTCAAAAAACTGAGTGCTTTTCATATAAATTTTACTACACGTTCAGTCACTTGTGTTGTGAAAACAGCACATTATTGTTTATAAAAATTACTTAAAATGCATAAGTCTTATGGAGCGTTAAATAAGTCTACTTGAAGGATATTATAGATCATGCTACGCCCATCATAACTGGGGGTGACTGGGCTCGTGCTGGGCAACACTATACAGTTCACCAGACAAAGAATGACATGGCGGTCGGTCGATAATCTACATATATTTTTAAAAAATACAACGAAATACTTGCGAATGTATTTAGCTCGTCAGTGTACATAAATAGTTAATAAAACTTGTTTAATTTCTAAATTACAATTGACACTTTCTGATTTACAATTGAAGCTTTCTGAATTACAATTGACGCTTTCTGCATTATAACTGACGCCTTATGAATTACAAATAGAAATATGTAGAGTGCTATAGTGTGAAACACCCTTAACCCAGCAAAAAATGTTTCAGATTTGGAAGCAATAAACACGTATATTGCATCCCAGGCGCTTCCTTTTTTGCTTCTAAGAATTACTGCCTTACTCTCCTGCTGTAAGATAAGGTATAAAATCCTACAATTCTTAAATGCGGTGTGAAATACTTGAAGAGAATTGCTGTTTATTCGTTTTTTAAGCTTACATTTTCTACTGCTTTATTTATTCTTTTGATAAAAAATAAAAAATGTTAACATATTTTATTTTTCGAATTTATTCTATGAGCTAAATTTCAGTTATGTATTTTATAAAGCTTTTTTGTAATAGTTATGTTCCTTAAATTTTTAGGAATTTTATACACCACCAGACTATTATATTATATTTTCTTGTTACATTTTACCTTAGCTATCCTTTGGATAGCAATGAAGTATATTGTATGTACAGAAAAATTTACAATTATTAGACACCAGCAGAATGTAATGCATTTTCTGGCCCGCTACGGCCTTCGTCAGCATTCTTTGTGTCACACTGGATAGTGATACTTTATGAATTTAATGTATTTAACTCAAAAATTTTAACAAATAGAAACTGAGAATTATTTCCTTTCGTAGGTTACTTTATATTATATTCAACATATTTTATTTTTCGAATTTATTCTATGAGCTAAATTTCAGTTATGTATTTTAGA
This sequence comes from Pollenia griseotomentosa, assembly GCA_963931875.1. Taxonomy (NCBI): domain Eukaryota; kingdom Metazoa; phylum Arthropoda; class Insecta; order Diptera; family Polleniidae; genus Pollenia; species Pollenia griseotomentosa. Next base: position 204,517,532 of record OZ007560.1, read on the forward strand.
TATCCAAAGGATAGCTAAGGTAAAATGTAACAAGAAATTACAATATAATAGTCTAGTGGTGTATAAAAGTCATTCCTAAAAATTTAAGGAATAGAACTATTACAAAAAAGCTTTATAAAATACATAACTGAAATTTAGCTCATAGAATAAATTCGAAAAATAAAATATGTTGAATATAATATAAAGTAACCTACGAAAGGAAATAATTCCCAGTTTCTATTTGTTAAAAAATGTTAACATAATTTTACAAAAATCATACATAATTATTTTATAACTACAATCCTTTTATTAAAAAAAATATTTTATATTTATAAAAAAAATTTAAGCGGTGAAATAAAAATTTTTTTAAAGCGTGAAATAAGCGTTCTTCAGATTTCTAGAGCTGAGCTTCTCAGCGAGCAAGCAAATATCATGTAATATTTTATAGAAGTGTAAGCGCTTCACTCCGAATTCTCTCTTACATTACTTCTTTCGAGGAAGCATCAGTTTTTGCTGGGAATTAACATTCAACAGTTTATCAAAAATTGTAACTTTTCTTCTGCGTATCTTTTTTATACCTTCATTCAGATTTTTGTTGTAGCCAACTGATCAATTTTATTTTTAAAATAAATAACTAAAAAAGTAAGTATTCAATTAAAATCAAAATGCCAAAATATTTTTATATATGTACTTTTTTATAAATATTCATGTATGTTATTTTTTTTTGCAGTGAAATTAAATATTTATTTTAATTGCAATCAACATGTGTAAAAGTTTTTAACTAAACGCCAGAGATTAACAGATTGTATAGACGAATATATTTAAATTTTTTTTTGTTTGTTTTAAAAATAAACAACTTTTTCTTTCAACACCAAGAATTGAAAAAATATTTTACATAAAAATGTGAAACAAATCCGATAAATCTTTTTTTTTTTTGGTAAAAATGTATTTCCACATTTCAAACAATTTCAATTTTTGGCCTCCCAACTGTTTGTATGTTTTGCATTTATTTAGTATTTAAATCTTTCGTTTCATATAATCCGATATGTGTGTTTATAATAAAATAAATAAAGAAAACAAGTGGTTTAAAAGTGATTATTAGGGACGTTCATCTTTTTTAGAAATATTGCTTTATGTAAAAGATAACTTTTATGTAATTTTTTCTAAAAACCTTTAGAAAATTTAGTTTTTTAAAAATTTGTATATAAAATTTTTGTTGAAATATTATAATTTTCGATGCCCTAATGTAAAAATATAAGCTTATTTGAATTAAGCAAATTAACATACAACTAAATAAATAAATGAATGCATTTTTGCCAAAATCTGGTTTTTGGTTGATTTATTGTCTGGATGCTCAGTTGGTTGGCAAATATGGATCAACTGGAAAAATCAATCATGAAAAAATAAATAAGATTTACAGTCGTCGGCATATATATTTTGACAAAGTATAGTAAAGAATTGTTTTATTGTTTTTAAATATTGAAATTCCTAAAACGGCACAGTTATCATGATATTTTCTTTACACTAATTCTTAAGTATACGTATGCAAAATATTTTGTAAAAATCTTTACCCATTTTCATTCTGAAGGGAGAAATGCAATTTGGTACAAGAATTTGTAACGGCATAATTATTTAGACATTCTATAATTTCATCTCATTTTGTTTTTTTGTGTTCAGCTTTAATACAAAGCGGTCGTTGTTGAGTATTAAGTATTAACAGTCGATGAAAGGTAAATAAAACAATTCTATTACTATTGTGTAAATATGGGAAAAATATCGGAGTTAACTAACAATACAAGCCGTTTGTTATCAAATAAATAAATGTAAAGAAACAGAATCCGTCATTAATTTGCGTCGAACAGGAAGAAAACGTAAAACAACGGCAGTGGAAGATCGACAAATTATTAGAAAATTTAAATCTAATCCAGGTTTGACACCCAAAGCCGCTGCGTTGGAATGGAATTCGCACTCTGATAGTCATTTAAGCGAAAGAACAGTTTGACAACGTCTAAAAGAAGCCAACATTATTAATACATATATAGCAAGATCAATTCCATGTATAGCCCCAAGGAACCAAATTTAAAGGTTCGAATGCGCCAACAGATACGTGCCAAAGCGTCTTATGGACCGACAAAAGTACTTTCGAGTATCATTCGTCAAAGAAAAAAGTTTTTGTTAGACTAGACCAAAAAACTCGAAAAAGAATCGCACCTGTTGTCGAAAAAGTTATTCATGCATAGCATATAAAGGCTTGGGAGACTTGATTTCCATCGTCGGTTCGATGAACCAAAACCAATATTTGAAAATTTTAAATGAACACGCATTTCCTTCTGGAGATAGGTTGATTGGACCGTCATTTATTTTCCAACAGGACAATGCGCCTTGCCACAAGAGTAAAATGATTAAGACATTTTTGACAGAAAATTGCATTGAAACTTTGGATTGGCCACCCCAAAGTCCGGATTTGAATGTGATTGAGAATGTTTGGTCATATATAAAGCGCTAAAGAACCGCAGATCTGACAAGAACCAGGGAAGGAACAATTTCAGAGGTTAAATCTTTGTGGGAGGACATACCAAAAACTTGATCGATTCAGTTCCTAAAAGACTCCGGAAAGTCATTGCCGCTAAAGGAGGATACACGTTGGAATAACATATCGACCTCTTTGCGCGAAATTATCGTATATGCCAATTTTTTTGAAATTGAGTTTTTGATGGAATCTTGTTCTTTATTCAAAGAGACGTCACCTGACAAAATATTGTAGGCGAAATCCATTTCGTTGCTCCAAAAATTGATTGTATATTTTCATTTTGATATTGCAAGCGAATGCAGAGGAAAGTATAAAAATGGCTGTCCAGTAAAATTTGGTTTTTGTAACATACGATAATTTCGCGCAAAGGGGTCGATATTTTCGTTTAAAGAGTTAAAATACTATATGTCAAAATACTTATGCCACCCTATAAATTTTTAAATTAGTTGCATAGAAAGCAAATTTAATTTAAGATGTTATGATTTTATGTTTTTTAGTTATTAAATAAATGCTACTTTCATTTAAAAAAAATTTGGAAATCTAAAAAAATTCAAAATGGTAAAATTTCTCAGGTGCCAAAAAAATATGCCGACCACTGTATGTGTCATTGATAAGAAAACAGTTCATCAATTTTTAAATTTAAGAAACTGCTAAGTCAGATAATGGCTGAATGGAACACGATGATGAGAAAAAATATTGTTTATTTTTCTAAAGGATTTTTTTATCAAAGTATTGGGCTTATAAGTTTAAAATATAAAGCGTATCTTAAACAGCTGGTTTGCGCCTTTAATAACTTATATAAAGTTTTATGAGGCCTGTATTCAAAAAAATTTTAAGTTTACAAAACAAATATTGTATAAAAATTTGACTTAAAAAGGCTTGTTAAATGTAAAAGTGGAAGCAATACTTTTTTTTGCGCTGCACAATTTTGTTCCATTAAAACATTATTTAAAGGAAATTTGTCCTTCAATTTTCAATTCGAAAAAGGTGCAGGTGAAGCACATCTTGCTTGTGTATTATGATTCATCGATTTCATTGTGCAAGAGATGGTTTGCGCGGCTAGTGGTAATGAAGGCAAAAAGAGTCCAGATCAGCCTTAAAAGTTTGAAGAGGATGAAAAGAAGATATAACTCCATGAAGATTGTTATCAAGCTCAAGAAAAAGAGAAGAAATTGGGGCGTACGAGTAAAAGCCACGAGATGACGACTCAATACCAGGTCTGACTATTTATACCGCGAATGGATCGATTATGTATAGCAAACGAACTTAAGTTGAGTTGGCAGTTGCCAAAAAAATTTATTCTAGAGATGGCAACTAATATAAGTTTCAGTTGCCAAAAAATAAAGATTAAGGTAACCGGAAAGTTTCGGCTGATGGGCAGATTTTTTAAATAAAAAGGCGCCAGAAATTTTATTTCATACGTATTTTTTATTTTGGTTAACAAAATGGACAAACTGCCCACCTAACGAATATTTGACTTACTGGTTCAACAAATAGAATTAAGTCCACGTACTTACTAATAACTCTTTACAATCGAGATACCGATGAGTGAGTGTACAATTTTTATAGTCTATCCTAAATAAGACCAAAAATTAGCAAACTTTTTTTTTGCAAATTATTTTAAAATTTATTTGAAAACAATAATCATAATAATTGGTTTCTATGCACAAAATCACAAAGTCTTACAAAATTATTGAGATTGGAAAATGTGTTTGCAATTACTGAATGTTTGTTATTTTCTGGTTTAACAAGTCATTTAGTCCGTCAAACAGTCAGTCAAATTAAAAATACATTTAAATATTGCAAAAATACAATTTCATAGATATTTTAAATAAAATTTTTTATTTGATTTGAATTGACAGCAAGGAAAAAAAAAACATAAAAACCAATTGATGATCAATGATTATTGGCCAGAGTATAATTTATAAAAGACCCGTGGAAACGCTCGTCTATTGCAATTTACCTGTTTAAGTTTGAAGTGTTTGCAGTTTTTATTGCTTATTTAATTAAGTTTTTGTTCGTTGCAACAAAATCATTTATTTACTAATGAACTTGACCTGCATCTCTACATGAACATAGTATTTATGAAATAAATTTAATTATCTGTTTTTTTTTTTTTTTTTTTTTTTTTTTTGTTAAAAATAAAAAATGTGTATGAAAAAAGGAAAAAAAATGAGTTTATATTTTTTTGCAACTTTTTTTTCGTGGTGGTTTATGTAAAATGTCATCTTTAATTTGGATGGATGGCTGTGTTAAAAAAGCAGCTCTGGGTAATTTAATGGTTTGTTTATCTTTAAGTAAACATTTTTAACACCATTTAATTAGAAAATCTCATTAGAATGTGTAAAAATTTGTTGTCTAGTGCAGTAAAGTGTTTGTGTGTGTTTAAGTGCTTCCAAAATGTTTGGTCGAAAAAAAGGTTATTTTTAGCACAACAAATTTTATATAATACATACTTTACTACAGAAAAGGGAAGTATGCTTAGTATGTTATTTCTATTTTTTTTTTAAGAATTTTGGATAAATACTTACGGCCAATTTTACTAAGTTCAGTTTAAATTAACTATTACTTTAACTTCCAGTTAACAATATGACTTTGAACTGAACTTGGAGAAATTTACCGTAAGTGAAAGAATTATAAAAAAAGACAATACAAACAATATACAAATTACATACAAATATCCCTGTGGAAAAAGAGTTTTACGACGCATCTCGGCCACGTATGAATGTAATACCTCTCTTTTCGTGGAGGTATTATATTAGTATTACCTACGAGAGAGCAATAATTTCGGTTGGATCTATAATGAGTTTCCTTATAAGATTTTGTCTATAAGTTCCAAAGGCGGGGCAGTTACAGAGCAGATGCTCAGCTATCTCATCATTCATCTACATTGTATAAAGTGACGGTATTTGAGACCACAGTGCCCAAAGAATAGGACGGGCAGTAGGTTCCTTTAGTTTACTTTTCAAGCAGAAGTATTTTACGTAACTAACTACTAGATAATGTGATAAATCTTTGAGTTTGTCTAATCTTAGAAAATTTGTTCATTGCTAAGCAATCTAACCATCTAACATAGAGTTGGGTGCTCGTTCTAAATGTAAAGCATTTAGAACGATTATAGCCCTAGTTCACAATATGAAAGTTTTCTTTCAGAAAGTCTCAGCTTTTTGATTAGAGGGAAGAGAAGAATAGCATGTTCTACTCCTCTCTCATCAATAAACCTAGATATTCTGAAAGGAATGAATCAAGTGTGAACCCATCCTTTTCAGATTTTATAAATAGTTGTCTTCATTAGGGATTGCTGTTCGGTTTTAGCCGAAATCGAAACCGCGGATTTAATGCCTAAAAACCAAAAACCGACCAAAAAACCTCGGTTTTAGCTTTTACTTAAAATGTATATTTATGCTAAACAAAATTGCAAATTATACATAATACTCGTACTTCATGCAATAAAACTTTAAATATAACAGTTTGGAACAATGGCAAGGTATCTCAAAATTCTTTAAATTTAAAATAAGTACTTAGAAGAAAAAATGTTGAAAATTGGGAAAATGAAAATTGGGAATTTAGCACGTCATACGGAAATCGTATTAATGATAAATTTTGTATTCCCGTAAATAACTTTGAAAAAATGTTTCTTTTTTAATAAAAGTACCTGAGTTGAAACAAATAAAAAATTGTATTGCATACAAAAAAATATTTATGTACGGATATACTTTTACTTGGATATTTTAAAAACCAAAAACCAAACCGAAACCGACCGGTTTAAAACATTTTAAAACCGAAACCGCGGTTTCAGATTTTTACGATTTTTAGCAAACGGCAGTCTACATGGTCACTGTAATAATTTTTAATTTGTAATATTGCAGTGCGTAGTATGATTGCTCGTTACCATACCCCAGTGTTTTTATTGTACAAATGTGTGATTTTTTTTAAAACATTATTCTGGGAACACAAAAAACTTCTGGCAGCACTAGCGTAAGTTGTCAAAAATTTGTATTTGTTTACAATTATACACAAGCATATTAAAATAAATTTATAATACGTAAATAAGAATGTCCACCAAAACCACACGCAAAGAAAAAACATGGTTGTGGTAAATATATTCTAAGAGCAACATATTATGATAACATTCATGATTGCAGTCATCAAATTTGAATCATATTATGACCAAATATATTTGTAATATTACATCATAATATTTTTCCCTCAATCATATTATTATCCTGTTATTCATAAGAAGTAATCATATTTTTATTATGGTAATCATAATAAGTTCAGAAGTAATTATAATATGATACAGTACCACTTTCGCAAAAATAAAATATATATTTTTAATTTTTTTCATTGATTTTTAATTTTGTGGCACTTTACAATTTTTTTTTCATCTAAATACAATTTTTTTATTTTTTTAATTTCTTTTAACTTGTTTTTTAACAAATAATGAAAAATTATTTTACAAATGGCGCTAACAAAATATTATTAGAGTAAAAATGTTGATTGCATCTTAAACATATTATGATAAATGTATACAAAGTTATCATGTTATGGCTATTAAGTATCATGATATGGTTGTGAGTAATATAGTATGTTTTAAAAGTTATCATTATTTAGTTAGAAAAATTATTATTTTTTAATCAACAATATTCATATTTATAATTGCGATAAACATTGAAATGTTTACAGTAACTATAATATTGCTGATATTAAATAAAAATACAAATTTTTTGTGTACGACAACAATGCATGCCGTAACCATGCCCAATCATATTTTTTTCTGCGTGCAGTGAAACAGAAAAACAAGTTAAATTTATACGTTTCATTAATAAACAACAATATGGCGCTAAATGTGTCAAATGTCATTCTTTCCATTTGTTTGCAACTAAGTTATTTTGCATATTTCTTTTTACTCAAAGTTTTGTTTTAGTGCACATGAAGAAAAATTAGGCAAATTGTAAATAACGGGTGATTTTTAACCATTCGAGTTTTGAAAATATTGAAACACAGAAAATTTGCAAAACTGAATAAAATATTTATTTGGGGCGATCAAAAAATACCTACCAGATTATTGTTTCATGGAGATGTTTCCTCAGCTTCGCGGTAGGTTATATACTTTTACCAGTATTTTGACAGGTATATCACCAATGGCAGCTGTAGTGTTGCTTTGCAGGGCTAAACCCTGTACACGAGACAAAAATTAGTCTAGTAGGGGTCAAATCGCATGATTTGGTCTGTCCCAAAACTTGAGGTTAATGGTGTTTTCTCTTCTACAAGAAATGTGACATTTTATTTAAAAAAACTCATCCTTTTCGGGAGCAAAATTTTTAAGACACAGACACTAAATTGCATTTTTTTAGAAAAGAAAACACGATAATTTTCCACCATAAAATGGACATAATTTACGAAAAACATTTTTCACACAAAACGAATTTTTAAAATAAAATTCAATGATTTCGAGCGCTTTTTCTTTCTTAATTTAAATAATTTTTTTGGCGTAAAAAAGCCAACAAAGTATTTTTGTCACATTTGCATCTTCTGCACAGTTTTAATGACCACCGTAAAAAATTCTAATACACAATTTGTTAAGGTGATTAAATTATTGGTTCTAAGAATCTACCTAAATATTTAAAAACGTACACGTTTTCATTGAGTTTGTTCAATCTGCCGACAAGAGCTTTTAGTTTGTTTCTGCGTAAAAGTTCATTGCTTTCATTTTATTTTTTTTTCTCAATAATTATTATCGTCATTATTTTTATTGTGTAAATTTAAGTCATTTATTTCATTGTACGTTTTCTTACTCATTTTTAATGTGTTCGGTTTTTTTCCAAAAGTCTTGTTAATAATGAAAATTACGCGTGTAACTTGATGTCTTTTCCCTACAATTTTTGTTTTCTATAGAAAAAAATAAGTTGTTTCTTTTACGGCAGCCTTTTGTACGTGGCCAAGTGGTTGATTGAGTATCAAAAGTGAAATGATATTGAAATTGTATACAAAAGACTGCGGAGAAGTGGCTTCCAAGGAAATGCAAAGAATATAAGAAATAAAAAAGGTTCTTCTTCTTTTTTTATACTGAAATGCTTAAACAAATTGATTTTATGATAGATCTTTTGTTAAAGAAGCCAAATAAACTTCTTCTCAAACTGATGGTAATTATCAACACAATTTATATTGAGATGTTTTTTTCTTGATAAAATACTGCTAATAAATGACTCTGTGAAACGTGTGACTCGGAAGTTATTTTTTTTTTTATATTATTATTATATATTATATTATATATTATTGCCCAATTTCTTTTTTCTTAAATTGTGTTATTTTAAAAATATTAACTTAAATTTACTTGAATGTAGCAAGCAAATGTGAAATAAAGGCGATTTTAGGGGTATTTTAAATAAATTGCAATGCTTTAAAAAGGAAATATGAATATGGGCATTCCCAGCAAAAAGTCTCCTTTTCGTAACGTAACGCCAGCAGGCAAGTAAGCTTATATTTTGGGACCATGTTGTTCAAATGTTATCCCTTTTGTAACTAAATGTGCGTTTTACACCAAGATATAAAAATGTAAAATAATCACATAAAATTTTTTTGAGAAAAACAATTTTAATTACTTGCTGGCTTACCGTTACAAAAAGAATTCATGTCATATAAATAAAAAAAAAAAATTTACAATTTTAAACACGATACGTGATAATTATTATAATACAAGAAAAAAAAATTATATATATTAATGATTTTATTCTTTTTCTTTTGCTGTGAACTTTTTGTCGGCCGTATACTTGATTTTTTTTAATAAATATTGCGTATACTTAAATTCATATTAAATATATGAGTAGTAGTCCACTTGCAAAAACCGCTAAGTTAAAAATAATAAAAATTCTGTTCAAGCCGCCATTTTATTTGTTTTTTAAAATGCCTCTCTAAGCAATTATTAATCTCCTTAAAAACTCTGTAAATTAAGCCCGATTTCTGGTTGAATATTCAATACTCCTGCAAAACTCTCTATATGGTTTGGCATTTCAATTTTAAAAAAATGTTTTAATCGATTTTTTCAGAATTTTCTTTATTAATATAGCTGTGTTTGGAATTGGACTTCACAAAGGTTTGCTTTCACAGTAGCTGAGGTGGCACGCAGTATGAATACATATTAAAACATCTTTCCTAAATCATTTGTGCAAATAAAAAAAAAATTTTTAGTAAAATTCCCCAAAAAATGAATATTTTTCCTAATTCACAGTATTCTTTAAACTTTTTGATTAACCGGTACAAACATTTACCAAATATTGCATACTTTGATAGAAAGTCAGTTGAATTTTCAGATAATCGAATAAAAAGATAAACAACAATCTGACAATTTTCTTTTTATACCCTCCACCACAATTAGTTGTGAAGAGGGTATACTAAGTTTGTCATTCCGTGTGAAACTTTTTTATTATTCATCTCAGACCCCATAAAGTATATATATTCTGGCTGCTTGAGTAATTCTAAGTCGATTTAGCCATTTAGCCATAAATGATGCAAAAATGCACGGAATGACATAAGATTTTGCACAAGTCCGTTTTATTCGACTAGAAATGACACTATAAAATTTCGCGAAGGTCGGTCCATAATTTACCCTAAGCCCCATATAAACACTACTCCCGGAAAACAGTTTAGTACAACATTTAACAAATTTTGGCTCGTCACAATTTTATAGGACTATAAATGATACTGTGAAATTTCGTGAAGATCGGTACATAATTTACCCTAGGCCCCATATATGACCTACTCCCGGAAAACAGTTTAGTCTCCTTAAACCATAATTAACAACAAATCGTCACAGTTTAAGATAATAATAATAAAAAGACATCATACGGATATTACTCCTTAAACATTCGAACTGTCGGTGGAGGGTATCAAAGATTCGGCACAGCCGAATATAGCACTCTAACTTGTTTTTATTAAATAAAAATAACAAATACACATAAAGAAAAAACATGTTTTAATATGGTCAGCTCCACCAAAACTATTTTTAAAGAAATTTTTTTACAAATTATGATTAGTTGAACCACATTATTGTCAACTTAAACCATATAATGGTTAAAATGGTCCTCCATCAAGAAGCTACAACCATATTATGGTTGCCTCTAAACATGTTTTGGATTAAAATAACAATAATTTGTATTTAATTTAACAATAGTATTTTTCTCTTTTCCAAGAGCAACATAATATGGTTGAAAACCAATCATGTTATTATAAGTGTTATATATATATATTTAAGTTATTACTAACCATAACATGTCATGAGGCAACCATATTATGGTTGTGGCTTCTCGATGAAGGTCTAATTTAACAATAATATGGTTGTCGGTGGCAATAAGATGGTCAAATTAAACATAATATGTTTAAAATTGTCGTTAAAAATAGTTTCTTTAACCAAAATGAAACTATGCTGACTCAACTCTAACTTTAGTTCTGCTTTTGCCCTCTACTCTAGCCCTATCTCTACTAAAGCTCTACTCTACCTCTACTCACTTTCTTCTATGCCTATACTCTAATTGTACTCCAAGTTTACTCTTACTTTACTCTTAATGTATTATCTAATCAACTCTTTTTTTATGGATATTTTTTCAGCCATATTTTTAATTTTCCTATTAGGTGTTAATTAATTTTCTTGCCTGTGACGACCTTCATTAACATTCTTTCTGTTTTACAGGCTTATACTACTACGTAAATTAATGTATTTTATTAAATATTTATCTATGTTTTATACCAATGGGCGAGAAAATGGACCGAGTAAAACTACTTCAAGGCTTTCTGCGGCAACCCCTTTGCAGACGAAAAATGTTTACTTGATTTTGAAGTGATTAACAAGCAATATACTTATATTACACTCACAATATTCTGTACGTAAAATAAACTGAAATTGTAATACAAAATAAATGAAAATTCAGTTAAAAACCGGTCTACTAAATTTTTTGTTTAACGAAAAGTTCATTTAATTTTTATTGTCAAAAATTCAACCCCATATTTCGTAAAAACAAATAAATTTTTATTTATTTTATATAATTTAACTGTCAAAAAATAACTAATTATTCCGTAAAAACAAAGGACTATTCAGTTATTTTATATAAATAAGGTATCAAGAAATTAACTACATATTCCGTAAAAACAAAGGAATGTCCAGTTTTTTCTATGTAATTTAGTAATTTTATATGATACAGGTTTTATTCGTTTACTCCACAAAAAATTTTCTAAAAAATACCAGACACCTGTTCGCATGTTTTTCTAATGAGAGAGAGAGAAAATATTATTATTTACTTACCCTCGTTTCATACGTTTGTTTTACTTTTGTTGTACTGACCACATTGTTTACAGAAGAACTCTAAATTTTAAGACACCAACAGCATCACCGATATGGCTTCGCAATTATTTTACTTTAAAAATTTGATGTATTTAACTAAATTATTTTAACAAATAGAAACTGGGAATTGTTTTAAACAAAACAAGCAAATCGTTTTTTATAGATAAGTAAAAAATTTATTTTCGTTAGTTAAATTATATAAAATAACTGAGTGGTCCTTTGATTTTACGGAATGTTCAGTTAATTTTTTGACAGTTAATTTACATGAAATAACTGAATATTCCTTTGTTTTTTACGGAATTCGCTGTTGAATTTTTGACAGTAAAAATTAAATGAACTTTTATTTAATTTTACATAAAGAAGAATTTAACTTAATCAACGGACAATATAAAATTCAACTGTAAATCCGTATTTATATGCACTTAGTTTTTTGAGTAAATGTTAGAATCAGTTAAAAATAAATTGGCTTGGAATTTTAAATGTTTTTTTATTTAGAAATGACTGAACGGAATACTTCTTAAATAAATTACAGTCCGTTACTGTGATAATATTGTGAGTGTACAATTATCTTTTACATAATTATTCCCCTCAGTGTACTTAGTCACCAACACATATCGATTATTTTCAACATTAAAACTTTATTACAGACTATTTATCCTGGCATAAACTTATATGCTAAACACAACAAACATGTACAATTTCAGCAGTCATGTCATAGCAACAAGTAAAATATTTGTTAAAGTAGAAAAATAAAAAACATTTTGAACCACCCCCTTGATACTTAAAGAACACCAGCAAAAATAAACTCTGTTTTAAAAATAGGAATGAGTGTGTGTGTGTGCTGCATACCCAGCGGGAAAACTCAGAAGACCTTCTTACTTCAGGCCTTTTTAAAGGCCTGCTTAAAAGATTTTTTGATTCAATTACTATTCTTATCTAACTGCTAAAGAAGGCCTCATAGAAGGCCTCGGCTCTTTCGTATAAAAGATAAGATACACCTTCCACACTCGCTTCTATGAGAAGGGAGTAGAAAAGGAGTAACATTTTTTGTATTGGTTTTTTGCACAAGCAAAAGCAAAATCAATTTTTTTTGGTCCCGTTGCCCTTCTTATGTATCTGCTGAAGAAGCGAGAGCGGAAGGCCTTCTCCGCAATGACAACGTGTGTAAAAAAGATATGAGTATGGAATGGAGCAAGAAGGCCTTGTACATCCAAAAGAAGGGGTACAGAGGCCTTCTAGAAGGCCTTCCTACTCCTTCTTTTTCCCGCTGGGTATTTGCCAATGCATTCGTAAGTAAAAATTTATGATACTTGTATGAATTGTCCATACATAGATGCATTCATATTTAAAAGTTGATGTAAAAATTAATATATAATTGTTTGTATGTGTGTTTGTTAGTTTGTGCTCATTTTTTAAGGATATGAATGAGTATGCGTGTAAAACCACAATATGGAAAAATTACCACTTCAAGCAAAGTGTTGTTGCTATAACGAAAAATATAAAAAAACCACTAATACTCACAAGCTGCTCATGTATTGAGAAAAAAATATGGTTTCCTTTAAGTGTATGTGTGTGTAAGTATTTTTTTTTCTGTTATTATGTTTTTGCTAAAGACACAAATAAATACAGTGAGCAAAACTTTTGTGGAAAATGTCAACGGAAAATTTTATTTAAATTTCGACGCAAAGTAAGAAAAAATAATAAAAAAAAATCGAGTGTGTGCTAGAATCCAAATCCACTCGAAAGTGGATTACTTCAGCATTTTGGTGTTCTGCATTTCACATCCAAACGAATTTATCCAATTCAATCAAAAATATATCCTTACCTTAAACGCAAAAGGCCCTTACTAACCCAAAATATAAAATCGACTTTTTTTATTGATTTTAATGTATTTATGGTACATTTTTTTAATGTTTTTTATGTTATTTTCCGACAATTTTTTTTTTAATCGATTAAGCGATCACTAATTAGTTTTTGGGTTCGTTTCAAATTTTGCAATTTTTCGCGAATTTTAGCCATGTTTGCGATAAAAGCGATTTGTTCCTGTAAGTTTTCTGATTCTTATCAGCTTTAACGATAAATAATAAATACTAGACTTTGTTATGATGCCGCTGTTAGCAGATTTTTGCGAATTTCCGCTAACTTAGCAATTTTTACCGAATTTTTAACAATCCTTATAGTTTTAGGGAGTTTTAATCAATTTTATAGCTGGTTTGAAATATTAAAAATTTTCGTGAATTTTCGTTTTTATCTGAAATTTTTTTTTTTATTTTCCGACAATTTGTTTTTTTTAACCCATTTATCAATTTCAAAAAATTTTAGTGGTTGTTTTAAAGTTGGCAATTTTTCGCCATGGGAATTTTAGCCATGTTTGCGATTTGTTTCTGTGATTCTTTACAGCTTTCACGATTTTTAATATATATTAAACTTTGCTATAATGCTGCGGTTAGAAAATTAGCGATCTTTATTTCAACTAAAGTTTTTTTCGAACAAAAACTTCGAATACACAAAAACATGCGGATTTGAGAACACCAATTTATGAATTATGCGGAATTAAAAAAATGTTTCGTTTTCAATTCGAGTCGGAACCTAGAACATACCTGAATATTTTATAATTTGTTTTTGTTTTAAATGTAACATGGCTTTTACATTTGCCAGTACTGGCAAGACAGTAGCAATTCATTCAAACTTTTTCACTAATACATAAACACTTTTACAGCTATTTTGTTTTTGCATTGTTTTGCCAACTAATATGTATATGCTTACTGTCTTGCCAGTACTGTCAAATGTAAACGCTATGTAAGTTAAGCGAACGAAGTCTTCGTTCGCAATCGACGAACTGGCCATTATATTTAAATTTAAAGTCTTTTGTTTTATTAATAATTTGAAATTGGCCAGCTTAAATAAGAACGTTTTATTATATTTTACACTTGATCCTTTTTCCAAAAGTTGCAGAATTTCATATTTTTTATTGATGGTTAAAAACTTTCGGTTATTCTTAGGCATATTTGTTAAAATACAGGTATGTACGAAAAAATATTAAGTTCTAGTGATTTCTATGCGTAACCAAAGACAATTGACCTTCATTAACAAAACTCAAAATTTGTATGCTTGTATTGTTTTAATTTTTAATTCCATTGGGGGATTCCCAAAATAATAAAATAAAAAAAATCGCCAAAATTATTTTTCAGTATATAGAGCCTTTAAGCTTTGTTCTCTATCTCTTTAATAAAAAAATATAGGTGTCGACATTACTGTATAGTTCACTATGTTGGAAGTTCACATTACCGATATTTCACTATATAAAATAAACATTTTTAAAATAGTTGAATGTTCTAAAATTAAAAATTTTGTAGAAAATCTTGTTTAAGAAATTTAGGGAAACATCTGTGTATCAAAAAAAAAGTTCTAAAATATCTCTATGGACTCAAAATTTAAAAACTTTGGCGGCCGATGAAAAACGATTCCAAACCACTGTGCGACGTACATATTTTGGCGTATGCACTAGATGTGTGAATTTTTGTATACACAAATGTATTTTATTTCTGGGGACGAATTTTCACCTCCATTCTATGTTAAATTTTGTCCAAATTTCGTTTTAGTGTATCAAAACTTTTATGGTTATTGTGTTCGGCTGTTACATGTTTTTCTTTGGTTTTTACTGTCACTGTAGAATTTGTTATTGTTGATGTTTTCATGTTTTTTTGTTATTCTTATTACAACTTGTTGTACCGAAACCACAAATATTGCTGCATAAACTAAAAAGCACTTGCAGTGTATCAGTCATAAGGTTTTATTTGTTGGAAATTTGTGGTAGTTTTTCCTTAAATGTGTGTGTGTTTGTATAAGTGTTTTGCTTATTAGTGTATGTATGCTCTTATTTTCCGTATAGTGCGTGTCTAAATAAAAATTGTTACATTTTCGCTTTTTGGTTCAAATAGGGATTTTATTTCACTGTTTTATTAAAATATGCATTTTTTCCCCCTTGGCGTTACTTACATTTCTTTTTCCTTTTTTTAGGGTGTCAGTAATGCTCCGATTTTGTTGCTGCAAAAATGAAAAAAAAATAAATAAATAAAAGTATTATTTGGGTTATTATTTGTTAAATGTAAAATATTGTGCCAGTTCTTTTTTTACTTATGATGCATTGCAGTGCTTATTTTGTATTCATTTTGTGTTTTTTTGGAAAGAGGAAAAGAATGGAAACTGCATTTATTTTTAAATATTTTGTTTGACCTTAATATTTATGGCTTTTGTATAAATTATTCAGTATTTAAATCAAAGGATTGTGAAAAAAAAAATGTACGCTGTTAATTTTAAAATAATGCCATGTTTTTTTAATTTTCGGTAGATTTTAATAAAAATGGGAAAATATTTGCGAAAAATTAAAGTGACTTATTGTGAAAGACGACAATTTTGAAGAAACTAGTTAGATATTCAGCTGTGCCAATTTCTTTAATACCTTCCACAAATAATTTAGAATGAGAACATTTTTCGAACGTATTTTTGTTTTTTTTGGTTAATTTGAAATTCAAATAATTTTTTGATTTTTAACAATTTTTAGAGATTTTTTCTTTGGTTTTAAAAATTTGTTTAAATTTAAGGATTGTTTTCATATATTGTGATATAAAAAAATTGTTGTATTTAGAAAAGTTGTTAAATTTCTTTGTGGTTAAATATACAACGTATAGTAATTAGTAGCGCAACCAAAAAAGCACTAAAAAAACAGTTTTAAGCTCTTAAAAAAAGCGTTTAAAAACATGAAAATAAGCTGTTAAAACTTGAAAAATAGCAATTTTAACTTTTTATTTTCAACTTAATTCGTTTAATACGTTGTTATAGTAAATAATAAGTTGATGCAATAAATTTAAAAGAAAACTATGTCTGTTTGGAGTTAGCAAGTTCTTGTACATAGAAAAAGTTCTTCCTTCGTCTACAGATGTTTAGGGAGCATATTTAAAATTGAGTATTTGCTCTGAAGTATATTTTATACGATTGGACTCATAATTCCGCTTGCCTCCCAAAATATCACCAATATCTTTTAATACCGAAAATCCTTCATTTTTTAATGAAACTGATTTAAATTTTGAATTAACTTTGTCTCCTATATCTCCTGGAACACGGGACATTTTTCTTACGGTCCATAACTATGTTCACTAAGAAAACCAATGAAAGTTTTTTTATTTCCAATTTTGTTACAACTTGGAGTAAAACACCAAAATTTGCAGAAATTAACATTATTTGATATACAGATAAATCCTTAATAGCTAAAACTATATTAAAAAATCAAAAAAATAAGACGTTACTATACCAAAAACAGAGAGAAGGGGAACTAACAGACGTTACTTTATACAAAAACTATTTTTAAAAAGAAAAAAGACGTTACAAAGTATGATGGTAAAAGACGTTACAGACTGAGGAATTTGATCGTAAGAATACAGCTATGGAATTTTCGAGAGAAAAGAACTTAAACAAGCAAATAATAAAATAAGTTGATAAAAAGGCTTAATACTAAAAACATAAACACATACAAATTATACACAACACTATAAAAAGTACGTTACAGTACCGCTAAGACAGAGTTGCATAAAAATCAAGTAAGAAAGTATAGTCGGTCAAGCCCGATACGTATGATACCCAACACCACAGTATTAAAAAACAAGTTTCAAGAGTGTATGGCTATATGAATAGGGATCTATCTATGTTTTAAATTTCATTAAAATCGGTTAAATCTCCCCTCGTGGTCCTATTTTTTAGAAAATGCATACCTTACGTCTCCATATAAATATGGATATAAACACATATGTCTTAAATTGCATTAAAATTGGTTTGATAGTGGGCACAAAGACCCTTTTCCGGATAGCAGCTTATATGGGGCCTATGTTAAATTATGGACCGATTCGCCCTTGTGCCAATTAGACCACACGTACCAAATTTCATTAAATTATCTTTAAAATTGCGACATGTACTTTGCGCACGAGTTTAAATGGACAGCCAGCCAGCCGGACAGACATCGTTAGATCGACTCAGAAAGTGATTCTGAGTTGATCGGTATATTTAGGACCAATATTTTAAGGTATTTCTCACATCGGCACAAATGCATAATACCCTCTCCACTCTTTAGCTATATTAACATACAGAGATAATATAGGGTTTTGGGATGATATTGTTCAAGGGAAGCACAAAATATTACCGTAACGTTGAACGATTTTTTTAACTAGAGTTGTTACACAACAGAAATGGTTGATTTTTTATTGTTTATAAAAAAAGTTGCACATAAAAAAAAGAATAATAACGATTTTTGCAAAATTTTATTAAATAAGTTTTTTTTCGTATGAAAAAATTATCTTAAAATGGCAAAATAAGTAAAAAAAGACGATATCGCAAAAATAACTAAAAAAAAGCCGATGTTGCCAAAATAAGCAAAAAAAAAGCCCTAACAAATATAGCTCATTTTCTTTGTTTTTTATGATCGGAATTTGTGTTCAATAAAAATCTTTCTATCTTGTAAACCAAAAAATAAGCATTTGCTTTTTTTTTGGTTGCCCTAGTAATTAGAAATTTTGTTCTCAATTTTAAAACCCATATAACGTCAAACAAGAGAAAATAAGGAAAAAAAAAAAATAAAACAAGTGCCAAAAATCAAATAAATTAATTTAACACTACATGGGTAAATAATGAAAACTCTCCTTAATAAACATAGCTTATACTTTTACCATGGTCTTTATCCAAATTTTGATTTTTGATTTTAAATCATGCTCAAGTTCATCAGATTTAATATTTATTAAATAATTTAAATGAAGACCGGACTTTTAACCGAGTTCAATCCCCCGTTCAGTGAAGAATTAATAATAAATTTTAATTAATTTCATAAAATTTTACAATCGTTCATTAAAATAATTTCATTGTGAGCAAGAATCGAGTTTCTTTAAATAATTTGTGATCCTAAGGTTTTAGAGATTTTAGAGGTTTGCTAGTTTACGTTTTGCTAATAATCCTTGAATTTCAACCATTTTTTACAGTTTTAAGATTTAAATGTCATTGTAAAATCAATCTCAGATTGTAGTTTAGGCGGATAATTGTGTTTTTTTAAAGCCCGTTAGTTTCAACAAAGAGGTAAGGTGTTAAACAAACTGTCATTCTGAACTCACTAATTGATGTTTATAAATAGTACTCCCTGGCGAATTGGCAAACAAATTTTCATGCTACGACAACTCTACAAAATAATCCAAATTTACTACGAAAATCAGTCATCGATGTGTTGTTGAAAAATTGTGTTTATCGATGAGGCTGTTTGTGGGTTTAACAAGTTTATTGATAAACAAATTGCCTTCAGGGTATTTATACTCTAGCCCAAACGTCTAGATAGCTTTAGATTTTTCGAGCATTAACATCGATGATCTACACTTTTATTGAAGCTAAATTTTAATTGAGCTATTATACATCATAAAGCTAAAGTATACTTTAAGGCTTAAAAATTTATTGTTAATTATCTGTATCGAAATTCGAGTAAACTACAGTCGTGTTTAAGTAAAATTATGCATAACAATTTTAACATTACATATGCACTAGGCAATTCCGGACAGTGATTTTTATTCTAAAAATATGCATAATTAATCCAAAAATAATTTAAACTAATACAATCACTTACAAATACAAAATAACAAAAAAAAAAAAAATACAAAATAAATTAATAATAAATTAAATTAATTCTTAACTAAAGTTACGTGCGTAACAACATCCAGTGAAAAAAATTTGGGTTTTTTAAAGCACTTAAGAAAAAAAGCGCATAATCGAGCGAATCAATAAGAGAGCTCTTACACAGCAGTTAACGATAGATAATAAAATATACAAAAAAGCTGCTATTTAAGTGCTGACCATTAAGAAGGTTTTTAAGCGAACAATATAAAAATATATAATGGTTTACGAAAATGATTAATGAATATGTTAATTTAGTAAGCCCTTAAAAAAGCGCTTTAGGGGTGCTTTGTTTGCATGTTAAAAGAAGCGCTTATTGTCAGCAGAAAATAGTCCTCCAAACCGGGAACACCCCATACAAAAACAGGCTTCCCATCAGCAGGTTTGAAGCGATATGAGGTATGAATTCATACATAAAACCTGCACATTTTTTACTGGGTATGCTCAATTCATTTAAAATTATTTTTTAAGCAAAAATTGCTTATCAATAAATATTTATTACCATTTAAAATCAAATGAAAGCTCCCATACCTGGTTTAATTGCATGGTATCGAATAATGTGAATTTCAACTTTTATATAAGAAGAAGAAAATAAAAATCTCTTTTTTTTAATATTACAAAATTTTCGAGCTTAAGGGGTTTTTGTTATAAAAAACTTTTAACGTTTATTTAAAACCAACATTTCAGCACTTCCTTGAGTGCCTTCTTCAGGGTTTTTTTCTTAATTTATAAATTTTTAACAAATTATAACAAATTTAACAATAACTGACAAATTAAAAAATTTTTAATTCAAAAACAAAAAAATATTTTTCAGATCAAACTTGATCTATTACAATATAAATAAATTTTTAACTTCCGTTTCTATTTTTATAAATTAAGTGTCTATAATTTTGTGCTACATTTTCAGTGTCTGACTTAAAAATAATTCTTGAAATTGTCGGAACCTTTATAATTTGTAACATTTCTAACATAAATCTACGTTTATAATTTATAACAAAAAGACCTTAAGCTCGAAAATTTAGTAATATTTGAAATAATAAAGGTCGAACAAAATACATGTTATAATCTTTTTTTTTAATAAAAGGACATACGACAGAGCTTGTTAATTGGACATACATATGTATATGATTAGGTGTAATTAAAGAAAAATTAGCATTATTTACTAAACCTCTTAAGAAATTCTAATAAAGGCTGGTGACCCTGTGCCAATTAATTATTTTTTCGTTTATTGCAGAGTTCATTATGCAAGACGAATTCCGGTCTTCGCAATGATTGTGTGCATTAAAAGAAAAAGAGTAAAATATGCAAATGTAGACTTACATATTTTTCTAAAAAATCTATTCTCAGCCTTAGAAACCTTACGGTCAAAAGTCTTTTAAAAATAGCGAGCTTTTTTTTCTCTTAATTTCTTTAACTTGATATCTTTTTTACACAATAATTAATATTATTCTAATTCCCGGTGAAGGGTGAGAAAGATTCGGCAAATCCCAATACAAGCGTATTTCTTCATTACTATTTTTTAACAATTTATCTAATTTTATTAACTCTTAATATTTTTCTGAGTTTTTCTCCAATTAAATCATAATTTGCAAGCTGTACATTAGGGGTATAACTTTTGAACAATTTTTTAAATTATCAAAAAATACCTATCCATGCCATATAGACCATGAAAATCTATGATGAAAAGTGGGGTCACTTTTTCGCGGGCGTTAAAAAAGTTCCCCCCAAATCTCTTTGAAGTTTAGTATTGGGATTTTTTGTTTTGTTTATTAAAATACAATATCCTTATTGTAAAAACACAAACCATTCATTTATATTTTTATGCTATTTCACAAATAAGACTTATACCACCAATTATACTACATCCAAACAGTTAAAAGTATGTTAAAATAACACGGAAACTCTTTTTTTTAACAAAATGGAACCAACCTCACAATCCCAATTGTTTACTTTTATTTTCATTTGCTTACAGTTTCGCTAAGTCAGAGAGGTTCTCTATCCCATATACTCGTTGATCACTGGAACAATTTACACATGCTCGGGAATGTTTTCTTAAACATTGGGTGAGGAAGACTCTAAAATTCACAAACAAAAACGAAGTAACATTTGCGCGGAACGTGGAATCAAACTTGCGCAAGATATTTTTCAACATTGCAAAACAACACGCACTTTGAACTTAAAGTTTATTTCCTTAAACAAAGATAATTTGTAGTATCTGAAGTTAATATATAGTGCATGACTGTATGTATGGTATTTAAAAAATAAAAATTAAAATATTAATATTTTTTGGAAGCTTTAAAAAAAAACGGTTTGGGGGGGAGGTTGTTTATCCAAATTGATCTCAAAAAACTGTTTTCTTGATATATACATCAGTGGCCACCCCGTCGTGATAGGTATTTTTTTTGGTTATACCCCTACTGTACATGAGAAGGAATGGAAAAGCGTTTGTTGTTTTTTTTTTTTGCTGATAATGAGGTTTGTAAGTTTAAACGAATTTGTCGGGCGTTTGTTTGCTCTTTTTCTTCAAAAGAAAAAAAAAAACACTTCCAGGAAATACATTTACAATTTGATGTTATTTCCGTAGTTTAGGGCATTTTTTTGTTGAAATAATTTACTTATTTTTGTTAGAAGAGTAACAAGTCTATTGAGTGCTGTGTAATTTTATATTATCTTTTAGTCATTTGATTTATCACTGATTAGGTTACTTCTTGCTTAAGAATATTTTTGTTTTATTTTAACATTTTATTGAATAATTTTTACTTTTTTTTTGGTGTAAAAATAAGCTAAATTTGTGTTTAAAAATTTGCAAAAAGAGTATACACAGTTTGATGCAGAGAACTTACGGGAGTTTAAAAAAGAACTTGGTTATAAAAATGCAAGTCTGTAAAAGCTGTAGTCCGAAAAATTCTTAAAGTTTTATGTTCGTAATATCGTCCTTTTGAAAGGGATTTTTTAAAAATTGGTCGAAAAAAAACAAAAAAAAAAATTCAAGAAAGGTATAATTTTATTTGTTTTTAAGACACCGTTTTTCGCTTAAAACACTATATTATTATTTTATAATTTTTGCTTTAGAGTATTACAGTATTGAGCAGAGCTCCACTTGAATCAACTGAAGAGAGCAAATAAAGTGTGAAAATATGTTTTAAGCTTCCACAGCACGGCCCTTTAACATCTCTATTCACACAAATAATATAATAATAATATTCTTAATTCAAAATAAATTGTTATAAAATTTTTTCAATTAGATTAATACAATAAAGTTAAAAAATCGTAAAATTTGTTAGCAACAGCTTAACTTTATTACACACAGTTTATGATGTAGTTGATAGTGGCACATTTAGTTTTTGAATTTCTCCTGCTGAGCACGTAGTCAACCACTCAAGAAGATGACGAAGTACTTTAAGACATACATAATGCACTTATTCACTCCCAGTCACTGTTTGCACACTTTGTTTATTTTATTCTGTCTTAGAAGATGAGCATCAGCTGCTGCTTATACAAGTAAACTTTGAGAAAGTGTTAACAAACCGGTAAGAATAAATTCAAGTTAATTAATTTAATAAACATAAACAAATTAAAATTGCTAACAAGTGTTTATGCAGACTAATTTTCACCCACAGAGAAAATACATTTTTATGAAAATTTAAACATCGTACATTTTATTTGTTTGGTTCGTTAATCAACGTGGCTGGCCGTAATGAAACTAACAAGCAGTCAAGTCCAGTCTATTGAACCCGTTTTTACAAAACCACATACCGTTTAACAAAGCATGAAAATTAATATCTAGACACTAGTTACGAGAGCTTCTAAGTCTAATCTATCACGTTCAAACATCTGATTAGGTCATCTTAATTGATCGCTGGAACTTTTGGTAGCCCGTTCAGTACATACTAGCCAGGAAGTTTTCACTGAACCAAGTTAAGTACGGTTCATTCACAGGAAAGAAGAATAACGGTTTAGGTTTGCTCTGGTTCATGACAGCTACGTCTATGTTTGTTAAAGGAAAATCCCAGTTTGCTTGCAAGTTTTCCGATAGCCCAAGTCCTACGTAATACCGTATCAGCTTCTCACTAAAAGTGACAAAATATTATTTTGCCTATGACGATTTCGAACTGAATGAAACGATTTTCGAAGCGGGAAAGACGCTCTACGTTGGCTCAAAATAAATGACAAAATCAATTGCAGGAATTAAAAAAAGAAACATTTACGAAGGTTTTTTTCTTAGTATTTACGGTCTCATATAAGCCACCTATCCAAAATCGCTTTAAGAGGGACAAATCGCTTATACATGTTAATATTTAGGTAAATTTAGGCACAAAGAACTCATATATGAATCTTAGCCTCATAATTTTGTTTGGCACAGTTCATGAATGGCCGTGTGTCCCAGTAGAGACTCGAACATTTGTTTTAGTATTCTGTAAAGTAAGGTATTAGATGGTCAAGCTTAACCTACTATACTTTTTTACTTGTTCTAAATTGAAGAAGTAAAGATAAACGGCTTGCAGATAATGGAAATACCACATTTTCGAAGCAAAAAAAACTCTGTTATTTACACTATTTCAACCTTGTTTAATAAATTTCGGATGCTAACCCTTCAAATAACACATGTTTAAAAACTCCATCATTTTTATACGTTGTCGAAATTTGCTATAAGAGTCATGGCTTAAAATTTCAAGCAAATATGTGTTTAATAAATTGTATATGAAAATTAAATGCACTTAAATATTTTATTAAATACTTAATCGTATAAAGATTTAAAATTTTAGTTTTTATAGTTAATTAGGATTTATAAAGCATATTAATTAGCTTAATATTATTAATAATTTAAGCTTTTTATTTAATATTTTTAAATTGCATCAATATGATTTAATAGTCATTTATTATTTTAATATTATTTTTGTTTAGTTTAATTTATTAAAATAACAAACAAAAAAAAAATGCATTTATGCGTTAAAAAAGCAAATTTTGTTTGAAAAAAATTTATATATATGTATTTTCAAAAATAAACAACTATTTTGTTGTGTATTAAAAACAGTTAAGAGTGCTTTATTTGGCTATGCCGAATCTTGTATAAAAATGGTGCGATAAGACCAGAAAGTTATGTAAAAACTCTTCTTTAGATATAAATAAAACTTTTATAATAAATCACAGCTAATTCTCCAAATCCGCCCATATTTCGAAGGATATGTTTTGATAACCCAACAATGTCTACCAAATTTGGAAAATTTTTCTCTTATGGCCGATTTCACCAATTTATTTAAATATCAATTTATGTTTAAAAATCGTTTTTTATGTCAAATAAAAAAAAAATATATTAAAAAATTTTTTTAAATATAAATTGATATTTAAAAAGAATTCGTGAAATTGGCCATTAGAATTTTTCGGTTATAAATAAATCTTGTACACAATTTGTAAACTTTGGCTCTGGAGTGCAGGATAAGGGTTAAAACAAACAAAAATGCAAAACATTGTTAAAACACTAAAAAAAAATCATAAATAACAAATTATAATGCACACATACGTAATTCAAATGCTTTGAATAAAATATTACATGTTATATAACACCGCTGTTGTACCCTACATTTATTACAATCAATTATTTAAAAAATCTGCTTTGGTTACGTCAAGTATATACACCGATTTTCCATTTACGACTGGAAACTCGTTTAATTTTGTTTATAAAATTAAGTAAAAAATAACTAAAAACATAAGAAAAATTTTTGAATTTATTATTTATCTTGCTTTCTAAACAGAAAACATTGCAAAAGTAAAAAGAAATAATCACCAACTGAAATAAAAATGCTGCTGCAAAAAAATAAGTCATCTGCTTATTATTGGCTTGACCTACCGACCTTTTGTAAAAAAAATTGAGTAGGGGATATATATTTTGAATACCCTCGTTCTGAGTCAAAGACCTTTTTCAAGAAATTTTTATGGTTTTTAAGCAATAATTTTGCTTCATATCAACTATTTTAGAGTTTATTAAGTATTGTTTTGCTCTACACGCCACTAATTGGCATATACTGCGAATTCCTCACACGAAACCGTGCAAAATAAATTTCACTCTTTTGCTTTGCTTTATTGCCGTAAGAAAGCAAAAGTAAAATAAATTAACAACAAGAAAAAAAAAATGTTACTCTTGATTAACTTCATTGCCGTAAGAAAAAAAGTAGTAAAAATGTCAGCAACTCAATTTACAGCAGTAAATTTACCTATGTGCCACAAAAGGCTTCTTTTTAGAAATAAAATTTGAAATGTGGCATATGCGGTACAAGACAATATTTTCACTTTCAATAAAACAACATTAACTTCTAAGTTCGCTAATGAGCGTTCACAAAAATTTACATTTTTCTTCAAAACGTATGGCCCAAAGCAGTTGTGAAAATACAATTCTATCTGTTATATTTTCAGAAAACTTCATGTAAACCTTCATTTTCGTTCTTTACCACTACGACTTTTGTCGTATGCGCCAAGCCAATAAGGAGCAGATGAAGTGTCGAAATGAAAAAGTGATAGAAAGTAATGAAAGTTTTTTTTCAGAAAGTGTGAGTTTATTGGTGAGAGGGGAGAGATTAACAACATGTTCTCTTCCTTTCTCTTCAATAAACTCAGACTTTCTGAAAGAAAACTTTCATAGTACGAACCTAGACTTAATAATTTATTTTTGTTTTGTTTTATACATAACAAAAAGGAAACAAATTGTTAACAGAAAACGTTTTTTTATTGGTTCACGTATTTGGTCGTAAACATCAGTAACACTTTGGCCTTGAAAAGTAATAAGTTGGAATACAAATCAATCAAAATACTTTCCGGCACACTATCCCCTCTGCACCATTTAAGTTACTACATCTAAATAAATACTTCGTCATAGCGCTGAGTAACATGTAACATTTTCAATGACATTTCATAGATGATACAATTTATTCATTCATCCATCATCATCAAACAACAATTTAAGACGAAATGGCCAACAAAATATTTTGAAATATTATTCTTAGTCATTTTTATTTTAGCTTAAAACATATTTTATCTTAATGGTTTTCTTGTGTAAAAAAAATATATTAAAAAATTTCGTTTGGGGGAAAAACATGAAATTAATTAAAATTTTTTTAATTATAAAAACCACTAATTGATGAATTGGTTTTGTATTTTTAAAAATTAAAGCGTGTTTTATTTGGTTTTTAAATAGAATTCATAAATTGTTTTAATTTTTAAAACAATTTAAGTTAGTACTTATTGAAAAACGAAACAATTATCAATAAATTTTAATTCATATCATGTTGTAAAATTTCTTTCTTCATAAAAAATAATTTAATGATGAATTTAATTAACAAAACGATTTTTCTCAAAATATTTTTATCTGAAATATGATTTTATATTGCAAAAATTATTAAATATTCAAGGTTATGAAAACAAATTAAATAACATAAAAATTTTGATCAGATTCTAAAAAAAGAAACACAGGAAAAATTAATAAATTACCAATAATCAAGAAAGAAACTATGGTTGGTCAAGCCCGACTATTTGATACCCTACACCATGGACCCGCCAGAAGAAAAAAATGATTTTATGTGCAGGGAAAGTTTTTAATGCAAGACAAATATGCTTTTGCATATTCAAAAATTTTTTACCAAAAAAATTATTTTTTATATATTTTGCTTATATGTTACGCAGGTTGGCAGCTGTTTTTAAGGCCGTTTTACGCTGTCACACAAGTCTTAATAGTTTGAATAAAATGCTTCCTTCAACGAATTGTTGTTTGAAAATTAATCAAAAAGCAATAACAACTTATCATGACAGGGTTGTATTTTCTTTAAAATACGTAAAACTTGTGTAATTGTACCCTTCATTAACAAATAAATTGCTTTTTGGCAGAGGACGAAACATTTTCTTAATGGTTTTCGAGTTTTAAAAATTAGGTAGCTTTAATTCCCCTCCAAACAATCCATCCAAGAGACTCCCTGCCCACCACTCACCATGGGAAAGAATAACAACTAAAATAACAACTAATTTACGAAAGTGATACGAGGAAAATAACAATAGACTTACTAAGCTGAACCAACAACAGATTAAAGAAACTGACAAGGGAAATAAAAATACTGAATTGATCAATACTCCAAGTACAAGGCAGTGAAATCATACATGGGAAGACACGAAAACAACTGCAACAAATCGTGTAAGATGGAGCTGCTTTGTGGAAGTCATATCGCCGTCTTGAAAAAATCGATGTTGAAGTTGACCATAATTTTTTTTAATGCAAATTTTAATATTTTTAATTAGGCTTAAGTTCATTAAATTTAGTTTTCATTGAATTATTTTTATGAAGAAAGGAATTTAGAATTTTACAAAATGAAAATAAATAAATAAAAATTGTTATTGTTAGTTCTTCATTCTTGACTGTAACCGGGCTCGAACCCTAGCCGGCAGGTTACCCTGATATGTTTCGATCACAACCACTCGATCTCCTCAGAGGGATTTGCCGCATTACACTCGCATTTATAAAATTACCCAATAGAATTTTGATTATTTGATGATTTTCAAACCATATAATTGTTTGAAAAAGATGATTCTGAGGATAAATTTTTATCTCCCGATCGCATCTATAACAGGATATTTTCTAACGGTAATAAAATCCTGTTTGCTCTAAACGCCACCTAAAGCATATTTCCTTGCAAACACATATCCATACGAAGAGCAAAGTATCTTTAAAAAAAAGCAGTAAAACACACCAAAAAGTTTTAGTAAAAAAACAATTTATTCATTAGACAAAAACATAAATTAAAACTATTCACAAAGGTTTTATACATTGACAAATGATAATAAAAATATCAGTATCTTAATTTATTTTAATTGTACAAAAATTTTTGTCTGCATTAGAAAAAAAATTGAATAAACATTTTAGTCCAGAAATGTTATCATTTTGAATTTTTGCATTTTTACCAATACTTATATCTGTTTCAAAAATATTTAACGGTGTTGGTAAATTATTCCGGAAACATTTTTTTTATTATGTTTGCTGTTTGGAAAGGAGGCTGCAAAATTGAGTTTTTAAATTTTATTGTGAGTAAGCTATTTTGAATATACTGAAGAACTTTTATTTTAGTAAACGGAAGAATCGAGAAATTTTATATCTAAGAAAAATTCTTAAAATCTGAGAATTGAATTTCTGCAACATAAAGTTTTATTTTATTCATTATGAAATTTTTAAGTAGTTAACGAGTGACAAAATACTATAATTTTCTAAATGTTTGAGACATCTGTCTAAAGCATTGCGAACGTAATCTATTTCTCGGGTTTGTGGATGCCCAGGCTCAGAAAACATTTGACCTCTAAATGGTCTGACAAACATTATAAAATTGCTGTGGACATCATTTGGTTTTTTTTTTAAGGCAACCCACGAATCACTTAACATAACTATATTTTGAATAGTTGAATGTGCTGTCATCAGAGTATTGAGTACTTTGTATGCACAACTACTTATTTCGTTACCTCCACGACTGTTAGAGTTTATTACTAATTAATAAAAATACAAACACCTTTACAGTAAGAAATTATTTACTTTATATCCTAATGCAACGCTGGACGCATATATTTATTTTTGGTTGTAAGAGCGAGTACATTTAACTGATGTATAGTTTATAAAAAAGAGAGCTTTTGAACGGAAAAATATATTATAAATATTAGCATTTAACATTTTCAACTGCACGTAGAGCAAAATGTCCAACAGTACTAAAGTTTTGCTCTATACGTCATTTAATGGCACCAAAATGTTCTGTTTGAAAAGATATAGATCAAAATGGACATGATTTATCTCAGCAATGAGCCGAAAACCCATTGCAGATTTAAAAAATTTGGTTTCGAAAACCTAAGGTGGCGTTTTTAACTCAAAATTTTCAAAATGGCGTATGGAGCACATAAACCCCCGGGCGTCGATATGCTCTTAAAGGGGTAATAGAGAAAAAAAATTAAATCGATTGCAAGCAGACGTGGCTCCGATCAATTAATATATGAATGATTTCAAAAAATTAATATAAAAAAATTACGACAAATCAATTGTCAAATTGAATACCATATTCGTCAATACAATAAGCTTTGTAATTGAAAAGTCACCAACAACCGAATTTGTAAATACAAAAAAATTATTTTGTTAAAAAAAATTATTCAATTCAACAAACTCATTGTTAAAGATATTTTTAACAATGAGTTTGTAATATAGAATTAAATAAATATTTGTCAGCAATTAATTAAAATTTTGAATACAAAATTGTCATATTACAAAAATTAATTTTATTTTTATTAAAATTTATTAAAAACCACTAACTGAAGGAACAAATATAGACCAAGAATGTACTAACAAAGTGACCTCACAAGCGCAGCTGTTTGCAGTGATTTTCTTCGTGTGTGACGTTTGTCGTCATTTTTTTGGTTTATTTACTTTTTTTAATAAGGCATTTTGACATTTGCCGTCTCAATTCTAGCAACAAAATGCCTGTTGTTTTTTCTATTGTAGTTTCATTGTTGTAGTACTGGGGTCACTTTGTTAATACATTTTGTATAGACCTGTATGTACTATGAGTTTCTGACATCAACACAAAACAGAATCCTGCCATCATTAAAAGTAGTATTTGGAAAGCTGGAATTTATAAAAGATCCGTTGAAATTTCTTTGTGAATAATAATTAATAATAAGTAAACTGACCGTATAGATTGATTAAATTTCAGAACAATCGCCACATTGTTCATTGTTTTAAATATTTAAAATTGAAAAAAAACAGTTAATTTATTTTATATTTTTAACTTTTTGATACAAAATTTTTCTATGAAATACACATCAATTTACTACAAAAAACAAATTGTGAATATGACAATTTACAAACATGTTAATTAAAAAAATTGTTCAATATATTAAAAAGATTTAACAAATTTTCTTAAATTAGTTAATAACGCTTGTTATTTTTTTCTGTGATATAATAGGTTTCTATTTAATAAGTGAAATTCATTTCTTGTTTACGTTTTTTTTTTCAGCCCAGAACAAAGAAAGTCAGCATTCTATTTCTCGGACACGAATAATAAGCGGTGTTATCCTTTGTGACCTCAATAAAAATACGAGGCAACTTCAATACAAGAAAAATTGTTTAGCATCGAATTCAACAACTTGGATCCACAGTATGGTGTAGAATAACTTCAGAAACGATCATTGGACTATATTTTTTCGCAGAGTTAGAAAACAATTGAGGATTGAGGTCCCAACAAGATGGAACCACATTTGATACAGCTCGTCCAATTATGGCTTTTTTGGAGATCATACGCTACTTATACACGCCATCGTATACAATTCGTTTTTTAATTTTGTAGGCAACCAATACCTTTTAATGTTCCTCTACAGGTGCAAAGAATTATATATACAAATTTATTGTTAAAAAAAAAAATTTTCTGGTAATTTGAAATTCCACATTCAAATGTTGCGTATACGTCATATTGACAATATTTATTTAATATTACGTATACGAAGACATGGTTGTAAACAAAGAAACAAAAATTATTATTCAATTACACTTAAATAAATATA
Organism: Pollenia griseotomentosa; assembly: GCA_963931875.1. Lineage (NCBI taxonomy): Eukaryota > Metazoa > Arthropoda > Insecta > Diptera > Polleniidae > Pollenia > Pollenia griseotomentosa. The sequence continues at coordinate 204,548,644 of OZ007560.1, forward strand.
CTAATTAGATATTTATAAATAAAAAAATTTGAAATATTTTCATTAATTCAACAATTGTTACATGTGTCTGAAGATAACAATAAATAATAAAAACAAAAATAAAATATGATGAACAATAATGAAAAACAGTTGTATTGACATTTAGTAATGCGGCATTTGATAATAGTACGACTTATTAACAAAAAATAAAGAAATAAACTCAAGTTCATATTACGTCTTAGTTTTTTTTTTTTGTTATTTAAGAGATCATTTATCATTTTTTATAGTTTTAAGTATTGAAAAAAATGTTTTTTTTTTTGTTAAAGTTGTATTAAATGCCAGTTATGTTATTTAAGTATTTTTCTAAGCTATTCAAAGTATTTAATGCAAGATTTAAAATGGTTAATATAATTAAAAATAATTTATGAGGTTTTATTTAATTCCTTCTTAAAAATTAGTAAAAAGCGGATTAATAACAGTACGCCAGAAAGGTACTTTTTTCATTTAATTGAATTTAAAACGCCTGATTACCCCGTAATTACTAAACTTTTGTTTAGGGTGCATGTTTTTATGTTTAGGAATTATTCACACCCGTGTGAATTTAATAATTTTATACACTTTTTTTGTTTTTTTTTTTCTTCTTTAGTTTTCTTTATTATGTTGAGTTGATTTTCTGTTTTTTGTTGGTTTTTCGCCATGCATTTTTTCCCTATTGTTATTGCCACAAGTGTGTACATAGATGTTAAAAAATGTTTATGTGGATCCTGTCAGGGTGTTTGTGTCTGTGCAGAATTTTCTGTGTGAAATTCTCTGAAGTTTTCCTTATTTTTATAAGCAATTCTCATCATCTTAGTAATGCATGACAAAGCAGAAATACAATTAAAAACAAGTAAAAAGGTATAGTCGATCAAGTGTGACTAGTTGATACTCTACAGCTCTTATTTGTATAGCGTAATTAATGTCTTAAAAAAAATCTTGTTATGAGGTGAAGATTTATATTTGTGTAGTGCAATAGGGAAAGAGTGCTTAAAGGAGCAATTTTAAACTTTGAGGGTGATTTTTTAAAGTTGGGACTCAATTCTTGCACCTTGTGAGCAGCGTTGCCGTTTTAGTTACTTTTAACCAAAATTGGTTACATTTTTTTCTTAATGTGTACTTGTGTACTTTTTTTCCATTTTGGTTACTTTTTCAACTGAAAAACAAGTTAGAGTGCTATATTCGGCTGTGCCGAATCTTTGATACCCTCCACCGACAGTTCGAATGTTTAAGGAGTAATATCTGTATGATGTCTTTTTATTATTATTATCTTAAACTGTGACGATTTGTTATTAATTATGGTTTTAGGAGACTAAACTGTTTTCCGGGAGTAGGGCATATATGGGGCCTAGGGTAAATTATGTACCGATCTTCACGAAATTTCACAGTATCATTTATAGTCCTATAAAATTGTGACGAGACAAAATTTGTTATGATTGCATTATTTTTTACGGTTTTAGGCGTACTAAACTGTTTTCCGGGAGTAGTGTTTATATGGGGCTTAGGGTAAATTATGGACACACATTTTGATTCATAGCTCTGGTCCTACTGAACCGATTTTGCTGAAATTTAATCCCAAACTGCTTAGGATAACTACAAGCAATTTGACACCTAGTTTGTTTATTTCTTTTGAGTTTTTCGAAAGTGAGCGTGTTTTCAACAGACGGACAGACGGACAGACAGACGGACATGGCTAAATCGACTTAGAATTACTCAAGCAGCCAGAATATATATACTTTATGGGGTCTGAGATGAATAATAAAAAAGTTTCACACGGAATGACAAACTTAGTATACCCTCTTCACAACTAATTGTGGTGGAGGGTATAATAAGCAATTTTTTGTCTTACTTGAGTGTTAGACGATCAAGATTTGCACTTCTAGTTTTAATACCTCTTAACTTTTTACTAATTCACTCATACTTTTTTAAAATTAAATCTAATTTGCCATCAGTTTCTCTTTCAAGTTGAGTATTTCAATTTACGTTGAAGAAAACAGATAATTACAATTTTAATTATTTTTTTTTTCAGTTGTTTTCTTGATGACATCTTAAAAATAAACTGCTCTAAAATTGCGTGCAGCCTACAGCGCATCTTTCAATTTTTGTGAATTTTGACAAGCAGTGTGCTAAAAACTTGAAAGCAACACTTGATCGTGTGGTTAGTCCTAACATTAATCCCTCCGCTTTTTTGGACATAAATTCCACAAAAAACTTCGACAAATTATAAGGCCTATTGTACCTTCCAGACCAGAGGTTTAGGTACCTGTATACATACTTATATAAAATATTTTGTAACAGAAGTGCAAATAAAATAGTGTTTTAAATACCTAAATATTTTGGTTACTTTTTATAGCATTTGGTTACTTTATTTTTACATTTTGGTTACAAATTTTTTTTGGTCGTGGCAACACTGCTTGTGAGGCTTGAGAGACAAATACTTATATTAACTTTGTAATGTGATAATAACATAAAAACTCATTTTTGTGACAGACGATCAAATTACACGCAAAGAAAAATCATGGATGTGGTAAACATATTCTAAGAGCAACATATTATGATAAGATTCATGATTGTAGTCACCGTATTAGGATTATTTTTGAATCATATTATGAACAAATACCATTTTTTTAATGTAAGTATATTTTCTTTATATTTTTTAATTTACCAATTGTAGTGCGGAATGTAAGAAGAGATAAACTCACTGTTTATTGTTGTTGTTATTGTTAAAGCTTTAATATTGTTACAAGTAAGACTTTTGCTTATAATTTTTATTTGCTTAACAGTTTTACTTGTTTAATATCTTTAGTTTTTCTAAAATCTTTGGATAAAGTTTCCTGGCGATCTGGCCTAAGCAACCAGTGAAATGCGCATAGGAATAGCTTATCCCTTCAACAAAAAATTTCAGTGTTTTTATCAAGAATCAAAATTGGGAATTAAGCACGACTAACAAAATCTTTTAGATTAAATTTTTGTATTCCCAAAAATTACTTTGATAATTTTTTAATTTCTTTAAACTTGTTTTTTATTGAATAAAATAATTCGATATGCATATGTAAAAAAAGCGACACAGCTGATGCAAAATTATTTCACAAATGGCGATAGCAAAATAATATTAGAGTAAAGATATTTCGTTTGCATCATGATAAGATAGATAGTTATCATGTTATTGCTATTAAATATCATGATATAGTTGTGAGTTATTTAATATGTTTTCAAAAATATCATTATTAAGTAGTTAGAAAAATAACAATTTTTTGTGTTATGTAATGTTACAATGAACAAAGTGTAGTTGCCGTAACCATGCCCAATCAAATTTTTCACTGCGTGTATAACTTCTGCTTTTCTTAAAAAAAAAATTCAAAAAAATTGTATTGGCTCTTTTCTTACAATTTGGAATTTGAAATTAGAAATTTTCTTTGGAAAAATGTTTATATATGTATGTATGTAATATTTACTGCAACCAAATTGTTAGTAGCAGTACCTCAGGGGTGTTGTCGGTAACATTCTCTGTGGAAAATCAGGTTGAGGTCATTCCTGGGATCCGCAAGAATTAAATTTTACCCAATAATGAATAACTAGCAACAGTTGACGCTCATATTACGAAGCCCTCGAGAAATATCGGACGTTTTATCTTTCCTTCATTATAGTCGTACTTCCATAGAGTTCTAAGAAACTTCTAACGGGCTAGAGGAGCATGACCGTTTGCTGTTGTGCCGATATTCTGTCTTCGAACATTGAAAATCTATGCAGGGGCGATCAGCTGAATGCATACTGTACGACGCGGCAAACATCCGAAATAACAACGCTCTTTGGGGTCTTATGATGTCAAAAAGTCCAATGTTGTACCTCAATACTAAATAGATGGTGCCTCGGGAGTCAGTAGCCCCGGCGAATCCGCGGGTAAATACTGCGTGTTATTTTTCCAGATTAGCAGCGGTGGTTAAAAGACTCCGGCTACTAAACAAGGGGAAGGGTGTGATTTTCTCGATTATACTCTCGAATTGCAACCTGTGTATGAAAAATTATCCTCGCATACACAGGCGCACTTGGAAAATGCATATTGGTAGCAGCAGCCACAATCATCTAATTTTTTTCAAAATTATTAATATGGAAAAATAGCATATGACATTTATAACATTAGAAGCAAAATGTGATTGTTTAATATTGAACATTTGATTTTGATAAATCATAATATGTTTATGGTATACATAAAAATACCTTAATCGTAATGTAGTTGTGTCTTTTAATTTCCCATTACCATATTAACCAAACCATATTTTTTCTTTGGTTATAAAAAAATCTTTTTATACTACTTCCTTACTCACTTTATTTCTATATTAAAAATAATTTCTTTAAAGCATACCAGTTAAAGAAAAAGAAAAACAAGAGAAAACTAACATCCGCAAAAAGTAATTTAGTTTTCTTATTTTCCTCTTTCTTTATTAACGGATTAACCAGAAGTCGTATAAAACAGACACTAAGTTAACGATATTTGTGCTACATAAATCTCTAATACGCTTTTATTTTTATAACGTTTGTTGCAATTTAACTAAATTACTCTTCTTAATGGCTTTGGGGTATAAATATTCAAATATGTTACCAAAGAAAACTACCAACCTGATTTCTTTGATATTTCTTTAAAAATATACAAAAAATTGCTAAAAATTTTCAAAGCATAAAATTGAGTTTTAAAATAATTTAATTAAAATTCAATATATTAACCAAGGTATATTTATAGCAGGTAGCCGCGAGATTACAACAATTGTACAATAAAACAAACAACAGGGCTTTTTATTGTTGTTATGTGGTACGAACTGTCAAACAGCAAAGGGGTTGATAAGAGACAAAAAACTTGTTTACTTGTTTTCTATACAACATTTGACAGTTCGTACCACAAAACAAGCAAATAAAAAATAAACAGCTGGCTTTCCGAGACTACCTGCTATAAATATACCTTGATATTAACTTAAAGCAGTTATTGTTATATCATTTATTTCTCAGCATTCGTATTTAAGCGACAAGGTTATTCTTGCGCTTCTTCTTAGCTCTCTATTTCTGACTAATAAGTGGTGGGCAGCACACCATTTGTAATTGTATAGTAAAGCAGCAGGAGATTTACTTTAAAGAAATAACAAAAAAAGCAACACATGTTTTAGGATTAACGTGATTGCCTGATGTGTTGTTATATCCCTACTTTTCTCCTAACACTGGTAAAAATAATGCTAAAGTGAAAGAGCCTTTGTGTAAGGGAAACCAACACACATGGTCCGGCCTAACCATTCTCCCGCTCCTTAATTAGAATCAGGAGCTATCTAACTTCCGCTACTAAAAGGCAAGTTAACTTCCCGCGATTTGGGTTAAAAACACAGCGACCACGTGATTCCCGCAGGAATCCTTCTAATAACTAGGGTGTTTGGTCTATTAATTCTTGTTCGATTAATCAACAAATTTTAAAAACTGTCCGAATAATTTAAAACTGTTAATTTCGATTAAAGGGATAATCAAAGAATTTATACCGATTAATCGAATAATAATAATATATAGTATTTCTGCTAAGTGTATAATTTTTTAAAGTTTTAAGTCGAATAAACAAACCAATGTGTCCGTTGGAATTAAAAAAAACAGTCATGTTTAGTTAGTAATTTAGCTTATATTTTTGTTAAATTTTTTCAACACAAATAAATAATTCATTTCACCAGTGTTGCCAATTTAGCCATTTAGTGGCTAGATTTAGCCATTTTTCACCCTGTTTAGCCATTAAAAATGAGTTTAGCCATTAGCCATATTTTTAGCCATTTTTCAAATTGTTAAGCCATAAACTTTTTTTGCCGTTTTTCTTTTAAAGGAATAATTTTCATTTTATTATAAAAATTTATAAAAGTAAAACAAACATTTTTAACAATTAAAACTCCTTTTATTTAAATCACAACTTTTACAAATGTTGAAAATCGCTATAAACGATGATGATGAAACATCTTTCAAAATAAAGGAGCATTATTCCAATACTAAATTTATAAAATGGATCACCACAAACATTGGTGTTTCTTTCTCGTTGCAAGTATTTTAGTAAAGAGATGCAGGCAGCAACAAAATTTTTTTAGAAATCTCAGAATTGACTATAAAGTTGCTCTCACTTCCATGGTCTATTGCTGAAGTAGAGAGGGTATTAAGCCAAGTAAACATCGTTAAAAGTAATTTGAGAAATAGGTTACATTTAGCAACCGTTAATTCGATTTTTTTAATTAGGTAAAGAATTTAACTGTAACAATAAAATATTTTTACCAACACCACAACAGTGGAGAGGGTACTATGCGTTTGTGCTGATGTTGTTTGAAAAACCTTAAAATATTGATACTTAAGGTATGTTCAGACCTTACAAATATTTGACAATAAAATCCAAAAAAAGCGTTGCCAGTAAATTGATCAAACTAAAGCTTTATTTTTAACAATTTCTATTTATTTACAAAACTTTAATTTTAAAACGATCATTGTATAATGCAATTTAGAAACTGTTAAATAATGTTTGCCCTAACCAAACGTTTTGCAAAAGCAAACAGTTCTTTAAGAAAACTAGTGGTCACGTGTAGGACGTCAAATATTTAATAGGTGTGAACATAGCTTTAGCCAACCTTTACGTATACCGATTGACTCTGAATCACTTTCTGAGTCGAATTAACGATGTTTGTCCGGCTGGCTGTCCATGCACACCTTGTGCGCAAAGTACAGGTCGCAAATTTAAAGATAATTTCATAAAATTTGGTACATAGGTTATAATGTGGTGTACGGTATTATCTAGTCAGGGTTGACCGACTATACTATTTTACTTGTTTTTTATTGTAGATTTGGACTCAAAAGGTTGGGTTACTGTTGTCGTGATTATGATTTTCCTTCAAGTTATTTAAAACTAATAGGCACGAGTGATTCCTATGAGATGAACAATAACGACATCGATTTTATCGATGATTTAATTTTTAAAATATCTATCAATATATTAATTTACGTTTTTTCTTATTTAAGAAATTGATCTTAACTTACAATTTCATCGTAAACAACTTTAAATGAATTATTTCTGTTTTGTTATAGAATTTTAATGTGTTTTTACTTAAAAAAAAGTTTCGCCATTTTTTAGCCCATTTTTACCCATTTTTAGCCATATTTTTCCGTAAATTTAGCCATTTTTCGTCACCAAGTTTTGGCAACACTGCATTTCACAAAAAAAAAAAAAAAAACTCAAAGATAGAAGCTAGCTTTTCCTCAACAATAAATTTCAGTGTAGTTATCATATATGAAAAATTGGGAATTTAACACATCATACAGAAATCTTATTCAAAGATTTATATTTATTTATCGGGCATGTTCTAGAAATCGAAATGAAGTGAAATTGACATCGAACGAACGATAATTCAAACTCATTTATTTTCAAAATTATCGTAGTTTTTCGTGGTTTTAAGTGTTGTTCTTGCAAAAATATTAGATACTTAAAGAATGAAGTAGATAAAATGGAATATTTTTATGAACTTTCATTACAGGCTCGTTTTTAAAATCTGCTCGATTTTAAATCCACTTCATTTTGATTTCTAGAAATCGTCAGTATTTTTTAACAAAATAGTTCATGCGTTTCTCTCTTTCGAAAGAGTTTGGTTTAAAAATATTGTACGAAAGATGAAGCTTATAATGCTAAATGTAACAGGTGTCTAAAAGTTTATTTACGTACTTGAAGTAGATGCTCCACCAACAAAATCGAAGGGAGATACATGTGGTCCAATAAATAAATATTTTGAACAAGATACTTCGAACGATTCTCTATACCAAATTATTTGCAGAAGCATAGCAGAGGATGGAATGTCCTTGAAAAGTTAAAAAAAATCCAAAGTTATTTTGACTCTTGTAAAATCTAAGTTCCCGAAAGTGAAGCAGCAATTTGGAGCTACATTGACAAGTTTTATTTAAAAATCGTTATTTTCTTAAGTACTAATTTTATTTTTTAAATTATCAAAAAAAAAATTTCGTAATTTTTAAAATTTCTGGACTTAGAATTATTCGATTAATCGATTAATTTTAAAATTTTATTCGCTTAACGGATAAGTTAAAAATGCCAAATATCGATTAATCGATACTAATAACCAATCTAAGAACAAAACCACCGGGGTATACTGGTTTCCGTGGTGCTAGTTAAGAATCTCTGCGATGTCGTGATAAACCTCTTAGAAAAAAGAAAGGATGAAACACCAAAACGTGAGATATCCGCAGGATGTACTCTTATACACCCGCACTGAAAAAATTCTCTTAATTTTTTTTTAAATTAAGGCCTTTATCAAAAATAAAATCAGTTTTAATTAAAAATTTAATCAAGTGAATAAAACGTTTTCTTATATCAACAGCATTACTGCAGAAAATATAGATAATATCAAACAATTTTTAATTGATACTATTAACTTGTTAACTGGTGCAAATATTTTTAATATTTTAATTAATACTTCAAACTTTTAAATTGAAATAAATTTTGAATTTTTTCTGTGCTTGGTGATAATAACAGAGAAACAGTTTGATGTGTTTATAATTTTTTCCGTAGATCGAAAATTGTTTAAAATGTTTCCAATTTTTTTTGAGCAGCAAGGAGAGAATGGCATAATGTATTTCTTTTCTTCATACAAATAATTTAATAAATATTTAATTTGAGGAACTTTAGCCTAATTAAAAGATCAAAATTTGGATTAAAAACCAACCAATCAACCAAAAATTCAACAAAATAACCATAATACTAATTTTAGTACATGTGTTGACGTAGAAAAATTTCCAGACCAGAACAAAATTTACAAAAACATCAAGTTTTTCGTTATTTCTGCAAAGAAAATCCCCTGTTGCCAAACAAAAACAATAAAAAGCAAATATCGTTGTATGCATGATGCCAACCACTATCTCAAATCAATTAACAATGTTATTAAAGTTAAATAAACGAAATTTTCAATTCATTTCCTTACATGTTATAATAAATTCACACCAATTTAAAAGTTGCATTCCTGTTTGTTTTACAAATTTAATTAAATTAACCCTTTTTCAAAGCCCACTCGCAACAATTTATTACATACTTCCATTCCTTACTGCCATAGATCTTTCTGTTATACAACCCCACCACAATAACTTTTTAAAAGTCCTCATACTGCAGTAATTAAATGTACAGAACAGTTTTCAATTGCATTAGAAAATATAGAGATGTTTACAGAATTTGTATTTTTGTGGCAAACGCCATGGTTTTGCTTACACAATATTGTCACCTATATCTTTGAGTTTCTCAGATGAACCATTCTCCCTACATATCTCCCTCCCTCCTAAAAGAAACCAGAGCTTAAAAGATGAATTCATCTATTCAGAGAAGCGTGCAATTTACATGTGAAATGCATTATTGTTGTGCAGTTTGCTGCCGGTTTCGTTGCTGTTCTGTTCAACAGAAAAATTGCATGACCAAAAAGTTGCTGCTATTTTAGTTGTTGCAGTTGACGCTTGTGGTATCGGTGATGCTGTTCATGCTGTGTTTGTCTTGTTGTCATAGCTGTTGCTGTTGTGCGTATGTTTGTTTGTATAATCTGTGGTTTATTTAGCATACTCAAATTACAGTAAGTAAAATTGATGATGTAGAATTCAAAGAGAGTGTTTTCGTTTATGAAATTCTTTGAATTGGCATTAAACGAATTTTAGGCACTGTATAGAATTGTTAACGAGATTTTTTTTATTGTGAATTATAGAAACTACAAATACACCAAATTCGTTATATGGATGAGTGGGAAACGTAAAAATTTAACTGTATTTAAGTGCGGACAACGAATTGTTTTTGAGCCTTAATATTTCTCTGTTAAACTGAATAATGAAGACATGGACACTTCCACAAAAGTGTGACGTTACGCCACCAAGAAATTAATCTTGTTTTTTGGACCCACGTTGTTCAAGTGTTTCCTCTCTTTCACTAAATCGCGCTTTACATTAAAATACAAAAAAATTAAATAATCAACCACGTCACAGAGTAGAATTCCAAACGGAATTCATTCCGCATATTGGTGCTTCAGAAAATGATTCAAACAATTTTTGGAATGAAACCATTTTTGTTTTCATGAACGGAACGGGAGTTGTCTGTATCTAAAAAGCCAAAAATCTATCAAAATACAATTTCTGTCGATAAACAAATATGGGTTCTTCTCTGTGACATGGCTGAATATATATATTATTCTTTAATAAACAATTTAAAATGCTTGGTGACAAGAAGTAGACTTTCCTGTGGATATACTCATATTTCTTTTTATACCCTTCACCACTAGTTGTGAAGAGGGTATACTAACAGTCTGTTCAACGATTTCGAACGTTAATGTTTGCATAGAAAATTACATTTAAAACAAAAACAAAATTCGACAATTTGTTTTTGTTTTAACCTTCATAAGGCCTTCGGGTCAAATCTGACCCATTTTGAAATAAAAATTAAATTTTTTCTAAGAGTGAGTGTCTTATATTTTTTTTTATTTTATGACTTTTTTTAATTTTAAATGCCAACGGCAACGTTAGGTTTTCAGAAAAAAATATTGGCGAAAAAAAATATTTATAAAATTTTTTGACCGGTAGCAAAATTCTTGAATTTTCGTTAGAAATTTCCAGGTGCTATTTAATTTTTTCAACCTCCTGTGACATGCGTTATTTTGAAGTTTACTAAAAATGCATGTAAATGTGTATTTGGTATTGATTGGCCTGAAGTGGCGACACCAAAATTTCGCATTTATTGGTTCTCTAGTTAACTGAATTGTATAGATCATAAAATGAAACTTCAGACAGATTGTGGGATGTTGTGGAATAAAACCCCATTTTTGGAGCAATCTTGCCGTTGAACAGATTAAAAAACCTTTCGAGGGTACTAAGATTTGACAACAAGGATACTCGCAGTGAACGCCAAATTTTAGAGAAGTTTGCGCCGATACGTGAGCTTTGAAATCTGTGGGTTGATAAGTTATGCCTGGAATATACAACCATATACAGGCAAATAAAAAGGAACTTTGCCTACAAATAAGCAAATGTACACCCAGAGAAAAAACATGTTTAAATAGGATGCATGGTTTTTCTCTGCGTTTATGCATTTAATTCTTTATTTGACAGTTTGTTTGAAATATCACAGTATAACTGTAGATAATTGTTTTACTTTAGTAGGACCTATTTGTAAAAAGAAGATTAAATTCTCACGAGAGCTTTTGGCAACTAAGTGTTATCATTAACATCAGCTAAATATTACTAAAACGAAAACTGTTTTGCCAAAAGTCGATATTTCTTAGAAAATTTAGGTTTTCGACTTGCCGCGCCCTATATCAAGCAGTCAAAAACTTTACCCAAATACAAATTTTCGCAATATGTGTTAACAATAAATACAGCTTCAATATACTGAATAAATCTAGAAATAAAATATCAACTTTTAAAACATACTCATTTGAAAAAGTGAGTTTTTACATAAAATTTTCTATTTGGGTCAAAATTGACCAGAAGACCGTTAACGTCAGCAAATTTGAAGACCTTATGAAGGTTAAATGTAATTTTCTATTCAAACGTTAACGTTCGAAATTGTTGAACAGGCTGTTAGTGTATAAGTTGGAAACAAGGAAAAGGGTCCCTTAAAATGCGAGTTAGGGGGTAATATATTACAAGAAAAGAATCGGCCTACACTTCTGCTGAAGACAGTTGAAATTATTTTTGAGCTTTTAAGCACATATAATATTGTTTTATTGCTCTTTCAAAAAATTCAAAAACTTAAACGGCCGAAATTTTGGATAACACCAGTAGTCTAGTTTAATTTCGCATTACTACTTTTGAGGCTGGTTTTGTTTGTTGCACAATATATTTTATAGATCCCATATCAGGACCCCTCCTGATACATTCTTAACCTGGTTGGAGGGCATCTTAAATTCGGTACAGCCGAGTAAAGCACCGTTACTTCGTACTCTTAAGTTTACATAAATTAAATTTTTTTAAAGTAGAATAAATCTAAAGATTTAAGACCTGAATTATTATTTTATAATCTCCATAATAGAACTTCTATTTTTACCCCAAAATTCGGTCATGTCTATCACAATCACATTTACATTTTTATTATGACTGTTATGTGTTTAAATACAATAACATCTATTCCCTTTTGTAATATATTTTGAGTAACATGGTATGCTTGTGGTAAACTTGTAAATGGTTTTAATTATATATATTATATTATGTCCTGTGGTTCCTAGTAGGAACAAAGGGCCGCAATGGTTTTAATTACCTTAATTAAACTTAAGTGATTTATTTATTTAAAAACAAGAAATTTATGACATTTAAAAGTATTTGTACCTTTAATGTGATATTCCTAAAGATAAACTTCATACTCTTCTTAAAGAAGTTTAACAATATATGGAGGGCTCACAACTAAAGCCAACCAAGTAAAATAAAATTCGAAAATATTTTTAGTCTAAGTAGGAGAACTGTTATGCAGAAGGAAAAACTTATTCACACTATTCTAGCCACGTGTTCCAACCAATTAGTATTTTCTTAAGCCTGGTACTCGGTTCAACATTTTACGTGAAATGCTGTCAAAACGCAAATGAAAAAAAATTTGTGCGAAATATCTATGAAATAATGTTGGTAGAGTTGTACGCTGTTCATTTTGTGAAAAAGTTCCAAAATGTTTCTAGCAACATTTTTTTACAACTGCGAAATAATGTAAGCTGCACTTTTTTTACATGGAATTTTAAGCAAGAGCAAAAAAGTATGAACTGCTTGTTAAATACGAAATAAAAAATTAAAGCAACACAACCGGTAACAGTTTTTTTTATCCATATTTACTTTCTTTTTTATTAAATTTTTTATTGAAAAAATTATTTGTAGTAAAATACATGTGGGGTTTGTTAACATACGCAAAACAATGAAATAATTAATGTACTAGGCTTTAGTCACGTTAGCTTTAAAAAAAATAGATCAGATATTGTCTTCTATAAATCATTTATTCATTTTTAACTGTATAAATAATGAAAATTTTTCAAAAAATCCAATATAGAATTAAAAAAATCGGATCTGAAGCTTCATCGTCACACTGTTTCAAAAGCCATTAAGCGGTATAAGGATGACTTTAACATTGAAAGAAAACATGGATCAGGTATAAAAAAGTCTAACATATATTTCCAAAGCAAAAGAGCACCGAGCACTTCTATCAGAAAAGCAGCTCCTAAAGTTAAATGCTCTGATTCTTTTGTGGCAGAGCCAAAGCTTATGCTGGGTTGAAGTCGTGTAAAGTGCAGAAAGTCCCAGATTGCAATGCGGTAAAGAACCTAGAAGCACAAAAACGTGTGAACAAATTTAGGTAACATTTTATAAAAAACCACACCTGTTTTGTGATGAATGAACTTCCGGGTCAAGATTTGTATGCAACTGATGGATGAGGTAATGTTCAAGAACAATACCGGACAAAAAAAAAAAAAAAAAAAAAAAAAAAAAAAAAAACAAACAAACAAAATTGCGCAAAAAGTTTCTTTTGTGGGAAGCCACGATAAACAAATACGGAGTGTCTACAAAAATTGCTTTTACCTTTTTTAAAACAGCACAGAGTGCTTTCATATTTCTGGCCCGATTTGGCATCATGGCATCATGAAAAAAGGTCCTTGAATAGTATTCAGACAATTATTTAAATTTTATACCAAATCTACCAACTCTCCAGAGCTTCAGCATGTAAAAAGGTATTGGGCATTTGTTAAAAAAGAAGAATAAAAGAACTCAGGAAAACATAAATGTAACGTTATCTCGCAAAGGTGACGTGCTATGAATCATGTCAATACCGTTTCCCGTTAATCATACGACAATGAGCACAAATTATAATAGTTTGGGTAAAAAACTATGATTTCGCAGGCTTGTGTTATCTGAAAATTTGTTGAAAAAGAAAATAAGCTAAAAACTAAATGTTAACAGGATGTTTAAGGCAATTTAATCAATACTTTTAATTTTTATAAATTTATTAGCAACCCAAAATATGCAATACTTTTAATATTCCTTGTAAACCTAAAAGTATGCTACACATTTTTTAAATTATTCGTATCTTACTTTATTTAAATTGCTGTTGTTGCCTATTTCCATTTATTTATTTTAATTGTTGCCCTTGTAGTGTTGTTTTTTATTGCTGTTGTTATTATTTAATTGCAGTCAGACATTAAAAAGAAGAAAAAAATCACTTTTTAATTGTTGTTGCTTTTGTCATCATAAATAATACAAAAACTCATTGACACATATTTCTTTCTTTTTTTTGCGTGTTTTTTTTCTTTTCAAAAAAATTTCACTTTGTGGTGTACTTTTTTTATTGTTGTCTCGTCATCAAAGAATAAGAAATTTTTTTTATTTTAATAATACCATGCGTTTATTTTTAAAATAATACAAGTGTGTACAAGACAAGCAATTATATTTTTAAATTTTATTTTTTTGTTTGATTTTAGTTTTCTTGACTTGTTCAGAGATTTCAATGGTAATTGTTTCTTTTAAAGAATTTGGAAATAAGAAAAATATTTTATTAAACCAAAATAACTTGTATGATTTGTGTTTGTTCAGGGGATGTTTGTTTTATGTTTAATTTAAAAACTTTTGATTTATTACGGGCTAGTTAAGACTTTTTTGCTATTTATTTTACTTTGTAACGCCTTTCTGTCTTAAGTGGATTATTATTTCTGTTCTTGTTTGTTTATAAATGTTTACTAATGTAGCTTTAGTAAATTAATTTTGATTTTAAGGGCACCTTAGACTACCATACTTGTTATAAAATTTTTAAATTTTGACCAAATTATCTGTCAGTATTGAACAGTTAAAGCAAACCATTTAAATAAAAATCCAAAAGCAATACAAATGGCTTATACTTTAAAATGAAAAAAAAAAAAAAAAATTTGTATAGATTTTTTTGAACTAAATAATAAAAAAGAGAATGCGAAAACATAAATGAATAATTATTTAAAACTTATGCCATAATAGTTTGGGGTTTTATCATTAAAATCATAAGGTGGAGTTTTTTTTATTTTAATTGAAATCATAGGGAAAACGCAGTTTAAGTACAACCACCAGGTTTTGCTGCCCAGTGGGTAACCCAGAAAAAACCATCCGGATTTTTTTCTTTATATTTATTTAAAAAAAGATGGCATAATTTTAACATTTTATTTACAGAAAAATAAAAGAAAATGATTATAAAATGCATACAATGTGTTTATATGTCGTGTGTCCGTATGTTGATTTAACGTTAGTAGGCTTTTCTCTACTTATTAATTGAAACATAGATAGTATACCACTTAGAATAATTAATTTTATTTAACCCATTCGTATGAAACGTGAAACACAAAAACTTTTTGTTTTTAATTCGTTTCAAAATAGCCAGGTGAAAATAAAAACGGTACGAATTGGAAAATGGTTAAATATCCATACGCGTAGAAATATTCACTTCTATAAACTTTATACTTTAAGTACCACTTACCAGATTTACTATTCAAATCAGAAATACAAAATTGATGTAAAAATTTTCATCGTTTTGAATTTCTTTTGATTTCCAGAACATGGCCGGTAATTACTTTAAAAAAATTCATTTAAATACGCACATTTTTTTTTAAGCTTTTGGGACTTTATTTTGTTTTGTTTTATTTTAGTAACAATTCAATTGTTTTTTTTATTTTATTGTATTTTTAATATCAATTTTATTTTGTTTATTTCACTTTTTAATATTTATTGAAAATTCTATATTATTTATTTCTTTTGTTAAAAAATATTTATTTATTTATTCTCTTTTAAATTGTGTCGTGTCGCCCTCTGCACTCAAAAAAAAAAATATTAAAAATTAGGTTAGATAGATATATTTCAATTTTTTTTTTTAATTTGTCTTATTACCAATAAAAATTGCCAAGCATTTTGTAATAATTTTTATTTTTTTTTTCTCTCAATTATTTGATTTTTTTTAATTCTTGTTTTTTTTTAACAAATGGTAACTAATACAAAGTTTTGATTTATCGATTGTCTTTGTACAATGTTTACTAAACACTCTTTTAAATTTTATTTTTTTTTCATTTAAATTTTATTATTTTTTTTTTTTTTTTGCAAAATCTTCTCATCATTATTTACTTTTTAATTTTTAGTTATTTTTTACCAGTGCATTTTTGCAATTGTACCGCTTTACAATTCGCAACGTTCACAACGCGTCGGCATATCTTGGCAAACTGAATTGGCGAATGTTCCAAATACGTACAGGTGAATCCGTTTGAACGCTTTTATAGTTGTGTGAGGCTGGCTGTCTAACAGCATCTGCATCTTGTTTGAACAAGATGGCAAAGTAGTACAGAAATTGACAAAGTTAACACGTATACACGCTCACACAAAAATACAATAAATACTGGGAAAAAACCAAATTACAAAATTTTTTATGTAAATGGCAAGAAAACTGCTAGATAACGCTCTCTCAAAATGTTTAATAACAGTTTAGTTTTCTGTGTTTCGGTTGCTCTCAAAATACAGGGAAAATGTCAACAATTGAATTTTGTTTTGGTTGTTGTTTTTGCCTTTTTGTTTTCTTGTTTAAGAAACAACAGAAAACCATTAATAAACTGGTTTACGACGAAGTGTTGCTTCTTGTTTAGAGAGAATTTGGAAAATAGAACAGGTTAGGCTGCCAGAAATAGAGTTGAAAATTTTCACTTAAGAAGAAACACGTGCTCTGTTTTGTTTTGGTTTTATAAAGGCACGTGTGAGAGTGAAATCGTACACATAAAAAATATGGGGAAATATGTAGGTTTTGTTTATTAATATTTTTATTACAAAAAATTTTTTTATGAAAAATGAGAGCAATTTTTTAGTGATTTTTGGTTGGAGTATTAATTGCAGCCGCAAGTAACAGATTTACCATTACTCTAAATAAGATTTCCAATTATAACAGATTTGTGGTACATATTAAGACCACAACGGCCGGCTTATCCTTATAATTATTAAGTAATTATGATTAAGTAATATAAAAGTAATTTGTGAGAATTTTTTATTAGCTATTAAGATTCCTCCTACACAACAGCATAAAATACAACAAGTTTAAGGTCTTTTAAACTTTTTTTTAATGATTTGAAAGAGAAGGATGAGTTGCAATATAAAAATGGTATGTTGTAAATGTCGCTCTCCCTCACCGCGTGCATTCTTCAACATGTACGATTTTCGATGATGAATTGGCATAATTGCTATTTTATTTCGGCAATTTAACGCTGAATTAAAGTTTGTACAGTTTAAAGTTTAAATAAAATAAGTTTTATCTTCGAGTTGACCCACAGAAAATAGTCTAAAGATATTAAATCTTAATTAGTATTGTGGTTATTTTGTTGAACTATTCATGATTTTTAATCCAAATTTTTAATGTTTTTAATTAGGCTTAAGTTCATTAAATTTAATTGTCATTAAATTATTTTTATGAAGAAAGGAATTTTACAACATGAAAATTAATTAAAATTGTTATTGATAATCTTTCATTCTTGACCGTGGCCGGGATTCGAACCGCGGCCGGCAGGTTACCATGACATGTTTCGATCGCAACCACTCGAGCTCCTCAGATGGATTTGCCGTTGTACACGTTGTAAATAATCATTCAAAAAAGCAAATTTCGATCTACCAAAGGTTAAAATACAATTTGGTTTAAGGATTGATGTTTGACATTCACGTCAGCAGTCGTCGATGGCTGCGAGTGTAAAACGGCAAATCCATCTGAGGAGATCGAGTGGTTACGATCGAAACATGTCATGGTAACCTGCCGGCCGCGGGTCGAATCCCGGCCACGGTCAAGAATGAAAGATTATCAATAACAATTTTAATTAATTTTCATGTTGTAAAATTCCATTCTTCATAAAAATAATTTAATGAAAATTAAATTTAATGAACTTAAGCCTAATTAAAGATATTAAAAGCAAAATTATGCCTGCTGATAAATTTCTTTGCCAAAATTCACTGTATCTTACCGTCTCGTTGAAATTTGGCAGCGTTAAAATTCATAATACAATTACAGTTAAAAATAAGGAAGAAAGTATAGTCGGTCAAGCCCGACCATATGATACCCTACACCACAGTATATAAAAACTATTTTTGCTAGTGTACGCTAAATGAGTCAAATCAATCCATCCGTACTCAAATTCATCCGAAGCGGTATTAATAGTACGGTGAGTACGGATTTTCTTGAATCAAGTACAGAAAGATTGATTTAAGTACGGATTTTTAATTGCAAAATAATTAAGCTATCCATATTCGAAAATGAGAATGATTAAAGTAAAATTAAGATTGAATCAATCTCAAAATGCGCTTGATTCAAATATTATAAAGTTGGTTTATCCCGAATTCATGCTTGAAAAAAAAAACAAAAAAAGAAATTAGGAAGAAAAGATTATTATGATTGATTAACTTTACCGTATTACACCTTTGAAATTGCTAGAACACAAATATCATGCTATGAGATTAAGATTCATGTAAATGCTATTTTCGGGAGAAGTATTTGTACGGGAGCTATGGTCAAATATTATAGCTACGTAAAAGTATGCCTAAAAACAAATATCCACAAATGTTTCGAACAAAATTAGCGATTTTAATAATAGAAAACAAACGGCCTTTCTACAAAAGATCATTTCGCACACCTAGTTAAAAAGTGACTCAACTGAAACACTTTAACACTTTTACCAAATTTTAAACTGACACAAGTCTTATTAATATAAACTCCAATAAAGATCATAACTAACAGTTTGCATAATATGCAACATTGTCAAAACAACTGGTAGGTTTTACAAGAAAAATAAATTATAAACAGTTTAATGTGCCTTTTACGGTTTACAACTTAACTCAGTTGAGTTGTAAATAAAAAAATTGCAAGTGATAAGTTGTAATATTTGATTTTTTTGCTAACCACAATATAGCAGTGTTGTAAATCACAATACAAAAATGCAAAATTTCAACTGAGTTGTAAACCGTAATAGCGGCATAAAGAAATTTGTCAAATTATCATTTAAAATTGGTTTTCCTTGTCCTGTAATATTTTCAAAATGTTAGATATGGCGTTTCACGTTTTAGGTAGCGATATATTTCTTATAGAAAAAAAAATAATTTTATCAAAATTTTTTGCAATCACGAATAATATATTTTATATTTTATATATATTTTACTTTATTTTTACTTTTACTTTTATTACTGCCGTATTTATAAAAATTTAAAATGGATTTCAATTGTTTTTTTTTTAAGAAAAACTTGCATGACAATTTTGCCTTAAAATACATTTCAAATTTATTTTATTTTTTATGAATACGGCAGTATAACTTTTGGAACAAAGAAATGCTGTAATTCTAGTTTAAGTAGTTTTTCTTTAAAAGAAAACATGACTGCAAATATTGCCTTTTTTGCAACATGTTAATAATACGTATTAGATTTTATTTTTTGACACGCAGATTTATTAAAGCCTTAAAAACCATAAGCATTTCTTCTCACTTGACACTTTTTGTGTACTAAATTAAAGATATTTCCGTGTTTTTGAACACGCAAAATATTCACGGAATATCGACAACAATGTCAAATAAAATGTTTTGCATTTATTTTTGTTTTAAATAAAAGTCACTTCACATGTTTACCAAGAAAAGATAATACAATTTTTTTTTTGCAAAATATTGAGGCGCAAAAATAAAGTCGAACGAACATCTTTCATAAAAAATTTCGCTTAATAAAAATCATATCGCTCATTTACTTCAATAGTGACATAACTCAAAAAAATCAATTTCGAGATAAACGCGTTTTGTTTTGATTTGGTGTAAACACTTTTTTACTTGTAGATGTTAAAAACTCAAGAAATATGTAAAAGTGTGATAAAGTGAATGCAATGTGTTATGAAAATGACTAGTATTATGAAAACATATTTGACATCCCATACGACTGCATCATAACTCTCATTTGATCAGGGTTGCGTTATACCAAAAGCATGTTTATGTATGATAGTGTGAACACAACATAAAATGTACAATTAGATGTTCTGACAGTCGCAACAAAACTAATTCGAGGTCTATCTCATAAAATGATATGGAAAACGTAAGACACATTCTCTTCAAACGGGGAAAGCAAAAAAGATATAAAGATTAATTTAATAAACAATACACACAGAAAAAAATCATACGGTTTTCATGTTAATTCAACCTGATTTTACAATAACTTGCGAACAAAATTTTTTTTTTTTAAATAACTATAATTCATGTTAATTTAACATTGCAGTAAAGTAAGAGCAAAATGTCATTTATATTAAAATAACAATCCGAATTACGTTAAATGAAAGTTATTTCATGTAGAATCAAATTGGTTTAAGTGTGTTATAACAGTGTGAAGAAGCTTCAGAGACTACATATGCATTTATTTAAGAAAAATTCAAAACTCTTACCCCTGTAACACATGTTCCACATATTTTGTATTCTCCTTTGTTAACAGAAGCATCAGCAGAATCACCCGATATGGTTTTCGTCATCATTCTACTTTGAAAACTTGATGTACTATTTAACTAACTAATTTTAATTAAAAGAATACGGGAATTGTCTTCTTTTTATAACATATTTTAAAAATGAAAATAAAAAAATGTATACTTAAGTATGTATGCATGTTAATTTAACAAAATAAACTTTTGATTTTAATATAAAACAGGTTTTTATGGATTCAATATTGAATCCATATTTATTTATATTTTAATATATTTTTTTTTTTTATTTTAACAGTGAATAATATTAAATAAACGTGATTTAAGGTTATTTTGTTTAAAATTAATATGAAATAATGATAAATTTAAATAAAGTGCATACTTTTGCAAAAATGTACTATGATTCTCAATCAACATTTTTCCATGTTAATTTTACATTGGTAATTTTTTCTGTGTGTATAAAGAAAAACAAAGCGCACAATTCTGCATCTCTAACTACAAAATTTAATCTTTTGAATTATATCACTATTAAAGTAAATGAGCGATTTGTAAAAACAAAACAAAGTATATAGAATACGTTTGTTTTAGCATATTTTTGTTATTGAAATAAAGTGTGTTTGTTTAAGGCCTATAGAATGTGAAATTGTTAAAATTGACAAAAAAAAGTTAAAGTTATTTACGACCAATTTCAACAAGTTCAGTTAAAACTAACTATTACTTTAACTTCCAGTTTACAATATGTATTTGGCAGTTATAACTGATATTTAGTTTTAACTAAACTTGGTGAAATTGGCCGTTATTTATTTATAAAATCAAAAAAAGCAAATGTTTACTCGAAATATCAACATTTACATCATTAACATTTGAAAATGTTTTCTGTTATATGGGCAGCGCTTTTCACACGTTTGGTTTACTTTTTTTGTACTCAGCACATTGTTTCAGAAGAACTCTCAATTAAAAGACACCAGCAGCATGACCGATATGGTTTCGCGATTATTTTACTTTAAAAATTTATTGTATTTAACTAAACTATTTTTACAGATAGAAAATGGGAACTCGTTTTTATAGATAAATAAAAATTATTGTTGGTAGTTAAATTATATAAAATAACTGAATATTCATTTGTTTTTACGGAATTCGCGGTTGAATTTTTGATGGTAAAAATTAAATTAACTTTTCGTTACTTTAAATTAAACTTTCATTTTGTTTTACATAATGTAACGTGACGTTACAAACTTACCCTACACTAACATTTAATGTTACCATTTTAATACTAACATCATAAAGTATAAGAAACCCAACACCTTGAATACCCTTATTATTTTACTTACTACTATGAATACCCTTACTATTTACCTACATAACCTTTTTACCGTATAATTCTCATTTAGTTTATTTTATTTTTGAATAAATAGACAAGGTTTGCCTCAGAACAAACAGAGTAAATATTGCCCTTAACCCCAGTATTTACTCTCGGTAGTTAGTATTAACAAGTAGTTTTACGTATCTAGCCGAACACTAGAGCCTCCGAATTCTTCTAGTGTCCGAAGTATTTAATAAACCGTAGTTAGTCGAACGCCACGGCCTCCGAATTCTCGTGGTGTCCGAAGTAGTTAGCCGAACACCAAGGCTTCCGAATTCTCTTGGTGTCCGAAATATTTACGAAGTAGTTAGTCGAACGCCACGGCCTCCGAATTCTCGTGGTGTCCGAAGTAGTTAGCCGAACGCCACGGCCTCCGAATTCTCGTGGTGTCCGAAGTAGTTAGCCGAACACTAGAGCCTCCGAATTCTTCTAGTGTCCGAAGTATTTAATAAACCGTAGTTAGTCGAACGCCACGGCCTCCGAATTCTCGTGGTGTCCGAAGTAGTTAGCCGAACACCAAGGCTTCCGAATTCTCTTGGTGTCCGAAATATTTACGAAGTAGTTAGTCGAACGCCACGGCCTCCGAATTCTCGTGGTGTCAGAAGTAGTTAGCCGAACGCCACGGCCTCCGAATTCTCGTGGTGTCCGAAGTAGTTAGCCGAACACCAAGGCTTCCGAATTCTCTTGGTGTCCGAAATATTTATGAAGTAGTTAGTCGTATTTAGCCGACTGCCGGTGCCTCCGAATTCCATTCGGTAGCCGACTAAATGCAAACCCGTATTTAACGTTTTATAAGTCGTGTTTAGCCGACTGCCGGTGCCTCCGAATCCCATTCGGTAGCCGACTGAATACAAACCAGTATTCAACCCGTAGTTAGTCGTATTTAGCCGACTGCCGGTGCCTCCGAATTCCATTCGGTGGCCGACTAAATGCAAACAGTAGTCAACGTATTCTTACCAGTAGTGAATACGAACCAGCATTCATACCGTAGTATTTAACCAAACCGTATTTAACCGAACCTGATTAAACGAAACCGTATTTAACCGAACCTGATTAACCAGAATCGTATTCAATATGGTGCCCGGGGTATTCTACCCAGTATTTAACCAAACCGTATTTAACCAGAACCGTATTGAGCCGAACGCCAAGGCCTCCGAAATCATTTGGTGTCCGAAGTAGTTTTAAGTCATTTCTAGCATCTAAGAATGTAGTTACCCGAACGCCAAGGCTCCCGAAATCCCTTGGTGTCCGAAGTAGTTTTAAGTCATGTCTAGTATTTAAGACCGTAGTTAGCAGAACACCACGGCCTCCGCATTCCCGTGGGGTTCGAAGTATTTACCACCGTAGTTAGTCACACTATGGCCAGACAACCGTCAGCCGTCGACTTATCAGGGGCCATAGTTAGCCGAACACCCGAGGTTGCGAAATCCTCTCGTGTTCGAAGCGCTTGGCCCAACTAGTCGCAGTAGTTAGTCGTGTGTAAAGCCAACTGGGGGGCGAACCAAATGCTCCGTACTCGGCATAGGTTCGATCGTAGAATTAGATACTAACAAACCATAACCGAAACACGTTTATTATCATCTTCTCTGCCAGATCGAACCATCAGCAACTTAACACTGCCCCACGGATCGCCACAGAACGAGCCTTACAGCGTGCCAAAAACATCTAGCCGTTTCCTTACATCATCAGCCGTACGCGCATGGAATTACGCTGCCTCAGCACCCGTTCCCGCCTACATCTACTCCGAATCTGCCAAAAGCCGTCATAGTTCTAAGTATTTAGCGTAGATTAAGATTTCGTAAATAAAGCTTTGTTAAATAATTGTAAGCGAACATACACGAAAACATCCCGTGTTTCATTTCAAAGGAAGCAGACCTTCGAATTGACCCTGGACAGACTGAGTCATACCTCAGCTGGGAAAGTAAACTGCGTTACAATAAATAAGAATTTAATTTAATCAACGAACAATATAAACTTTAACTGAAAATCCGCATTAATATGCACTTAGTTTTTTGGGTAAATGTTAGAATCAGTTAAAAATAAATTGGCTTGGAATTTTAAATGTTTATTTATTTAAAAATGACTGAACGGAATAATTCTTAACCCATTAGAGGTCAAACCAAAACTGGCCATAATTTTTAAATTTCAGCCTTATTTATTGATTAAAATAAGTATTAAAAAAAACATAAAATGGAAAAAATTAAAAAAAAATTTTTTTTAACTGAGTTTTTGGGGTGTACTCAACTGAGTACACTGACCTCTTACGTATGAAAATTTTCAGAAAATTGTTTTCAGTGCAAAGTGTTTTTAAGCACTTCTTATTCTGCCAACAAACTCTTAAATATCAAAAAATGTACCGCAAATGGTTTTGTTTTGAGATTCATCTGCAAACATTGACCCAGACGTTACTCTAAATATCAAAGATCAACATAAAGATTGTATCTAGTAAAACGCTATAAAAAACCCCAACAAATGCTTAACAACACATGAAGCAAACGGATAAGAAGATTCCAAATGCGATTTTCCGGAGTACAAATCTAACCGGCAGCAAAAGCTTATAGCAATAGCCGCAACCCAGTTTTTGAAGCCGAATCGAACGGGCTTTCCTCGAATGAATTGCTTAGCGGGTAGGAATATTTTGGCCACCGCTAAGCATATCATTCGAAGAAAGCCAGTTCGATTCGACTTCAACAATTGAAGGCTATAAGATCAAAGACATTGGGATCAAAGATTTATTAAATATTTCTTCACATACACTATTTCATCTTTTACAAATTTCCGAGTTCTGCTGTGGGGTTAAGCTCTGCAATGGAAAGTATTTGCGCCAAATATGAATTATTTGCTTTTCAAAGTCTTGCCGAGTTTTCTTTGGTGCCAACTGTTCATTATCACTATCGTCACTGACGTCGTTGTCAATAATTTCAACATTTACGAAAACTTTCATAGTACCAGGTTTGTTTTTTGATAGGCTTGAAACCATTATATTTTCCTAAACACCTCTTCACCACATGATATGCTATCAACAGCTTCTTGAAGGCCTTTGAATCACTTTTGGGATGTAAAATGTTATCCACTCATAGTTAAAATCGAACAAAAAAAAAAACATTTTTTTTCCTATGCATGTTGTCAGTGTACTCAAACGAGTACAGTTTATACTGCTCTAAGTTTATTGTTTTTTTATGTAAGTAATTTTTTTTTTGTCTGAGTTATTTTGATACGATTTTCATTATAATAATTCAAAATTACCAAAAAAAAATTCAATATTGTTTTCAATATTATTAAAATAGTGTTCATACCTTCATACTGCTTTTGTAATACAAATCAGACTTATTCTTTTGTACAGAAAAATTAAAAAGAAACACAAATTCTTTTTTAGCTGCTGTTGGTATTATTGTTGTGAACAGAAATAATGGTACATTGATTAAAAATTCTTTGTTGTTGCTTAGAAACTTGTAAAATGCCAGCTGTACTCATTTAACTACAGAGAATTCTAATGGGTTAAATAGACTACAGTCGGTTACTGTTATAATATTGCGAGTATAGTTAAAGTTTCCTTGTTTTTTAAATTAAGTGAAATAACCTTTATTATAACAGGGTCTTTCAAAGAAGTTTGCCATTCTGTCATTTATTTCACAATGTTCGTATGTCTATCTGTCTGTGGGTCAGTTACAATAGATTTTGAGAAGGCCCTAGATATAATGGGGACTTTGTTGTTATACATTTATGTCACATATATAGTCCGGAATAAAATTAAGCCAAATCGGTCCACAAATGGCTGAGATATGACCAAGCACTACGAATAGTTCCAATTTTTACCAATAATTTTCTAACTTTTACCCACAGGTCTTTTGTTTTTGAAGCCTTCTTGTAACCTATATATCTTATTTTTTCACTTTCACCTAAAACAATCTTAGAAGAATACTTGTGGTGAAGTTCAACAAAACAGGTTTATAGATGATAAAGTTATAGACAAATAACTACCTTTTTTCTCTCGGAATAATGGTTTCTGCACAATAGCGATCATATCATATGAGCTAGTGAGCAAAGCCAACTCATCCCTATGGGAAAGGGTATATCAAATTTGGCACACACGAATATAGCACTTTTACTTGTCTTATTTTATCCGATTGTTCAAAAAATCAGAAATTAATTTACATTATTTTTGCATATTTACCCACTGTGATCGGTATAGTCCAGCAATTTTCTTTTTATTATCTTAAAAAATAAATGATGATGTAATAATAAAAATTTGTTTTTGTAATTCAAAGAATTTTCCATTAAATTCTGAGAAAAATTATGCTAAAAAAAATATGTAATTTCATTACAATTGTCAAGGATATTAAACTTTTTTTAAGAAAAATGTATACGAGTATGTATGTAAGTATATTTTTCCCAGAAAATTTTCGCCAGACACATTTTGTTGTAAGAGAAAATGCATTTGATTACAAAAAAAAGGTCAATAAATGCACAATAAACATTGAAAAACATATCAACTGAATAAAATGCATGTCTAGAATAGTTAAAATACCTGAATTCAGGGTAAAAGGTATTGTAATATGTGTTTGAACTTAATTTAAATGTGTATAGATTGGCGCCCTGTGCTTCAGTGGGAGATAAAGGGGAGCACAAAAGTTAAGAGGAACATATAAAGAATGAGATAAATGTTCATTAAAGGCGACATTATGAAGTATAAAATTGGTGCTACAATATTTTGTAATATAAAAATTGATGCATTAAAATCTTTTAAGATGGGTCTTTGAGCAGGAACATTTCTAGGGCTTATATTCAAAAAGTGCTTTCTGCTAAATCACAAGACGATTTTTTCGTTAACTTTAACTGTAGAATATATAACCAAACCTCGAAAACACATAACTAGGGTACACAGAAGAAATTCTATAAAATTTTTTACCAATTAAAGCATTAATCAAAAATAAAATCAGTTTTAATTAAAAATGTAATCAAGTAAATTAAACGTTTAATCAAGTGAATTAAACGTTTAATTAATACTATTAACTGGTTTAATTGATACAATTAAATTGTTTACTGGTGCAAATTTAATAAATTTTTTAATTAATATCACAAATTTTTTAATTGAAATCAATTTTTATTTTTTTGTGTGTACATTTGTACGCTATTGTAATTTGTTATCATTTTCAGCTTCACAGCAATAATAATTTTTATTTAAAACCCGTTTAATCAAAATCTAATAAATTAATTGGGTAATTCCATGTCAAATCGACCAAGAGTGGGACCCGACCCCTTTCGATTTTAATGAAATGAAATAACGAAAAAAAAATAAATTTTTTTTTTTTAAAGTTATGTCATATTCAAAATATCATAATTTCGCCGAATTAGCCAAATGTGTTGAGCTTTTTTCTTCAATATCTCGAAACTACTTTACATACGAAGATGATTTTTATGTCATTTCAAAACAAACAATATCAGCCTGTTTGTCGATTTCGAACGTTTACGTTCGCATAGAAAATTATATTTAAAACAAAAACAAAGTTTCGAATTTTGTTTTTGTTTTAAACATAATTTTCTATGCGAACGTTAACGTTCGAAATCGACGAACAGGCTGTATATTTTTAAAAAAAGGGACTTAGTCAAAAACCTATTTTTATTTGGCTGATTTTTTTTATAAATATAATACCTCAAGCCGTTCTTTAAAAATCCTGAAACTTTGAAGGAGGTGTTTTTTTCTCTTTTTTAAAATATGATTTTTTTCTTTCGCAACCTTTAAAAAATAATATTGAAATAGAATTTTAATATTGTAATTTTGATCAAATGTACACTGTGCTAGTTGCAAAAAACAAACAAACCGGTCACCTGGCGTTTTAACCCATTTAATCTGATCGGTTAATGGTTTTTAATCCAAATCTTAATAAACACTATTTTTAATAATTAAAATGAAAATTAAATTTATTGAACTTAAGCCTGATTAAAATATTAAAATTTGGATAAAAACTAAGCTAAGGCACAAGCTCTATGTTTACATTTGTCGTTCAAGTTGTGCTGAAAAAGGTCAACGAGAATAAGAAAGACAAAAACATGAAGAACTGAAAAATGAACTTAAGACTCCAAGAAGAATTCTTAACAAGAAGTAAGAAAAACTGAAGTAGGGAAGAACATGTAAATCAATTTAAATAGATTAGCATTCAAAACTAATTTCGATCTACTAAAGGATAAATACAATTTGGTTTATGGTTGTGAGTGTTAAACGGCAAACCCCTCTGAAGAGATTGAGTGGTTTCAATCGAAACATGTAACCTGACCGTAAAAGCCTGGGTTCGAGCCCAGCGGCAGTCAGGAATGAAAAGTTATCAATAAATTTTAATTAATTTTATGTTGTAAAATTCATTTCTTCATAAAAAAAGTTTAATGCAAACTAAATTCAGTAATTTAAGGGGAAGGGGAAAAAGTTGGTGAATATGTGGTGTCGTCACTCCTATTTAAGCGTACCAAGCTTATGTATAAATAGGAACTCTCACGTAAACGTGACGTAGTGTTGCATAAATAACAAATGCTAAAAATCATTCTTTATATACCCCATTTAATGTCCTTAGTATGTAAGTCTTTAAGAATGCCTATAAAAGGAAGAGAGTGTGAATTAGCTTGCTCCCAATGGAAACCTGTTAGGCCTCTTTACTTATTCTTTCACCGCTAGGTAATATTTCAGACCACATACAAACAAATCCACATATAAATACAAACGAACATACGCACTTGCCCTGATATGTTTAATTAAGCTGAATTTAGATTTTAATTTCTTCCTGGTTTTTTTGTTTGGGATTTATAAACACTTGGATTTTTTATTGAAAAGGACGTTAAAAGCATTAAAAGATCTGTTTGTATAAATGGACAATTGCACAGCGCAAGTTTACGAGTCAAAATTGTTGGGCAAACTTACGAAGTTTGTGTAAATTAATTCTCATACAAATGTTGGCAGTTCATTTGCAGTTCAGTTTGCACAGATTGCGAGACTTTTAAGTGATATCATGAAAGCCCTTAACGACTTAATTGATCCTACGACGCAAAAATAGGTCTAGCAAAGATTGTAATAAAAACTCAATTATTTTAAAGGTAATTTTTTCTTTTGACATTTTTTGGTATTAAGTGGTGAAATTATAAGTCCGTTTGGCTCTGTGTACATATCGCAACATAGTCATATCTCAAAAAATCAAAAAGTTTAAGCTACTTAAGCAAAAGTGTTCCTTTATTAAGGGCCGATGTTGAATGTGAACCACACCTAAACGTCAAGTTTTTTTTCTGCATTTCATACGTTAAATTGATACTATATTTTTTTTTGTTGCAAATTAAATTAATTTTTTAATTAATATCACAAATTTTTTTATTGATTTCAATTTTTATTTTGTGCTGTGTTCCATAAATCAGTTTATGTGACCTTCTCCGAGAAAAGGGACCTAGCCTCTTGAGACCCGAACATTAACCCATTGAATTTTTACATTTCTTATTTACTTTGTACACCTTTTGGGGAGCAAATAAGACAACTGTATATTTTTTATTTAAAAAATTTTATTTGAAGTCTTAAGCTACTTATCAAATATTTGACGAAAAAAACGGGACCAACAACCAAACTTAAAAATAATTTCGCTTAATATCAATATTTCTTTTGATTAAAATACCACATCTTACAAAAAACTGTTTTTTGCTATGTCTAGTAGTATAATTAGTTTATTTTGAAATATTAAGACCATTTTAAATCTCACTAACTATTAACATAAGTAGGGGTTACGCTTATTTGAACAAATATTTAATAAGTGTTACCGTAGCTTTAGAAATTAAGGGTGCACATATGTGTTTCTCAGGTCTTAAAGTATGAATAATTTCAACGTAAATCCTTAACTTCTTAAGCCGATTGAGTAAAGGGTTTATTAACTATTTTTTTTATCTTATAAGGTGTAATTGAAATTTCGGTTTTTATTATTTTTTGGATTTTTTTATTTAAAGTGGTAGAAAAAGGAGGTGCACATATGCGTACTGCTACTCTCTATTGCGATGCGAAAGAAAATGGTAGCAAATTTAGCGATTGGTACTCTTTAATGCGTTTGCGCATTTGTCTTTCGCAACTGTTGATTTTTTTCTTTGGCAAATCATCACTATTTATTTTATTTAAATTTTCCAATTTCAAATATTTTTACATATTTTAGCATTTTATTACTGTCAATCTGCGCCATCTTTCATTTCATTTTCAAAAAATTTTGCGAAAGTAATAAAGAGTACCAAGTTGGCATTTAGCTTTCGCATCGAAACTGCTTTCTCATCGCAATAGAGAGTAGCCCCCCAGGTCTTAACGATTAGCTATTAAGGAAAAATATCCAAACAGTATGGTTTTTTCAAACTGTTAAATTAAAATGTAAAAAAATAGAATAAAAACTTCTAAGCCCTACCATCTTTTGATATTTTTTAAAGCGCAGTAGTTTTAAGCAATTAATAAAACTGTTTCTTTTGGTCACACGATGTCGCTAGTCCTTAAAACTTGTAATAAGTTAAAGTACACATATGTGTACCCAGGGTCTGAAGAGGCTTGTGTGTCAAAAAACGGGTTTGGACTTAAAAGTGGATTCTGGTACCTAAAAAACGTACAAAACTGAAGGTGTGTTTACAGAAATAATGCGTTTTGAAACTTTAAATGCGTTTTTCTCAAAACTTAATTTTCCCTCACTTGGTCCCTTTTCTCGGAGAAGGTCACATAAATGGGATTTTGTGACTTTTTGTATTTTGTAGCTTGAGCAACAACGCTATTCTCGTTTAAGACTTTATTTGATATTAATTAAATGCTTTTAAGGACGATAATAAATCCAAGAGGGCTGAATTTGTGCGTTTTTTACCTAAGGCCTAAATTTTTTTTTACGTTTCAAGAACTTTAGAAAGGACTAAATCTATCCCGAAAAGCGCTATGTGTTCATCACTGCTTCTGGGGTTAATATGCATATGCACTATGAGTATTCGCCTGTAAATTCGGTAAGTTGGGTGATTTCCTGCGCTTCGGCTTATTGTTATAAACAAATTTTGATGTTAAATCTTTATATTATAACGATACAGCAACAGTTCTGACATATAAATGCATCCTTCTCTTGGCTCCAATTCCTGTGGTACCTAATTTCCCCGCTTTTGAATGAATTCTGCTATTTGCAATCGTTTTAAAATTTCTGCGTAGGTGTCTACCTATGATTTTTAAATTTCTTTTTAAGTTTCAGAACAATGTTAATAAAGTAATACTTCCAATTAATCATTTTTAAAATTTTTGGCTTCACCTGGGCGGTGTTTGTCTTCGGTGATAATATCCCCACTTAAAACCGCTTAAACCAACTCTCGCACCTTAAAATGGATAAAACGTATTCAAACTAAACTTCGGTGTGCAATTGATACGATTCAGCTCTATGTTTTTACAAAATTCTACATTTTCATTGCAAAAAATTTCGTTGTTTACACTATTTCGCACAATGATTGCGAGAAAATAAGTGACAGATGTTTTTACCCTTCAATATGCTTTAACCCTTTCAGCCCCGTTGTTGCCTATAGGCAACATTGCAATCAAACGCTTATAACTCCCGAAAATTTAATTTTTTCTTAACACGGTTTTCTGTTCTTACTACATATGCATCTTAGCAATGTGTGTGCAGAATTTAATACAATAAGCTTTGATGATGTTCATTTGCGAACTGTTTGTTTAAGCGACCATACGTATTACAAATTAGATATGTCACATAGGCTTTCCACGTTCGAAGTGCAGCAAATGCAGAGTATATTTATGCTGTAATCCACAAAAAAATTGTTTTCTATTATATCATACATAAAATATAAAAAAATTGCAATAAATAAATTATCAAATATCTTTAACATGTGTTTAAAGTTTACCCACAACTGCCCAATGTTGCCTATAGGCAACATCTTTTATATCCTTAACCAGGATAGTTAGAACTTTAATTTTTTTATTATTTCATATCTAGGCATATACGAACTTAAATATCTTAAAAAAAATTTTTTTGAACTACTCAAAAAAATTCGGGGATGAAAGGGTTAAAGGTTATTCAAGCCAAAAACCACGAGTTTAAGAAATCCCATTTATGTAAAACCCCATTTTTTACTTTATACAAAATTAAGTTCATTGAATATTAACATCCTGTTTTTTGAAAATGAAAATATTTGTTCGTTCGTAAAAAAAACGAACGAAATCAGATTTAGGTTTTCATAAAATTAAAAAACATTTCATGTGAGTGACAAAAAAAGCTTTAATTTTTTTCTACATATTTTTGGTTCTTATAAAATGAACATCTTCGCAATAAATGAAAACAAAAGTGAAAAGTAGACGATAAGTAAAAGGCATTCGTTTAAAAAACAAATCACCACAAAATGGAAAATAACTGCGATATTTTAAAAAAGGAAACCTAAAAAACTTATACTATTATAAAATATTATATAAAGGTTTACTTATAATTACATAAATATGTATTTACAGGTTTAAAAAATTCTAGAAACAATGGAACTACATACGCTCAAAAATGTGAACATATGTATGTATATTAGAGCGGGTCGACCTCCTTACAAAAAAAGTTTGTGCTAGTCACTCCTTTAAATGAAAGGTTTGTCAATGATGTTTCTAAAACGGTTGAATTTTTATAGCCACGCCTCCATATGCAGCCCATTTAGTTTTTTAAATATAGCGCTGCCATTTAAAGTCCGATTACATCATGTCGCGTACCGTTGTTCATGGCATAGCACGTACTCCCTCTAAAATTGAAGCTTAAGAATAACTCTGGATTTCTGATCGATATTTTTTGGCCTTTGCAAGGCATCGACACACTGTCAAAATCAATCTACAAAAAGTTTGGGTCAATTTCCGCTAATTATACTTTTACACTTATAAGATAATCTGGCAGCACAGATAATTATACGTACGATGTCAAATAGAAAACTGTCCTTTTTAAATTAAGAAGATTTAAAGGAAAAATAATACACGGAAAGTGGCACAAGCTAAACTTGCAAGCAAATTCTTAAAGACTGCAGTCATTTTAGAAAAAAATATTACTGTTTTGTTAAAATAGGTAAGAAAACAAAGGAGATTTGTAATAAAATGCGTGCATATATTTAAAAAAAAAGGAACGATGTGAATTCCTTGAGTTCAAATTTTAAAATTATTGGACGTGTCAAGTCTACAGTGCAGACTGTAATAAAGCACTTGTCTAAGTCTCAATTTCTAGTAAGCGAGCCAAAAACTGGACGTCCACCCAAAATTTCCTTACGAGTTGAGCAATTTATAAAAAGTGTTGTTAGTGAAAATCCCAAAATAACAGCCGTGCAAATTCGAAACACTTTGGAAAATTACCACAATATTAATGTTCATTCAGAAACAGTGCGGAGTGTTCTGCGAAAAAGCGGATTACATAGCCGCGTAACAAGAAAAAACAAACATTAATTGGGGATATAAACAGAAAAAAGCGACTCAACTTCGCACCTAAGTATGCGGGCAAATCATTAGTTTTACATTTAATAATGAAATAAATATTTGCTTTCCTTTAAACATTTTTGATTTATTTATTATTTTAAATATCTCTATTTTGTGGAAAGTTAAGGAATTGTTAAGGCATACGTACTATTAGCTGTGTAACTGTACATACAGTGTAGTGTAACATACCACCGTTCTTCCAAATGTTCCAAAAAATTATATCTTTGCAAATATCTTCTACATATCTATATGTTGATGTGCAGCAAAAGATCTTCTTTATTTATTGCTATAATTGTTAACATTTTCATTCAACACTTTTATTTTTACTAATTTAGTAACACTTTTTATAAAATACATATTTTGTTTTTGAAATTTAATTTTAATTTTTGTAAACAAAAGCCAGGGTTATCCCCAAACACAAAACCTTTATATGAAAAAATAACAGAAATGTACGAATATTAATGCATTGGCAATAATGTTGATTCACGAAAGAAAAAAGCTCTATTTATGTCAAATATAGAGTTTTTTTTCCCGGACTTTTTCGTTTCCCGGGAAAGCGGGAAATTTTTTGGAATTTCCCGGGATCCCGGGATCCCGCTCCATATAAATAATACAAAGTAAATTTTGTTATTAATAAATGAAAAAACTTTTATAAAAAAAACGTATGGGAACTTCTTTACAAAGAAACTAACAGCCAGGCCCACGATGTCACACGTTAACGTTCGAATAGAAAATTACATTTAAAACAAAAACAATTTCTAAAATTAGTTTTTGTTTTAAATGTAATTTAAATTTAAATGTAATTTTCTATGCGAACGTTTACGTGTGACATCGTGGGCCTGGCTGTAAAATAAATGGTTCAATACTAAAAACACTGAAAAAAATTCGCTTACTTTTTCAAAATGAATAGCTTCTTTAACCCATTATTTAGCAGCTTTCTTCTATAACTACATCTATAACAGCTTCTATAACTACTTTTTTCTGAATGTATTAAAATAAAAAAATAATGACTTGCTTTTGAATGCGTTCATTTTGGGACATCCCTTGTAAAATTCATTGGTTCTTTCAGTAGAATTGTAAGTAGTGTTCTTATGTTTTTCTGATTACTCAACACATTATTTTGTAGGCGAAGTTTTTACTGGGAAATTAATTGAAGATTGAAATAGGAACTTGAATTATTATTATCTCACGCCTTTATTCCCTATTATTATGCTTTAAAGAAATATATAACATTTTTTAATGGCTTAGGAAATAACTTTCTGACACACTCAAAGCGCTTTGTAAGTCGTCAAAAAGTATATTCTTGATTTTATTTACTAAAAGCATGTTTCCGAAAAATTTCGTTCATTTTTTACCGAGGTTGGACAAATAGTTAAAAGTGCACCGTTGTAGCATGCTTCGGATTCACAATCAGAAGAAATTTTTTCTTTTTCATAAACAACGTCAATGTATATTAGTCAAATGTATGTCAAGGTTTATGCAAAAAAAGCATCAACCGGACTGTTTCTTACAAACCTTTTCATTTCAATAGGTCCATTTGTAATCTTTAGGACAATATGTTTTTCAAGTTGTATGTTGTAGTATCTTACACGAGTTTCCAAAATGTTATTTTATTTCGGTTTCCCCGCACTTCACGGGTATATAAACCAACACAAATTGAAATTGAAAATTTATGTTTATCACCTAATAAACATATCGCTCTTTCATTGCATCATAGTCATATCTCAAACTGAACCGAAGTTATAGCAAAATATATCTTTAAGTCGATAAATTTTGAAAACTTTAATCGCATTTTGCCAAGATCGATTGTTTTTGTAGATATTACTATGTTGCAATAAAGGAGCGATATGTTTAGGTATCTCCTATTTTTAAGACTTGTTCATGGGCAATGAAACTTTACTGCCTGCATCTTATTTTGAATTAATGTACTTTATTAACTCTTCAGTAGATTTATTGCATCAGGAGACATTGATTTACGTATGTACTCACATCTTGTAATTGATCTAATCCACAACCCATCCACAGATGCTAATTTTTAGAGAATATAAAACTACATTTTAAAGTATAAATAGCTTTTTTCTGACATTATGAGGAATTTTTTATTTCCCGGGATCCCGCAAGAAAAATCCCGGGAAAACGGGAAATAAAATAATTGAAATTCCCGGGAACTCCCGGGACGGGAAATCCCGGGAAAAAACCCTAGTCAAATATGAATAGACGAAAGCTTTTAAATGTTTTTTAAGAACCAAATTTTGAACATAAACGTATTAATACGAAAACTTCAAGTGAGAAAACTTATGTTTTACAAAAACAGGCAGTAATAATTGAAATATTATTATATAAAATACTCATTAAAATACCATTAATATTTTAATTAAAACAAATTTTATTGATTATGATTATTAAAATAATATTTACACAGGTGTATACAAACAATTTCCACCAGTTCGACTTACTTTTAGGATAATTAAAATTTTTTCAATTTCAATTTACTTACGCAGGATGATTTATCTTACAAAAGAAAATAAATAAAATTTTTTTTAAAGGATTTTAGAAACAACATCAGTTGTAGAAGTAGCTGCAACAGCACCAGCAGACATTTTTCACCAGCAAGCCATCATCATTGAAATAATTTTGTGTTTATTTAAATATTTTTTTCGCTTAATAACATTGTAAGTAATGTTATTATTTTGTTTTAAAATTAATTTAATATTT
The DNA here is from genome assembly GCA_963931875.1 of Pollenia griseotomentosa. Taxonomy (NCBI): domain Eukaryota; kingdom Metazoa; phylum Arthropoda; class Insecta; order Diptera; family Polleniidae; genus Pollenia; species Pollenia griseotomentosa. The sequence continues at coordinate 204,584,674 of OZ007560.1, forward strand.
TCTTCCTACACAGATAAAATTTAAAACGGTTTTTAATCAGCAAATTCGTAAAATCAAGCAACCAATTTGTTGATATGCCTCGATTACCAAAATGATTATATTATTTGCTTAATATTGTAAAAATTTAAGATTGCGAATTTTTTTCCATAAATGATAATATATATTTTGATTAAAGAAATTATCAAGAAACTTTGATATTTCAAACAATATTTTTATTGATTCAAATCAAAAAATTTACAAAAAAAACAATATTTTATTCAACTAACTTAGGTAATTAAAAATAATAAAAAGGATCTATGAAAATTATGTATGTATGTGTTATCAAAGTAATTTTTGGGAATACAAAATTTTTAAATAATAAGATTTTGTTTGTCGTGCTTAATTCCCAATTTAAATTTTTGATAAATACACTGAAATTTATTATTGGAGGCTAAGCTATTTTCTTTGCGCATTTCACTTGTTGCCTTTGCCAGATCATCAGAAAACATTCTCCCAAAAAATATTTGAAAATGCAAAGATATTAGCAAACAAAACTGCAGAGTCAATGAGAATTGCAAACACTCAAAAATCTTATTTGCAACGATATCAAAGCTTAAACAAAATACCATCAATAAGCAATGAGTTTATATTTTTCTTATATTCCCAACTACAATTGGTTGAAATTCTTTCAAAAATAAAATAATGTGGGTTAAGAAAAAACAAAATAAAAACAAAAACAAATTGATTTATTGTTTTTGTAGGAATATCAAAAAAGAGCAGTTTGCCTGTCCAGTATTTTATGCCGTGCACTTGCAGATTTATTACCTAAGTAATTTTTGGTGATACAAAATTTTTAATTTATTAGATTTTGTTTGCCGTGAAACAAAATATCGACCAAATGCTCGCCACGACTTCGGTGGCATAGTTCTACCTGATGGTCCATATTTTCAATGAGTCTAAGCCATAATTGAGGCGGCCAATTAACATCGCCAACACGTGAGAAACTACGGCCATGGAATTGTTCATGCAAAAGTGCCATTGTTTGGTTGGCTGTGTGGCAAGTGACACCATCTTGTTGGAACCATATATCGTCCAGGTACATTTCCTTAATTTCTGGCCACAAGAAGTCCGTTATCATCTTGCGATAGCTAACACCATTCATGGTAACTGCTTGCCCGACCTCATTTTCAAAGAAGTACGGCTTGATGTCACCGCCAGCTCATAAGCTGCAAACAGTCACTCTTTGTTGATGCATCGGTTTTTTAACAATCACTCGTGTATTCTCGTTTGCCCAAACTAATCCACTGTGGTAAAAGTGCTGGCCATAAAAACGACGAAGTGAACTACATGAATTTTGATTTGAACGCCCATTTTTGTAAAAGGCTTCAACAATCTTAATGCGCTGCTCGATTGTGTACCTCTTCATGGTTGAATTTGTCCAACATTAAAACAAAGAAATGTCAAATTAAGTTGGGCAAAAAACTTGACGTTAAGGTGTGACTCACAATTAACATCGTGCATTACCACCTTTATTAATACCGTTTTTGTTAAACTATTTTTAATCTTTCTTTAAGTAGAAAATTTCAAGTAAAAATTTTAAAAATTTACTAATTAACGACAAATTTTTGTCGATAAAAAGTTACAGAATTATCCTACTGGAAGCTTTAGTGATCTTCCCAACAAATTCCCAACATCAATTTTACAAATTTAAACTATTTTATTTTAAACGAAAAACTCAATTAATTTGTACGTTATTTAATTAATATTTATATTAAATATTTATTTTAAAACAATTAAAATCTTAATTAATTCAAAAGAACATATTAATTTGTGTTCAATTAAAAATATAATTCATTCAGTTAACACATTAATTAAAGTAAACAAACAACTTATGAAATAACAATTGTGATTTTTCATTAAACTGTTGGTTTTTAATTGAAGCTTTTGAAATTTAATTAGGCTTTAGTTCCGCAACTTTAATTTTCATTATTTTATTGATTTTAGTGAAGGAAGGAATTTACAACATTAACCCTCCGATGAGTGTGAAGGTCCCTAGGGACCTTTTTGCCTTTTCAAACTGAAATTACTCCTACTTCGGCCACTACAACCCACCCCCCCCCAAAGTTACTCTGTATTCCAAGAGTATTTTGTTGCGCAGGTTTTAGTGAGAATAGTACGCGGACGTGTGAATAGGTCCGTATGGACCTTGTACTGAATTTCACTAATAAATGCATGTTTTTGGGCATCATTATAATTTTTTTATTGTTTCAACACATAATTTACTTGTTCTGAACACAAAGACCTTACCTCAAAGACATTAGGGCTGATAATAAAAACAACAAATTCTAAGAAAAAATTCTAAGAACAGAAATACTAAGAACAAAAAATTCTAAGAACTGGTTTATTGCTAGTAGTATAAAATTAGAATATTGTGCCTTTCCTTGAAAGCAAAAAAATTCAAAAAATTATTTTTGTATGTAGAATTTAGTTATAAACAATAAAAACAAAAAAAAAAAATCAAAAAAAAAAATTTATATGAAAAAAACAAAAAGGTACAAAAAAGGTCCGTAGGGACCTTTTCACACGTCCGTGAAGTTCAGAACTGTCACTCATCGGAGGGTTAAATGAATTAAAAATTTTTTTTTATAAATTTTTTTGACTAAACGCTGGATTGAACTCGGGTCAAATTTACATGTTCCCAGAAAGCCTACATTACCATCATCAGAATTTTTTGTCGTTCTACCTTTTGCACTACTGCGGCGTCTGCCAGTCTATAGTCAAACATCCAAAGGCATTGGTGGACGAAATTTAAACATGCTGTTATTTATTATCCAATTTTAATTTTATTTACATGTTTCTTCCTTCCTTCCTTTTGTTTTTACGTACTTTTTGTCAAGACTTTGTCTTGAAAACTTAAGTGCATTTGTTTTTTTTTCTTTTTGTCTTTTTCTCGTTTTAATTGACAGAAAAAAACTACTGAAAATTTTTCCTGTGTATCTAAATTTATCTGACTATTTTCTGTATGTCTGCTCTTCTGCTTTATTTTGACTTTTCAAAACTTAAACGTGCTTTTTTCAATTTCATCTCTTGATTTCTTTAAGTCTCATTTATGTTGCTCTCCTTCAGGCTTTTCTGTCATCACAGTTAGGTTTTTCTAGAAATTCAAAAACCACAAGATTATATTTTCTTAACATTTTCTTCTGTTTTATATCCTTCTTATTCTTTTCTTCCCCTGAGTGTTTCTTAATAGCTCAATTGAAGTGTAATAGAGTAGATGAAAAAAAAAAACGATTCTTGTGGCCTAAAGGTATTGTTTATTTACTTACTTTGTTACACATAAAATTTAATTTGATATGTTTTTTTTAATTTTACTGAACTCATAATAAAATTTAATAATGAAATCAACAACATTAAAAACAACAAAAATTTTAAGTATACCCTAACAAAGTACTTTTTTCAATCGCGTCTAGAAATACCTTACGGCTGCCAATATTTGACTCAGTAAAATTATTGTGTAAGTTCTAAAATTTCAAAACAGACAAAACAATTTTTTAGTCTTCTTGAATATTTGTTGGGTTTTAGATTGAACAAGGAAGTATTCTAAAATTAATTGGTCTTGGTTGCCCCCCACACGACAAAACCCAATATACAGACAGCAATATACCCAACATATAACACATGGTCTCCACTTGAGATAAGATATAAGATTTTTATATCAGCAAACGTCAAATTCAATCGCAGAGAGTATTATCTTATAACAACTATCTTATAAGATGAGCTGTCAAAAATACACATGCATACAAACATATAAAACCATAATAAGACGCATTCATTAAAATGTTTAATTTTTTAGTGCAAATAGAGCAAATCTTGTGATTAGTGTTTAAAAAAAAATATTTTTAACTAAAACAAATTAAAAAAAACTAAAGAAAAGAATAAAAACGACACAAGTTTACTGTACGAGAGTCATTTGATAATGAAATCTTACAACATACGTGCTCCCCTTGTTTAAGATTAAGATTAACATTAAGAAATTTGTTCTCTCATTCTGCCGACGTTCTCTTACATATCATATCAGATATTATCTCAGGTGAAGACTCAGCAAGATATTAAAAGCTTTTAGAAATAGATACTCATGCAGAAAAAGTCTTTATTTAAATTGCTTAGGTGTACAACTTCCAAAATTAAAATGCACTTACAGTAGTACAATGAAAACGCCTGTTAGCGGTCCTCTGAGTCTTATTTTTAATGTTAATATGTTACTGTTACTTACTTAATATGTTACTGTTACTCTAAATTTACAATGTAATTTTATGAAGAATATAATTCATACACTGAGGAAAAAGTCCCAAAACTGCCTAGACCTCCGTTAGTTTTTTGTCCTAAGCATTTTCTCAGAACATGGTTGCCCTTTATCTGCACTCCTTAGGCTGGGGCCACGCAATGAGCGGCTAAGCGGCAAGCGTCTGAGCGGTGAGCGGCAAGTGTATTATTACTGAACATCATTTCTGAGCGGTTAGTTGTTAAAATGCCATTGCAAAGAGTAGCTTATTTAATGTTATTACGCGAAAATCGTATTCTTAAGAAAAAAAAAAAAAAAATTTGCGGCCTGGTCGTCGATTTCAAGCAAAGACTTCGTTCGCTTAACTTACATTTAAAACAAAAACAAATTATAAAAAATATATACATATATGTATAGCGAAATCGAAGAACAGGCCTTGGTGTTCATCCTATAAATTAAGCAAGGCGACATTAGGGCGAATTTAACCATTTCTGTACAAATCTACCCAAATTTATAATAATAATTTCTCGGTTACATTTTTTCTTCTTAAAATTTGGTAATCTGTCTTGCCATAATATCGGTCGGCTTTGTACAGATGCAATTTTTGCTCCACATTTGCTTTTGCCATGTTTATTCTTTGCCGCTCAGAAAACAAATAAAAATTAGAACAACTTTTATTACTGAGCGACGTCGCTTAGCCGCTCAAAAATTTCGCTCACAAGCCGCTCATTGCGTGGCCACTTCAGTAGTATTTCATGTGCTTTAATTTTTTGCCGCTCAGCCGCTTAACGCTTAGCCGCTCATTGCGTGGCCTCGGCCTTAGGGGGCTCCCATACAAATATGGCGTTCTATGAAATTCTTAAGTTTAATTAAAATTTTATCTTTTGTAAATAAATTCAATAGCTATAGTTAAACAAATCCTTTATGAATTTTTAAACAAACAAAAATTTCGAAATTTAGCTAAATAATATTTTTTTTTTTGCCAAGAAGAACAATTTTGTCTCTAAAAGGACTGCGCATACTAGAAAAAAGTTAACGTCACCTCATGCGTAACTTTTTTTTTACAAATTATAACATATTGTTAATTTTGTTCTTGTATAATAGCCAATTTACACTACACGAAATCTTGTACTTAAGAGATTTTGAGCAAAATCGAGTTGTTTTTGACTGGATTTCCCATCTAAAACAAAATCTATTTCGTGACTAGATTTCGAAATCTACTCAAAATCTAGTAGAACTTCGTGATGCAACTATGGTTTTTTCCATAAAGCACTAAAAATACTTCCCTGCACAAGAGAAAATGACATTTTAATAAAAAACAAAACAAAATCTGTTAAAAAACGAATAGACAAATAATATTGGAGAAATGAATTTTGTTCACAGAAAAAAATAATTTTCATATTTGAATACGAAAATCGCATAATTGATTAAAAACATTTTTGAATTTTCTGCGATGACGATTTTTGCGGTATTGATAAAAAAGTTTTTATGTACATTGGTAAATTTTTTTTCAACAACCAAGTTTATTGAGTCAATAAAAAAAGTTGTTGCCCAAAATAATTTTTTTCAACAAAATGTTTACTTGATTTGTTAAAATAAATTGTTGAAAATGTTAAATAAATCAAACAAAATGTTAATCGAATCTTTATTTTTTTATTTATTAATGATGATGTCATAAATTTTAAATTTTTATATTTTTATAAAAACACTAAAATTTATTACCGGTTGCTTAGGCCAGATCATCAGGAAACCTTTTCCAAAGACTTTGGCAGAACTAAATATATTATTCAAATAAAACTGTAAAACAAATGAGAACTATGAGCTATTTAAAAATGGCCAACAGTTATTAAAATACTGTCTTTATTTTGATTCAAATATTTTTTTTATTGAATATGAAGAAATATTTAATTAATATAAATTTTTTCTTTGAATCAAACAAAAAATTTGTTGACCTAAAATTTTATTTTTAACAAACTGTGTGCTAAAAATTTTCTTTGGGTTTAATTTGATTTGGGTTTAATAAGATTTTTTATAAGCGTTTTGTTTTTGTTTTGGTAAGACCATCCATGAATAGTAAACATTGCAATATTGTGTTATTGCATGGTCTAACTTACAAAATGGTTATATATATATATATTTTTTTTTAAATTTAATTTTTTTTTCACATTTTTGGTTATATATGTTTTTGTATGCTTGTGCATGTGTTAACATTTGTTTAAGTGTGTTCGAGCTTGTGGGCCTAAAATCATTTAACATACACACGAGCAAACCGGCAATAAAAAGTTTAAAAAAAACCTTTTAAAATGTTGACTATTGTTTCCATTCCACTAAATGTAACTTGGTATGCAAAAAAAAAAAAAAAAAAAAACTCTGGAACACCTACACATGCACACATTTAACTATATGTTGTACTTTAATTGAATAACGACTGTTAAGCAAAACACCGGAAGTGGAAGTCTTTAACTGCCCCCCATTTTTAACAGGCACTTTAAAAAGCAAACTACAAAATTAAGTTTAAAAGGTAAAATATTTACCCTAAAGGGAGAATTTTTGTTCGGAAATTAACAAAAACTTATATGTATTTAATAACTATATAAAACACTAATAAAATTAAATGATTCAGAATAATGATGTAATTAACTTGGCTTTGATATTTAGTAATAACTTTTTTAATTAAATTTGAATAACGCCAAAGAGCATTTACGTGAATAATAACGTTAGGGGAAATTCTACTCACAAGAAGATTGATATTTTGTATATAAACAGTTGTTTAGAATTCGAAATTAGGAAGTTTAGTGGTCATATAAAACTAAAAAAAACTGAAGGTGGAATTTGTGCTTTTAACCGGATGTAAAGTTTTTCACAAAATATTTCTATCGGTTGTGTTTTGAAAAGTATAAAAAATTCTAATCGCCAGCAATGATCCGGCTCAAAATTTAAGGTTTTTCATGGCTTTTCAGTAGCACTTTAGACGTTGTTTTTAATAAAGAACGGCTCTCGACTTTAACTTGTGTGGTACCCAATTTCCTTTCATTTGAATAAAAGCTGCTGCTTTCAACTATTTAAAAAATTTCTACTTGACCGGCCTTGAACAATTAAGCAAGTTCGTATTGAGATTGACATCGACATTTATGTTTATTAATTCCCCTTATATATCACCACATCCACATTTTGTGAGGGACATGGCTAGTCTTCTATAAAAAAATCGCTTGTTTTAAACCGCTCAAACCCTCTCTCGCACCCGTGCGGGAAATTGTAGTCAATTGTTCCAACAGACTGGTCCTGGGATTTGTGAAAATAGAACAAGTTCAAAAAGAAAGAACTCATGACCAGTGAAAGGAGAACCAATCATTTAACTGGTATATGAAGAACAAAATAGAAGAAAAGTAATGAACTACAGAACAGTCTTCACTGGTGATGTGAAACATACAAACCGAAAAATTTAAAAACCCTCGTCTAGAGTTAGAAATTATTTTTTTTTATACATAAGCCACTCGCATCCCAAAAAGCGACCAACTACCTTAAAGGAAAAGACATAAGCTTTCTTTTGAGCAAAAAAAAACATTCCGGATTAAAAAAATATAAAAAAAAAATTTGACATTTAAAAAAAAAAATTTTAAATTTAAAAAAAAAGTTTTAAAAAAACAAAAAAAAAACTTTTCAGAATTTTTTCAGAATATTGATCAAATAGCTATCGAAGCTACTTGGGACAAATTTTGCTAACACTAATAGGTAATAAGTTAAATGGATGAGAAAGAACACTGCATATGCTAAAAATTGAAAAACCCTTGTCTAGAGTTAGAAATTATTTTTTTTTATACATAAGCCACTCGCATCCCAAAAAGCGACCAAAACTACCTTAAAGGAAAAGACATAAGCTTTCTTTTGAGCAAAAAAAAAAAAAAGAAAACATTCCGGATAAAAAAAAATAAAAAAAAAAAATTTTAAATTTAAAAAAAAAAAGTTTTAAAAAAACAAAAAAAAAATTTTTCAGAATATTGATCAAATAGATATCGAAGCTACTTGGGACAAATTCTGCTAACACTAATAGGTAATAAGTTAAATGGATGAGAAAGAACACTGCATATGCTAAAAATTGAAAAACCCTTGTCTAGAGTTAGAAATTATTTTTTTTTATACATAAGCCGCTCGCATCCCAAAAAGGGACCAAAACTACCTTAAAGGAAAAGACATAAGCTTTCTTTTGAACAAAAAAAAAAAAAAAAAAAACATTCCCGCTAAAAAAAAATAAAAAAAAGTTTTAAATTTAAAAAAAAAAAATAAAAAAATTTTTTAAAAAAACAAAAAAATGTTTTTCAAAAGATGGATCAAATAGCTATCGAAGCTACTTGGGACAAATTTTGCTAACACCAATAGGTAATAAGTTACATGGAGAAGAAAGAACACCTGTATGGCCAAAATGTCAAATTTTGACCCCCACTAACTCAGAAACTTTTAGACCGATCTTGTTGAAAATTTGTGTCTTAACTACTATCCAATAGGACTAACCTTGGTGCAAATTTCATCCAAATCGGAAGGCATCGATTTCAAAATTGGGTCACTTGACATGAAATCCCCCATATATATTTTAATATTTAATATTTTTTTTTAAATTTTTGGTTATATATGTTTTTGTATGCGTGTGCATGTGTCAACATTTGTTTAAGTGTGTTCGAGCTTGTGGGCCTAAAATCATTTTACATACACACGAGCAAACCGGCAATAAAAAGTTGTAAAAAAAACCTTTTAAAATGTTGACTATTGTTTCCATTCCACTAAATGTAAGTTGGTATGCAAAAAAAAGAAAAACTCTGAAACACATACACATGCAAACATTAAACTATATGTTGTAGTTTAATTGAATTACGACTGTTAAGCAAAACACCGGAAGTGGAAGTCTTTAACTGCCCCCCCATTTTTAACAGTCACTTTAAAAAGCAAAATTAAGTTTAAAAGGTAAAATATTTACCCTAGAGGGGGAAGTTTTGTTCGAAAATTAACAAAAACTTATATGTATTTAATAACTATATAAAACACTAATAAAATTAAATGATTCAGAATAATGATGTAATTAACTTGGCTTTGATATTTAGTAATAACTTTTTTAATTAAATTTGAATAACGCCAAAGAGCATTTACGTGAATAATAACGTTAGGGGAAATTCTACTCACAAGAAGATTGATATTTTGTATATAAACAGTTGTTTAGAATTCGAAATTAGGAAGTTTAGTGGTCATATAAAACTAAAAAAAACTGAAGGTGGAATTTGTGCTTTTAACCGGATGTAAAGTTTTTCACAAAATATTTCTATCGGTTGTGTTTTGAAAAGTATAAAAAATTCTAATCGCCAGCAATGATCCGGCTCAAAATTTAAGGTTTTTCATGGCTTTTCAGTAGCACTTTAGACGTTGTTTTTAATAAAGAACGGCTCTCGACTTTAACTTGTGTGGTACCCAATTTCCTTTCATTTGAATAAAAGCTGCTGCTTTCAACTATTTAAAAAATTTCTACTTGACGGGCCTTGAACAATTAAGCAAGTTCGTATTGAGATTGACATCGACATTTATGTTTATTTTTTTCTCTTATATATCACCACATCCACATTTTGTGAAGGACATGGCTAGTCTTCTGTAAAAAAATCGATTGTTTTAAACCGCTCAAACCCTCTTTCGCACCCCTGCGGGAAATTGTAGTCAATTGTTCCAACAGACTGGTCCTGGGATTTGTGAAAATAGAACAAGTTCAAAAAGAAAGAACTCATGACCAGTGAAAGGAGAACCAATCATTTAACTGGTATATGAAGAACAAAAAGGAAGAAAAGTAATGAATAACAGTACAGTCTTCACTGGTGATGTGAAACATTTTTTTGGGACTTTCTTAAAATTGGTTCGTAAATTTAGTTTTATTTAGAACTTGTTTAATTGAAACTACATTGAGAACAGATGTGTGACTGGTCAAATGGTGTCAATTGACCACCTCCAATGACAACCCCATGTAAAAGTGATAGGTCTTATTCATACAAACTGTTAGAACTAGAACCGCTCTCTACCACCAAAGGCCTATACGGGACTTCTTTGGTGTAAGTTCTCTTCCCTCTAGCGACGTTGATAGAACATATTCAGGATTACCAATTCCATATTATTATATTATTATTTTACGTAAAGATTTTTTTAAATAATGTTGCATACACATAGGCGCAAATTCATCGTGAAGAAATAATTACAGTCCTTTTAAATTCGTTGTGTCATATTGGCCAACTTGTTTCACTGTCCTAACTTTTTTAAAGATTTAGGGTTAATTTTGATGCCACAATATTTCATGCAAATTACTAGTACTTTTTATTTTTAATTTCATAAAGTTTTTATATTCGCCTTTAAATCATAAAAAGTCTGGTAATAATTCCAAGGACCAAAAATCACTTACAAGAAATTACAAAAAGGCAAAAACTCAACTTAAGTTGTTTGGAGTATGTTTGTCTAACGGAATAGACAAGCTGTAATTGCTAATTGTGTCAGTATTCAAAGAAAAAAAAGTGTATTTGCACACACAAATCATTCGCTATAAAATCATTGGCCTAATTTTGAAAAGTTTTTTTATTATTTTAACTACAAGTGAAACTTCTTAAACGACTTACAATATTATAATTAAAAAATCTTCGGTTGGAAGGTTTTAAATAAAATAATACTAATTTAGTAGGAGTAGCATAATTAACATAAAAATTTATTAAAATGACAAAGTTCTTGTCTCTGCCTGTAATAAACATTATATTTGACTTTTGTCTTATAGCTGATGAAGTTTGCTTTAGAAAATTATAGCAATTATATGCTTAATTATTTAAAAGTGTTAAGTGAAAGAAAATGCCAAAATTTTAATTCTATTTATAAAAGTGACACTTAAACATCATTTAGGAAATTATTATTTTATGTGATGCTTCTTTGTTTAGTTAATAGTTTAATGTCTTTGGTAAACATTTTATTTAATAAAAGAAAGAGTGACAAGAATATTAAAATTTCTTTGTTTAATTGATTTGATTAAATTAATAAAATTGTTTAAAGAGTGTTGGGAAAACATTTTTAGTCTGTACAAAATTTATAACACAGATATACAGCCATGTCACAGAGTACAATTCCGTTCGGAATGATTCCGTACGGAATCGAAGAAAACTTATTTCTTTATTGATAGAAATAAAATTTTGATAATTTTTTGGCCTTTCAGATACAGAAAACTCACATTCCGTTCATGAAAACATAAATGGTTTCATTCCAAAAAGTTTTTTCGTCGTTTTCTGAAGCACCAAAATTCTGAATGAATTCCGTTTTCGAACGGAATAGTACTCTGTGACATGGCTGATAAACAGGGGTTCCCATACAGCAATTCTATTTTTCAGAGAGTAGAAAATATTAAGCTGTGTATTTGCCGTGTTGGCCCTATCTCAAAGTGGCCTTAACCATTTAGAGGAACAACATACGTATACCAACACTCAGGTAACCATTTGACTGGAACTATCTAACGCTGCTTTATGAATAACCAGCAGCATTCGTTGGATAACAGCAACACATACGGATGAACTTTCCCAGAAGTGGGATATAGTCGCAGACTATTTCGGGAGCTCCCTTTCCATGACTCTGGTTTTAAACCACAAAGTATCTTTGGGTTAAAGAGTGTCCTTTTATGTAAAATACTCATTCCTATGAGAGTAGTTGAGAAACGAGAATGAAAAAGAGAGAGCTTCTTCCACCGCGGTTCTCGTCTCTTCATTTTAAGTCGTCACACATCAGCCAACATACATTAATTATCTTCTACATTGCTTTAAAGTAGGAACTTGCTTTACAAAAATCATGTCTTCTTTAAGCAAGATGGTAATCGATACTTTAACGTTTCTCCCTTTTAGACCTGCTGCGTTTAGTATCTCCACTCATTTGGGTAGTTTAGGCAGCTATTTTATTCTAAATATTATAAGTGCATATGTCCTTCGAGTGGTATATTCCCTCATTATTACTATTCACATCCATGAACTTCTAGTTAGCATTGCCAATTTGCTCAACGACATTTGCTCTTATCGCAATATGTGCCATCTTTAAACATTAATTACGAATTTGACACGTTTTTTTAACAAGCAGTAAGGCTAATTTGAGTGCGCTGAATTCAATGGTGCTACTCATTATTCGTAGTTAGCGCTCGTATTTGCAATAATCGCGTTTAAAAATTGTAATACTAATATACCATTAAACAATATTTTTTATACTTTCGGCATCATTGCTCAATTTAAATCAATCCAACTCTGTTAAATGGAATTTTTCAATATTTTTTTTCGCGGAAAACTCGTTTCCTTATTTTTTTTCTTAACTCTACTGAATATACAGTGTTAGTGGCAAATTGTAACAAGCTGTGCACCCTACTGGTTAAGCTAATTCGAGTACGCTGAGTTTACAGTTAGCGCTCTTATTCGCGACTAACAATTTTAAAGAAGTTGCATTTTTGTTTAATGCAAAGTTTTAATTCAATATCAATAAAAAATTTCGCAAAAACATTTTTTCTATAGAATAAGCTTTACCAGTGGGATGCTCAGCTTGTTAAATTTGCGACTAGCACAGTGTTTTCAACTCTCGATCTTGACGTTAATTTTCCTCTTATATATAAGTTCCCGTCCTGCAGCAACATTTTATAATTTTTTCTTAAATTATAAATTCACTAGTTTTTATCGTACACAGAAAATTTTCTCGCCATTTTTTCAATTAAACTGTTAATCCTAAAATGAAACTAGTCTTAATTAAAAATTTAATCAATTGAATGAAGCAGAAAATGTTGTTAATTTAAAAAAACATATTTAATTGGTACTATTAATTTGTTTACTGGTGCAAATTTAATTAATATTTTAATTAATAACGTTAATTTAATTAATGTACTTTTGTGTACTTTTTCTGCAATTAATTTAAAATCACTTCTTATAATTGAAAATCCATCTTGTGAATATCAGAATCTGCCAAAATATAATATATATACATACTTCTGTAACGAGCTGCTAAAATTAGGCAAATTGGGCACAGGGAACCTGTACCGAGCACAATTGATTCATTTGAAGCGACTTTAGGCCGAAAAAAAAAATCAAAAATAACTGACCTAACCACGGCCACGTGTTGCAAGATCAGTTAAAACTATATACAAACAAGTGATTTGGATGTTTTAGCTTACCCTCCGCATAAGTTATCCCCTGTACCGTTATACTACCACTTATTTCCAGTCCTGTAGATGGCTCTCACTGGCATATTCTATATTTTAAAACAGGCTATCCGTTTTGGCGTGATTTTTTCTTTGTTTCAAAAGAGTAGAAGTTGCAGCCAGGCATCCATTTGTAACCGGAAAGATGTGAAAAAGCTCTAGCTAATGATGGTCAAAGCTTTGAATTAATTTTTATTTTGCCAATGTTTAAAATTTGACAATCGCATAAATAATCGTAGGAAAACACGATTGATCCAAATATTATTTAATTCTCAATTGTACTGTATGTTAGCGTAAGCTAACTCCGATTTTATGGGAATTTGGCTTTTATGAAAATTTTCCAAGACACTGCGATAAACAGACATAATCCTATTTTATAAAATTTAATTTAAAGAATATGTTATCTTTAATTTGAATAACACTTTTTAACGCAAAATAATTAAGATTTTTTTTTTTTCTCTAAGAAGTTTTAATTCCTGTCTTTGTGAAACTAAACAAAACGTTTATATGCAAATTTACACATTGACATAATAAAACTTTTATACAAATGTAAAAAAAAAAATTCACATAGGAAAGTTTTTTACACACAGAAAAATGTAAATATTTTACATAGTATCCCAGCAAACACAGAAATACACCATTTGTATTGCCAAGCGTATAATATAGCAATAACCAACTTTGTATTGAGGAAGATACTTCCTTTGGAAAGAAACGAGTATCGATAGAAATACTCCTAATTGATCAAAAACTAGCAATAACGCAAGATAACCACTTTTAAGAAACTACACGCAAAGAAAAAACATGGTTGTGGTAAACATATTCTAAGAGCAACATTTTATGATAAGATTCATGATTGTAGTAACCATATTAGGATTATAATTGAATCATATTATGACCAATTTTTTTCGTAATATTACATCATAATATTTTTCCCTTAATCATATTATTATCCTATTAATTATACAAAGTTAAGAAGTAATCATATTATTGTTATGTTAATCATATTAAGATAAGATGTAGTCATATTATTATGATGTTAATCATAATAAGTTAAGAAGTTATCATATTATTGTCATGTTAATCATAACAAATTTAGAAGTATTCATATTATGATATAGTTGTGCTTTCACAACAATTTAAAATAAATTGATTTTTTTTTGCATAGATTTTTTATTTTGTGGCATTTAACAATTTTTTCTTTAATGTTAATGAATTGTCTTTATTTTTTAAATTGTTTATTTTAATTTGTTTTTTTTATTTTAATTTTTAAATCACTCAAAAACATTAAGTAGTAATAAGCCTGTAATTTTGTTGATAATGATCCGATCTTCAATTTCTTACTAGATCTACAGGCTTATAAGTGCGCAAAGGTACAAAAACCGGGGTTTTAACCGTTAATCCGGATTTTGGAGGTGTCCGGCATATTTCACTATTGGAATCTTGTTTTACTCGACAAGCCATACAAGAAAAATAATATCCGGTCCCAGGCGCTTACAAAATATTTATTAGAGTAAAAATATTTTGATTGCATCTTAAATATCATATATAAATGTATAGAAAGTTGTCATGTTATGGCTATTATATATCATGATATGGTTGTTAGTAATATAATATGCTTTGAAAGTTATCATTATTTAGTTGTTAGAAAAATAATTATTTTTCAGTCAAAAATACTCAAATTTACAATTGCAACAAACATTGATATGTTTACAGCAACTATAATATTGCTGATATAAAAAATAGATAAAAATAACAATTATCTGTCTACGACAATATATTGTTACAATAAACATAGGTTAGTAGCCGTTACCATGTCCAACCATATTTTTTCTCTGCGTGTAGGAAGATATGGCAAATATTTCATTAAGAAGATGTTGTATTTTGAAAAATATTTATTTATTTTGATGTTGAAAAATTAAAAACAATTAATGTAAATACTACCCCTAATTGTTTTGATGATTATGCTATTTTGCACTGCAGGCTTTTATTGCCAAATCTATGTAAACTTTGTTTACGATAAAAGGAAGAAAATAAAAAATCACTTTGATTATTTTCTTCTATATGATAAATTAGAGATATTGTTCAAATATTGCCTTAGAGAATATCTTCCATATGTTTGCAGGGGTAGACATATCTACATACGTGAAATTCTATATGTGTGTCTTTAGCAAAAAATGTTTTCTTACTTTCCTTGTATTTTTTTTTTTTTTTTGTTTCCATATATCGCTCATTTGCTGCAATTTCGTTATAACTCAAAAAATAAAATTTTGGAGTTTTTAATGTAGAATTTTTTGCTATATTTTTGTTTATACTGTTTATAAAATTAATTTTTATGTCCTTATACTTTGCCCGTTGGAAGCAAGGAAAGGAAATCAAAAACTTTAAACACATTAATATCGAAATTAATTATTTTGAGTTGTGACGACGTTGCAGCATGTGAGCGATATAAAGCAACAAACAAAAATATCTAAAACTTTTTACAAGAAATCTTTTAAACACAAGTATAAACAACATTTAACCATCTGCAAATACACAATTTAAAAGTTTCTGGTAAAAGTTCAGAAGCCCAAGATGGCTGGTTGTTAAGTCGACTTAAATATACAAAAAAACATATTTTCTATTGTTTTCAACACAATCAATTTAAATTTAATTTAAATTCAAACGTTTGTTACTTAAGATTTTACAAGAAAATTCTGATAATGTTTACCTGAATATACTGCAAAAAATATTTATTGGATTGGAAAAATCTACCTGGCAAAGATTTACTTGCCAGAAGTTACTGATGTGTAATTTTTTTCTGTACAACAAATATATACAGTATGTCAAGAAAATGTTTTTACATACATAGTAAAAATAGTTTTGCTAGTACTTTCATCAACGAAAAACAATATTAAAGGTGTCCAAAAATTATGGTGTCTTTAAAATTTTAATAAAAAAAAGTTTTGATGTTTTAATTATGCTAAAGTTCATCAAATTTAATTTTTTTTTAATTATTTTTATGAAGAAGGACATTTTTACAACATGAAATGAATTAAAATTTATTAATAATTTTTCATTATTGACTGAGCTGGGAACCGAACCCAGGCTTTTACGTACAGGTTACCCTTACATGTTTCAATTGTAACCACTCAATCTCTTCAGAGGGTTTTGCCGATAACCACTCACAGCCATTGGCGACTACTGGCAGTGAATAGTCAAACATCAATATTTTAACCAAATTGTTTTCAATTAAATTGTTTAACATGACAAAAAGTACGAAAAAACAGAAGTAAAGGAAGAACATGTCAATCAATTAAAATTTATTAGCATTAAATTAAATTAAAATACCAGTCACAAAAAAAAGCTATTTTCAGAATTGCAAAACATTTTCTTGACATAATGTATATACGAATATATTGTTTTAAATATGCAAGTAATAAATATATGCAAAATTGAATTTATTTTAAAATAAAGTTTAAAAAAAATAAAATTTAAGAAAGAAAAGAAAAACATGATGTATTTAAATAATACTGATAAATGTAAGTGCGTATGAACAATATTTATTAGATGACTAATATTACACATACGTAGTCCAGTTAAGAATTTCAATACATAGAACATTTTTATGATTTTACTTGCATTTTCTACAGGAAATTTTTGACATGGTCTAAATTCTACAAAAAAAAAAAATGATACGAGTTCTTTAATTCTTTTATTCCCTACAAAATATTTCTGTTGTTTTGCTACGAATGAAATCTTTTTTTTTTTTTAGTAAAAAGTAAGTTTTAAAAGTTTTTTATTGTACTTTAAATTGTCTTTACCAAATTTCTGCAAACATGACAAGATTGTTATTCTAAGCCATTAAAATGTTTTGCATAAATGAGGAGGTCCATAACAAAACGAAACGTGATAATGAAAAATAAAATTTGTTTGCTTCTTAATAAATTTCTCGAATTTTTGATGTAAAATACAGCTGGGAAATGTGAAAATAGCATGTCCCAGTATTCAGAAGAATTATGAAATATATAATAAGAAATAATTTTGCTCAGGACTACTAAGCTAAACTTTTCACAATCTGGCAGCAATGGGCCAAAAATTTTGAAATAAAATGTAAAAATGTTTCGACTCTAGCAATTTAGACCCACTCCTTTTCTCCTAGTCTTCAGCTACATTGGCGATTAACGCAGGAAAACTGCATGATTCCACAGGATACGCAAAGAAAGTGCTTTATGTACACATTTTTGTGCGTTGACATTTGTTTTCCATTGTTTTAACCATTTTTCCAATAGAAATTTATGGTCCTATAAGTTTTGAGATGCTTAATTGCGGTTTCGTGGGCACTTAATAAAGTTGCATCATCATAAAAGGTTGAGGTTTGGGTGTATTGGTTGATAGGCTGACTCTAAGTATATTTTATAGATAATTGAAGTTCTTGATTGCTTCTTTGTGGAACTATAGCATAAATCGATTAAGGACTTCTTTTAAAATTTCTTTATTTAACAATATATTTTCGAACAATCAAATAAATAGTCTTCCAAAAGCTTGTGAATGTATATGGGTAAGTTTAGCTTCAGAAACATTAATGAAGAGCGGACTCATATATTTTTGTCATCAAAAGTTTTTCTAATGAAGTTTACTAGTCCATGCGTTTGTTCGATTATACTGTGGTTTTTCTCTGAACCCAAATTATTGAGTTGTAATACATCTATGTTCTTCCGGAATTGGGGTTTATTTAGAAATAAATATTTTCTTGAAAAGCTTTGTGATGTTCGACAGAAAACTATTGTATGATTTTCCCCCGGCCTAGGTAACATGGTAACTAGAGAGGTTTCCATCCTGATGTATTCAATTCGTAAAATAGCATTACAAATTAGAAGGATTATTTTCATTCCCATGCGAGTTAGCTTTAAAAGCATGTTTTTGCTTATTTCATCAATACCGGGTGATTTCTTGGGGCTTAGATATTCAATAGCATTTTCACTATCCTTAGTGATGTAGCTGTTCTGGCAACTCTACTTTTATATATCGCTTAGTATGTGGATGCTTAACACATTTGGCAAATGCTGTTGACCAGGTTTTATTTTTAAACATCACTTCTTGTCTAACTTCGATTCAACTTTCACAATCAGTTCGGTTCGTGCTTTGTTGTGATACAGACGTGTATTCTTAACTCCGCATACAATTTGAATTTTTAATTAATCACATTTGATTTTGTTATATGTATAAACAGCGAATGGACGCTTGAAATTAAATGATATATTTTGTTATTTTAATTATTTAACATAAAGTGAACAATTAATACGAAAAAAATATTAAATAAAGAAAAATAGTAAAAATATATACGTACTAATGTTCATACATGTGTATGTATACATACATATTCTGAGCAAAAACATTTTAGTTTAAAGTTCTTATTTTTTTGTTGTTGTAAAATACAATAAATAACAAAAATATTAAAAGCACAGTTAAACGGTGAAAAACAAAAACAATTTATTGCATGAATAAAAACAATGAAACAACAATAAAACTGAATGATAGAAATGTTTATGTGACAGTGCATGCTAACGAAGACAATGCTGTAATAAATAAAACAAAAGAAAACAATAGTAACTACCTAACGGCTAAACCAATTTTTAGAACACGATCCCTTTCGCCCTCTCTTTTTACAAAGACGGTTGATGGTGATACGTTAAAAAATATAAACCTCACGCTTGCAAGTGTTGCCACAACGGCAAACACAATCTTATTAACAAATGGTACCATGAACTCTAACACAGATGCAATGCAAACATCTCAAGTAAAAAGTGGTCAAAAGCCTCAAGTACAAGTTGGTATGGACAGGTACATAACAGTGCTTAAACGGGGTCGCAGCCCTACCTCTGCAGCAGTTGCTTCGGCTTCAAAAGTACCATCTTTTGATAAAATAAACTCTCAAAATCGTTTTGCAATTCTGGAGGATGAATCCTCGGAAGCACCAAACGTTATAAAATCTTCTAAGCCACCCCCGATATATCTAAGGGAGCAAAACTCAAGTGAGTTAATAAAGAGCGTG
Source organism: Pollenia griseotomentosa (assembly GCA_963931875.1). Taxonomy (NCBI): domain Eukaryota; kingdom Metazoa; phylum Arthropoda; class Insecta; order Diptera; family Polleniidae; genus Pollenia; species Pollenia griseotomentosa. The sequence continues at coordinate 204,604,186 of OZ007560.1, forward strand.
ATCTCGGTAATAGGTGAAAATTCGTTTTACGTAGCTGCAATCAAGCGTGGAAATATAAATGAGACAAAAATACAGGTTAATCATGAGAATGATTTTCGTAAATTAACTAACAAATTCGAAGCCCTTAAAAAAAGCTTTTACACATACCAACTAAAGAGCAGCAAAGGTCTTCAGGTAGTGATCAAGGGCATAGACTCATGCGTGGACCCAGATGAAATTAAAACTTTTTTGGAAGAGAAGGGTTTTAAAATAAAAAACGTTACAAATATTAAAAACAGGGAAAAAAATCCCCAACCATTATTTCGGGTAGAATTAGAACCTGGCGACATTAAGCTTAAAAAAAATGAAACGCATCCTATTTATAATTTAAAATATATTCTCTACAGAAAAATAACTATAGAGGAGCCGCACAAAAGAAATAGTCCCGTTCAATGTCTTAATTGCCAAGAATTTGGCCATACTAAGGCATACTGCTATTTACCCCCTGTTTGCGTCGTATGTGGAGAATTACATTGTACAGTCCAGTGCGATAAGTCTAAAAATGACCCCAATGTAAAAAAATGTAGCAACTGTGGCGGAAATCACACTGCCAATTATAGAGGATGCCCTGTATATACTATCGTCAAGCAGTCGGCTGGACCGAAAACTAATCCCCCACAAATGCAGGTACCAAATCAAGTAAACACTAATGGCATTCAAGCTCCGCAGCCTAGTAATAACAGAACCTCGTATGCTAACGTCCTTAAATCAAACCATGTGCCAATGCAAGGCGCTTCGCCAAGTAATGATGAAACTCCAGTTTCTAATTTAAGTCGTCTTGAAAAAACCATGGAAACATTAGTGCAAACAGTTAATAATTTTACGAACACAATGGGTAATATGATGCAGGAAATTCTAAGAATGCAATCGATGTTATTGCAAGCTGTACTTAACAAGCCATGAACTGTTTAAAAATCTGTTTTTGGAACGCAAACGGCATCCGCCAACATAAAAATGAATTAGAATACTTTCTAAAAAATAAACAAATTGATGTCATGATGGTTTCTGAAACTCATTTGACCTCAAGAAATACGTTTAAAATCAATGGTTATACACTATATGATACCAAGGACCCTCGAGATAGAGCTTGTGGAGGTTCAGCCATTTTAATTAAAACCCGAGTCAAACACTACCTAATGTTTGATCACCGCGAAGATTATCTCCAAGCAACGAACATTTGCGTTGAGGAATTAAATAGAAACCTAGTAATTTCATCGTTATACTCACCGCCTAGGTTTTCAATATCAGAAAGCCAATACTGTAAATATTTTAAATCATTAGGACCCTGTTTCCTAGCTGCTGGCGATTATAACGCTAAACATACCTTCTGGGGGTCACGACTTATAACACCAAAGGGTCGTGTCCTATTTAACACAATTTCTAAAATGGATTTAAATGTGGTAGCGAGCGGACAACCAACATATTGGCCTACTGATCATCAAAAAATTCCAGATGTTATCGATTTCGGCGTGGTTAAAAACATCCCCATAGAAACGATCCATGTTGAAGCTTCCTTAGAATTATCTTCTGACCATACACCTACAATTGTTACTATAATGAACCCCAATAGAATTGTATCTCCGACTGGTCACTTAGCGACGACAGCTACGCAAATTAACTGGTTAAAATATAGAAAATACCTCAGCACCCATTGCACAGAAAATATTCCGCTTAGTACACCGGAGTATGTAGATCGCTCTATTGCCAATTTTGACAGTTTTCTGAAACTAGCTGTTCAACATTCCAGTATTGCCCCCAAAAAAACAAAAAATATTAAAATATATTCCACAGATGTCGAGCGTCTCTTGTCTGAAAAAAGGAGGGCTCGAAGAGAGTGGCAATTGCACAGATCCCCGTTACTTAAGAACTTACTAAAAGAGTGTACAAAAAAGCTTAGAAAGTTACTGCAGACTCAGAAAACGGCTTCTCTGGAAAAATATCTTAAGGAACTTGATGCAACCCCACAATCAGACTACTCATTATGGCGTGCAGCTAGAAATCTCAAAAGGCCAGTTGTCTCTAAACCACCATTAAGAGACTTGAATGGTAGTTGGGCAAGAAATGATGTTGAAAAAGGAAATCTGTTTGTTAATCATTTAAAAAACGTATTTACCCCAAACATATCTCACGATATTGCGGCCGAGTTACCACCTGTTGTTGCTAGAGCAGCTGTTCCCCTAAGATTTGGGATAAGAGAAATCGAAAAAGCTATTTGTGATTTAAACCCCAAGAAGGCTCCTGGTTTTGATAAGATCAGCAACAAAATGCTTCTGGAGCTACCCAGCATAGCAAAGAAAATTATTCTTTTAATTTTTAATGCTATTTTACGACTTGAATACTACCCTCAAAAATGGAAGGTCTCATTAGTTACGATGATACCAAAGCCAGGAAAAGATCACTCCAAAGTTGAGTCATATAGGCCTATCAGCTTATTATCTAATATATCAAAGCTGTTTGAGAAGCTCTTAGCGTCCAAATTAACCACAATTTTAAATGACAATGGGTGTATACCTAACCATCAATTCGGTTTCAGACGAGAACATAGCACAATTGAACAAACCCATCGGATAGTAAACGCCATAAGAAAAGCCTTTGAAGAAAGAAAATATTGCTCCGCTCTCTTCATCGATGTCTCTCAAGCTTTTGATAAAGTCTGGCATGTAGGTTTGTTACATAAATTAAAGCTGAACCTACCGGTTAACACACACAAGCTGTTAGAAAGCTACTTGGTCGGTCGAAAATTTATTATTAAAGAAGGTGATTTTTTAAGTTCTCCTCAGACAATTGAAGCTGGAGTCCCTCAGGGAAGTATCCTGGGCCCACTTTTTTATCTTATTTATACCTCGGACATGCCGACAAACAATTACACCCTAACCTCAACTTTTGCTGATGATACAGCTTTCCTAAGCGTACACGAGAACAGTCGTGAAGCATCTCGATACCTGCAGGATCATATATTTCAACTAGAACTGTGGTTAAAACAATGGAGAATAAAGGTCAATAAGCAAAAATGCGTACATATTACATTTACCTTGCGTCGGGAAACATGCCCCCCTATTAAAATCAATAATCAACTAGTGCCTCAACAATCGCATGTCAAATATCTCGGTATTCATCTAGATCGGCGTTTAACATGGAAATGCCATATAGAAGCAAAATTAACCCAAATGAAACTAAAAGCAATTCAAATTAACTGGCTTATTGGAAGAAATTCTGTTCTTAGTCTCGATTGCAAACTACTACTTTACAACTCTATTTTAAAGCCAATCTGGTGCTACGGTATTCAACTATGGGGCACTGCCTCGGCCTCAAATATCGAAAAAATTCAAAGGCGCCAAAATAAACTTCTTCGAATAATAACAGCTGCCCCTTGGTATGTTAAAAACTCAAATATCCACAAGGATCTCAATGTGCCACTGGTAAGGACTATTATTACGAAGTATGCGGTAAAATATTTAAAAAGGCTAGAGTTGCACCCAAATCCACTAGCTCGAAATATTTTAAATGATAGCGGCCACACTCGCTTAAGGAGAAGAGACACTGCAGCACTTACCCATTAAGATGAGCGATAAACACATATATTAATGTGATACAGAACCCGTGATGAAGAAAATTTTTGTCTTGCACTGGCAGGACATAAAATAAAGAATTAGGATAAGATTTGATTAATTATTGTTAGTTCATATTTAATATATGAAGATTCAATAAATAAATAATGAGAAAAAAAAAAAAAAAACTTTCACAAGACGAGTTTAGAAATTAGCGGTCTTTTTAGGTTTTAAGCTTCACGCCATAATAAATAGTCCAAATGTGGAATTGCATCAAGTTCTTTAAGCTACTTTTCCAAGGATTTTGTTCTTTTGAGGATGCAGTAGCTTGATAATATTTCCCTGCATTACTTCCGTAAAGTTTTAAGCTGAGAGGATCTGTTAAGTTGCCATTGCCATTTTTTCAGCGAAGAGTCATTCGACGTCTACAAAAGTCATATACGATTTCAACTTTTTTGAAAATGTTTCTCCTAGATATCTGGACAATTTGGCTGGCTGGGTATCATTTCTTTAAAGTATTTTTCTAATCTAAGGTTGTGTACCGATTTTAATTAGAAATTGGTCAATTCCTTTGGAATACATTTAGCTACACGAAACTGGACAAAAAGCCATAAACCATAAACTTTTTTATAAAATGAATTTTTTTTGGTCAAACTTTAATGATATCTTTGAAACTACTGAGCAAATATAGAAGTTGCATGTTATGCTACTTACTGTTTGTTGAAAAAGTGCCTTTATTTTTTACAAAGCGATATATTACAAAAATTACAGCTGATAAAAAAATGGAGTGCAGATTCGCGAATAACAAAAGAAATGACTATCATTTCTAGCAAACAAAATTTTTTCTTTTTTTTTTTTGGATAATTGTAAACCCGTGTAATTATCGACATTTGGTAACTTTTACAACGATGTCTATAAAAATTTTGATATAAAGAACAGTATTCAGTAAAAAAGCAAAAAACTTAAAAACTGGAACTGTTGTATTTTGTTTTGGATCTCTACAAATGTTTTTTTTAGGTGAATTTTAAATTATTCATCTTTCTTTTTTGTTCTGTAGTCAGAATTTAAGATATTATCTAGTTTTCTAGAAATGCCAAAATAGTGAAAAATAACTTTTCTTTTGTGTGTCACCCAAACAAAACCAAAAAAAGTGATAAGATCAAACAAAAACAGCTCTATTAGTGAGATAATTTAAAATTTTAAAGTAATGAGAATAACAGAACTTTTGATAAAATAACTTAGAAAAAGTATTTTTGTTTTAACATAGACGAAAACGTCAAATTTTATAATATTTAAAATTCTTAAGTGACGCACTCAGCGTATGAGCGATATTAAGTTGAGACATGTGTTAATGTCCCATCTATAGTACTGATTCAGTACGTATGATTAATATTTATTAAATAAAAGGAATTTTAAATTTTCTAAAAAGAATTGAAGCAACGATTTTTTTATATTGAAAATTTAAGAATCGACTAATTTTCTATAGAATACTCCAACCCAAGTTATTGGTAGATAAATAAAAAAAGTAAATAAAATTATAGTTATCGATACATTTTCTATTGAAAATTCAAGTTATTAAACAATTTTTATAAAAAATTCGAATTATCGATAAATTTTCTATAAAAATACAACATACCTAAAAATATTCAAGAAAAATTTAAGCTATCGGTAAATATGCTAGAGAAAAAATCACGTTATTGATAAATTCAAATTATCGGTATATTTTCTATAGAAAATTCAAGTTGTCTGCAAACTTTCTTGAGAAACACACCTTTTTTAAATTTCAAGTTATCCATTAATTTTCTATAGAAAATGTAGGTTACCGATAAAAAACCTTATTCACAAAAAATATTTCATGTTAATAACAGGTTTATAAGATAAAATTTACATGAAAATTTGTTTAATAAACTTTTTATAAAATTGAAATATTTTTTATGAATAAGGAGGGAAAACGTAAGTTGCCGATAAATTATCAATTGAAAATTTAAGCTATCAAGATATTGTTTGTCGTGCTTAATTCCCTATATTTATTCTTGATAAACAAAACAAACAAAATCTTGTTAATAAAAAGTTTTGTATTCCAAAAAATTACTTTGATAATTTACGTTATTGATAAATTTCCTATAGAAAATTTAAGTTATCGATATGATTTCTATCAAAAATTCAAGTTGTCGATTAAATTTCTAGAAAAAAGTTCAAGTTGTCGATTAAATTTCTAGAAAAAGTTCAAGCTACCGATTGATTTTCTAAAGAAAGTTTAGTCATCGATTGATGTTCTATTGAAAATTTAAGTATCGATAAACTTTCAATAGAAAACTAATGTTATTGATAAATTAATAAACCAAATAAGAAAAAAATTTAAGTTATCGATAATTTTTGTATAGTAAATTCAAGTTATCGAAAAATGTTCTAGAAAAAATTCTACTTACTGATAAATTTTCTACAGGATATTCAAGTAATAAAAAAAGTTTTTATGAAAATTCTGTAATCAAAAATAAAGCTTGGACATTTATCTTTTAAATTATTTTTGGCAAAACAGATTCTATAAAAAACTGTTCGATTAAAACAGAAAAAGCAACTTGCATTTAATTAAATTAAACTCAAACCGTTCAATATAAAAATTCTCAAAAATACGTAAATTTGTATATATGTATCTTATACAATTCTTTAACATCAAAACATTGGCATATTAATCGGTATTTATAAATTTATCCACTTTTTCTAGAAATCTTCCCATTTAAGATTTTATAGTTGCTTTCGTTTACTTTTTGGACGAGGTGGTCCTTTTACGTTTAAAATCGGACATGCCCTGTGTTTTCACAGGCAAAAGTTTAGTACAGTTGGATATATTTGCCTCCCGAGGTACAAAATTAACATTATTGTTCGAATACCACTCACGAGTGTTTTTGCATAGTGGTATAATGCCAAATCGGGACAGAATTATGAAGGCGCTGTATGCTGTTTTAAGAAAGGTGAAAGCCGTTTTTGTAGACAATCCGTAATATATATGTCTGTGTTTACCGTGCTTGATTTTACAAATGATTGGCTTCTTTTGCCACAACTGCAAATAGTTTGTCACAAAAGAATCTTCTTGGAAAAATTTGTTAGTTTTATTTTCTCGGGTATTGTTCTTGAACAGTCTGCCAGTACATAAGTTTCTTCATCTATCACAGAACAGGGGGCTAATTCTGGCCGTCGTGATTGAATGCGTTTTCGATTTGAAAGCAATTTTATTTCAGCTGATACTGAACGAATCGAAAAAACTCTAATAAATTCTTTGCAACGCTGAAAAAATAATTTCAATATGTTCAGTATCGACAGAAAGAATTAGAAACAAAATTGCCTTTGAATCTGAAAAGAATTCAATCACGACTGCCACGACAGGTGTAATTTTTTTTTTTAAATTTTACTTCAATTTTTTTCGCATGTTTTTTTTTGCTTCTTTACGGCTTTGCGATCTGAAACTTTCTGAACTTTATACGACTTCAACCCAGCAAAAGCTTTGGCTCTGCGTAAAAAGAGCTAGATCGTTTAACTTCAAAGCTTTCTGATATCTGTTAGACCTTTTTTTCTTCCTGACCCAGGATTTCCTACAATGTTTAAGTGTTCCTTTTACTGTTTACTGGCTTTTAAAATAGTGAGACGATCTTTTGCTGTTTTGAATTCTTTTAAAAAGTTTTAATTATTTTTTACGTACTTTTATCGCTGTACATTTTGACCGAAATAACAGTTTTAAATGAATGGCTCAGAAAAGATAATATCTGACATATTCTTAGTCAGTATCTATCAGAAAGGCCGGCAAAAAAAACCTAGAATTCTGCACGATGTGTCTGCCGATATTCGTTTAACTACTTCATATATTTTTGGGTCAGAAATCTGATCAGAATTCGTATACGATTCTGACTTTTTTGTCGACTTTTTCGCAGAGATCTAAATGCGCCTAAATGCGTCGTACTTTTTTTCTTCCTGGGTAGATAAGGGAAAATGACATTCGTAAAAAGAGTTTGCAGGAATAAACACAACCGAAAAATTTGTTGCATTTAAAAGCACAGAAATTGCCTGCCGCATAAACCAAAGCCAAAGAATTTTGAACAGTAAATTTTTGCTACAAATAAAAGATGTTTTTTTAGCATCGAATTGTAAATTGAAACTAAAACCAAAATATAACACTTTTATCGCAAAAAAAAAATGTGTTATTCTAATTTAAGCTGTTGTAAAGATTTTGTCGTTTACAAGCCCGTCAAATTTGGCACACAAAACGTTAAGTTGTCAATACCTTAATCTAAGACTAACCAAAAAACACACATAAAACTGATGAATAAATTGTTAAATCAGGCAACTGTAAGCGTACGTGTTTTAACGTCACGTAAGCAAAATACTTGTTGCCTCGCCACTTTTAGAAAACTTATCCAATTTAAAAGAAATTATAAAATGTATAAATCTTGAGCATGAGAAAATTTAAAAATTCCAGTCTCATAATAGTTCTAGCTAGCATTAGCACCTGCCATCAACGTTGAAAGAATTTTTATTTGTAAACTGAATTTTAATACCAATTTATTAAAACCGTGACAAAAACTTGCCTTTACTTGAAGTAATTTTGAGTATTAATTTTTAGAAAAAGAGCTACGCAAACAAGTCTTCATTAATTATCATATTTAGTTAAGTTTTATCAAACAAAATTTTGTTTTATATCAATAAATTTCTCAGTTTTTTTCATAAACATTTTCTGAACTTTATGGCACTTTAGTAATTTATTCACTTTCAAAATTTTTTCTTTTAATAGGATTTTTTTTTTGTATTTCGTGCCTAAGTATAATTTTGCCTTACTGAATGCAAATAAAAAGAAAAAAATTTTGAAATGTTTTTCTTTTTCTTTTTTATTTTTAATTAAAATAAACATTAAAGTTTCTTTATCTTAAATTCGTAGCCTATTGTTTTAATTAGGAATGTAAACGAGCCATTTCCATTTTCTATTTATCAGACGATGTTACATAAAAAAAAAAACATTTACTTGTTGAATAACTCCTGCCTGGATATCAATTGATTGAATTCATTCAATATTTTGAAATTTTGTTCCCAGGCTAAATGAAATTTACTGTGAATTTATAGGTAAATAAATGAGCAAATGGCTAAATATGTTAAATACTTTAACATGTTAAGGGAGCTTCGAAATCACCATATTGGTAATCTTAAAGTAATAAATTTTATTAAATTGCTTAATAAGTTTTGTAAATTAATAAAGTTAAAATTAAAAAACTAGGTCAAGTCCGACCATATGATACCCTACTACACCACAGTAAGTGTAAGCTTTTCTTGCTGTTGAGTTTCAATCAATAGGTTTAGTTGAAATGTGACAACCTGCAAAAGAGCACAGAAAAAAATAAGTTAGAGTGCTATATTCGGCTGTGCCGAATCTTTGATACTCTCAACCGACAGTTCATGTTATTCAGGAGTGATACCTACAAGATATCTATTATTATTAATTTATCTTTATAAAAACAGGCATCAGCATTAAAATTGGTTGCGGTTTAGTCATATATGAAATTATTGACCGACAGTCAGAAAGATGTATGCTTTTTTTTTTAGCAATTTTAACTAGCTTGAGTAAAATATCATGATTCGTAACAGTTTACTTAAATGATTTTCAGGAAGGGAATTTATATTGAAGCCATCGTATAATATGAACCAATCATTCCAAAATTTTGCAGAGTGATTTCTGGTATTAAAAAAAATAAATTTCAATACAGCGAACACAGGGACAAATTGAAAATTTAGCGCGACAAATGTATTTACTTCTTATGGATTCATTAAATTTTAATAAGACTAGGTAAACTAGGTAACTAGGTAAACTGTAAACAAAAAATTGACGAGTGTAGCATTCGATAGATTTTTTTAAAAACTGTACGCCATATTTGATCCGCCAGTTTGAATTTTTAAAAACTAACATCAGATTCGTATTCAGCGAACCCAATAAATCCCGTGTAATGAGTTTTAAGCAAATTCGATAAATTTTTTTAAAATTGTCCGCCTTATTGGATTCGCCATTTAAAATTTTTAAAAACTGACACCATATTCGTAAGTAGCGACTCTAAAAACCTTGACGTACCTAGTCTTATTAAAATTTATTGAATCCATATGAAGTAAATAATTTTGTCGCGCTTATTCAATTTGTCCCTGTGTTCAGCGGTGAAATAAGTTTAAGCGTTAACAGTGAATTTCAGAAGGCTAAATATGGGATCAAAGTTTTGGACCGTATATCATAAAATTGCATGACATTTTTTCTGGCCATAAGAAGATAACTTGGAAGAAATTTAAAAAATTTACCAGATTGGGCTCTATATCATCACGAAATTTATAAGTGTGATTTCTAGGCCTATGAAACTGTGACGTGCCAAATTTTGTTATAATAGCATTATTTATTATGGCTTTATGTCTACTAAACTGTTTTCCGGGAGTAGCGTTTATATAGGGCCTAGCATAAATTGTGGACCGATCTGGTTGAAAGTTTACAGTGTGATTTCTAGTTGAATAAAACAAATTTTCGCAAAATCTTATATCATTCTGTGCACTGTTCCACCATTTATGGAAGTTTTTGTAACAGAATTATCAATTTTTTAGGGTGGTTTTGATTCATAGCTCTAATCCCACTGAACCGCTTTGGCTGGATTTCAATCCCAAACTGCTTAGGAAACTACAAGCAATTTGACACCAGGTTTGTTCATTTCTTTTGAGTTTTTCGAAAGTGAGCGTATTTTCAACAGACGGACAGACGGACGGACATGGCTTAATCGATTTAGAACTACTCAAGGTGCCAGAATATGTACACTTTATGGGGTCTGAGATGAATAATAAAAAAGTTTTACACGGAATGACAATAATATAATAAATATTGATTTCAATTAAAAAATTTGTAATATTAATAAAAAAAATTAATTTTATTTGCACCTATAAATAATTTAATAGTATCAATTAAACCGGTTAATAGCATTAGTTAAACGTTTAATTCACTTGATTAAATTTTAAATTTTTTCTGTGAGGCTATATAAAACGTAAACACAAATCAAAATATTTTTTCAATCAACACAGTTAATTTAAACTATTAAAAAATTCTTTAAAACTTTAATACTACATTTACACCTAAGCAAAATCTAGTACTTACGAGATTTCGAGCCAAATCTAGTTGTTTTTGACTAGATTTCCCATACAAAACAAAATCTACTTCGTGACAAGATTTCGACGAAATCTTCTCAAAATCTAGTAGTACTTAATGATGCAACTATGGTTTTTACAATATAGCACTAAAAAATATTTCCCTGCACAAGAAAAAATGACATTAAAAAAAAAACAAAACAAAAATTGTTAAAAAAAATATTAAAAATTTTTATAAAAATTGTAAAAAAATTAAAAACACGAATAATATTGATAAAATAAATATCGTTGATTATTAAAAAAAAGTAATGCAAATTTTTTAATGTATATTTCTTTTCGTGTTTGTGTGTGTAACGAAAAAACTTTAAGTCAGCTGTTGTGTTATAAAAACAAAATCTCGCTAATGTTAAAAAAGTACAATGTAAACGCACTAGATTTCGAAGAAGATTTTAAATCAAATCTACAAGATTTCGGCCTAATGTAAATGTGAGTATGTTTTCATAGTTGCAAGCACATTACACTATAAATATTATTTTTAAATAAAGCAAATTAATTGGAAAAAATAAAAAAATTGTTTGAAACAGCATGACTTGATTTAATTGAAAAAATGTTGGCAAACATTTTTTCTGTGTATGTTTTAAACCCTTATGACACTACATGACCATATTTAAACATGTTTTTTCTCTAGTTCTATGAAGCAAGCCAGGACTTATTTAGAGGGATGGGGTACTTAGGTGTTAGATGATGAAGAATGGACTGTAGGTAGACACTTGAGGTTGCACCTAATTACGTAAGAAGGGTAGATAAGCCCGTAGCATGTTGTTAAGGTCGCTGGTTTGAGGAAGTTGAATGCTTTACTTTGTCTCAATGTTTTTATAATTCCTCACCAGGATGAGAAATTATAAAAGCGATAGATAATGAAATAAAAGAGTTTAGGGTTATAATTCAATATATGAGTACATTTTATTGGAGTTGCTCACCGTTCAGTTGGAAGTTCTAAGAAGAAGTGAGTCTTCATTTTCTTTTTTCTAACTAACTAGCTTAGGTTTTTCATTATTGTTATACAATTTATAGCAGCGTTAACTTGTTAGGCGTTAACGTTAATAAATAATTCACAATAGGTTCGAAAAGGATTATTCGTTACACTGGCTGTTATAGCATTTATGTCTAAGGTTATACAAATTTTTAGATATTGGAATTCAAAATATATAAGTCAAAAATACAAATATAAAATTATTGTTTAAAATAATTGATTTTAAACACACTGAAAAACCCAAACTGTATTTAAATACTATTAAAGTTAATATACAAATTAATTATATAAATTTAGATAACATCATAAATTTGTAGATACTTCTACAGATATTAAAACATTTATGTTGTGCTTGTATGGAAGGTTCCACGCTCACTTTTCCAGTTCCGATGTAGAGATCTGTCAAAAAAAAAAAGATTTGCCAACTGGGTGCTGTTGAATTCGAATTCGAGTAAAATTGAAACTATGTACAATGAAAATCAGGAAAAACTACGTTCGTTTAAGAAAAATTTAATTTTCATCGATTTCTATTTCTATTTCCAGAACATGTCCGTGTATTTTTTTTTATTTATTTTTTATCTTCTTCAATGGATGAATAAACTGAATCTCTTTTTCCAAAATATTTATCAATTCCGAAACGCTGTTCATTAAAGAATTTGTATCATTTTGTTTAGAATCCATATCCAAACGAAACATTAAACGTTTTGTGACTTGTTTTTGAAAAAGTTTCACACTATAAAAATTTCAAGTGCCATTGTCAGAAAAAAGGCTAAAATTAAAATGCTAAAAAAAAACGTGAACAACAAAATAAAGTTTTATGTTGATGTCAACAAAAAAGCGAAATGACGAACAACAAAAACGAAATGAGTAACAGCTGTACACGAACTTAAAAGAAAAATTTGCAAAAACTTTCTCCATAAAAATTTTAGGCAGCATCGGAAATTTCAATAACTTGAAATACAATTCTGCCTTTTTCATGCAAAAAGAAAACTTTTAGTTGTCGCAGGACACAAACAAGTACAAAGGAAAGGACACAAGCAACAACAAAAAATGTATCCTATTTTTACAGTACAAGAAACTTTATGAAGAAACACACGCACATGGTTCCAACCAAGTAAGTCAATGTCCGCTCATTATGAAACAATGAATACTAATGAAAATGTCGACAACATAATGAGTTGTTCATTTTCCTGTTGCTGTTGCTTCTGGTTCATGCTCGTGTTGTAGAAGCTGTAGTTAAATGTTTTATAGCAAAATAAAAATTGTTTTGTTTTTGTTGTCTTTATTTTATTGCCTTCTACTACACTTACATTTTTGTTTAAGTGTTATTTGGTTGGGTGTTTGTTGCTGATGTTGCCGGTTGAGTGCTGAATTTATTGTCTTCATTAAATTTGTTTGAAAAGTTTTTGGAAAGATTTTTACTTTGAAAAGTCAAAAATATAATGGGTGGAAGGAAGAAATAGGCCTGAAATGTTACGTAAAATACTTTTTAGATAGAATTTTAAATATTTTATTATCAATTTGATATAATTTAAAACCAATAATTTGGCTCCATTATGAAAGCACTTTTATTTCAATTATCTCATTTTGCAAAACAGCAATATCTTTCTGTATTCTCAAATCAATATTATCCTTATTGAGCTACCTAAATAAGAGCGGCAAGCGTCTGTTTTATGTCAAAACCATTAATTTTCACACAGTTTATACAAAACAATTCTTGAGAACGCGAATTCAACACCACCCGGCTGAAAAATCATATTTGATAGATAGCTTAGTCGTTTTATATTATTGAAAATGTATTGGCAATATAATTTCATGTTTAAAAACGCTTGCCGCTCTTGTTTAGGTAGCTAAGTAAAGCTGAAGGTCCACACCATGCGTTTATGCGTCTGTCCTTTTTATGCATCTGACAAAAAAGTAGAATCAGTGTAATTGTATATGACAAGTTGCACAGCGAATCGCATAGAATGCATAATTGTATCAACGCATGAAAGTAGGTTTACTTTCTACTTTTGTATCCGTCGCATGTGTGGTGACCAAAAGTCGGCTGTTATTGATGGCCATGGATGACAAATCATATATTTTTTTTCAGTGTTATCGATAAATATGTTTGGGTGGTGGATTACTTTTTACTATTTTTTTGCATTAAAAAAGGTTTTTAATAAGAAAAAAGCTTTAGTTATAAAGATTGTATAAACTTTAAAGAATAAAATACATTAAAATAAATTTTTAGCACAATTTTACCACGAAAAAAATTTTCCATTCTAGTTATCGATTACTTTTATGTTCTGAGCGTTATCTTTGATGTGTTTATTATATTTTTTGAATAAATGCCATGAACTGGAAACTTATTGATACCGTGAAAAATCACGAATATTTTTATAATAAAAGCTTACTCCTCTATGAATTTTTTTAAATAAATTCTATTAAAATATCAATAGCACTCTCCATTTTTGGCAAAATTGTTTTTAATTGATAAACGTATTAGCACAACAGCTGATAGAAAAAACAAATTTGGCGTATAAAACGTATTGCATGTAACCTGAATTTAGAAACTCATAAAATGCACAAAAAGTATCATACGCATCTACGCATGAACGCATGGTGTGGACCTTCTGCTGAAATTAGCAAAAGTACAGCAAAATCGAAGAAAAAGTACTTTTATATTTTTCAATTTAAATGAAGCTTGAATATGAAAGTCTTTTTCAAAAAACAAATACATATGTTTTAAATATTTATGGTGACTACCAGAGAACGGCTTTGTGCGATTGCAAAAAAATCGCATTGAATGAATGAATACCAACAAATACACTCGCTTTCGGTCATACAATCAAACTTGCGCAACTGCACACATTCGCTGATGGTTTTCAGTCATTCAAATAATGCACATCGTGCTTTGTTATTTATACCATCGTTAAGCTTCGTTTTTTAATTAAGATGTTTGTGTGTTCGGTGCGACAATGATTGTTTTGGTAAAGAAAAAAAAAAAAAAAACATAAAAGCCAGAAACCAAGCAATCATTACTCATGAAGGCTGAATGCCTTGTAGTACAAGAAAAAAAAATTAAATTAAACGCAAACAATTCCATTGAAATAGAAGGCTGTTTTTATCATTTCTTAAAAAATACAGTAGTTCTGTATATACAATGTGTTGCTGTTATTGTTGTTGCTATTGTTGTTATTGTTGTTATTGTTGTTATTGTTGTTATTGTTGTTATTGCTGTTAATGTTAATTTAACAAAGCGACTCGTACTCATACCAATTAGGTCGTCGTTGCCTCATCGAGTGAACAATGACTACGTGAATGCAAAAGCATAAGAATGTTTGCCTTTTGTCTAAGAGGAATTGTGTTATTGCAATAAATGCAACAAAGCACTTTCAATAAAAAACTCACACATGCACAAATGAAATGTGCACAAAACGATATAAAAATTACCAAAGTTGAACTTTGTTTTGCAGGCATAGAGTTAATGTAAATTTAAATTAACAAAAATAGTGGATTTTGCAGTTCTCTGGTGACTACTTGAGGCAAAAATTCTAAAGCCCATAATTAAAACGTCGGCAGTAACTTCAAATGCTCTATCATTTCTTTCTATTTCTTTTGTTCTTATTTTTCTTTGTTTGCAAAATGTATCAAATTGAATGAAAGTATGGTAGCATTGTTAAGAGAATAAGTGTCTATATCCTCTTAAGACCCGAACATTAACCCACTGACTTTTTACATTTCTTATATATTTTTTATTCCTTTTTGGGAGCAAATAAGACAATTGTATATTTTTTTTTAATTTTTTATTTAAATTCTTAGAAATTACTGGTGCACATATGTGTACCTCAGGTTTTAATATATGAATAATTTCAACGTAAATCCTTAATTTCTTAAAATTTGAACTGAACCGATTGAGTAAAGGGCTTAATAACAATTTTTTTTTATCTTATGAGGTGTAATTTAAATTTCGGTTTTTATTTTTTTTAAATTTTTTTTATTTAAAGTGGTAGAAAAAGAGGTGCACATATGTGTACTTCAGGTCTTAACGATTAGTTATTTAGGAAAAATGTCCAAGCAGTGTGGTTTTTTCAAACTGTTAAATTCAAATGTAAAAATAATGGCTAAAACTTCTAAGCCCTGGCATTTTTTTGATATTTTTTGAAGCGCAGTAGCTTAAAACAAGTTATACAACTGTTTCTATTGGTCACACGATGTCGCTAGTCTTTAAAACTTGTAATAAGTTAAGGTACACATATGTGTACCCATGGTCTGAAGAGGATATGTGAGAGCATTAGAAAAAACGTCCTCAAAATAAAATTGGTTTTATTTTACTACCGTATTCTCTAGCAAAAGTGTATGTCAAATTGTATGGAAAACATCGTTCAGCCCCAGTTCTGGTTCATCATTAAAATATACATAATATTGTTATATAAAATAGTTTCCATGAGTCAAATACTAGAGTAATGAAAACGATAAATTTTTACCTAGTAAGTAAGAGTGCTATATTCGGCTATGCCGAATTTTTAATACCTTTCAACGAGAGGTAGAATATTTCAGAGATTGGCTTTTTATGGGATCTATAAATTATCAACCAATCTTTATAAAAACTAACCTCACAGTCGCTGTTTCGCACATTAGATAAATTATTTTGACCTAATTTGAATAAAATATAATGATTTGTTTCGTTTGAGGCATATTAAAGAGATTTTCATTGGAACTAATTTCTAGTCTTTAAAAGTATGACAAACCAACATTTACTTCAGTAGTATTATTTGTTGCAATTTTAGGCCTTTTTATGAGGCCTGGGACAATTTTCAACCGATCATCACAAAATTTAGTTGTATAATTTCTAGTTATAAAAAAAGAAGGTGTAAAAATAAATAATAATTGTGTATTCTAAAACCAATTGACGTTAGTTTTTATAAGAGAAATTTCAATTTGGATTCATACCTCGTTTTCTGCTTAGGAGAACTAGAAACAATTTGACATTATATTTTCTCTTGAGTAGTTTGAAAGTAGGCGTAATTTGAATAGACGAATATGGGTAAATCAAATTTGAACTACTCAGAGACAGAATGTATACATTTTTATTATGCGTTAACAAAAAAAATCAAAGTTGTTATTGTTGTTATGGACAATTTAATCTCATATTTTTAAGCTCTTAATGAGTAGTGGCAAAAAACATAGTTTTTTTATTCAAAAACTACACTGTCCCGGTAGGCTAGCTGGTTCTATTCTATCAGCGCCGAAGTTGCGGGATCAATTAAAAAATTAAAAATTAAATAAAAAATTAAAAAAAAAAATAAAATAAAAAATTTTTGTTTACTTTTTTTGAAAGTATTCATCCAATGAAAAATATTCATAGATCTAATGTAGTGTTTCATTAAATACATTTTAATAAAACAGGTTTCATTGATTTAACAAAGCGCTGCATAAATTCCTTTTTAATGCAATTTTTCATGGGATTTATGCCAAAATTCATTGGTATTGTGAAGAAAATTCTTCTGTGTAGTAGAGAATACTGAAAAAGTTTCACACGGAATGACAGACGTATGGTGTTTTTTATTCTGACAACAATGTGTCATGTAAGCTACCATTCGCGCGGGATTTTGTTCTATTCTAAAATTATATGCCAAAATTATTGAAGTTGTAGTTTTCCCTTCCAAATTTGTTGCAAAAATAAATGGCAAATTTGAGTGTGAGATATTCCCCTTTTTTGCATCTGCGCTAATTACTTTTTTATGCAAGCAAGTATTTTTTTTATTAACTTTTTTCTTGTGTTATATTGTGATTAATGGTTATATTGAGATTGGTAAAAATACTTTTGGTTTAACCTTTGTTTTACTTTTATTTAAAAATTATCATTTTTTGCGCAAAATTTTTAACAGCAGCTGACTTTAACTACGGAAAATCAGTGCTGTAAACGCTAATTGTAGTTCTAAAAAAATTTAATATTAAAAATCGCTACAACAGTGGTGAATATCACTTTAGTACAAGCTTTGAATTCAATATTTAACACGCTAAATCTGTGGTTTTCACGAATAATCGCGAAAGTCGGTTTTTACCGAAATTGAGATAATGATGTCAAAGTGATACATTTTGCCTTAGGTTTTTATAAGTATTAAGCTTTTTAGAATATAATGTAGTATTATTAATTAATCTGCTAAAAACAACTTAAGTTAACTGTTTTATAAAATATTTTTCTATTATAACGATTTATGTCGACATACATCGCCAAAAATTGTAAAATTGCTGAATATGTTTCCAAATAAAAAGCATATGTGATGTTATGTTGTTATTCGTGCAAAAAATATGAAAGTATTTTTTGAAAATTTTTCTGTTAATAACAACTTATATGTACATGTGCGTTTATTGTTGACTTCTTTAGTTGCAACAACAGCAGATGAGCGGTTGTTTGTAATTTTAAGTCCATACGTTGTGCTATAAGTATCAAAAACTCTAAATATGTCGCCAACTTGTGTGCTAAAAATAACAACGTAAGTCTTCATGTGTGATTAAAATGATAACATTTATTTTCACAAAAAAAACTTATGTGGAGATATGATGTTATATTGCACACACTTAATGAGTCAATCAAACATATGCATTTTAAATCCTTTTACAGATTGTGATCCTGTGAGGATTTTTTCATGAAAACTATGCATAATACGTAGAAAGTCACTGTTAAGAGGATAGTAAAGAAAAAAGTTTAAAAAAGCATCTACAGAAGCCGCAATTGAAAAAAATAATTGTTTTTGCTCTCCTGAAAAGTTTGGTTTTATAACTTACGTGATTATTCGTGAAAACCACAGGAATATACATTAGTGTTGAGAGTGCAAAACGTAACTATTATATAGAAGCAGTTAAGTGAGAAAAACATTTGTTTGTTTCATTTTATGGCATTTTTGTTCCATTTCTCACATTCCAGTCGAAAAGTTTCTCAACATTGGAGTTACAGAACATGGGCACTGATATACAAATTTTGTATTTTTTGTATGCATGTAACCCTACTGTACCCTGCATGGTACGGTTCTCCTTAATTAAAATAACTAAAAAGAATTCTTTTTTAGCAAAAATTGTTATAGATATATATGGGCTTACTTTTTTACCCATTAAGCAGGAATAAGTTAATACAGCAACCCAATTAAAGGCAAACAATTAAAAAATTAATGATTTATTTATTCTTTTATTTTTGATTGTAGAATTTCTGTTATTTATATAAAAAAAATTGGTTTATTCTAAGTCTTCTTTATTTATGTTAAGCTTTGTTTCAATTATATTTATTTTTTTCGTAATGTTTAAAAGGAAAAATCTAAACGTTTCTGGCATAAAGATTAAGATATTAGCTAAATTACCCAAATTTTTCCCTTTATTTATTTTGCATAATCACTTTTTTCAACGAAAAGTTTTTAAGGCTTTTGGAAAATTGTGTAATTAAGAAAGCTTACCACACTTACCGTAGCAATGTTCCACCATAATAACATTATTTTATATCTGGCTTAATTATTTTATATCTGATGATTAGCCGCAGGTGTTTTTTGTATTTCAGTAGAAAAAACAAGTTGTACTCGTATTTCCAAATAGAGTCTCAAAGAAGAAAACTATACTTCTTTAAACTTCTATCCTGTACATTTGTCTTGTCAAGGCAACTGCTGTTTTGAATTTTTTTTTAATCTTTTGTTAAATACACATTTTTCTTTCTACTGTTTTCTTTTCTTGTTATTGGGATACAAATAATCTTATTTCCGTTTTTTCGCTTTTTGACTTTACCAAAGCAAAAAAAAAAAAAAAAAAAAACAACGTATTTACCAGCAACAGATTAACTTTAATGCTACATTTTTATTTGGCAGATTAAAAAGTCATTATTGTGGCTCGTTTGTGATTAACGATATAAATGAGCTGAGTGGGATTCTTGTGATTATTATTTTAATTTACCGTTGAGAGGAGGTTTTGGTGGGTTGTGCTTGAAGTGGTGATTAAAAGTTTTTTGCTGGACAAATTGCCTTGTTTAAAATAAGATTGCGCTTTTTAGCCAGTATGTAATTGCAAAACACTTAAGAAAATAAGCTTAATATCAACATTTTATGGAACTCGATATCGTTTGAGTTTTCTTTTTAAGCATTAAATTCTCTTTTCAAAATCAATGTATGCTGGGTTGTTTCCAATATTTAAATCAACACTATTTTCTGTACATTTTTTGAACTTTTATCGAAAAAGCGAATTAACTTTACATTGGCAAGTCTTTATTTCACATTTAAAGTACTTGATTAATTCAAAAACAAAAGAACTCTAGCACTAATTCGTTTTTGCTTCTATATCAACTTGGAATTTACAAAAGCGTTTCCAAGAAGGACTTCCGGCATTTCAACATTGATAGCGACCACATTATTGAAGCTTATGCTGTTGAATTGGTTGTCATTTATTCAGTCTGTTTTGCAAAATCAGTGTGGACGGAAAAAGCGATCAACAAAACGTAAAAAGAAACAAATAAAATAAAATTAAACTGACCCACATTTTCATAAAAAAAATATTATCACTTCTACATGAAATTGTCGAATTCGGGACGATGCCATTCAGTGTTGCCAATTTAGCCATTTGGTGGCTAGATTTAGCCATTTTTCACCCTGTTTAGCCATTAAAAAATGAGTTTACCCATTAGCCATTTTTTTAAACAATTTTTTAAGCCATTTTTCAGCTTGTTTAGCCATAAATTTTTTTTGCCGTTTTTCTTTTAAAAGAATAATTTTTATTTTATTATAAAAATTTATAAAAGTAAAATAAGCATTTTTTACAATTAAAACGCCTTTAACTTAAGTCACAACTTTTACAAATGTTGAAAATCGCTATAAACTATGATGATGAAACATCTAACAAAATAGAGGAATAGAATTCCAAAAACAAAAATCAACAAAAAATTTTTAGATATTTTAGTATAAAATATAAAGTTGCCCTCACTCACTTCCATGGTCTAATGCTGAAGTAGAGAGGGTATTTAGCCAAGTAAACATCGTTAAAAGTAATTTTAGAAATAGGTTACATTAAGCAACCGTTAATTCGATTTTATTAATTAGGTAAATATTTTATACCAACACCACAATAGTGGAGAGGCTACTATTCGTATGTGCTGATGTTTGTAACACCTTAAAATATTGGTCCTAAGCCCACCCTTGCGTATATCGACTGATTCAGAATCACGTTTTGAGTCGAATTAACAATGTTTGTCCGGCTGGCTTGTAAGCCTTGTGCGCAAAGTACAGGTCGCCATTTTGGAAATTATTTGATAAAATTTGGCACATATGTTACAGTGTGGTGTAGGGTATCATAAAGTCGGTGTTGACCGACTTGCTTTTTAATTGTAGATCTGTCCTCAAAAGGTGTTGGGTAAATGTTGTCGTGATTATGATTAACCTTCAAATTATTAAAAACTAATAGGCACGAGTTATTCCTATGAGACAAACAATAACGAATTTATCGATGATTAAATTTTTTAAATATGTATCTATGAAAATATTAATTTATGTTTATTCTTATTTAAGAAATTGATCTTAACTTACAATTTCATTGTAAACAACTTTAAATGAATAAATTCTGTTTTGTTATTGCATTTTTTGTGTTTTTATTTAAAAAAGCTTTTTGTTTTAGCAACGCTGATGCCATTCCACATGAGAACCAAAAGCATCCAATGCTACATAAAAAGATACTTTTTAGTTGAAGAAAGGGCTAGCGGCTGAACCGGTCCATAGGTTTTTGCGTCATCACAGTCAACGATTATTGGTTACCAACTTTTTTTTTGGCCTGTTGTATGATATGGACACCAACGACATATAGTTTTAACAGGAAAAATCATCAGTCATATTCAGCCTGATTAACGTTTCGGATGCTCGGCCATTGAAGATGAGGAAACACATTTGCCCGGTGTTTTTTCCATACAAAATGTCAGTGATAGATCGTATTAGAAAGGTTCGGTTGGTGTTTAAATGGAGTTCAATCAGTATATTATTTATCTAGATGCCACTAAGGCCAGGGATACAGGGCATAATTTACGCCATTTAAAATCGATTATAGGTTCCATTTCAATTGTGTTAAAATTCTATTTTAATCAAATGCCTTATGCACTTAGGTTAACGGAAAATATTTTTTTGATACTAACAATAGGATCTATCTTAATCTATCTGCTCATTATTTTCTTTTTTACTTCCCTCTTTATTCTTCCTCTATATTAAAATAAAAATGCGGTATATGCATTGGTTTCCGAGTAGAGGAGATAACCATAACGCATAACCCTTCTTAACCTAACCTTACAATAAAAATACTCTTTTTCCTTGCAAATAACATTGTCTCAATCAGAAACTTCTGGCCAACGTCTGACTTTTTTCTTAGAGACTTCGTTCAGATTTCTATCAGGCATAAAATTTACGTACTGTCTGTTTGGCTTCTGATTGATTTTACATGGATATACCGAGGGAAATTTTTGTACCGATGTGTCTTAAAGTTTGCTTACTGAATTGATAGAGATGTGTCAAACGAGACTTGTTTTTTGTGAAAATAAAGGCAATCTTCATTAAGTTGCAGATAATGTTGATTTTATTTTATTCTTTTTCCTACATAACTGGATAATATTTAATTATATACTGTTATTTTGCAGTAAAATGAATTAAAATTAAATATTTAAACTAAATGCCAGAAAACAATAAGAATGATGGCTAACATATCGGAATTTCCAATTCTTTTTTCATTAGATTTCTGTCATATATATATATCAGAAATGGCGGAAAAACACCAGAATTTTCCACGACATGTCTTACACAATTGGTGTCAACAACCACTTCATAAATTTTGCGCTCAGAAATCGGACAGAATTTGTATAAGACTCCGACTTTTTTTGTCGACGTTTCTCTTAGATATCTGAAAAAAGTCAGACTACTTTTCTGGAAATTAAGTTTTTTTTATTGAAAATACTTGCTTTGCATTCGGTACATTTAATTGCTCCTAGTGCGTATGAATAATATTACAGTGTGTTCATACTACGTATACGTATACAATATGGTGGGTCGTAGAATGCATTATGTCAACGAAGTTTCTTAAGCAGTAAATTATTTTTAATGCCTTAAAAAACAGTCCTTTTTTATATAGGGCCGACATTTTAAATCCGCTATCGCATATTTCATGACTTGACTATGCCTTAATTTTTCCAAGGTGACTAATTTAATTGACATCTTCGATTCTTCTCCACTTATGTCCAGTTTTTTGCATGTGCAAAGAAAATCCTCGAACAACTAGCTTTTTAAATATGTAATATATCTTCATGTTAAATTAAGCCCAATAACATTTCGTCCTAGAATTAAAAGTATTTCAATAAAGTTTCTAGAGCTTCACAGAAAGTTTGATAAGAATTTTTCTGTGTCAGGACTATATAATTTTCCGGTAAAGTAGGAATGGTTTTGCCATTTCCAGCAAATACGCACCTAAATAATATTCCTGGCACAAAGTACTCCAACTGCCGATAGAATGGACTTCAAAACGCTTAACATGTTATTTAAAATGATTACATTTTCTTCATTCCACCCTTCAGCTATCTTAAAATCAATAAAGCATATTTAAGTTTGGTCTTAGTAATAACAATTTTTCTAGCATTAGAAACAAACGGTTCCAACGAGAAGCGATGCCAAGTTGAAGCGAAATTTCTTCTTTATGCTCTGCTTATATAAATATTATTAAACGGTTTTTTTAAATAATAGAGTTACCGTTTGTGTCAAAACTTTAACGGTCTTGTAACTTTTACTTTTCTCAAACGATACATTAACCTCATCACTGTCTTCTTTGAAATTGTCTCCATGAGAAAAAAAAAATCCCGAAAATTCCAGCACAAATTTACCGCGATTTCTAACAAAAAACTGTGCAGATTTCTCTTCGGGACATCCCGTGTTTGAGTGAAACTTTAAGCTAATTGAGTTCTTAATTTGTATATAATATGTTTTTTTTTTTTTTTTTTTTTGAAAACAGGTGCGCATCACAAATTCGTTGTCGCAAAAATTATAAAATTTTCTTAAAATCAAAAACTTTTCAAATCCACCTTCCTATTTATTCACACATTTTCTTGGCAACAATTTCCTTACACAACCTGTTTTTTCTAAACAATTTTAAGTATTCGCTTATCTAACCAATAAAAAAACGAAATTAGTTTTTCGTAATTAAATTTCCTCTGGTGAAGTTAAATATTTTGTTTTGTTATTCCTTTAATTCATCTTGTCAAATTATACAAAACTAGTTGAGTTAATTGCGAACCATTTATTTTATGAATACAACTTAAAACTTTGTTTTTATTTCCAAGGAATTAGTTAGGCCGGCAACAAATTTCCAGGGAATTAGGAATTAGGCCAGCAAAAAATCTTAAAGATTTTCTGTGTGTTTGTAGTTGTGTTTCGAAGGTCTTACGTAGCTATAAATATTTTTGAAGGCCTTTCTCTATTCCATTCTAAAAGATTCGTTTCTTATGATATCCTGCCTTCAGAAATATGCCTTCTAAAAGGTATAAATTTCGGCGGCATGAAATAACCTCACAACAATAGACCCCGAAACAAAATGAAATAATCCGCCAAAAATCGTTATTGATATTCTCTGTTATTTTTGGGGTCTATTTTTTATGGCCAACATAGATTTCTTTTAAAATCCAAAATATTCATAACAAATTCATTCTTTAAGAAGGGAGAAACAAATATGTTAAATTTAAACTTTTTGTTTTTGTTCTTATTGACATTAGTTACTTCCCTCTGTGACGGCTCATAATACAAACATTTTACTTGTTGGAAAACCTGGCAACCTTTAAATCCGGCCGTGCTCAGGGCTATGGGGTGGAATCTTGTTTTCCTTCAAGAATTTTTAAGCCAAGTCCATAAATTAAATTTATTGATTTGTAACAAGATTTCCAAATTGCAAAATAATTTATAATTTTATGTAAATCTTAACAAATTTTGATACCACGTGCCGAGGTTTTGAGATTAATTTTCAAATTTAATTTAATTAAAGAGGATGTTGAAGGAGATGTATTTTTGAATTGAACATCAATTTGAAATAAACTGTTTGATATTATTATTTATTCGATATAAAGATGGAAATAACCCTCCTTGCAATTTAATATACTTTTTTTATTTAAATTTAAAATAATTTTATAAAATTTTCAAAATTGTACATCTTTTCCCTTTCACCTCAAAATCAACAATCCTCTTTTCAAATGAAAATTTTTCTGACATCATTTTCCTAGCCTAATTTTGTATTTATTTTTTTTCAAATTTTCAAAAAAAAAAAAAAATTAGTTTTTATTTTATAATTGTATACAGTTTGGAGCTTATGTATAAAAAAGTACTCTTAAGTAGACATCACGTTGCTTTGCGGATGAGCCTGATAATTAAAAATGATATTAAAAATTTTCTCTGTTTTAACGTAACAGCTGTGAAAGCATTTTATCTTTGTTTATGTTTGTTGATAAAGCGTACATTCTTTAATATTTATAATACAAAATGTAGAAATAACAAAAGCTTAAACACATTCTTCATATTCGCTTGTAAAGTTCTTTATCTGAAAGTCGTTAAGAATGCCTGTAAAAAGAAGGAAACATTAGAATTTGCTCCCAATGACAACCTGTGTAATAAATAAATTAGTATGGAATGTAACAAGGAGTGCTTGCTACTTTTGAATAAGGCTTTCTATTAGGCATCTTTACTTATTCTTTTTACCGCTGGGAAGTAAACCAGTTAAAGATGTGTAAGTGATTTATTTAATGATTTATTCAATTCTATTCTATGCCACGATTATTCCATCATTTTTACACTTTTACTTCAAGTGTCATATCAAGGGAAAAGTTTAGAGTATTTTACACACATTTCTACTAAACAAATACGTTTGCGTGTTATTACTTATACATTTGTATACACACAAAAGCATACACTCATGTGCGGATATGACAGGATTAAGATTTTGTTGTTGAGAGCTGTAGAAAATTACAAAAACACACACAGTGGCATAAGCAAAAAAAAAAAAAAAAAAAAAAAACAAGTTGTTAAGAGTGCTATATTCGACTATGCCAAATCTTTGATACCATTCACCGACAGTACCAATGTTTCAGGCTTGGGATTTATAAATTAATCTTTATAAAAACGGAAGACAGTATTAAAAATTGTTTCCGGTTTTGAACTAACATATGTTAAATTATTAATTAACAATCAGAAAGCTTTTGCTTTTATTTCAATCATATGCATATAAAACTTAATTTGAAAAAATTTGTGTATAATATCATGATTCGTTACAGTTCCAAGCACATTCCGTATATTGGACCCATCGCTAATTATGGTCCAATCTTCAAACAACTCTGTAGAGTGATTTCTGGTATAAAAAACCTATATTAAAAAAAAATTTCAACAAAGTTGTTAAATTAATTATAGCATTTTATAATTAATATTGGACCTTAGGTAAATTATTGACGGATTATCACAAAATTGCATGGTATGCTTTATGGCCATATGAAGCTAAATTGGACCAAAATTTACCAAAAATCTGTCTGCTACGTTTTTAGGCTGTTTAAAAAATTTCCCAGAGTGGACATTAGAGCGGGTCGGCCTCCTTAGAAAATATAACTAATCGGGACTATAAAGAACTCGATATCCAAAATTTACCATTGTCCACTGTAAAAACGCCTTTCGAAAATCTCTTTAATATGTCTAAGAACCCAGAAAATTACGATTTAACCATGCTGTTAGGTTGGAAAAAACTTACAAATCATAGGGCATTTTCATAAGTAATTAGACTCATTTTCCCAGATTTTGTTCATATTTTTGAGCATTCTGACTTCATATTCGGTACTGTCACATAGTGTAATCAAAAGATGAAGAATGGAATAAAATGAGATAGGAACATCTTGAAAAGAAGTTGGTTTTTAGTCCTAGGTATTGCTTATGGGAAGATGTCAACATATTTGCAAATTGATGGTAGATGTTAGATGTTACTCAGTGTTGTTACGGCTCTCTTTCCTAATGGTCAAAATGTTGGATTGCCTTCGGCACGTACTGGAAAAGGAACTAGCTTGTCGGCGACCGGGGTGAGTTTTTGCAATCCTTCATCTTGGGCCGTAAACAAAATCTTACAAGCCTATACAAAAATTGAAATCTACCTTAAAATATTAAATTAACGGTTAGAATTATACCCCAAACTGAAACTACTTAGACAACTAACTAATATGCAGGGCCAGCTGTTGTTCTCCCCGTTAGATTTGTTTGCCCTCCCTACCTTTCGATTCTCATCATCCTATAGTTTAACAAAGTGAATCCCCTAATACAACAACGATCAATGGCCTAAGCCGACGGAGAAAATAATTTATTTACTCATATTTTACAACAACAACAATAACTTTATTTTTGAATATTAAAGTTGTGCTTTCAAATAAAGCAAAGAAATATTCTCTGACGATGACGTCACAACATTACTACGATAAAAATATAGTTAAATAAAACACGACAACAAAAACCGAAACAAATTATCATTGGTAATTTTATGATCCAGTGACAGACTGGTTTAGGACTTTTTTTAACGATGAATGAGTAGGAATAAAAAGAGTTAAATATAACGTGGACAATTGAAAATATGTAGATATGAATTTGTGTATTACATTTTTTTTTTACTACTATGCAGGTAAAATTATTGATTCAAACTTACTTTTTGTATTTGGTAACTTATCACGTACTTTCCTTCGGCTGGCTAGTTCTCCGGAAGATGTTGAAGTATTGTGCTTTTAAGGAAAGATTCAAATTAATATTATTTAAGTCTTATTGCCACAATATCTACTTATACGTTAATCGGGGATGGATAAAAAAAGATACGAAATTTAATTGTTTGAACTCTTTTTACTTTTACTATTCAGGCTAAAAGTAACGTAGCTTCAAACTTGTAAAATGGGTTTAAATGTTGGATGATCCGGATATATTTTCCGCCCGGTTTCCTTAATATTGTAAAATTGGCAGAATTTATCGCTTATCATCAAAAAGGTAGTATAAGCATCTACGTTGAAAAGGTATAACTTCCCAGCTGGTGGTTGAAAGTACCAAGCATATGGGTGGGGATATGCTTCTTATTATAAGTGCACCAATTAAATACAGCTGGTATCCTATTTGGTCAAGAAGGTTTCCCTTATCTTGCTTGTTATTGTACTTATCAATTCTTATGAATTTTTTTCCCAGATAAAGGCGATAAATAAATTGAATTGATAAATTGAAGACCACGTAGAAATTATGTAATATTTTTTTCCAAGCTTTTCAACTATCAAATTATTTGTATTATCGCTGACCACGATGAATTGAAACTTATGCAAAATTTTTTATATCGCGATAGGCAAGTAGAAAAAAAAGTATAAAGAAGAGGATAAATAAAAATTTAGTGTAATTCAGTTACAGTGTATTAATACACATAGGTATATATAGCTTAATGTTCAATACTTTTCATTGTTGCAATTCGGCTTAAGCAAGAACCCTTTACGACGATATACGTGAGTTATTATTAAAAGCTTTTGCTTACACTTCAATATACTCTATTGTGCAGTGTTCGGTATGCACAGAATTTAAAAATAAACTTGTACGCTAATCGATTCATAACAGTGTAAAAAGCCTTTTTCTTGTTTTCCAAAGTGTTTGCATTTGCATAGAAAACATATGTATAATTGTTATAGGGTATCAAATACTCCAGCATTTGTTATAATTTTAGCCACTGTAAAACTCTGTTGAAATAACAAAAACATGTTTAAAAGCACGTGTTAATATCAAACATACACTTTCATAAAGAAAATGATTAATGAAGTTTTTGGTTGTATTAGTTTCT
Source organism: Pollenia griseotomentosa (assembly GCA_963931875.1). Lineage (NCBI taxonomy): Eukaryota > Metazoa > Arthropoda > Insecta > Diptera > Polleniidae > Pollenia > Pollenia griseotomentosa. The sequence continues at coordinate 204,632,800 of OZ007560.1, forward strand.
ACATAATTGTTTCTTCTTGTCTATTTCCCAAACTGACACATACACTTCTGTTAGGTATGTGTTTTGTTGTGTTAGTTTTAATAGAAAAAAGGATTATACTGGCAACATCTGGTCTAATTCTCTTATAATTGTTTTATGACCACTTTACATTAAGTTGATGACAAATTGTATGTGAATAACATTAATATTTTCCAGATGATTAAGGATATTTTGTTAAATTTGGACAAAAAAAAACAAGTATTTTATGGGTATTTAAAACCTTTTTTTATGTATTTTTAGGTCCTCAAGTTAAAATAGAGGTCTAATACCAAAAAATTATTCGAGATATTTTAGTTTTTACTTTGAAGATTTATTTATCTGAATTTTAATTTTTTTTTAAATTCCATAGTTTTACTACACGTTAAGAAAATACAATTTTCTGTATAATCACCTTCAATAAATCTAGTTATAGCGCAATTTTTTTTAACAAACTATGGTTACTTTAAACATATTATTGTCAGCGAAAACTATATTTTCGTAAAATAAGACCTTATCGAGAAGCCACAACTATATTAAGGTTGCGTCGGTTAATTATACCATTAGTATAATTTCAACTTGTAATAGTATCAGTGTTTTTCAACCATCACAAGTTTATTTTTAAAAAAAGACCAAACAATTATATGTGGTAAGCAAGACTGATTTAACGTCTATATGGTTGCCGGTAACAATTATGGTTTAATTTACCATTATATGTTTGAATCATTAAGTGTCAGTAAGTATTGCGGTGTCACGTCATGCAGTGCCATATTTTAAAATTAGAAGTAAGCAGCAGAATGGATAAGAGATATCTCAGAAATTATTTTGTATCACAAATACATACGTTTCTTAAAAACGGCGAAAGTTTTCATCAAAGTGTTTTTTCTGCGTGTAACATTTGTAAGTTCACCTTAACAATTTTTTTTGCCAAATTTTTCATACCTAACAAATTCGACTTAACCAAACTAACCTAACAAATTTATGCGTATTTATTTATTTCAAATACGAACAGGAAAATATACAGAAAAAAAGACATCCTTCATGGATTTTGCAAAAGGTAACAGAAAAAATGAATTCTTAAAGAATTTAAACCATGTGTAAAGAAAAGCAAGTATGAAATAATATGACCCTTTAAACCTCTTTTGGCGAAACATTTTTGAAGAATTATATTTTTGGTATTAGTGATCTCATTCACTCTGCAGTTTTGGTTGCTAATATCTTAAGCTTTTTTAAAGTCTTTGGGATAAGGTTTCCTGATGATCTGGTCTAGGCAACCAGTGAAATGCGTAGAGAAATAGCTTATCCTCCAACAATAACCTTTAACTGTGGAGGTGGTGGTAAATTTTACCCTCTCTTTATATTTTTCTAACACCCTCTTTTCCCTTGCGCTCTATCAATTTAATTCTCTTAATATTTTCTTATACCGTGATCCTTATCATTCACTTGTGTTTTGAATGAGCTCGACTTAGCACGAGCGGAGCTACGCACATGCTAGTGTAATAATTACCACTCGTCATTATTTACGTAATTTTTTCTTTAAAAATATTTTAACCCACGTAAAAAAAATTTGCCCCACATCAAAATGAACGTAATATTTTAATGGAATTATTTTTACCACTCGTCCGTTTTCTTGTTCTTTTTGACAGATGATGGGTATTATTAACCATTCTATTTGTACCAAATTTGGAAAATTTTACACTTATCATTATTTAGATATACAGAATTGTATTTTGTGCCATGCTCACTTTTTTATCCCGCCCATTTTTTGACTAATGTTGCATAATGGTAGCAAAGCTATTTGTTCCCAAACATAAGCCGTTAACGTTTGGGCAATTTTATAACTTTCTCTTACCGTTCTTTAGATATAAACTAATCTGCTTTATGCCACGCCCACTTTTCCAATCCCGGCCATTTTTGTAGAGAGTTTGTGTATTGATAACCCAGCCAAATGTGTACCAAATTTGAACAAATTTTCTCTTACCGTTCATTAGATATTAAAAATGTATTTTGTGCCACGCCCAATTTTCTAATCGCACCCACATTTGGTGGGATGTTTATTGCTAACCAATATGCTTGTACCTGATTTCGAAATTTTGACTCTTGGCATTCTTCAGATACACAAATATCTATAAGGTCTCTGTTTGGGAGGAGCCACGCCCATTTCTCTAGTCCCGCCCAGATGTTGTGTATTGATAACCAAGATTTATCGGCCAAAGTTGGAAACTTTAGCTCTTGGCGATTTGTCTGCAATGTAGTAGGCCAATGTGTATGGGATGCAGATTTTGATGAGTAAGAAACCTCCAAAATGGTTGACCTGTAGTTTCACACATAATTATTTTTTTCATGATCTCTTTTATATCTTTAAATATATATATTTGGCTGTGCAAAAATGCCCTTTAAGTTTTTGTTTTTTTTATATTCATATTTTTTTGATAAGTTTTTGATGTATTGTTTTTTATATTGAAAAAAAGGTTTGTGTACCTGTTTTGTTTAAACAAATAAAAATAATTTTTGGTTTCTTCATTTTTTGTAATTTAAAATGTAGTAGTTTATTTTTCAAAAACAAATAGTTATCAAAAAATATTTTTTACTAATTTTCTTTTAGTAAAATTTAGAGGGGTAAAATTTACCACCACGTCATAAGGTATGTCCCCAAATTTCACCTCCACAGTTAAAGGATAACAATCAGTGTATTTATAAAGAATAAAAATTGGAAATTTAGAACAACAAATAAAATCTTATGAACGAATAATTATGTTTTCTCGAAAATAACTTTGTTAATATATCGAGCTCTAACTGCGAAAATAACGTAAGCACCAAGAATCAAATTTTACAGGAGACAATTTTTTTATTTTATTTCATATAAATTTTGTATGAAATTTGTCGCTTACGATAATATTGTACTTGCTCTAAATTCGAAACGGTACCTTATGTGACCATGACATTTAAGGAGGCGATGCAAGTGTTGCCAATAAAGTCATTTATTAAAAAAAAAAAAGGAAAATTGAAAATGATGTCGCTTACGTTATTTTCGCGGATAATAGCGTTTATTTTTGTAGTTATTGCGATTTTATGATGATGTTTGCACCACTATGAAATATTGATGTTAGAGCCACGTTTAAGTACATCGATCGACTCAGAAAAACTTTCTGAGTCAATTTAAACATGTCCGTCCGTTCGACTGGCTGGTTGTCTGTCCAAGTAACACTGCGCGCAAGTTACAAGTCGAAATTTTGAAGATAGTTTAATGAAATTTCGTACAAACTTCTTAAATGTGATAATCATCCCTAAAAAATAAGAAAATGGTGAGAATCGGTTCATTATTTCATATCATACAAACTTGTTTCCAGAAAATTCTTTGGACCCATAAACAATCTTCTTGAAATATTTTTGCAGCATAAACCGTTGTACCAAATTTTATTTTTAATCGGTTCATATTTGACTTTAGCTACCATACAAATACTACTTCCAAAATAACTTTTAATGCCAAAACTGCGCCATAAATGTTGGTTTTGATATATCTTTTATAAAAGCTGCTTTTTCATGGCAGAATTTTTTACTGGTGGGTCGAGAATTGAACATAATAATAAACTCTTCTGCAAAATCGCTATAAGACAAACAAAACCCATATAAAGGGTGGTTCAATCATAATGCAATCATGCAATGATGTGAATTGCGAATCACACCTTAACGTCAAGTTTTTTGCTAAACTTAATTCGACATTTTTTTGTTTTAGTGTTTGATAAATTCAACCATGTCGAGGTACACAATTTAGCAGCGCCTTAAGATCGTTGAAGACTTTTACGAAAATGGGCGTTCAAATTAAAATGAATTTCAGCCAATTCGCCATATTTTTGGTCAGTACTTTCACACCAGTGGATTCGTTTACAAGCAGAATTTCCGCATTTGGGCAAACGATAATCCACGAATGATTGTTGAAAATCCGAAACATCCACAAAGAGTGAATGTTTTGTGTGGTTTATAGGCTGGCGGTCAAGCAGTTACCGTGATAACAGCTTGTGGCCAGAAATTGAGGATATGGACCTGGACGATAGGTTGTTCCAACAGGATGATGCCAGTTGCCACACAGCCAACGAAACAATGTTTCCCACGTCTTGGCGGTGCTAATACACCGTCACGATCATGTCATTTGACACCGTTGGACTTCTTTCTTTGGGGACATTTAAAAGAAAAAGTGTACGTTAATATGCCAATAACAATTCAAGAGCTAAAGGGTGAGATAATTCGGCACATCAACGGCATTGAACCTCAATTTTGTCTAAGAGTCATTGAAAAAATGGACCATTGGATAGATGTATGCCACTGAAGCCGTGGCGAGCATTTGGCTAATATTTTGTTTTACACATAATTGTCATAGGTTATTCTATAATAATAAAAATTATTAAGATAATTCTCTAAAAACGTTTTGTTTTATTTACATGTTGCATTTTGGTAAGACCACCCTTAAGATATTAATATTTATATAATGACTATTCGATACAAAGAACTAATATACTGCCCTCCTAAGAGAGAAAGTCACATATCCATTTAAGTAGTTTTGAGCAGGGATGGAAAAAATTCTACTCGCGAGCACAATTCGAGTCAATTCACTCGTTTTAGAAAGTGTGCTCGCAGCATGACATAATTTTGTTTCGCCGGGTCTATGATTGGCCATGGGTCCCAATAGCTATCCAAAATTGACTGGCTTTTTTTAAATATTTTTTTGGTTCTTGGCGATTTTAGTGTTGCGGTACTCTGGAATTTTTAAGCAATAGCAAATAAATAATCTACTTTTTACCTTTTTTTAAGATTTTTTTTTACTTGTGAAATGGTATTTGTAAGGTGTTAATGTCTATTCCCCAAGGCAACAAGGCAAAGAAATAGGTCCCATTCATATAAAGTGTTGGAAGTTCAATCGATTCATACCATCATCTCATACGGAAATACTTTACTGACAGTAAGCTTCCCTCTAGGGATAGAACAAGAGAATTTTAAAGCTTAATAACTCTGAATTTTAATTTTTGAGCTTGCACTTTTTTCGATTCTCAGCCCCTCATTTAAAAAACTTGAAAAGTTGCATACTACGTTTTGATAATTATTTTAAAATTAACACATATTTTGTTCTGACGATTTTAATATCATCTCGAACAATTTTTAAAATAATTATGTTTTTTTTTTAATTAATTAGTTTTTTTAATTTAAGCTTTATTTTTATCTTAATTTTTTATTATTTATTATGGAAATTTTATTTAATTTAAAAGCATTTTTGTATACTTTATGATAAATTAATTTTTTTCTGTTTTATGTTTTTTTCATATTACAAAATATTGACGGAATTTTTAACGCCTTTTATTCTCAAGGTTAAAGTAAATTTTTATAATTAGTATTGTGGTTATTTTGTTAAACTATTTGTGGTTTTTAATCCAAATTTTTTTTTTATATTTTTAATTAGGCTTAAGTTCATTAAATGTAATTTTCATTAAATTATTTTTATGAAGAAAGGAATTTTACCACAATACTAATTATTGTTAAAGCTAAGGCACGAGCTCTATGTGTACATTTGTCCTTCAAGTTGTGCTGAAAAAGGTCAACAAGAAAAAGAAAGACAAAATGAAAAAACAAAAAAAAAATTTACTTTGGACTTCATGAAGAATTCTTGACAAAAGTACGAAAAAACCAAAGTAAGGAGAAACAAGTAAAATCAATAAAACATAAAAAATCATTCAAAAAAGCAAATTTCGATCTACCAAAGGTTAAAATACAATTTGGTTTAAGGATTGATGTTTAACATTGACGTAAGCAGCCGTTGATGGCTGCGAGTGTAAGACGACAAATCCCTCTGAGGAGATCGAGTGGTTGCGATCGAAACATGTCAGGGTAACCTGCCGGCCGCGGTTCGAATCCCGGCCACGGTCAAGAATGAAAGATTATCAATAACAATTTTAATTAATTTTCATGTTGTAAAATTCCTTTCTTCATGAAAATAATTTAATAGCCAATTTACACTACAACGAAATCTAGTACTTACGAGATTTCGAGCCAAATCTAGTGGTTTTCGACTAGATTTCCCATACAAAAAAAATCTACTTTGTGACTAGATTTCGACGAAATCTACTCAAAATCTAGTAGTACTTAGTTTTGCAACTATCGTTTTTTTTTCATATAGCACTAAAAAATACTTCCCTGCATAACAAAAATATGACATTTTAATTAAAAACAAAACAAAAACTATTGAAAATAAATAAAAAAAAAAAAAATTGAGAATTTGTAAAAAATAAAAAAAGGACAACAAATAATTGGTAAAAAAGTGATGTTAATTATAAACTAAAGATAATGCAAATTTTTTAATGTCTATTTCTTTTTGTGTTTGTATGTGTAACACAAAAATATTTTAGTCATTGATTTGTTATAAAAACAAAATCTCGCTAATGTCAAAACGGTATAATGTAAACGCACTAGATTTTGAGGAAGATTTCAAATGAAATCTACTAGATTTCGTTGTAATGTAAATGGCCTATAATGAAAAATAAATTTGATGAACTTAAGCCTAATTAAAAATATTACAAAAATTTGTACCCTCAGAAAAAACGTAAAGGAAACTTGTCGTGAAGCATTCTGGTGGAACCCGTAATTGTCCAAAAACCAAGGTCGACCGAAAAAATCATTGTGACGCAACAACAATGCTGAACTAAACGAGGCGAATAAATGAATTGAAAAAACTATCCAAAAGAAGAATTGACTACAGATCTTTCATTATGGCCCTACGCCCCTTCCGGAGTTAAAGGAAATATAAATAAAAATATTATTATGTATGTTTATTCGGATTTATAGGATTAGAGTTTGTACGAATGTGTGGTTTTCAAAGTAAATTAGGTAGCGTTGATCAAGTGCGAATTTATTCATTATAATTAGCCAGAGTATACTGATCGTAACCGTCAAAAAGTGAGCGCAGTAAGACTGTTCGTTAGACAACTATCAGTCTTAAAAACCCTTTACTTTCAATTGTAAAAGATATGTATATCCTACGATTCTTTAAAATTTTGTTATACAACCATTTTGTATACCTCTATTTACTACGCCAGAAGTAAAAAAATTTTTTTTATTTATTTTGTGAGTTTATTTTTTGTCTTCAAATAATTGCACAAAACACTTTCTGTTTACGTGTGCTAGAGTTTGTACGAATGTGTTTTTTTCTTAAATTTTTATTTTCTAAACAAATTGGAAAGTTTTGTAGTTTCTGTTGTTATTTGATTTTTAAATATTTATATGAAGGTATGTGTGTGGTGTGTTTTTAAGAGTGGGAGTACAAAACTACTTTAGATAAAAGTTCAAAAGGAAATGAAAGTTTTTTGTTAAAAAAAGTGCCTAAACAGTAATTTTTCTGCTCAATTTACTTAAATTTTTATGGGTTCCCATAATTCTTTTTGGATAAAAATAAAATTCAATGGTTGTTTTTAAGCAATAGTAGGGAAATAATTTTTGCTCTAAATTTGATATCTAGCACAAATGTTTCTAAAGCAAGAAAATACTTGCATACTCAGCATATGTACATTAAATGAGTAATGACTTAGTAGACTGAAAAAAGTACGCGAACGGAAAATTTCTAAAATTCGTAAAATTTAGGGAAGAGCTGACGGCAAATAAATGAAGTGTTGAAAACGTTTACGCCTTTGACAACTAAACTCGTTTTCTTATCGGCACTCTATAAAATACTTTTTATAACACGAACACTTTAAGGAAATACAAACAAAATATTTTATGTAATCTTTCGTATTTGATTTGATTTTTTACTAATTTGTGTCTGGGTTTATTTTATGCAAAAGACCATAAGTATTTTTTTTTACTTTTGATTTCTTAAAGAACAAGTTCAGTTCTAAGTACCGAAATACTTTACACTTTACAACTCTAAAAAATTAACGTAACAAAATAAAAGAAAAAAGTTTTAAAAGTTGGTATTTCGGCATATAAATGCTTTAGAAACAAGTTTAATAAATTACTACTCCCAGTTAACATTTTCAATCGTCTAGGAGTCTATTGGGAATCTCATAAAGAGTGTCGTCGACGTGCTCATTTTGTAATTGTAGACGATTCCTCGCACGGGAGAAAATGTTACACCTGCTGATTCGTATGAGAGATTCTTCCATAACACAGCGAAATACGCTTATATTAATCATAAAGGGAATCGTTTATGATGTATGTAGAGATTATCCAACGAGTCTTCCAAAAAGCATGCCGAGAGTCGTATGAGACTCATGTAGGGATTATTTTACAACTCGTGAAATGCTCAGCCGTATAAATAAAATAAAATAAAATAAAATAAAATAAAATAATCAACATTTTTTTTTTTTTTTATTTTTCGAATTTATTCTATGAGTTAAATTTCAGTTATGTATTTTATAAAGCTTTTTTGTAATAGTCTTATTCCTTCAATTTTTCAGGAATGACTTTATACACTACCAGACTATTATATTGTATCTTCTTGTTACATTTTACCTACGCTATCCTTTGGATAGCAATGAAGTATATTGTATGCACAGAACAATTTACAATTATTAGACACCAGCAGAATGTAATGCATTTTCTGGCCCGCTACGGCCTTCGTCAGCATTCTTTGTGTCACACTGGATAGTGATACTTTATAAATTGAATGTATTTAACTCAACTATTTTAACAAATAGAAACTGGGAATTATTTCCTTTCGTAGGTTACTTTTTTTATATTATATTCAACATTTTTTTTTTTTTTTATTTTTCGAATTTATTCTATGAGTTAAATTTCAGTTATGTATTTTATAAAGCTTTTTTGTAATAGTCTTATTCCTTCAAATTTTCAGGAATGACTTTATACACTACCAGACTATTATATTGTATCTTCTTGTTACATTTTACCTACGCTATCCTTTGGATAGCAATGAAGTATATTGTATGCACAGAACAATTTACACTTATTAGACACCAGCAGAATGTAATGCATTTTCTGGCCCGCTACGGCCTTCGTCAGCATTCTTTGTGTCACACTGGATAGTGATACTTTATAAATTGAATGTATTTAACTCAACTATTTTAACAAATAGAAACTGGGAATTATTTCCTTTCGTAGGTTACTTTTTTTTATATTATATTCAACATTTTTTTTTTTTTTTTTTTATTTTTCGAATTTATTCTATGAGTTAAATTTCAGTTATGTATTTTATAAAGCTTTTTTGTAATAGTCTTATTCCTTCAATTTTTCAGGAATGACTTTATACACTACCAGACTATTATATTGTATCTTCTTGTTACATTTTACCTACGCTATCCTTTGGATAGCAATGAAGTATATTGTATGCACAGAACAATTTACAATTATTAGACACCAGCAGAATGTAATGCATTTTCTGGCCCGCTACGGCCTTCGTCAGCATTCTTTGTGTCACACTGGATAGTGATACTTTATAAATTGAATGTATTTAACTCAACTATTTTAACAAATAGAAACTGGGAATTATTTCCTTTCGTAGGTTACTTTTTTTTATATTATATTCAACATTTTTTTTTTTTTTATTTTTCGAATTTATTCTATGAGTTAAATTTCAGTTATGTATTTTATAAAGCTTTTTTGTAATAGTCTTATTCCTTCAATTTTTCAGGAATGACTTTATACACTACCAGACTATTATATTGTATCTTCTTGTTACATTTTACCTACGCTATCCTTTGGATAGCAATGAAGTATATTGTATGCACAGAACAATTTACAATTATTAGACACCAGCAGAATGTAATGCATTTTCTGGCCCGCTACGGCCTTCGTCAGCATTCTTTGTGTCACACTGGATAGTGATACTTTATAAATTGAATGTATTTAACTCAACTATTTTAACAAATAGAAACTGGGAATTATTTCCTTTCGTAGGTTACTTTTTTTTATATTATATTCAACATTTTTTTTTTTTTTTTTTTATTTTTCGAATTTATTCTATGAGTTAAATTTCAGTTATGTATTTTATAAAGCTTTTTTGTAATAGTCTTATTCCTTAAATTTTTCAGGAATGACTTTATACACTACCAGACTATTATATTGTATCTTCTTGTTACATTTTACCTACGCTATCCTTTGGATAGCAATGAAGTATATTGTATGCACAGAACAATTTACAATTATTAGACACCAGCAGAATGTAATGCATTTTCTGGCCCGCTACGGCCTTCGTCAGCATTCTTTGTGTCACACTGGATAGTGATACTTTATAAATTGAATGTATTTAACTCAACTATTTTAACAAATAGAAACTGGGAATTATTTCCTTTCGTAGGTTACTTTTTTTTATATTATATTCAACATTTTTTTTTTTTTTTTTTTTTTATTTTTCGAATTTATTCTATGAGTTAAATTTCAGTTATGTATTTTATAAAGCTTTTTTGTAATAGTCTTATTCCTTCAATTTTTCAGGAATGACTTTATACACTACCAGACTATTATATTGTATCTTCTTGTTACATTTTACCTACGCTATCCTTTGGATAGCAATGAAGTATATTGTATGCACAGAACAATTTACAATTATTAGACACCAGCAGAATGTAATGCATTTTCTGGCCCGCTACGGCCTTCGTCAGCATTCTTTGTGTCACACTGGATAGTGATACTTTATAAATTGAATGTATTTAACTCAACTATTTTAACAAATAGAAACTGGGAATTATTTCCTTTCGTAGGTTACTTTTTTTTATATTATATTCAACATTTTTTTTTTTTTTATTTTTCGAATTTATTCTATGAGTTAAATTTCAGTTATGTATTTTATAAAGCTTTTTTGTAATAGTCTTATTCCTTCAATTTTTCAGGAATGACTTTATACACTACCAGATTATTATATTGTATCTTCTTGTTACATTTTACCTACGCTATCCTTTGGATAGCAATGAAGTATATTGTATGCACAGAACAATTTACAATTATTAGACACCAGCAGAATGTAATGCATTTTCTGGCCCGCTACGGCCTTCGTCAGCATTCTTTGTGTCACACTGGATAGTGATACTTTATAAATTGAATGTATTTAACTCAACTATTTTAACAAATAGAAACTGGGAATTATTTCCTTTCGTAGGTTACTTTTTTTTATATTATATTCAACATTTTTTTTTTTTTATTTTTCGAATTTATTCTATGAGTTAAATTTCAGTTATGTATTTTATAAAGCTTTTTTGTAATAGTCTTATTCCTTCAATTTTTCAGGAATGACTTTATACACTACCAGACTATTATATTGTATCTTCTTGTTACATTTTACCTACGCTATCCTTTGGATAGCAATGAAGTATATTGTATGCACAGAACAATTTACAATTATTAGACACCAGCAGAATGTAATGCATTTTCTGGCCCGCTACGGCCTTCGTCAGCATTCTTTGTGTCACACTGGATAGTGATACTTTATAAATTGAATGTATTTAACTCAACTATTTTAACAAATAGAAACTGGGAATTATTTCCTTTCGTAGGTTACTTTTTTTTATATTATATTCAACATTTTTTTTTTTTATTTTTCGAATTTATTCTATGAGTTAAATTTCAGTTATGTATTTTATAAAGCTTTTTTGTAATAGTCTTATTCCTTCAATTTTTCAGGAATGACTTTATACACTACCAGACTATTATATTGTATCTTCTTGTTACATTTTACCTACGCTATCCTTTGGATAGCAATGAAGTATATTGTATGCACAGAACAATTTACAATTATTAGACACCAGCAGAATGTAATGCATTTTCTGGCCCGCTACGGCCTTCGTCAGCATTCTTTGTGTCACACTGGATAGTGATACTTTATAAATTGAATGTATTTAACTCAACTATTTTAACAAATAGAAACTGGGAATTATTTCCTTTCGTAGGTTACTTTTTTTTATATTATATTCAACATTTTTTTTTTTTTTTTTATTTTTCAAATTTATTCTATGAGTTAAATTTCAGTTATGTATTTTATAAAGCTTTTTTGTAATAGTCTTATTCCTTCAATTTTTCAGGAATGACTTTATACACTACCAGACTATTATATTGTATCTTCTTGTTACATTTTACCTACGCTATCCTTTGGATAGCAATGAAGTATATTGTATGCACAGAACAATTTACAATTATTAGACACCAGCAGAATGTAATGCATTTTCTGGCCCGCTACGGCCTTCGTCAGCATTCTTTGTGTCACACTGGATAGTGATACTTTATAAATTGAATGTATTTAACTCAACTATTTTAACAAATATAAACTGGGAATTATTTCCTTTCGTAGGTTACTTTTTTTTATATTATATTCAACATTTTTTTTTTTTTTTTTATTTTTCAAATTTATTCTATGAGTTAAATTTCAGTTATGTATTTTATAAAGCTTTTTTGTAATAGTCTTATTCCTTCAATTTTTCAGGAATGACTTTATACACTACCAGACTATTATATTGTATCTTCTTGTTACATTTTACCTACGCTATCCTTTGGATAGCAATGAAGTATATTGTATGCACAGAACAATTTACAATTATTAGACACCAGCAGAATGTAATGCATTTTCTGGCCCGCTACGGCCTTCGTCAGCATTCTTTGTGTCACACTGGATAGTGATACTTTATAAATTGAATGTATTTAACTCAACTATTTTAACAAATAGAAACTGGGAATTATTTCCTTTCGTAGGTTACTTTTTTTTATATTATATTCAACATTTTTTTTTTTTTTTTTATTTTTCGAATTTATTCTATGAGTTAAATTTCAGTTATGTATTTTATAAAGCTTTTTTGTAATAGTCTTATTCCTTCAATTTTTCAGGAATGACTTTATACACTACCAGACTATTATATTGTATCTTCTTGTTACATTTTACCTACGCTATCCTTTGGATAGCAATGAAGTATATTGTATGCACAGAACAATTTACAATTATTAGACACCAGCAGAATGTAATGCATTTTCTGGCCCGCTACGGCCTTCGTCAGCATTCTTTGTGTCACACTGGATAGTGATACTTTATAAATTGAATGTATTTAACTCAACTATTTTAACAAATAGAAACTGGGAATTATTTCCTTTCGTAGGTTACTTTTTTTTATATTATATTCAACATTTTTTTTTTTTTTTTTTTATTTTTCGAATTTATTCTATGAGTTAAATTTCAGTTATGTATTTTATAAAGCTTTTTTGTAATAGTCTTATTCCTTCAATTTTTCAGGAATGACTTTATACACTACCAGACTATTATATTGTATCTTCTTGTTACATTTTACCTACGCTATCCTTTGGATAGCAATGAAGTATATTGTATGCACAGAACAATTTACAATTATTAGACACCAGCAGAATGTAATGCATTTTCTGGCCCGCTACGGCCTTCGTCAGCATTCTTTGTGTCACACTGGATAGTGATACTTTATAAATTGAATGTATTTAACTCAACTATTTTAACAAATAGAAACTGGGAATTATTTCCTTTCGTAGGTTACTTTTTTTTATATTATATTCAACATTTTTTTTTTTTTTTTTTTATTTTTCGAATTTATTCTATGAGTTAAATTTCAGTTATGTATTTTATAAAGCTTTTTTGTAATAGTCTTATTCCTTCAATTTTTCAGGAATGACTTTATACACTACCAGACTATTATATTGTATCTTCTTGTTACATTTTACCTACGCTATCCTTTGGATAGCAATGAAGTATATTGTATGCACAGAACAATTTACAATTATTAGACACCAGCAGAATGTAATGCATTTTCTGGCCCGCTACGGCCTTCGTCAGCATTCTTTGTGTCACACTGGATAGTGATACTTTATAAATTGAATGTATTTAACTCAACTATTTTAACAAATAGAAACTGGGAATTATTTCCTTTCGTAGGTTACTTTTTTTTATATTATATTCAACATTTTTTTTTTTTTTTTTTTATTTTTCGAATTTATTCTATGAGTTAAATTTCAGTTATGTATTTTATAAAGCTTTTTTGTAATAGTCTTATTCCTTCAATTTTTCAGGAATGACTTTATACACTACCAGACTATTATATTGTATCTTCTTGTTACATTTTACCTACGCTATCCTTTGGATAGCAATGAAGTATATTGTATGCACAGAACAATTTACAATTATTAGACACCAGCAGAATGTAATGCATTTTCTGGCCCGCTACGGCCTTCGTCAGCATTCTTTGTGTCACACTGGATAGTGATACTTTATAAATTGAATGTATTTAACTCAACTATTTTAACAAATAGAAACTGGGAATTATTTCCTTTCGTAGGTTACTTTTTTTTATATTATATTCAACATTTTTTTTTTTTTTTTATTTTTCGAATTTATTCTATGAGTTAAATTTCAGTTATGTATTTTATAAAGCTTTTTTGTAATAGTCTTATTCCTTCAATTCCCAGTTTCTATTTGTTAAAATAGTTGAGTTAAATACATTCAATTTATAAAGTATCACTATCCAGTGTGACACAAAGAATGCTGACGAAGGCCGTAGCGGGCCAGAAAATGCATTACATTCTGCTGGTGTCTAATAATTGTAAATTGTTCTGTGCATACAATATACTTCATTGCTATCCAAAGGATAGCGTAGGTAAAATGTAACAAGAAGATACAATATAATAGTCTGGTAGTGTATAAAGTCATTCCTGAAAAATTGAAGGAATAAGACTATTACAAAAAAGCTTTATAAAATACATAACTGAAATTTAACTCATAGAATAAATTCGAAAAATAAAAAAAAAAAAAAAAAAAAAAATGTTGAATATAATATAAAAAAAAGTAACCTACGAAAGGAAATAATTCCCAGTTTCTATTTGTTAAAATAGTTGAGTTAAATACATTCAATTTATAAAGTATCACTATCCAGTGTGACACAAAGAATGCTGACGAAGGCCGTAGCGGGCCAGAAAATGCATTACATTCTGCTGGTGTCTAATAATTGTAAATTGTTCTGTGCATACAATATACTTCATTGCTATCCAAAGGATAGCGTAGGTAAAATGTAACAAGAAGATACAATATAATAGTCTGGTAGTGTATAAAGTCATTCCTGAAAAATTGAAGGAATAAGACTATTACAAAAAAGCTTTATAAAATACATAACTGAAATTTAACTCATAGAATAAATTCGAAAAATAAAAAAAAAAAAAAAAAAATGTTGAATATAATATAAAAAAAAGTAACCTACGAAAGGAAATAATTCCCAGTTTCTATTTGTTAAAATAGTTGAGTTAAATACATTCAATTTATAAAGTATCACTATCCAGTGTGACACAAAGAATGCTGACGAAGGCCGTAGCGGGCCAGAAAATGCATTACATTCTGCTGGTGTCTAATAATTGTAAATTGTTCTGTGCATACAATATACTTCATTGCTATCCAAAGGATAGCGTAGGTAAAATGTAACAAGAAGATACAATATAATAGTCTGGTAGTGTATAAAGTCATTCCTGAAAAATTGAAGGAATAAGACTATTACAAAAAAGCTTTATAAAATACATAACTGAAATTTAACTCATAGAATAAATTCGAAAAATAAAAAAAAAAAAAAAATGTTGAATATAATATAAAAAAAAGTAACCTACGAAAGGAAATAATTCCCAGTTTCTATTATATTGTATCTTCTTGTTACATTTTACCTACGCTATCCTTTGGATAGCAATGAAGTATATTGTATGCACAGAACAATTTACAATTATTAGACACCAGCAGAATGTAATGCATTTTCTGGCCCGCTACGGCCTTCGTCAGCATTCTTTGTGTCACACTGGATAGTGATACTTTATAAATTGAATGTATTTAACTCAACTATTTTAACAAATAGAAACTGGGAATTATTTCCTTTCGTAGGTTACTTTTTTTTATATTATATTCAACATTTTTTTTTTTTATTTTTCGAATTTATTCTATGAGTTAAATTTCAGTTATGTATTTTATAAAGCTTTTTTGTAATAGTCTTATTCCTTCAATTTTTCAGGAATGACTTTATACACTACCAGATTATTATATTGTATCTTCTTGTTACATTTTACCTACGCTATCCTTTGGATAGCAATGAAGTATATTGTATGCACAGAACAATTTACAATTATTAGACACCAGCAGAATGTAATGCATTTTCTGGCCCGCTACGGCCTTCGTCAGCATTCTTTGTGTCACACTGGATAGTGATACTTTATAAATTGAATGTATTTAACTCAACTATTTTAACAAATAGAAACTGGGAATTATTTCCTTTCGTAGGTTACTTTTTTTTATATTATATTCAACATTTTTTTTTTTTTTTTTATTTTTCGAATTTATTCTATGAGTTAAATTTCAGTTATGTATTTTATAAAGCTTTTTTGTAATAGTCTTATTCCTTCAATTTTTCAGGAATGACTTTATACACTACCAGACTATTATATTGTATCTTCTTGTTACATTTTACCTACGCTATCCTTTGGATAGCAATGAAGTATATTGTATGCACAGAACAATTTACAATTATTAGACACCAGCAGAATGTAATGCATTTTCTGGCCCGCTACGGCCTTCGTCAGCATTCTTTGTGTCACACTGGATAGTGATACTTTATAAATTGAATGTATTTAACTCAACTATTTTAACAAATAGAAACTGGGAATTATTTCCTTTCGTAGGTTACTTTTTTTTATATTATATTCAACATTTTTTTTTTTTTTTTTTATTTTTCGAATTTATTCTATGAGTTAAATTTCAGTTATGTATTTTATAAAGCTTTTTTGTAATAGTCTTATTCCTTCAATTTTTCAGGAATGACTTTATACACTACCAGACTATTATATTGTATCTTCTTGTTACATTTTACCTACGCTATCCTTTGGATAGCAATGAAGTATATTGTATGCACAGAACAATTTACAATTATTAGACACCAGCAGAATGTAATGCATTTTCTGGCCCGCTACGGCCTTCGTCAGCATTCTTTGTGTCACACTGGATAGTGATACTTTATAAATTGAATGTATTTAACTCAACTATTTTAACAAATAGAAACTGGGAATTATTTCCTTTCGTAGGTTACTTTTTTTTATATTATATTCAACATTTTTTTTTTTTATTTTTCGAATTTATTCTATGAGTTAAATTTCAGTTATGTATTTTATAAAGCTTTTTTGTAATAGTCTTATTCCTTCAATTCCCAGTTTCTATTTGTTAAAATAGTTGAGTTAAATACATTCAATTTATAAAGTATCACTATCCAGTGTGACACAAAGAATGCTGACGAAGGCCGTAGTGGGCCAGAAAATGCATTACATTCTGCTGGTGTCTAATAATTGTAAATTGTTCTGTGCATACAATATACTTCATTGCTATCCAAAGGATAGCGTAGGTAAAATGTAACAAGAAGATACAATATAATAATCTGGTAGTGTATAAAGTCATTCCTGAAAAATTGAAGGAATAAGACTATTACAAAAAAGCTTTATAAAATACATAACTGAAATTTAACTCATAGAATAAATTCGAAAAATAAAAAAAAAAAAAAAATGTTGAATATAATATAAAAAAAAGTAACCTACGAAAGGAAATAATTCCCAGTTTCTATTTGTTAAAATAGTTGAGTTAAATACATTCAATTTATAAAGTATCACTATCCAGTGTGACACAAAGAATGCTGACGAAGGCCGTAGCGGGCCAGAAAATGCATTACATTCTGCTGGTGTCTAATAATTGTAAATTGAAATTTAACTCATAGAATAAATTCGAAAAATAAAAAAAAAAAAAAAAAAAAAAATGTTGAATATAATATAAAAAAAAGTAACCTACGAAAGGAAATAATTCCCAGTTTCTAAAATAAAATAAAATAAAATAAAATAAAATAAAATAAAATAAAATAAAATAAAATAAAATAAAATAAAATAATATAATATAAATAAATTAATTCACTTTTTGTCTTTGCTTCATTTTTTTGATTTTTGTTTGTTTGCTTTTGTAAATTTGTTAATACTAATGGCCAATTTTCAGGATTGATATTAAAACACATTTATGTTAAAAATCGTTTTATATACGAAATTCTCTTCTTCACTAAATACTTAAATCAAACTTAATTCACCGATGTGGTACACTTAATTTCAACTTAAGTTTCTATTGTAATATTTTAGCAAGGTGGCCCCAATATCACGAGAATACAACAACAAGAGGCAAAGCAATAACAATCAGCTGTTTTTTGAGACCACCTTGTAAATAATTATACTTTTTTATGATATATATTGTATTTAGTAGTGCTACCATACTTTTATCTTATTTAAATAAAACTTTTCAAATAAAACTCAAAAATTCAATCTGTATTTAAACACGATTTAAGTTTTTATGAAAATTAACGTAATTTAGATTTAATTACCAGCCTGAAAATTGGGCATAAGTCCCTTGACTGTCACTTCACGTTCTTATTTACTCTATTTTGTGCAAGAATGATAGAATAGAAGATTACGCCATCCATAAAACAAAATTGAAATCTTCTGCGCATGTCGAACATATGACGTCACGCAAACTGCTTTTCTATTGGCTACGAATTTTAAGTTGCCAAACTAAAAATAGTTGTAACATTACAGTGTGACAATTTATTATTTTGCACTTCAAATTATTTAAGAGTAAAATATTGTTTTTTTGTTTTATATATTAAGTTGTTATTTTGTTAAATTTCCTCTTTTTCATACAAATATTTTGAGAAATTTCTGTATTAGCACTATTAAAAACAAACAAAATTTTATTTTTTTAGTAGAACTTCCCACTGGATCTTTGTACTGCTATTTTGCTTTCAATTGACTACTGCACATTTCATGTTTATGTTTCATTGTTATTTCTTTTCTTTAGGCTAAAGTTTTTGTAACACACTTCTTTAACGTTTTTTTTATTATATTTAAATATTGTTTTATATAAAATGTGAGCTAAAATCCGTAATTAAAGCACAATAAAAAAATATATTTTCAAGAAACTTCAAATTATTTTAAATTGCCATCTTTTACAAAATCCATGCATATCTTATAAGAAATTCGAAAATCTTAGGGTCAATTAGACATGGCAGCCCTTGCTAGGGACAAACAACGTCATCTTACAATAAATCATGCGCATGGCGTAATCTTGTATTATATCATTCTTGATTTTGTGTACGCCAAGGTAGATTCATTTGGGAAATTATTAAAAAAAACACCTGGGGCTAATTATGGCAGTCGTGTTCGAATACTTTTTCGATTCGAAAGCAATCTTAATTCTAATTCTCTCTGTCGATACTGAACGAATCGGAATTATTTTTTCAGTGCTGTTAAGCATTTATTTGACTGTTCACAACACTGAAAAAGTAATTTCGATTCGTTTAGTATGGACTGAAAATAAATTGCTTTCGAATCGAAAATGCATTCGATCACGACTGCCATAATTAGCCCCCTGACTTGACAAAATTGTCTCCATACAACACAAAAATAATTTAACGCACACATACACACATCTTGACTCATACATACGAAATGTGACAATTGGGGCTTTTGTCTGTCCGCTAATAAGTTTACCTTGTGTAAGTGTACCTTGGTGTACCTGAACGCAATTAAGTAAAAAGAAGTAAAGCTTAGAAAAAAAATTGTTAAAATCTTTTAAATTCACGAACGAAGTCACCCAATCTCATCGAGGTAGATATGTACATTAAACATATTTTAAAAGTTAAACCTTTTACCTCATGCTAAAATGCTCGCTCTAATGTAGTCGGAGCAACATTGCAAGGTCCAAATAGCGTCACATAAAACTTCCATATACGGTCACTTGCGATATGAGCACTTTTCTCTATTGGCATGTTAGTAAAATCAGTATATTTATAGAAATGAATCGAGAAGACCAAAAATCATGAACATTTTGATTACAACCAATATTAGAAACTGACCGTGGATCCAAAACTATATGTAGGAAAAAAAATTCGAAATTTTTTGTGTTGCCAATGGACATTTATTCTATACCACTCACAATTTCTCGGCACCATTTTTTTTTTTCGATTTTTTAATTTGTTGACTTGTGTAATGTTTTAAAAATTTTAAAAAAGTTCAGGTTTTTTTTATTGTATATGTATACTAGCTTAACCCGGTGCGCTTCGCTACACTGCTTAAACCACTTCTTCAGTTGAGAGATATTTAATATAAGAACAATTTTTGATTTTTAGTTGAACTGTTAATTTTTAATTTTTGATATTCTTTAATTAGGCTCGAGTTCATCAAATTTAATTTTCATTAAATTATTTTCACTGAGGGAAGGAATTTTACAACTTTGAATTTTTATTAAAATTTATTGATATTTTTTCTTGGCTGAGCTGGGATTTGAACCCGGGTTGATCTTTACATGTTTCAAGAAACACCACTTTCTATCGTCAGAAGATCTCTGTGTTCTACCCACTGCACCACTGCGGTGCCCGTTAGCCAACAGTCAAACATCAATCTTTAACCAGAAGTACTGGTGGTTCGAAATTTGCTGTTATTATCACTTAAATTTCAAATTACATGTTGCCTCCTTTTTCCTCTGTTTTTTCGTATTCTTTCTGTCAAGACTTTGTCTTGAAAACCTGAATACATTTGTTTATTATGTTTTTTTGTCCACTTTCGTCGACATTTTTATTTGTACAAATTAAAGTACAAATGTAAACATTAGAGCTTGTGCCATAGCTATTTCTAAGAACAATTTTTGATTTTTAGTTGAACTGTTAATTTTTAATTTTTGATATTCTTTAATTAGGCTCGAGTTCATCAAATCAGTGAAAATAATTTAATGAAAATTAAATTTGATGAACTCGAGCCTAATTAAAGAATATCGAAGATATTTAATATATGCATCCTATGGAAGGTTTTCCCCCATGCGCCTTCCCGCTTTATTTTTATTTTCAAAAGTGTAGTATACCATAGGAGTGACTTCTACTAAGTTTGAACATTCTTACTATAACAGTTCTTAAGATATGTGATATTAAACATTGGCGTCCTATGGGGGGTAACATTTCCCCCCTGCTATTTTATTTCAATTTTGGGGTTCAGAAGATCATACTACAAAAAGTTTAATAAAAAGAGTGCAGCGGCTCTAAATTATATTTCTATCTATGAGGGGTACTGCTCCTCCTCTGTCCATTTCTATATTAAAATTTAAAGTTTGCCATAATAGTAGCTTTAACCACGTTTGAAGACTCTCCCTTTAATAGTTCTTGAGTTGAGAGATATTTAATATATGCATCCTATGGAAGGTATTTCCCCCCTGCGCATTCCCGCTCTATTTTTATTTTCAAAAGTGTAGTATACCATAAGTGTGACTTCTACAAAGTTTGAACATTCTAACTTTAATAGTTTTTAAGATATCCGATATTAAACATTGGCGTCCTATGGGGGGTAACACTTCCCCCGCTGCTATTGTGTTTAAATTTTGGGGCTCAGAACATCCTACTACCAAAAGTTCAACAAATTGCTTGCAGCGGCTCTTATTAATATTGCTATCTATGAGGGGTACTGCTCCTCCTCTGTCTACCCCGCCCATTTTTATATTGAAATTTATAGTTTACCATAGTAGTAGCTGTAACCATGTTTGAAGACTCTCCCTTTAATAGTTCTTCTGTTGAGCGATATTTAATTTATGCATCCTATGGAAGGTATTTCCCCCCTACGCCTTCCCGCTTTATTTTTATTTTCAAAAGTGAAGTATACCATAAGAGTGACTTCCACAAAGTTTGAACACTCTCACTATAACAGTTCTTAAGATATGCGATATTAAACATTGGCGTCCTATGGTGGGTACCACTACCCCCGCCGCTATTTTGTTTTAATTTTGGGGCACAGAAGATCCTACTACCAAAAGTTCAACAAAATGCGTGCAGTGGCTCTTATTAATATTTCTATATATGAGGGATACTGCTCCTCCCCCGTCTACCCCGCCCATTTGTATATTGAAATTTATAGTTTACTATAATAATAGCTTTAACCACTTTTGAAGACTCTCCCTTTAATAATTCTTCAGTTGAGCGATATTTAATATATGCATCCTATGGGAGGTATTTCCCCCCTGCGCCTACCCGCTTTATTGTTATTTTCAAAAGTGTTGTATACCATAAGAGTGACTTCTAGAAAGTTTGAACATTCTCACTATTACAGTTCTCTAGATATGCGATGTTAAACATTGGCGTCCTATGGGGGATTCCACTTCCCCCGCTGCTATTTTATTTTAATTTTGGGGCTCAGAAGATCTTACTACCAAAAGTTCTGCATAATGCGTGCAGCGGATCTTAATATATGCGATAATTAATATTGGCATCCTATGGGGGATACCAATTCCCCTGCCCCTATCGAAAAAATAAGTAGCCTATTTTATTTTTAGGGCTCACGTGATGTATCTGTAAAAATTTCAGGAAAATCGGTTCAGTAGTTTAGGAGTCTATAAGCCAACAAACAAACAAACATACAAACATTTTTCATTTTTATATATATAGACTAGCTTAACCCGGTGTGCTTTGCTACACTGCTTCAACAACGTTTGAAGGCTCTCCCTTTAATAGTTCTTCAGTTGAGCGATATTTAATATATGCTTCCTATGGGAGGTATTTCCCCCCCTGCGCCTACCCGCTTTATTTTTATTTTCAAAAGTGAAGTATACCATAGGAGTGACTTCCACAAAGTTTGAACATTCTCACTATAACAGTTCTTAAGATATGCGATATTAAACATTGGCGTCCTATGGTTGGTACCACTACCCCCGCCGCTATTTTGTTTTAATTTTGGGGCTCAGAAGATCCTACTACCAAAAGTTCAACAAAATGCGTGCAGTGGCTCTTATTAATATTTCTATATATGAGGGGTACTGCTCCTCCCCCGTCTACCCCGCCCATTTGTATATTGAAATTTATAGTTTACTATAATAATAGCTTTAACCACTTTTGAAGACTCTCCCTTTAATAATTCTTCAGTTGAGCGATATTTAATATATGCATCCTATGGGAGGTATTTCCCCCCCTGCGCCTACCCGCTTTATTGTTATTTTCAAAAGTGTTGTATACCATAAGAGTGACTTCTAGAAAGTTTGAACATTCTCACTATTACAGTTCTTAAGATATGCGATGTTAAACATTGGCGTCCTATGGGGGATTCCACTTCCCCCGCTGCTATTTTATTTTAATTTTGGGGCTCAGAAGATCTTACTACCAAAAGTTCTGCATAATGCGTGCAGCGGATCTTAATAAATGCTATAATTAATATTGGCATCCTATGGGGGATACCAATTCCCCTGCCCTTATCGAAAAAATAAGTAGCCTATTTTATTTTTAGGGCTCACGTGATGTATCTGTAAAAATTTCAGGAAAATCGGTTCAGTAGTTTAGGAGTCTATAAGCCAACAAACAAACAAACAAACAAACAAACACACAAACATTTTTCATTTTTATATATATAGATATTTCAAATACTTCAATCACAAGCAACAAATAATTAATATTAAAATTATTTATTGTAATATACACAGGAATGTATTCCTTATAAACGGAAGTCTAGAATTCAAGCGCAGGTTATCCAAACGATAATAAGATAAATGGAGGTATTTCTCCTTTCATGCTCTTTCGTAATATTTTTTAACCTTAGATACCATGAATGCATTGATATTCAATTAATAGTTCAATAACCTCTTTTGAAAGCAGTAAATAGTTGCGTCGATCTCACTTTTTAGCCTTTCAGAATATTTTTGATAGAATCTACCTCGTCTTCGGCATCATTTTTCAAATTAAGTTTTCACTTTAATACAAAATATACGTGCAGTTTCCATAAAACCTTATAAATCTTTATCTGTAATATTTTATATCCAAATTTATGTATGAAGTACTCATAAATAATTTACTGGTTTCTTTTTTATTATTATTCTCTGCAATCCATAGTTCATATAATTCAGCTTTTTTAAAACTGGCTTGTCCTAGAAAACAATCCATTACTCAGAAGCTCAAAGATGCCTCATTCTTGCTGTTAACAAAAATTAGCGTTGACAAAGCTGGATATTTTTGTAAAGCTTACACAAATTAAACTTTTTAAGGTTATTTTTTATTTTTTGTTTAAAGGTATATTCTGTCCAATCATGAAATCTGTGCCAATGATTACCACATCTTCAAGAGCGGAATTCTGCAAATGAGCAAATTCGAAATATATTTGCTTTATTAAAACTAACGGGACTTTAAGTATATATTTGTGTGTTTTAACCAAAAAGCTACAGCAATTTGTTTCACAGGAACGTTTGCACCAACCACTGGATTCCGGTAATAAAAAATAGCGGAAATTTTTATACAACATTTATTTTTCCAGTTACCAAGAAATGCCATGCTTCAAAAATGATACCAAGAAATCGTTAGAGAAGAGTTTTTGAGTGCTAGAGCTTGCTTAAATACAAAACACTTGTTGCAAAGAGATTATAAAGGGTGGCGGATAAGAAACGTTATGATCGCCCAAAAAATATATATGTACATTAGGGTGGCCGTTTTTTTTTTTTTTTTCTCTTTTTATTTCTTATATTCTCCCCCCCAAAACGGTTCAGTTTTATTTAAAAAAAAAAATACAAAAAAATTTCGTAGCGATAAGTTGTGTTTTAGGGGGGGCGTCCGTCCCTCAAAGTTTGCCATCAAGCCATTTATTTAAATGTAATTTGTTTGCGTATGACTATCTTCTAAAAACAACATTTTACAAGAATATGACATATGGAAATACCTCTAAAACTTTTTGACCGATATTGTTCAAAATTTGTGTCTAAGCTTCTATCTAATAGGAATAACCTTGGTGTAAGTTTCATCCAAATCGGAAGACATCGATTTCAAAATTGTGTCACTTGACATTAAATCTCCCTTTTATATACATACATAAAATGTATATAAAATGTTTGGTATTTTGTTGTTATTTTCTTAATTATTTTCTAAAATATTGATTTAAGCAAAAAACTTTCTTCGAGGCTTATGTTGTTGACTAGAAGAGCTAAAATATTGCCATATATCATATTCTTGTAAAATTTTGTTTTAAGAGATAGTCATACGCAAACATATTACATTTGAATAAATGGCTTGATGGCAAACTTTGAGGGGCGGACGCCCCCTCTAAAACACAACTTATCGCTACGAAATTTTTTTGTATTTTTTTTACATAAAACTAAACCGATTTTGGGCGGAGAGTTAAAAAAATCAAAAAAAAAGTTTTCCATACAACTAACGGCCACGCTAATGTACATATAGTTGGACGACCTGTGCTGGGGTTTTGAGTGCTCAATATTTTAATTGAGGTGAAAATGGGCCTTATTGCTATGTATTCGATATAATCCCTGTATCTGTATAATCGAATGCTGACCTTCAAAATAAAATTGAACAACTTTGGTTCTTTATTCTGTGATGAACCTTTCTAGCATACATTTCTCAAATTTTTCGAAGTTTATTCTAAAAAAAAAAACCAAAAAATACGTACACAAAAAATGTAATCATTAGTGTATTATACAACTCTTAATTGGGTTGTCTTATATAATCTCTATTTATTGCGTTTGATATAAAAAAATACATTAAAATTAGTTATTTTACTGTTTACTGGGGACCAGACGCTATCAAAAGTTCTTTATATATATACAAAACATTTCGAAGTACAAAACGAAAATTAAAAACTAAATTTTTTTTGTAAGTGCTCTGAACAATTGTATGGAAGTAAGGAAAAAATCTTAAGTCTATTTATTAGTTTTTAGGAGAGCAATTTTAATCTTTTATTGCTGTGGCATTTTTACAAAACATCTTAAATCGAGATAAGATAGCAAAAACCCTTTAAAAAAAAAACTTGGTGAAAAAATCATTTTTATTAAAAATTAAAATAAACCAAAATTAAAGAAAAATTTCATCTATACTACAAAATATTAAAAACGTAAACAAAAACGTTTTTTAACAACAATTTTTTAACTTCGTTAATTTGACTTAAGATGTTTTGTCAAAATGCGACAGATATAAGTTTTCATCACTAACTATTCATAATGGCACAGATCGGAAATTAACTTCAATTTTAATTGCAAATATTATTGTAAAGTAATTTTGCTATAACTTTATAAAAATCGTACCAAATAATGGAAACTTTGTCCATGTGTACTTTTGAGCGTGAAGGTCAAATTAAGCTTAAGTTAACTTAAACTCTTTTTCCTCTTTGCCACAGAACTTTTGAATTTGTTTGTTTTTGAAATCTTTTAAAGCCATATTCCAAAATTCCCACTTGTTTTTAACTCATTCACCGCCAAAATTTCAAACAAAAGTTTTTGTTTCAAGTTATTTCTCGTAAAGTGAAATGTATACATCAAGTTGAACGTAAGTTGTAACAAAGAAAACAAAGTTTTGAAAAGCTCAATAACTCTGAACTTTCTTTGAACACGTGCTTGATGGACTTTTAGCCGTGATTTTTTTTTATTTTTAGCTTTTGTAAGTATTTTGTGTCAATGGAAATTAAAGCTACCTTTATTAAAGCTACCTTTATTATTCTTGAAAATGATGCTTGGGGATTCTTAAATTACATTATATTGTCCTTTTAAAGTTTTTATTGTTTCCTTGTAATTGAAAAAATATAGTTTTTTTGGAGTGAACTTGGGACAGGTAATTGAAGCAAAAAGGGTTAGTGAAAGAAAGGAATACTTGTGAACATTTTGGGGACTTAAGTTACTTTCTTGTTTAAAATTTCAAAGAAATTTACATTTTAAAACGAGTGGATAAAAACTTAAGGTTGTATAAATAATAAAGGGTATTTTGTGCAGAATTTTCAATACCCACTTTCATTAAATTTATATCTTTTAATTAGCTAGATATGGTTTAGATTTCAGGTGGGGCTAAGTAGGCAAATTCAAGCGAATTCAATTGGAAACGAAATAATCCTTTGTGTTTCCTGTATTTGCTATACCAATCTGTCTTATGAACGTAAGTTCCTTTTCATTATACCTTAACCGCATGTTGCTCTTAGTTGTTGTTGACAAGAATCAACCCATAACCCAGCAAATTTAAGGTCTAACCTATGGGAAAAGCCATCAATTGAGTTTTGAAGGCGAAGTGCTTAGAAATGTTTGTCTAGCACGGCTGCTTTTCTTAACAATTTGCCTGTAAACATTCAAAAAGGGCTTTCTGGATCTGGATCTCAGACAAGAGTTGAAATGTTAAAATAACACGTTGATTTAACGATGTCCGTCTGTCCGTCCGTCTAACGTTTGATATGTGTTTTCCGGATACTCCAGACATGATAGCGGCTAGGTTGTTTTACCTGTATGGCACATATAGTCCACTATTTCTTGCTATTGAAATTCAGCCAGATCGGTCCAAAAATGGCTGAGATATGAGCAAAAATTTCTTGTTGTGTGTTGAAGCAACAAAACCAACACAACAAGATGAAAATACATTACTTTCATGTTTAAAATGTCATTTAGTTTATATTTTCAGTTATTTTTGAACATTAAGTTTTTAAAGTAAAAACCATATCGGGAATGATGGTGGTGTTTTATAATTGAAATTTTTGAAGGTGTAAAACAGGTAAGTAAATCAATCATAATAAAATTCTCCTTTTTTTCACTTTTAGTTTATTTCAAGTAAGAATTCGGGATTGAATATGGATATGCTAAAAATATGTTGCGATTGAAAATCCGATATCAATTTCTTTACACTCCCACATTTTGTCCAATTCTTTTTTTAATTTTAAGTAGTTTTTATCATAAAAAATACTTTTCTCAATACTAAAGACTTCAACCTCTTTTTGCCAAATGTTTTGTTACAATATTTTATTATGAAATTTCCTGTCCGTTTTTATTTACAATAATGTCAGGCAGAAAATTGACTTTTAATGTCATACCCTTAGGCATGTGTACACTCACGTGCTTTCAAAGATAAAAAGGCCTCAAAATCCCACAGAAAAAACTTAAAAAGGTCAAAGTAAAATACAAAAAACTACTTAAAATTTAAACAAAAGGGCAAAAGGGTGCACATTAATAGAACATGTTTGCTCTGTATAGTTATGAACACGAAAATCCTATGGAAATTGTTAATTAAGTTTAAATTTGATAGTTCTATTTATTTAAAGTAGAGGTATTCATTTTTATTTACACTTGCATTAAATTTGTAAGTGTTATTGCTGTGAATTGAGGTAGAGATGCACGAAGTTCTATAGAAAAGTCACATTAAGGATATTCGTATTCGTATCGCCTAATATTCGCCTGTTTAACGACCCTCGCTAAATTCAAGCGAATATTTTGTTAATACATTAAAAAAAATAAAAATATACAAAAGTTTTAAAATATATACAAGATTAAACAAAAAATATTAATTTTTATTAAAACAAGTTAGAGTACGATATTCGACTCCACCGACACACAGTGTAAGATTTTGCCAATCTAGGGGGACTTAATAAAAAAAAAGTCCTTCAAATTTGATAGAAAATAAACTATTTTTGCGAAAATAAACACAAAACATAATACAACAAGTAAGAGTGCTTTATTCGGCTATGCCGAATCTTATATACCCTTCACCATGGTATATAATCCGTTTCCTTTTTTGCCAAAGTTGATGTTTAAAATTCGTCTTATAATTTTATAATCTTAAAATCGTTTTTAGAACATAAAAAAATTAAATAAAAATAAAAAATAAAAATCATTTTTTAGACTAAAACTCGCAACCTCATGAGTCTCAGGCGAGAAGTTAGAACAACTCGGCTACGAACTCTTTAACTGAAGAAGCGTTGAATTAAAATATATTGAGTCTGCGAGTTTTTTCCTTTATTTGAGCGGCATATCAAGAACATACATAAATGTGTATGTGTAAAATTAAACCATTAAAATAAAATCCACAACTTTTGGTGAAGGGTATAAAAAACCAACAACAAGAAAAATGCAACGTAGCAACAACAATTACGAAAGCAATGTCTACATACATAAATAACTTTTGCCCATGCATACATACACATATACCTATATATGTGTTTGCAATACTGACGGATTTAATTAAATTACATACAACTTTTAATGTATTTATGTATACACTTATAAAATTATTACAGTAACTGATTGTGGGTTATTAAATTCGTTTTCCGTACTGTTAAAATTTAATAAAAATATAGTGGTTTTACGAATAATTTTATTTTTTAACATTTATGTTTGTTATTCAAAAACAAACTACCAAAAAATAATGTTTTTCCGTATTTATTTTGTTATGTAGTTTGATTTTTGTCGGTTAAAATATATTTTTTAAAAGTAAAAACTATTCAATTTTAAAGAATATGCAGTTTAATAAATAAAAAATTTAAAAATGAATGTAAAAATCATTTGTTTTAAATGAAATGTAAATAATCCGTTTTTTGAATAAATTTTAAGTTGTTTAAAATGAATTTTCGTTTGAATTTAACTACATAATATTTTGAGTGTATGCTTGCCGAAATAAAATAAAACATTGCCAATAAAATGAAAATATCGAAAAGCTTTATAGGTAACTTTAATATCGTTTTTTAGGACATAAACAAAAAAAAAACCACCTGTGGTGACGGGTATATATAAAAAAAAATTTGTGTTGTGACTTGTTTTTTCTTTTTTATACCCTGCACTTAAAATTATATATAAGTTTGTCATTATATGTTAAACTTCTAGAACAATGATCAGAATCCTTTCAAGTAAGGGCACCATGTCCATCTGCTTGTCTGTAGGTTGAGATCAAGTTT
Source organism: Pollenia griseotomentosa (assembly GCA_963931875.1). Classification (NCBI taxonomy): domain Eukaryota; kingdom Metazoa; phylum Arthropoda; class Insecta; order Diptera; family Polleniidae; genus Pollenia; species Pollenia griseotomentosa. Next base: position 204,662,512 of record OZ007560.1, read on the forward strand.
TGGACCTCGACATAACGCCCCGCACGCAGAAAACTTCAATACAACATTGTACATTGTATCGGATGTAACGCTTAAAAATATTATGCTAGATAAACTAATGGACCAATTTCTATGCCAAATGAATCTGTCGTTCAAAAATCAATTTGACAAAATTTCATTCTTAAAATCTCTTATTGCGGCCTCTATCGTGCTTTTAACAGATGGTCAGACGGACGTGGCTAGATCTTTTTAGAATTTCACGAGTTTTTAAAATTTATATATACTATAAATCATCCCCGATGACTGACAATTATTTCAAACATAACAACTTTATATTTTAAGTGGTGGGTAAAAAAGTTCGCATTTTCAATAAAACACAGAAATTCGAGAATAAAAATGTCACAACCAAAAATACGTCGTTGCCTCGTCGGATCGGTGGAATTCTTGCTCGTGCAGGGTAAATAAGATTCGAGATAGCTGAAAATATTAGTTTTATTTGTTTTCTCTCTTGTATTCGTTTTCTTTCTATTGTTATATTTGTGTTTTTATTTTAAAGTTAATTAAAAACGAACGAGGATAACAAAAAAAGTATAAACCTTTTTCCAAACAAAGAAAAACAATAGGAAAAAAAATGACAAAACAAATGTTGGCGGTACTTTTTGATACTTCTTTTAAGTACTGAAATCATTATAATTGTTGTATATTGAATTTAAAAACACTCTACATGTGCGTTAGAGGCAGTTTAAAAGTTTTAAAAATAATTATTTTAACAAATTTAAAAAAAAAAAAAAAAATTAAGGTAGGATCGCCCACGATTGCCCAAATGTACCAATTTTTTTCTGATTTAATACCATAATCGTATGATTTCACAATTATTTGGCGTATACGGCAACCAATTATGTGCTCCCAAAAAAAAAAAAAAAAAAAATCCAAATTTTGGGGCCTTAAAGCATATGCAATAGAACCCCAATTTTGAAAATAAAATAATCCCCCTACGAAATGTAAAAACAGAGAAGCTTAGTTAGCAAAGCCGGTGTTTGTTATAGGGTGTTTTTTTAAGCCCAATAGAACTTGAAATTGTAAAAAATAACACAAAAAATTAAATTGTAATCAAAATTTTTTTTTTTTTCGAAAGATCAATACGTGACATTAACATTTGAAAATGATTTCGGGCATATGGGCACCGCGGCTGTTCTTGATGAAGCGCATTCTGGACGTCCAATTTTGGGCCACTTTTTCTAGCACTGCTGGCCGTATGTCACGAATAACACGAACAATGCTGGCCTCCAAGGCGTCAATTGTTGCTGGTTTATCAGCATAAACCAGTGACTTCACGTAGCCCCACAGGAAATAATCGAGAGGTGTCAAATCGCACGACCTTGGAGGCCAATTGACAGGTCCATTTCTCGAAATCAACTTATCGCCAAATTTTGATTTCAATAAGTCGATGTTTGCGTTCGCCGTATGGCACGTAGCGCCATCCTGTTGAAACCACATCTCCTCCGGATCAATGTCATCCATATTTTCAAACAAAAAATCATTGATCATGGTGCGGTAACGATCTCCATTGACCGTAACGCGAGCTTCGGCCTCATTTTTGAAGAAATAAGGTCCGATGATGCCACCAGCGTGAAAACCGCACCAAACGGTGCATTTTTCTGGATGTAATGGAGTCTGTAGGGTCTCTTGTGGATTGGTCTCGCTCCATATGCGGCAAATCTATCCACAGTTCGACGAATGGCTTGTTCAGATGGACGATTATGTACGCCATAAAAATGACGAAGTCATCTATAAGTTGCGCGAATCGACGACTGATTTTCAAAGTAAATTTGGATAATTTCGTAGCGTTGTTCAAGCGTGAGTCTATTCACGATGATTTGTCAGAGTATACTGAAACGATAAAAATAATATTTCATCAAAATTTAATTTTTTGTGTTACTTTTTACAATTTAAAGTTCTATCTAGCTGAAAAAAACACCTTTTACCATAGAGGTGAAAAAACTTGCGCACAAAAACATTTTCGTTATGAATAAAAAAAATTAGGCTTTATTCCATAACGATATATAATCCACCAAAAAACATGAATTACCATCCAAAAAAAAATAAAAATTATATAACCCCCCCCCCCCCCAAAGTCGTTGTTGCTTTCTGTACAAATTTTTGGGGGTTATTTCATAACGTCGCTTATTTTTCCCAATCAACTGCAACCATGGCACGACAATCATGTGACGGCTGATATGCAACCATGCGCCAATATAAATTTCAAAAATTCACCATTTATTGTGCTCTTGTGTGGCAATAAAGGTGGACAACTCGTGGCAATTTTTTTTTTTTTTTTTCAACATAACACACTTTTTAACTCAAAATTTAAAAATTTTCATTAGAAGCAATACAATTTTTAATTTTACATTAAAGGCATATGAAAGAGAATTTTTAAACAAACCGTTTTATTACCAAAAAGGAGACAAATAATTTTAATTTTACAGATTGCATCATTATGAAATAACCTGATTACTCTGAATTTTTATCTTTAACTCCACAAATGATGAATCAGTAACAACCCAGTAATGTAAGGGAGAATGATTTTTGTTTGGAATTCCTCGTTTAGAAGCTCTGCTGTAGATATCTAAAAAACGCTTATTTCACGCTTTGAAAACTGACATGATTTATGTGTATGAAGTAAGTGAAAAAATTAAGCATTGAAAAAAATTGTTATTTCAACGCTTAAAATTTTTTTATAAATTTAAATTATTTTTTTTTTTTAATAAAACGGTCATAGTTTTGTAATAATTATGTATGATTTTTGTAAAATTAAGTTAAAATTGTTTATTTTGTTATCAAAAGAATAAAGGATCTCACTACATCAATAAAGCAGTAGAAAATGTAATCTTAAAAAAAGAACAAACGGCGATTCTCTTTTAGTATTTAGCACCGCATTTAAGAAGTGTTGGATTATATGCCTTCCTTATCTTACAGCAGTAGAGTAAGGCAGTAATTTTTAGAAGCAAAAAACAAGCGGTTGGTATGCAGCTTACGTGTTTATTGCTTCCAAAACTTAAAAAAAATGTTGCTAGAATCAATCATCTGTAGCAAGAAAAAGAAAGAAGCCAATTGTTTGTTCGTCATGGAGCAACAGTGCTATCAATAATTTAATACTGACTGTCGCACAACTCCCATGTGTTAGGGAGTACTTGTCATCCAAATATAAGAATAGTTATAAGCGAGAGCAAGTCTGGCGCGAAATAGTATATGGTGACACCAGTTGTAATAGCTATTTAATAGTTTCATCATTAATTTGGATGAAATTAAAAAAAAAAAAATGAGCGGCATCAGTGGCCAAATTTATTAAAATTGTTTATTTTTTTCTATTTTCTATTTCTATTCTATTTAATTTTAAATCATAAAAATAATTTAAAATTTTTCTTTTTCTATGATAATACGGTATGATATATCTATGCAAGTCGACATTGGATGTAGCGCCAGCTTTTGTACCTCTTTGCATAAACTATTAAATGATTTTATTTGAAATGTTGATTACATCCAATCAACTAAATAAAATAAGTTTTAGGCCCCTGACTTAAAAAAAAATCTAAATTGATTTATTAATTTATAAGGAGATATATTTACGATAACAAATTATATTTCAACCTAATTAGCAGAGATGAGTGTCTTTGGCGGGAATCGAACCCGCAACAGGCTAGCTAACTATCAAATAGTCCAGCCAAAATGAATTTAGTTTTAAAAGTTATTTGAAAGACTTACGGCCAATTTCACCAAGTTAAGTTATAATTAATTACAAATTATATATGCCAAAAACATATTGTTAACTGGATGTTAAAATATTAATAAGGTTTAACTATACTTGGTGAAACTGGCCGTAACTCGATTAAAAAAAATATGGCAAAATAAAGACTTTATAAACTAAAGAATCAGATTGATTTTATCGCTGACTGTTTAGAAAATTATATTGGTTTAAAACATTGTAGTTTCTACCATGTATTTCTACCATGTAACATTAACCACCAACTTCACCAAGTTCAGTTAAAACTAACTATAACTTTAACTTCCAAATAACAATATGTTTTGACAACTTTAACTGAATAACTGAACTCGGTGAAATTGGGGGTTAGTTCCTTAAACTAATAAAATGTCCTTATTTTATTTTCGAAGCAAACATATAAATTAAAAACTGACTTTCTAAAATAAAATTAAGTTGTTCATTCAACGAAAGTGTTAAATGACGTAGAAATAAATTTTAAATTAGAAACACACCGCAACTACGCAGACAGATGCCCAAGCACATGCTGACATTTACATGCCCACATTCAAGTAATTTTGTTAATAATTTTTAAATTAATAAAAAAAAAAGTATATAACTTCAAGCAAACTTTTTCCTTACTTCGAGGCAAACAAACTACTTTCTGTTTAGAGAAAATGTGTAAGAAAGGGTTAAATTTGGTTTACATTTTCAAACATATTGAGAGCGAGAATTTTTTAAAAATCACTTTTAAAATTTATACTTTTAAAAAATATTTTTTTTTTTAATTACAAAATTAGGCATATTCACTTATACCCAACAAACACGAAATCTTACATTTTATCTATATATATGGGGGATTTCTTGTCAAGTGACCCAATTTTTAAATCGATGTCTTCCGATTTGGATGAAATTTGCACCAAGATAAGTCCTATTGGATGGTAGTTTAGACAGAAATTTTTAACAAGATCGGCCAAAAGTTTTGTTAGAATTGAGTTGAGTTAGAGGTGGTCAAAGTTTGACATTTTGGCCATACAGGTGTTCTTTCTCATCCATGTAACTTATTACATATTGGTGTTAGCAAAATTTGTCCCAAGTACCGTCGATAAATATTTGATTTTTTTTTTTTTAAATTTCTGGTCTTTTAGGAAAAAATTCAAAATAGTGCTGCATATGCTAAAACTAAAAACACTCGTCTTGAGCTAGAAATTATTTTTTTTATACATAAGCTTTCTTTTGAGCAAAAAAACATTCCAGATGAAAAAAAAAAGTTTTAAATTTAAAAAAAAAATTAAACAAATTTTTTTAAAAACCAAAAAATTTTTTTTCAAAAGATTGACCAAATTTATATTTTTTGTATTGACCAATAGGTAATAAGTTATAAGGATGAAAAAGAACACCTGTATGGCCAAAATGGCAAACTTTGACCCCCTCTAACTCAGAAACTTTTTGACCGATATTGTCATAAATTTGTGCAAATTTCATCCAAATCGGAAGACATCGATTAAAAAATTGGGTCGCTTGACAAATATATACATATTTTTGTATATTTGCTCCTTTTACTCCTCCAGGAAGGATAGGGCCATAACAAGTTCTTTTTTTAAAAAAATCCGATAATTTGCACGATTTTTAGCTTCATTCCTGTTTATAAGTGCATCCGCTAATTAGTTCATTGCGTAGACTAACGGAGGAGTTAAGTGCAACTTAATCTGTTATTCTCTAAAAAAGTCTATCCTTTTTAACTCCCAACCTCACCCATTGTCTTACGTACTGAACATAGGCAGTATAACCTTAGAAAACATGCCTTTTAAGCCATTTGTCTTAGATAACAACTGCTATAGAAATAACAAGAAGCATTTAACATAATATGACTTTTTCATTCCGTTTCCAATGCTTTCATTCTAACATTTAAAACATAACATTTAAATTAATAATAACCGATATATAAGATAAGATGCACCAGGAAAAGCAAAATAATTACTTTATTTAACCCATTACCATTCTTGTGGACCTGCTTAAAAAGCAAGAGGTCTACTCCGCAATAGGGGTGGGGGGTACAGAGCGCTTTTGGAAGGCCTCCGTACTCCTTCTTTTTCCCGCTGGGGAAATGCTCACAATATTTTTGTTGAAAGTGCTTTGTTTTTATAATTATTTTCTAATAATTTCTAATAATTTCAGTGCCACAAATGGAAAGTTATTATAATTGACCGTCGGTAAATTTTTAACTATTGATGTAGGATAATTCCTGATTGGGTTTGGCAGGTCTTTACTTTTTGACTTTAAGTTTTTTTTGTTATGTTTAAATAGACTTTAAAAACTGAAATTCCTAATAAAAGTCTTATATATTTTGGATTTTCTTTTCTTGTTTCTCTATCAATTCAATATAACAAAGATTACTACCACCCCAGCGGGAAAAAGAAGAAGCACAGATGCCTTCTAGAAGACCTCTGTATCCCTTCTGTTGGATGTACAAGACCTGCTCGCTCCATTCCATACTCATATCTTTTTTACATACGTTGTCATTGCGAAGTAGGCCTTCCGCTCTCGCTTCTATAACAGGTATATAAGAATGGTAACGGGATCAAAAAAAAAATTATTTTGCTTTTGCTTGTGCAATAAAAAACACATACTCACTCACACACATACTTATACACATATACAAACACACTCACATATACAAATATTGTCTTACAAGAACATGTATTGATGTCAAAACCCCACTTTAAATCTCAAGCATTACAAAAAAAAAAAAAATACATTCCGACACACTTTTATGTTGTACTGGTAACTCGTGGAAACTTATCTTTACATCACATTTAACATTAAAACACTAAACGAACCTGACATTAACATTGAAAGAGCAGAGAACTTCCCTTCCTAAAGAAGAGTTAGTCAATGTCTCGAGTGTATTTAATGCGAAAATATTTACTTCCTATTTCTTTGTTCTTTTTAAGGAAGAACTTTAAAAGAATAGTGTTTACCTGTAAATATTTTTGAACACTTTTATGTAATTTAGTAACAACAATGATGTATTGACAAATTGGGCAAATATTTGTCTCTAAACAAAGAAAATCCTTAGGATGATGCCAATTTTTGAGTCATGAATAAAAGCGCGAAATATTGGTTGAAAGTGTTTTGTATCTTAAATAGATTATAAAGGGTGTCCCAAAATTAGCACAAAATTTGAGTTTTTTTAGGGTTATTTAAAGGTTGCCAACACTTTACTGCACAAAAGGCAAAAAGTGAAAGGAAATGCCGAAGTTCTTGTCATTATATCATCATTTGCAGAACGTTTTGTTTTACTTCTTTAATTTAAAAGAAGTTATAAAGTATTAGTTGGCTGAGCCCATCCATTTCATACCCTTTACCACTGTATATATAGAGTTTTTTATGCTGAATATTCGGCCCTCTTTTGAGTATGTTTGCCGTGGTCGAAAACCAGTCGTTTTAAAAAATGATTGTTATGATTGTTTTAAAAGAAGCATATGCGAAGAAATTTCCATGTGTTTTAATTAAAAATTGTTTTAAAAGAAGCATAAGATTTGAGATAAAAGAAATCGAAAAGACTATTTGTGATTTAAACCCCAAGAAGGCTCCTGGTTTTGATAAGATCAGCAACAAAATGCTTTTGGAGCTACCCAGCATAGCAAGGATAATTATTCTTTTAATTTTTAATGCTATTTTACGCCTGGAATACTATCCTCAAAAGTGGAAGGTTTCCTTAGTCATCATGATGAAATGGTCACACAAAAGTTGAGTCATATAGGCCTATAAGCTTACTTTCAAATATATCAAAGCTGTTTGAGAAGCTGTTAGCGCCAAAATTAACCCCAATTTTAAATGAAAACAGATGTATTCCTAACCACCAATTCGGCTTTAGAAGAGAACACAGCACAATTGATCAAACCCATCGTATAGTAAACGCAATAAGAAAAGCCTTTGAAGAAAGAAAATATTGTTCCGCTCTCTTCATCGATATTTCTCAAGCTTTTGATAAAGTCTGGCATGAAGGCTTATTACATAAATTGAAGCTAAACTTACCAGTAAACACACACAAGCTGTAATAAAGCTACTAAGTCGGTCTAAAGTTCATTATTAAAGAAGCCAATTGAAGCTGGATTCCCTCAGGGAAGCATCCTGGGCCTACTTTTATACTTAATATATACCTCGGATATGCCAACAAACAACTACACCCAAACTTCAACATTTGCTGATGACACAGCTTTTCTAAGCGTGCACGAAAACAGTCAAGAAGCATCTCGATACCTACAGGATCATATATTTCAACTCGATTTGTGGCTAAAGCAATGGAGGATAAAGGTCAATGAGCAAAAATGCGTACATATAACATTAACCTTGCGTCGGGAAACATGCCTCCCTATTAAAATCAATAATCATTTAGTGCCTCAAAATTCGCATGTAAAATACCTCGGTATTCATCTAGATCTCCGTTTAACGTGGAAATGCCGTATAGAGGCAAAATTATCTCAAATGAAACTAAAAGCCATCCAAATTCATTGGCTTATTGGAAGAAACTCTGTCCTTAGTCTCGAATGCAAACTTTTACTTTACAACTCCATCTTAAAGCCAATCTGGTGCAACGGTATTTAACTATGGGGCACTGCCTCGGCCTCTAATATCGACAAAAATTCAAAGGCGCCAAAATAAACTCCTTCGAATAATCACAGCTGCCCTTTGGTATGTTAAAAACTCAAATATTCACAAGTATCTCAATGTTCCATTAGTAAAAACTATGATTACAAAATATGCAGTAAAATATTTAAAGAGGCTTGAACAACACCCAAATCCACTAGATCGAAATATTTTAAACCATGGCGGCCACACTCGCTTAAAAAGAAGAGACACTGCAGCACTTACCCAATAAGATGAGCGATAAACACCTATATATGTGAACAGAACCCGTGATGAAGAAAATTTTTGTCTGGCACTGGCAGGAAATAAATAAAGTATTAGGCTAAGATTTGATTATTTATTGTTAGTTCATATTTAATATATGAAGATTCAATAAAAAATAATGAGAAAAAAAAAAAAAAAAAGTTGCATATGCGAAGAAATTTCCATGTGTTTTAAATAAAAATTTCAAACGATTATCTAAAAATAGGCATCTATAGGAGATTTGATCGTCTTAAAGTAATTTTGGATGCGGGGTTCATATGGTCAATTTTGAACCTGCCAGAACAAAATTTTGCCACTACAAAAAATATCGTATCCAAATTTAAAATCAATTCCAACAGTTATAATGAAGGAATGGTATTGAAAGCTATATCCGGTAGTGGTATTTGTAGGAGACTTTGCTTAAATATGGACCAATTTTTATAAAATTTTGTAAAATGATAAGGGTTAGAATATTTCTACGCCGCAGTAGCTCTATTATGGAAATAATTTTGTATGGGGGCTATTTTCAGCATTTTTAAAAGGCAATAAGGATTATGAGTTCCAAATTTCATCAAATTATCTGCTAAATTGCGAACTGTACTTTGCGCACAAGGTAACATGGACAGACAGCCAGTCATCCAGCCAAATAGAAGGACGGTACACAGGTTCCTTGAAATTCCTGCAAAATTTTTTAAAATTCCTGCAAAATTTTTTAAAATTCCTAAAAAATTATTTATTCTTGTGTATAGTTGACCTGTTGTTTATGTTGTTTTATTATTTTGGCTTGAGGTCTTATATAAATAATAAATAAAATTCAAAAACTTTTAATTTTATTTTTATTTATTTATTTTTATATTTTTCCAATATTTCGGTCAAAATCTTTGACCATCATCAGGGGGATATTTAAATAAATAAACAATAAAAGTTTAAAAAAACTCGGACAAATTTAACACTTCACTAATACCAAAGAAAGCTTTATTAGTGAAGTGTTAAATTTGTCCGAGTTTTTTAAAACTTTTATTGTTTATTTATTTAAATATCCCCCTGATGATGGTCAAAGATTTTGACCGAAATATTGGAAAAATATAAAAATAAATAAATAAAAATAAAATTAAAAGTTTTTGAATTTTATTTATTATTTATATAAGACCTCAAGCCAAAATAATAAAACAACATTCCTAAAAAATTTTTGAAATTATTGGGCATTTTTTGAAATTCCTGTTAATTTTAAGAAATTTATCTACGAACTCTTTTAGGCCGGGTTTTTGAGATGTGAATTAAGTTTAAACTTAGTTTAACGTAGTCTGAAACTCGGATTTGTACGAAGTGGACATTTTTTTTTATTATTTCTTTAAAGACGAATATTTGAAGCAAAACTAAGCTGCTCCATCAAAATTATGTATACTAACTTGGTAATGGCGACAGAAATCTGTTTTCGGATTAACTAAACCTTGTTTAACCGAGATCTTAAAAATCCAGCATTAGGGTTTAATAACTATTATTTTAACTTTTCCAGTTTACATATGACAAAAGCTAAGAATATATAACCATTAAGCACAAAATGTTGCTCAATTCAACTAAAAATGGGAAACCATATAAACAAGTTTTTGGCGAGGACGTGATTTTTGCATTGATGGAATCGATTAGCACAATGCTCATGGTTTTTGGGAATGTTTTTAATGATGACGCTAACCGAAATATTGGGAATAAAAATTAAAATATAAAAACAAATATCACGAATTTTTAATTTTTATTTGTTTACTTAGACCTGCAGCCAAACAACTAATATTTAATCTATTTGAACAAGGTCAACTAAAAAAACATACTCATAAACTTAAATCTCAATAAAAATATTTTACTTCATATTTCAGTAGCAAAAATAACTTTCTATGCAATTTTTTAAATAATTGAGTTAAAGTCGTTGTTGTAGTCAAGGTTGGTCAAAATACATGCTTTGATGTATTTAAAATACAAAATATATTTAAATAGTGTAATTAAAATATAATGTACTAGATACAAAAAACATTTTTTTTATTTTTAATCATTGTAAAATTTACATATGTATACGTATTGAATTAAGGAAGAGCTCCGACCCAAAGCTAATATTTCCTTTCATGGTAGCTAGATTTTTTAAATGGGTGTTTTTTTTAACCAATAGAACTTACGAACGTACTAACTGTCAAAAGAACTATCATACTGCGTTCACATTTTAATATTTATGATAAGTATACTCTGGCGAAACATAGATAGATAGATTGAAGCATAAAAACATTACCAAATTATATAATTTTTCTTTGAAAATTAGTCATGGATTCGCGCTCATGTTTGTTATTAAAAAAAATTGTCACATGTGGATAGGGACTAGTGCTCGAAAATAAACAGAGCATTATCTAGCGTACGGGTCACACATCTAGAAAGGATATCAACTTTTACCGTTCATAACTATTTTTAAGAAAGTAACGAACATTATGTAGTGTTCTGTTCTTCGTTATAAAACAAAACATTTTTAGTGGTTCTGTATACATACATTACATATTATTGTTCTATAGTGTTTTTTTAAATGGATAAAAAAAAACTAGTAATGTTGTGGTTGCCACAGCATGAATAGCTTGTTGTATATTGTGCACATGTTTTATTTGGGTAAAAATTTTTTGCTTGGCTTTCGTTTTTTTTCGTATATGTGACCTGCTCCACGAAAAGGGACCTCTGCGCCGAAAAGAAGTTATTGAGAAAAACGCGTTTAAAAAAGCGCTTCGTTTTTCCGTGTTCTGCGCATGGTTATGCAACTCTTCCTTCAACCTGATCATCTGGTGATGTATTTCGCCTCTCTGGTACCTTATACGATGTTCACTATGCAGTGATTCCTCTATGAAAATTATTTCTAACAGTTAAAAACCAGTTTTTGCTAATTTTGTTTTCAAAATTACTAGAGCTGTTTTATTCCTTATCAAATTATCAATGTTTTGGATTTAAGCCGATAGAATTGAATCTATTACTTATTTTTATTTAATTTATCTATTATTTAATTAATTTCAGGTTAAAATAAATCTTAATTAACGTAAGAAAATGTGTATTGAAGACGAATTTAAGAGTATTGAAGAACAATACTTCAGCGATTGTTTGGAAGAATGTTTGGAAAAACTCCCTAAGAAGACAGCTGCAGTTGAAAAAGCTCAAGCTGATGTGAAAACCAGAAACAAAGACGGAGATAAACAATCTATAAAGAAACGTGCTACAATGGTGAATAAATCGGAGATGAAAATAACAAAAAAAAAAAACTGGAAGAACTTCATAAAAAAAAAATCAGACAAAGGTGAAAAGCAGCAAAATACAGAAGAACCACCAGAAAAGCGTGTTAGGAGTTAAAAAAAAGTAAAATTTTGATATTTTTGTAATTTTGTACCTTTGATATTGAACTTTTTTAAATTTCAAATATTATATATATTATCTGTTTATATCACGTTTAAATTTATTAATTAATAATGTTCATCTTTACAGGTGATTTGTAAAAAAACTAAAAGACATAGAAACTTGCGGTTTGAGGCATTCGAAAGAGCGTTTTTTTCCTATAAGAATTACTCAAAAAGTAAAAAAAATCGTGGAGCAGGTCACATATGTATTTTGTATTTTTAATAAAGTTTTTTGTTTTTTTTTTACCAGCCAAAAGGGCGATAAGCACAACTAAAATGAACGAATATCAATGTGCTGAACCGAACACAACGAAATTTGTGGTTAAAAAAATACAGAACGCAATAAACTGTTTTCATATTTTTGTTGAGTTGGATAAGTACAGAATTATTTTTGTGTTCAAAGATCACAAACAATGGAACCTTTTTTAATGAGTTACTAAACAAATGCTATTAGCGGTTGTATTTTCCAGATATCTATCCAACAGAACACTAAAGAATAGTTTATACTGTTTGTTTTCAAACACTACTAAAGACTCTATTATATCCAGAAAAATGCTTGGTTTATTCGCTGGTTGGTTCATCGGACTTAAGTTCTTCAAAAATTAAGAAGCAGACAAGCAGCTTGAAGAATAAATAAAAATTTCCAAAAAAAAAACATTTGGGGTGTTCACGAAAGACGGATTGTCAGGTAATGTGGTTATGTAGTAATATTAACAGCAACAAAACATATTTAAAAAAATTAATTGGTGTTCATATAACTAAATAGCCATATAACCTGATAACCAGCCTTCCTTGAACAACCCAATTATTTCAGTTCCTAATAAGCACAAACTGGTGTTAAATTGTAAAACACGCTTTTTATATTTGCATAGCTAAATACAATGGTAAGCTCTTTTATATTATCATTTGGGATGCTGACAAGCTCTCACTCCTAATTTAAAATCCTATGTAGTATAGTGTCCCTGTTAACAAGAACTGTCATACTCTTAACTATTACTGCTGTTTCTCCTGCTCTCAGGCATTACTTCACGTTTAATGTAATATTCCCCTAAGGCATTTATTTCAAGATTTTGAGTTATTTGCCTCTTATCTGTTGTGACTCCTAAATAGCTGTATTTTTTCAAAGCTCTTTTATTATTGTTTTATAAAACAGACTAAATGCCTCAAATAGTTGCCCTGAAGCTGATCTAATAAGGTTCTTCCTAACATTAGGGTAGGCAGACATTTTTCATAATAATAATTTACGCTCAGGGTAAGTATAAACTAAAGACGTAGAAATTGGCCTAAATCCTAATATGAATATCTCTAAATATTCCAGATACATAGCCGAGAAATTGTTGTTCTTACCACACTTATCAAAAGAGAGTTTCATCTTATGGGACATGGGTATAATAACTTTTATCCAAGACTTCCTGAAAATATTCCATTAAAAAGGATACTTACAATGATAGAAAAATGCATCTTCACATTGATGATGCCCTTTATCGGAATTGTGACATCAATGTTATGACAAATGGCATCAATGATGCAAAAAGTGACATCAATCTAATGACGAACGTCATCATATTATTTTGTCATATTTTACGCGTCATCCATATTATGACTACAGTGCCATCAATCCGATGCCACATTTTAACAGGTTAAGTATGAATAAAGAACAAAAACTTAATAATGTTAAAATGTCTGTAAACTGAATAAAGCATGCAAAAAAATAACCTCGAATTGATGTACATTTTTCATCTTTAAAGTTACAAAATAAAAATGTGATGATTAAATGTTATTACATTGATGTAATTTAATCATCCCATTTGTCGATAATATCAAAAAGAATAACACTGAAAAGATAAAATTGTTAAATAAGACATAAACAAACAAAGTAAAGTATTCCTGACAACAAAGAAATAAAAAATAATTATCTAACATACATATGTATCGACCTCCATACAAAAAAAAAGTTGTGCCAGTCACCCCCTAGAATGAAAGATATGTCAATGAAGTTTCTAAAACAGAAAATTTTTTTTTTTTGCCACGCCCCAAAATACAGCACTTTTGGTTTTTTATATGTAGCGCTGCCATTTAAACTCCGATCTTATCATATCGCATATCGTTGTTCATGGCTTGACAGTGGCTTCATTTTTGGGTATTTTTCAAAAAAAAATTAATTTTTTGGTCATAACTTTTTCGTATCTGAACCGATTTTCCCGAGTTTTTCAGAAAATATTTTCTATTAAAAATTTCCGATCTTTTGATATATAAGGCGTAACCATAGGTCATATTACAGTCAAAAAATTCAGGTTTTTATACAATTTTTAATAATTTTTGTATGGGAGGTACCACGCCCACCTCTCCAATCCCGCCCACATTTTGTGGGATGGTGTGTATTTATAACCTTAATGTTTGTACCTAATTTGAAAACTTTGGCTCTTGCCGTTCTCCAGATATACAGAAAAAAGTAATACAAATACAACAACCACAAGGGATTTTTTTTGGAAAAATTAGTGGCAGTCGTGTTTTTTTGGTCATATCTCAGCCATTGTTTAACCGATCTGGCTGAATTTCAATAGCAAGAAATGGTGGCCCATATGTGACATAAATGTAAAACAACCTAGCCGCTATCATGTCTGGAGTCTCCGGAAAACACATATCAAACGTAAGACGGACAGACGGACGGACGGACGGATATCGGTTAATCAACTTCTCTCCTCATAAGGACCCATAATATATATATACTTTATAGGGTCTAAGATCAATATTGTAGAAATAACAAACGGAATGACAAACTTATATATACCCTTTTCCACCTGTGGTGAAGGGTATAAAAAAATTATCGAACATACATATGTATGTAATTGCACAGATTTCATTTAAATGCTCTAAAAAGAAATGTGTTTTGTTTGTTCTAGATCAGTTTATATTTAAAACTCATTGATTAGTGCGGTGCGGCAGTGTGAAATGTGTTTTTAGAAGATTACCGTTTTGAAAACCCGTAAGAAAATAATAAAGTGCTTTATTTGTATTTTATAAACCACTAGTATTATTTTTAACATTAAAAGTCCTATCATTTCCTAATACCGTTTTCAGATATGCACCTTAATTGAGTTTTACGCAATAAATGAAGTTATTGAGCTCAATTATCCATATGAAATTGCAATTCAGTTATTGCTCAATTAATACGAAATTGTTATAAATATAGAGTAAAATTAAAATGCGACCCTGTCACAAGTGTGCTTAGTGAGCAAAACACAACTTAATTACAACAAAACAAAGGCCCATCCATTAGGTCTGCGCAAAAACCAGAAGTTATTCCTTAAAGATGTCAAAAGTGGTTTACATTTTGCTTATACATGTACATATTTGTTTACGTTGAATGTTGTATGTAGTAGTATTTAATACAAATTGAGTTAGCTAAATTGTGTATATGTGAACAGAAAGATAATTACGTCAATAAACCGAATATTGACTTAATAAAAAAGGTATATCTGAACACGGTATTAAGAGTTTAAGCATCACGTGCATGAGAAGCACCCAGTAACAAACCCGTTAAGTGTTGACCCTGAAGATACAAAAACAGAGTGTTAATTGATTTTAGTTTAACTTTACTAACTTTAATAATTATTTTTAGTGTTTTTTTTATCTTTCTTATGTAAATAAAAAATCCTTTTTAAAAAAATGTATATATGTATAATATTTTTTAATGTAATTATAGTATTGTTGACAGGGTTTTACTTATTTAATGATATTTTGTCATCAAACTAATATAAAACTTTATCATATTGAAGACAACATGTCATTAAGTTATAAAGATTTGTTATTGCATTGATGATATTTTGTTATTAAACGTATGCTATTTAGTCATTGCATTGATGACATGTTGTCAATAAATAGATTCCAATAAACATTCCCCTGATGTTAGTGTGTCATTGAATTTTTGGCTTTTTTTTATAAAATTGATACCAATTAGTCATTTCTTTAATGATGACTTTGTCATTAAATTGATGACAGTTTGTCATTAAATTGAGCGCAATAAGTACTTTATCCGATGCTACTGAGTCATCGCACTGATGACATTTTTTTATGAAACTGACTCCAATTCGTCGTTTCTGTGATGCAAATGTGTCATCCCATTGATGACATAATTAAAATTTTTGACCCTGATGACAATTTGGTTAAGTGATGTTTAGGCTGACATAAAAATGATTAACGGTGTCATTGAGTCAAAAACAAAGACACTTGACATAGTACTGATGTCGAAATACATCAGCGTTATGACGGTTTTTCTATCAGTTTAGCAAATGCTGTAAAAGAATAATGTCCATATTTTTTATTTAGTAAAATTGTGTAAATGTATATGAGACCAAAGGTATTTAAAATACAATATACTTGAGCGACGTTATTTAAAGTACAAATAACATTTTGGGAATGTATTTAATATACAAAATAGGTATTTCTATTTCAAATACAAGTATTTGAAAAACTGCTAACTCTGCTTGTAGTCTATCTTTAAGCGTTAAGTAAATAATTAAATAAAATCCAAGAAAAACCCATAAAATAAAAAAAAGATATTAACAAGATCTCGTTTGTCGTGCTTAATTCCCAATTTTTATTCTTGATAAAAACACTGAAAGTTATTGTTGATGGGCTAAGCTATTCCTATGCGCATTTCACTGGTTGCTTGAGCCAGATCATCGGGTAATTAAGCACGACAAACGAGATCTTGTTAATTGAAAATTTTGTATTCCCAAAAATTACTTTGATAAAAAAAGTAAATTGTGTAAAAATCCATTTTTAGCTGACTACAAAAAAAGCAAAATAAAAAAAAATCATTCACCCCTATTCTGCATTTCGATTACGTCTCCGCATTCAGTTCCGTTACGATCGAAAATTGGTATTCTGCAGAAAAACGGAATCGAAAGAATAAGAAGAAGATAACAATGTTTACAAAATCAATTGTATCAATGTGGAATGTGGAAATGAAACAGCAGAATAAGCAAGTCTGTTATCATTTTCATAAACAAATGTCAAATTTAATAAAACAAGTTCTGGGTATAATAAAGTAAATTGTTTATAAATTTAATAAAAGAAAAATGTTGAAATAAAATAAAAAAAGAAAAAGGTAAAAATAAGTTTTGCATAAATATATAAGTGTGTATAATCTAGTGAAGCTGAAATTAACTAAAAAAAAGTAGAAAATAAAAGACAAAATGTTAATAAGAACTGTTTAAGGACAAATGCTGTCTATTGCAGCTTTAGCCGTCATTAAATTTGCCAGTTTTTCGTATTGCTCCGGTGTTGTTGTTTTTGACCTGCATACATACATAACAAAACACTCATATTCCAGTACAAAAAATAACAATTTAAAACAAAAAAATTATAATAATAATTTGTATTTAAATCGTTTTTGAATTTTTTAATTTTTTACTTACATTTTTTCACTTTTTTACTTAAAGAAACAAAAATAGAAAAAACCTCCGTTAACAAAAAAACATCTCTCGGAGCTCCGATCGTAATGCAGAATACATACAATCGAAAGAAACTGAGCGGAATCGAAACGCAAAATACCAAAATTGCCAGACGGAGAAAATTTCGATTCGAATCGAAACGCAGAATAGGGGTGATTATATTTAATGACCAAGAAATTATTAATTATTGTGAAATCAACGCTTATCGTTTATGCTCTTTCGATTTTAACTGTTTTTAGTTACAAGATAGTGCTATGTTCCAGTCTTTAATCCTGTTTCATGAGCATACTTTTGCCGATTTATTTTTTCTTCATAAATTTGTTCTAAAGAAAATTAAAATAAGAAAATAAAAATCTATTTTTTGTTATTTGTTTATCTTTTCACTGAATTTTTTTCTAGCATGCCTTTACTTTATTTGTTACAATATTGTAAATAAAAATTTGTTAAAGAGGAAATTACTTGCTCATCATGCCATTTTCCATTATATTCACCATATACCCGGTAAACCAATGTCCTGTACTGGCAACGTTTGTGATGCTCACCCTGATCCTTCTCGTTACCAAAAGAAAGCTAAAGTAAGCTGTATCTACCTCACATCCCAATGAATTTCACAATTAATCCTACTACTCCAGATCATATTTATCCTTTCTAGTACAAAGTCCCTGCTAACACAATTATAGTGGCTCGAAGAAAGATATAAAACCACTATATTACTTGTTATATAATTAAGCTGAAACTTTTATAATTAATTTGGCAAAATAACCCCTACCAAACCTTTAATAAATACCATAAACTTTCGTTAATGGATTTTTTTCCAACACAAACATTTTAAAATGACTTAATGTTAATTAAACCATAATTTGTTTTGGCTTCCTACACAAGAAAATTTTCACGAAAACCACATTTAATTAACTAGCAAATAATTTATTAAATTTTAATGGAAAAATTTTAAATGCCAACAACCGTAAACAACTTTTTATTTACAATACAAATTAAATATTTTTTTACAGATTAAAATAATGAAATGGTATTTGCAATTATTCACTTTTTACCCACAAAAGGGAATATTTAAAGTCATGTTTTTATTAAAGACCTGCACGAATGTATCAGTAAGTATTGCCGAAACAGATACACGAGATATTTATCTGCTACTACTGATATAAATGAGAAAATGAGTGTAAGTCTCCTTTTAGACAGGCAAAGTTTACTTTGCAAAGTCTTGAGTTTATAGAAGGCAGGGAAAAAGAGAATAGCGGGGCAGTACATACTTTGCTGTACTCGCAAATTCCTTTTGTTTTTCGTTCGTAGTTTATGCCTGCAGTTGGCTGCAACTTTATATTTATATACAGCGTTGCCAGAAAGTTTGGTAATAAAAAATCATCATTTGGCGAAAAAAATCATATCTTGAAGAGAAAAACCTAAAATTTTTTTTTATACCCTCCACCACAATTAGTTGTGAAGAGGGTATACTAAGTTTGTCATTCCGTGTGAAACTTTTTTATTATTCATCTCAGACCCCATAAAGTATATATATTCTGGCTGGTTGAGTAATTCTAAGTCGATTTAGCCATGTCCGTCTGTCTGTCCGCCTGTCCGCCTGTCCGTCTGTTGAAAACACGCTCACTTTCGAAAAACTCAAAAGAAATAAACAAACTAAGTGTCAAATTGCTTGTAGTTATCCTAAGCAGTTTGGGATTGAATTTCAGCAAAATCGGTTTAGTAGGACCAGAGCTATGAATCAAAATGTGGAACCACCACCTTCAAAAACTTGATAATTTTGTTACAAAAACTAACATAAATGATGCAAAAATGCACGGAATGACATAAGATTTTGCACAAGTCCGTTTTATTCGACTAGAAATGACACAGTAAAATTTCGCGAAGGTCGGTCCATAATTTACCCTAAGCCCCATATAAACACTACTCCCGGAAAACAGTTTAGTACGCATAAAACCGTAAAAAATAATGCAATCATAACAAATTTTGGCTCGTCACAATTTTATAGGACCATAAATGATACTGTGAAATGATACGTGTGAAAATCGGTACATAATTTACCCTAGGCCCCATATATGCCCTACTCCCGGAAAACAGTTTAGTCTCCTAAAACCATAATTAACAACAAATCGTCCCAGTTTATGATAATAATAATAATAATAAAAAGACATCATACAGATATTACTCCTTAAACATTCGAACTGTCGGTGGAGGGTATCAAAGATTCGGCACAGCCGAATATAGCACTCTAACTTGTTTTTTAATCAAATTGTTTATAATAAGGGAAAAAAAGTAAAAATTATTAATTTAATATAAAAAAATGCTTCTTCCCAACAAAAAACTTTGAAGTTGTTCAAGAAGAGGGAATATTTTCATGATTTCTTTAGTACTTATTTACTTAAATGAATTTAAAATACATAGCTTATAATAATTTTTTCATAACTGAACGCATGTAAAATTACATGCAGTATTCCCATTTAACTTTAATTTGGATTTAAAGGGTCGAATATTTTATGCAATTGAAATTAATTGTTTAATTAGATTTATTTAATGTATACATTTAATTTTAATACTTTACAGTTTCTTAAACAAAAATGGCGAAAAATGGTTTGACAACTTAGTGAATTTAAGAATACGCATTTGCTGTTTGTAAATTATACGAAGAAATTTAAATAAAACCTGTATAAATAATAAACTTTTTATTTGTTTATAACGTATAATTTTGTATCAATATAACATTTAAATATTATTTTTAATATCTTTAAATGTTTGAAGCTGTTTCTTTATTAAAAAATACAAAATTAGGATTAATATTTTGATTTTTGAACTTTTTAAAAATAGAAAGTTTACAACTTTAATAAAAAATTCAAATATATACAAAATGCCTTATTCTTTTTATAATTTTCATGTTTCTTTTTAATGAATTTATAATACAATTGATAATGCATGTTCAAATTAATATTGAGCACCAATGAAAATACGTATTAGAACCATTGAACTTCATTGGTTTTAATTCGCACTCATTCAAATGAATATTTCAGATCAATGAAAATCCTAAATCATCCCTGAACTTTTTGTGACGAGCTGTTAACTAATGCTGTTAATTCTGCTGTTAATTCTTACCCATGACATGCAAATGTTAAAATCTTGCATGTTTCGCCTAAAAAGAACCAGTACATTATTTTGGAACTCATGCATTTATTACTTCTTTTGCATATCTTTTTTCGCCGGGTTATTATGTAGATTAATGAGCTGACGACTTGCCATATTTGTACAAAATTAAATAGGTTCAAATTGTTTTCAATTATATTTTCCATCCAAATTTTTCTAAAAATACATTATAAATCTATTTTATTTCTAATAAATAAGAACGTAAAAAAGTCCATCTAAATAAAGAAGTTTAATTGAAAGTAATTCAATTCTTATGTTAGTGATTTATAAATTTTGGACAAGAAGATTTTAATTTGGGAGCTATGAAGCTCATACGCCATATGAAATCTTAAGGGTTCGTAATTTAATATTTTATTTTTTGATATCGATGTAATGTATTTAAAAAAAGGAATTTTTCTCAAATAATTCTTAAAATAATGTTGGAACAGCTTTTAAAAGATATTCTTAAAGGCTAGATAACACTATTATACTTTGTATTAATACATGTCAAAAACTCAAGTAATATAACAAAGTGTGATAGTGTGAATGCAATGTGTCACGAAAATGACAAGTATTATGAAAAAAGTTTGACATCCATACGACTTCATCGTTTTTTGAAAAATTTC
The DNA here is from genome assembly GCA_963931875.1 of Pollenia griseotomentosa. Lineage (NCBI taxonomy): Eukaryota > Metazoa > Arthropoda > Insecta > Diptera > Polleniidae > Pollenia > Pollenia griseotomentosa. The sequence goes on from OZ007560.1 coordinate 204,683,786, forward strand.
TAAACAATAATACTTTTCATTGGATCAGGGTTGCATTTTATTTCAAGTCTGAGTGTTTATACTTTGTGTGATGGTGTGAACACAAACTGTCATGTTTAATTTGATTTTTTGATCGTCGCAACATAACTCATTAGATTTCTATCTCACAATGTATTATGGAATACGTAAGACTTGTGAGATAGTGAAAACTAGCCTTAAGCACTAATGTATATATACAATGTATATATACATACTAATGTATATATAACAACAACCGCTAATCTAAGATGTTTTTTTTTAATATTTTGTATGCCCAGAAATAATGATGCAATTTTGTGAATTCTAGACACTGGGTGAAAAAGTGTGCAAAACCAATAAACAACAAGCTGATTCAAAACTTCATCGTTTTAACAATTGACTGTTTTGATAAAATTGTATATTTTGTACAAACAAACTTTAAGTTAATCATAATTTCTAAAAATAAAAAAAATCATCATTTAAGAAAAAAAATCTTTAAATGGTATTTTTGGCAAAAAAAAAAATAAACAATAATATGATAAAATCATCATTCTGGCAACGCTGTTTATATAGTATATTCAAACAAAAGAAAACAAAACTTTGTCAAACTAAACTTTGTGTGTCTAAACAACAAATAAAGTTAAAAAGAGAATTTAATAAACTTTGCCACAGTAAACTTTGCCTGTCTAAATGGGGAATTGATAATGTATGGTTTTGCTTTTGCCCACTCACCATATCTTAAAAACAAAAACAGTTGCTTATGGTTTTGGATTGAGTATGTCATAACCATTTTTTTTGTTTGCTTACAAATATCTGTATTTCTAAAATATCTGTGGTTATCTGTTGTATATTAAAATATTGTTAGTTGATGAAAATAAGAGAGTTTATAAAAACTTTTATACGATCTCACCCAGGTGTGCCAGATGGTTTTGGTAAGAAATCGGCATATTTTCAAAAACAAATCGGAAATTAAATTAAAAAAAATCAAATAAAAATTACTATGGGGAATGTAAGATGAGATAAACCCACTGTTTATTGTTGATGTGTTTTGTTTAAACTTTGATATTATTACAAGTAGAACTGTTGCTATAAGTCTTATACGCTTAACGGTTTTATTTGGTTTAATATCTTTAGTTTTTCTAAAATCTTTATGGATGAAGTTTCCTGATGATCTGGCCTAAGCAACCAGTGAAATGCGCATAGGAATAGCTTATCCCATCAACAATAAATTTCAAGTGTTTTTATCAATAATAAAAACCGGGAATTAAGCACGAATAACAAAATCTTTTGAAAATAAAAATTACTATTTTAAACACAATAAAACATATTTTTAATGACAAAAATAATACAGCAAAACAATTGACCATTACCTAATGCTTTAAAAAAATCAATAAAAATAAACGTTTTAGTCAATTAAAAAGAGATATAAATATTTTTTACTTAAGAGTTAATTGCAGGCTCCATAAATAAGAGTTATCCATAAAATTTTAGCTTAAAAACCTTCCATATTAGAGTCAACGGAGACCTGTACTGTCATATACCAGTAGGTTCGTCCTAAATTTCTTTTTAAGAACCTATGCTGATCTTGAAAAAACGGCCTAAACTCCACAGTTAAAAATCATTTTTCAACGAAAAAATAAAAGTTCGTATGAACTTTAAAAAAGAGAGTTTTATTTCGGAGTCATAAAATATTCGGCCTTAAATAAAACTCACTCAACAAAGGATTTTTAAGGATTTTTATTTTTACGTCTAAAATAACACTCATTTTGTTTTTCTTCTTTTTTTTAATGACGATTAGTTTAATTGCAGTGCAAGCTGATTAGACAACACTGCTTTACAAATTGTAGTGATCTGTAGTGCGATTCTCTATTCAATTTTAACATAATATAAATTGTTAAAAATATTTAACAGCAAAGTTAACGTAAATTTTATTCAGTAACTTTTTTTACAATAACGTTTACTGCTATGTTCTATCTTAACGTCAGGTATTTAAGTTATCTTAACGGCAAAATATTTTTCATTGTTTACTTTTTAAATTGTAGTTGTTTTACAAAAATAAAAAAAAATAAAAACAAACAAACAAACATAAATTTTTGCAAATAAAATCGTTAATATGGATTTTATTTGCAAAAATTTATGTTTGTTTGTTTTTATTTTTTAAATTTTTAAATTTTAAAAATTCACGTTATTTACATACATTTTGCAAATATAATGTTAAAAAATTTGTTTGCAGGGAATTTATAAAAATCATTAAAAATATTACATTTTAGATCCAGCTTATGGAAATAACTAATAGTGTCTTCTTTTCTACACAAAAAATAAGTGGCAGTCTTTCCAATCTTGCCGCTGTTAGCAAATTTTTGCGAATTTTCCTTAATTTAGCAATTTTTACCGAATTTTTGCCATTCCTTATAGGTTTTGCGACTTTTAATCAATTTTATGGTTTGTTCGAAATATTAAACAATTTTGCGAATTTTCGCTATTTTTGCAAATAAAAATTTTTTATATATTCCGACAATTTGTTTTTTTAAGCGATTTAGCGATTTCAAATAAATTTTACATTTTTTTCCAAGTTTGCAATTTTCGCGAATTTTAGCCATGTTCGCGATATAAGCGATTTTTTCCTGTGGTTCTTTACAGCTTTAACGATTTTTAATAAACAGCCGCTGTTTGCAAATTTTTGCGAATTTTCGCTAATTTACCAATTTTTACCGAATTTTTGCAATTCCTTATACTTTTAGCGACTTTTAAACAATTTTATGGCTTGTTTGAAATATTAAAAATGTTTGCTATTTTTGCAAATTTTCCGAATTATTGCAATTTTCGCTAGACTAGCAAAACCTATCTGGGGTTTTGTTAGTTTCGAAAGTACTTTAAGTCGTTCCACACGAGAAGTACTTTGCACTCGATGACAGTGTTCGTTTAATATATAATTAATTGACAAAGATGCCACTTGATTGACATTTTTAACAATGTAGTTAAAATTGAGTTACTGAATTGCTGTTTTGTTACCGTAGCAATCAACTATGCCGGTAAAATTAACGTTAACGTTAATCGCTAAAAGTTAGAGAATTCCACTACTGACCAGCGAAAAGCTTTAGGTGTTAATGTACAAAAAATGAGTTTAATTAAATGTCGGTTAAAATCAAACTCCTGAATGCGTTTTATTTTTTGACGGCTGAATAAAATCCTCGGTTTAAGAGTTTTATTCGATGTTTTATTCTTCAGCTGAGTTTTTATTTATGACGGCTTAATAAAACTCTTTTTTTAAGAATTAAAGTTGACCTTTTATTTTAACGTTGAAAAATAACTGTTATACATATATGGACTTTTTTGTTTTTAATTCAAAAAAAAAAAAAAAAAAAAAAACTCAAGGACTGAAAATAATTACAACATATTATTATAATATTTTGTAAAAGTTACGAGAAAAGTTCCTTTATTTTCTATTGGGAATTTTTAATTAGTATCGTTATATATGTTAATTTTTATTTGGTTATAGTAACCAATTAAAGTAATTTTTTTTTTTCTGCTTGTTGATAACTTAATTAATTTGTTTGGTTACAAATATCTGTTGGAAAAAATTATTTATTTTCTGGTTACAAATATCCATTTTAAGCAAATAAGATAGTATATAATATGTATTTTATTCGACCTTTATTATTTCAAATATTAATAAATTAATTTAACAATAAAATAAGGAAGAAAAAAAAACGCTGAAGAAGGCACTCAAAGAAATGCCGAAATATTGGTTTAAATAAACTTTTAAAGTTTTTTAAAAAAAAAAGACCTCAAGCTCGAAATTGTATTAATATTTGCAAATAAGAAAGTATAGTCCGTTAATCCCGACCCTTTTATACTCCGCACCACAAAATTTAGACAACTTTTCAAGAGTGTACCCATGGGCAATCATGGACCCAGGAAACCAAATTATATTATAAAGTTAAGATTCAGGTGACTGTTCTCACCATTTGCCATAGGCTTGTTTCCTAGGACAATTAGAACCTTTTTACCGAATTTTAGCAATTTATTTTGAAAATTAATAATTTATATAAAATAAACCAAAAATTACCGTGTTTGTCAAAAAGTAGGCACTTTGATAATTTATGGCAGGACAAATATGGCAGGACTGAACACTAGTTTTTAATTTTTTTTACAAAAACAAAGTGCACGTGTTTAGTTCTTTCAGAATTTTTTTTTTCAATAATTTTTGTCCACATGGCACTTGAACGAAGAAAACCCACTCTTTTAAATGCATCAAAGAATTTTTTACCGAAAATTTCAAAAAATTTTGATTTACCAGCCAAAAGGGTCGGCTCTTTTTCGTTGAAAAAAATTGAAAATAACGGCATCGTACAATAAGTTATTATTGTATTCCATCGGTATCCACTTGTATCTGCTTTTGCGAAACTGATATAAACAGATCCACTCTTTTACAAATCATATCAATATTAACCATCCATACGCATCCACTTTAGTAAATCCACAGAAACTTGTACAAACAGATATATCTGTGCAGGTCTTTAGTTTGTTTTATCAAGAAACACATAAATAACACAATATTTTTTATTGTTAATTCCAAGTATTTAACAATTGTTAAGGCAATTAATAAATGAAAGGAATCTGCTTAAAATATGTAAAATAACAAAAAAAATAACAATAAAACATTTTTTCTTAAGCCAGTAGGATTAACTCGTTAATAAACTGTTTGATTTACTTATGCGCCTCTATGTATACATATTTTCTTTAAAAACGCTACTCCCTTAAGGTATGCTTCTCCGAGGAAATGTTGTAAAAAACGTGCTATAAATATGGTTATAAACAACAACAAAAAAAAACAAAAAAAACCTGTCAAAAGAATTACAAACATGAAAATGTAAAAATAATTCATGACTTTGGAATACATTTTTAAAATAAAAGATAACAGACAATTATAAAAGATCTTGCGGTATTAAAAAGTAAGAACATATCGCTAGCAAAAATATTATGGATAAAAGCTTTGAATTTGTTACTAAGAAAGTAAAAGCTTTCAACAATGGACACACATTTTATTTAAAATTAATTTTTAAATAAAGATTTAAGTAAATTATAAATACAAAGTTCTTAACAACATTTTTATTTGTCTAAGCCGAAGCTAATTTGTAATAATTAAAAAATCTACTTTACATTATCAAGTCTATATAAAAGGTCTGCACAAAACCTTTTATATGTTCTATTTCACAGTAGACCGGAGCGAAAAAAAAATTTCCGAATCTTAAAAGTGAGAAACAGTTGCTTCATATTAACCCAAATTTAAAGAAAACAATTTATTCAAATCGAAGAATGTCTTCTGATCGCGCATCGCATTCAAAATTACAAATTTGATCAGAAATTTAGCAGATATACGAAAAATTCCTAAAAGACGTAATCCCAACTGCATTTTTGTGTAGAACCATTGGGAGACTCACAATGTCCTAAGGGGATTGTAGAGGATTACTAACGCTGTGCCGCCAGGTGGAAGGGTTTACTCCTCTTTGGTATAACAAACCCCGGCTTTGCTAACTAAAGCTTCTACATTCGGGATTTTTAAATTGAGGCTTTCAAAATTTGGAGTTATTAGCTCGGTATTCCGAGATTCAGAGTTCAGAAATTAAAGAATTAAACAAATTCGGGATTTTTGTTAAATCTTTCGTCCTAGAGCTTGAAAATAATCGAAACAACCTTTAATTGATTAGACCTAGGGATACGATTTCCATGCAAATGCATGTTTTTTGTCGATAGTCTAAGAACGATGTCGACCAATTATCTTTCTGATTCATAAAATTTGCATTAAAATGCCATCGATTTGTTTTAGCATATTGTTTCATATTTTATTGAAAAGGCATATTTTGGCATATTTTGGTTTTAAATGCATATTTTAAAATTTTTGAGTGATATATTTTTAAATTTTATATATTATAAAAAATAGTCTTTCTGAAAAAAAAAAAATTATTCACAAAACAAAATCTTAAAAAAAAAATTTTAATCAATAAATAATTTTTTGGAGCTCTACTTAAAACACAAGTCTTTTCAAGACTTTGTCAAAAGATCCTTCTCTTTTTAACCGATGCGGGCTGTGAATGGGCTTAACATGTTTTATCCAAGACGGTTACATGTTAGTTACTCGCTTGGCACATGGGTTACACCAAGTTGCACTAGCAATTAGAAGCCAATTCGATAATATTAATTTATAGGTTTCATATTTGCAATTTTGCACAATTATAAAAATGTATCCCTTGGCACCTTAACCACCTCAGCCAGTATTAACAAGATGGGGAATCTTGCTGGATGCTGTAAAATATTATTAAAAAACTTGCAGCTTATGTAATTAAAAAGGTAAGAGAAATATTAAATTTAAATAACATCGAAAGTCGTTTAGCATTTGTATTTTCCAACTACGGATATATTAATGAAACAATAACTAAACTGGAGGGATTAAGTTCACCTAATAGTCAGCTCAAAATAATTTATATTACAGAAAGTCAAATAACCAATGTGCAAGAAAGAATTGCCCAAGAAATTAAAAAAAAAAAATCCCAAACGTTACAAAAAAATATAGGATTTCAAAAAATAAAACAAATTCCAACTATTTTTGATTTTGAATAAAATGTGAGATCTGAATTAGAAAATGAATAATCTACAAATAAATTTACATCCTTCAAGTATGCTACTATAACTTCGGTTGACGTTGAGAGATCATTTTCCATGCACAAAATTTGCTTGCGTACGAACTAGGGTATTCATTCGGTTAACCGTTAATCGGTTAACCGTTAATCGGTTAACCGATTAATTACTACCCGATTAACTGACCGGTTAATTTAAAATTTGATATTTTCGATTAACGATTAAACCGGTTAATTTCGGTCGATTAACCGATGTAACAAAATTTTGAAAATAAGTAGTATTTTAACATAGTTTTTTATGTTTTTAACTATTTGTTTCGTCTCATAAACAAAAGTAATGTGTTTAGAAAATATATTTTTTCATACAATATATTTCCTTTTAGCAATAAATTCTTAAAATACAGTACAAAATCAGAAACTAAGGAATTCGGAAATAAATTTTTTGCAGAATGTTCTGTGCTGAGCCTTGCCAAGACGAGTCAGATGATGACCTGACAACAGAAGAAACTCTCGCTATGAACACAAACAATCTTTTAACAGAATTTACCGAAACAATTAGAGGTGTAAACAATTTAAAAAAATGAAAACCGGACTGTAATGGCAAAATGGAAGATTTTATAAGTTTAAAAAAATTCTGGAAAATGACTGAGAAATAAGATATTCTGTATTATTGGTTGCTTTCGATTTCTTCAACATCTTCGATAAGTAGAAAAAAATTTTTTTTGTTCGTTTTAGTCCAAGAATTGTTATGTTGGTATGTTATTGTTTGATTTTTGCTAATAAACTTCAAATAAAAAATAATTTTTGCATTTTTATTTATTGAAATTACTTAATTTATAACAAAACTTTATTAATCGGTTAACCGATTAATAACAAAATTAACCGATCTTTAACCGAATATATCAAAACCTCGGTTAATTAATCGAGCGGATAACCGATTAAAGCAAAAGCCCGGTTAAATGAATACCCTAGTGCGAACAGACAAAGGCTTACTTTTGATATAAAACAGTATTTATTTGTTTATCCAAATAAAAATATAAAATAGTTATTAAAATTAAGTTTTAAAAAATATTGTACCTTTGAATAACAATAGACTGAAATTTTATTTTATTTTAAATAAAATTAAAAAAAAACTATTTTTATTGAAAATGTTCAAGTTTTTAGTGTTTATTTTTTATTTTGTTAATGCATATTTTTGGGTTTTTAGTGCATATTTTCGATCTTTTAGTGCATGAAAATCTCATCTTTAATTATACCACACCAAAAAGTGTCTCGGGCCTATGCATGTTTGAGGAGGCGTGAGTCTCCACACTGAAAAGGAAAATCAATCCATCCGTAGCTTAATCACGGATATTTTTGTTTCAAATACAGAAAGATTGATTCAAGTGCTTAATACCTAGCTTTTCCATATTTAATCCCGAATTCGTACTTGAAATAATATGAAAATGTGTTGATTTAAGTAAAACTAAGATTGAATCAATCTCAAAATGCGCTTGATTAAAGTATTATAAAGTTCAATTAATTCTGAATTCGTACTTGAAATACTCCGAAGATGAGATTGATTTAAAGGCCGAAACCATATTGAACTTAAGGAAAATTTTTGTTAAGTGTAATCTATCTGCCATTTGCTTAAGAAAAGTACGAAATAGACCGTATTTGTTTTTGTTATTTTTTGACAGAAGCTTAAGCAGGCTTATGCATATTATAGTTGGGCCTTAAGATTGAATCAAACTCAAAATGCGCTTGATTCAATAATTAAAAGGTGATTTAATCAAAATCCTAACCTAAAAAACTTATCCCAGCGACAGAGGCGAATATTATTATGCTTGATTACACTGTGCATGAAATTGACACTTTTTTTTCGTGATAAGCCGGGCACATAGCGTTTTAACATAATTCGGAGACGCTGAATCCAGTGGTGCCCGCGCGAGATATACCGTTATTTCGAAAATGGAGGAGGTTGCACAACATATATTCGCGTAACTCAAAAACGGTTTAGTTTATTGAAATTACTAAAAAAACCGAAATTCCGCAATAAAATTTCATTTCAGAAAAGAAAAACTCTTTTTCTAATATGAGTAGTCGTTATTGAAACATAATTTTTTTTGATAAAAAAAATTAATTTTTTTATCAAAATTTTGAAATTTTTGTTTTTTAAAATTCATACAAAATTAAAAAATGCAGCTAGGCTTCTAATTTTTGTCAGGCTTATAAAAAACGAAGCTACAAACAAAACAAGCCATTAATGATTTAAATCTGTTTGCAACTTTTGATTTTATTCACAAAAGTCGACAAATTTTTCATTAATTTAAGAATTTCTCTTAGGGGGCTCCCATACAAATATTGCGTTTTATGAAATTCTTAAATTAATTAAATTAAATTTTGGAAGGCCATTCTTAATAAATGTATACCTTGTAGAAAGCATATTTCTGAAGGCAGGATATCATAAGAAACTTATGTTTTAGAAAGCAGTATATAAGCCTTATAAGTATAAGGCCTGCCACTTGCGATCCTTTCAATAATATACCAAATAAATATAAAAGCAAAAGGAAAATAAAATACAATACAATAAGGGGTGTAAACATGTGTGATAAATTATGTATGTGTGCTTTTTTGTTGATGACCAATAAAGCAGTTTAATAAACATTTTATAATAGACACAAAACACACAAACGGAAACACAACAAACAACAAACCACTAATAATTTGTAATTACAAAATTATAAACAAAAAAGATAACATGGAAGATTACAATTTATGTTGAAAACGAATTTTTGTGTATGCTACACAAGATTATAAAATTTTTCTTTATTCAAAATATTTCTCAATTTTAAACTTCATATTCAGTTTTATGATTCTGTTCAATTTCTAATCTTGTTTCATATCTTTTAAAATCTCCAATTTCCTCCCGGATATCTCTATGGCTTCCCACAACAACGGGCAAGGAAATATAACCATCAGCATGGAAACCCTTAAATACTAAAATAAACTGCAGTTTATAGCTGATCATTATGGGATTTGATTCTTGGGAAGTCGGCTGTAAAGACTCTGATAATTTCAATGATCCCTGAAATTTCGATTTGTGATGATTTCTGTTGAAATGATGTAACATCAGATTAAGGGTGGTGTGGACTTGCTTTGTTCTTCTATTGGGCTTTAAGGCTTTGTAAAATTGTGTTTGAGTTAAGATAGCCGAAAGCCTCTTTAGATCTAAGATTTTATTAAAATTTTCTAAAATCATAGAGTATTTTATAGAGTCCCCTGGGATAAATAAGGTAGTTGGTAGTAGCAAAGTAATTTTAAGCGGTGGGCAACAAAAAAACGATTTTTCAAAGACAGTCTTAAAAGGCTGCTAAAGAGAAAAGAAAAAAGAAAGAACTTTAATGAATGATTCGGTTTAAGTAAAAGCTTTTTTAAAAGGGCTCATACACGACACCAATATGCATGTGCAATCATGTGATTGTGCAGCCCATACTTCACTTTTTTCATCTCTGTGTACTTTGTGGTTTATGCGATTGTAGAGAAATCAAAAACTGTTAGATATGTTTATGATTGTGCCGGTATGATTGACTACAAATTGATAAAAGATTGGCTGACTTCCAAAACGTCAATTGCTTTGTATTAGCCCAGCAAAAATTTGTGCTTACTCGGAAGCAGGTTTGTAAGGCAGAGATCAGTTGTGAATCGCTTCCATTTCTGTGAAATATTACATGATTTTTGTATGGGATTCCTCACGTAGAAGCTCTGCCGTCGGAATCCAATGTATGCTTCATTCACACAGTTATTCTTTATGTGAATTCACTACATGAAATATGTGCAAATAACTATTTGCCATACTTTAGTGCTTCTGCGCTGCAGTATAGTCAACGCCACATACAATTTGTTTAACAATTTGTTAAACAATTCGCCTTACTTTAGTGCTTCTGCGCTGCAGTATAGTCAACGACAAATATATTGCTGAATATATGCCTTCCACATTGCAGTTGTGAACGTCAATAATTTTAAGAAGCAACAGACGAAGCACTTTGGATGCTGTTTCTAATTTTATTGCTTCCAATTATTGAAAAATTTTTGCTGGGTATACTTTTAAAACACGAAAATAATGTTTTTATTATTTTTCTGTTGTTTCTACACAAAACAAGCAAATCGTCTTTTACCTACTTGTGTGGTGTTGTTGTATTGTCTATAACCAAATTTAACAAACACAGGCGTATGCACGCATAACCGAATGCAACGCTGAGAGATACGACTAATAAGTTATATGAGACAGCTCACATTGTCATTTTACTCTCAGAGTGGCACTACCAGCGGAAACTTCAATCTTTTTTCACTTGGCTTAAAAATTGTATACTTATTTTAAAAAATTGCGGAATTGATTTTCGAAAGTAATCCTATTTAGGAATGTTTTAAGTACGTTTTAGTATTATTCGTACTTAAATTTTTAAGTATGACTCGTACTTAAAGTAAGTATAAAAAATTTAGTTTATACCGAGTATTTTTTTCTGTGTAGTCACTAGTTTAAGGCAGCAGCCTGAGTATGGTACGGAATGTCTGCCAAATTTAAGTTTGTTTTGGTTTCTCTTCAATAAAAATTAATTGTAATATGTCATGAAAAGAAAAATTTGCTAAAACTGGGGGTATGGGGGATTAGGTGCAGGTATAATTTATTTCAGACCAATTTAATAATTCATATTGATATCCTTAAATTTTTTTTAGGAACCACAAAAGTATCTAACATTTTTGCAGGAGTGTCTTAGCATTGACATATTCGTAAATGCATCACTGCACTGCAAATGAAACTCTTATGGCCATTTTATCATTAGCCGATTATCTTTTTCCCCAACGAAAAACTGCACATTAAAGAAATTTGGTTTTCTCAATGTCTCATTTGCTTATATTTTGAAGCAATACTAACCGGCACTCATCTGCCAATTATTTATTTTCCTTTTATTTGACGTACAGATAAATTCAATCAGCTGACTCCCAACTCAAACCAATGTTTTTTGTCGGTATATTGAGAAACCCAAAATCGTTAACGGACAGTTTATCTGTATAATAAATTTATGTTGACATTAAGTAACAGACAGTTTGTCGATACATTGAGAAAATGGCCATTAATGTATTAAAATACTTTGCTAAAGCACGTGCCGCTAAAATAATTGTAAACTACAAAGTAAATTACTGCTATAAAAGATGATCAGCAAACGTGTATTGGCAGTGTAAGCAATGTTTACTCTTATGATGTACAGCAGTGATGAATTTACAAACAAGCGGCATATTTCAGCATTTATTTCGAAATGTTTTATTTAAAAGAACTTTAGTCTTTTATTGCCGTTTGAACAAAACGTATTTAGTCTAGATTATTTTATTTTAATCCGATTAAAAAAATTAGACTTTCTGCACACCACACAGGGAAGCACGCATTATACCGATATTAAATCAAACTCAAATTTCATATATTAGACTAATTTAGTTTTGCATTTTAATACCATTTTAAAGCAGTATTTTTTTTTGTCCAATTCTAAGGCAAATAACTGTTAAACCTCCAATTGTAAGGGTTATTTTTTGTTATCTTCAAAAATTTTTTTTTTCTTAACAAATACTAACATAAGTACAATTATAAAATTTAATAACATCGTGTTGTAAAGAAATCCTTACAGCTCTTAAATATACAAACATATATTTATCCTAAAGTATTTATGAACACCTCTGAGAATTATTTTTTAATGTAATTTTAAAATATCTAAAACACATTAAAAGAAATTATTTTTGTATGTAACGCTTAAAAAAAATTAAACACATATTTACACAAAACCCATTGTGTTCTGTATTTATTGTGTTGTACAACAATTGCAAATTGGCCCCTGAAAGTATACAAAATTTAATGTGTGTGTTGTTATATGAAATATATTTATACATATTAACTTAAGGGTGCCTTAACACTATCACACAAGCCTTACGTATTTTCAAGAAAATACAGCCGTGTGATGATAAGATGTTTTCATTTTTTGAAAATGTTCAAACAATAATTAAATTAGGCATGCCTTTTTGCCTTAAGTAGTGTGTACTCCTTATACGTATAACTTCTACGCAAATGCATTTATTTTTTTTTTTTTTTATGTTTAAAAACTAAGTAATTCAGTAATTTATCTGAATTACTCTTTCTATCGAGAAATAACATCGTCTTTTTTGGGGCATACTTTTGCATTTGTTATCGTTATTCGTTGACAATCACGTGGTACACATTGCTGAAAAACCGGGTAGAACATCTGTCTAAATCAGGAAATTGTTATCGCTGATTTCTTATGTGTGACGAAAAAGTAAGTGACTGCCAAATAGAACGTAAGGCCCCTTAACTAGACAGGGAAACTCGCAATCTGTGTGCAAAAGCCTGAATATTGACCTCCATGTTTATGGAGTTGACTTTTCTCCCGGCGGAAGGATCAAAAGCGTACTCGTTGAAGTTATAGAAGCACTCTTCAATTCTAAATATAGAAAAATTACCGTCCTAAAAAAACAGTTTTACAGTTTCTAAGCCTTGCCCTTTTGAATTAAGTACGTAAATCATAACATTCATGTTCTAATGAGGAATTTTGATGACACAGCATGCAAATTAAACAAAGAAATCGTTCTGAGGCGACAAGAACCTATAAACTGGGTTCACCAGGTCGAACCGAACTTAACCTTATGAAATATGCTATCATGAAACTCCACGATACATTTTATCGAGATTTGTTTAGAGTATGTACACGGTTTTATTTAGAACCCTTATATGTTATGGTCCTTTTGAAAGTCCTTTCAAAATCTATTTCGTGTTTAAGGTATAAATTAAAAAATAAAAATAAAAAAAATTTAGGTTAATATGTATTGTAATATGCAAACATGTAAAAAAACATGTTCACACTCACACTTAAACAACAATGTGTTTTCATGAATTTTGTGTGTGTGTGTGTGTACGTACATACATGTGTAAATAAAAAATACAAGAGATTTTTGTTTTTTGAAAAATACAAAGCCATCAAAGTAAACAATTAAAATGTATGTGTATTCAAACATTTTAACACACACACAACACAAAGAGCTTAGTTAAAAACATCAACTTAAAATTTTTAACGTATTCAAAAATGTGTACTCGTGAATGTCTTTGTATATTCCTGCATTTATTTTTTTGTACATTAAATAAAATCCTTTAAAAAATTATTCAATGTTTCCTTAAACAAAGCAAAAAAAAAAAAATAAATAAACAAATTAAGCATTTATGTATGAAAAAAACACAACTAACCTTTTTCTGCAGAGTCTAGTATTTAATGAATTGAAGAGAGGTTTAATGAATACTTTTATTAAATTAAACAAATCAAAATGAAGCACGAGTAATAAATATCTTTTAAATTTATTTAGTTTACACTTTATTATGTGTAAATGTGTACAGTAGAATTTGTCATGATCGAACATCAGAGGAAATTTTCTTTCAAAAAAACTTCAGTGCGTTCTTTATAGAATGCTGCCGGAACTTCCGCTTTAGTAGGAGTTACACTTTGTATTTAACTTAATGTAAAGGTGCTATATTCGGGTATGCCGAATCTCATATACCCCTCACCATGGTGCGATAAGAACAAAGAGGTATATAAATACCGTTCTTTATATATAAATAAATTTATTTTGTGCCACGCCTACTTCACCTTTTGTCAGCTGTCGCATATTAATAAACAATATGCTTGTACCTAATTTGGAAACTATGGCTCTTGAAGTGCTCAATCTCAATATCTTTGTATGAGATGAGCCGCACCCACTTATCCAATCCCGTCCACATTTTGTCGGATGTTGTGTATTGATGACCAAGATGATTGTTCCTTAATTTTGAAATTTTGGTCCCTACAGTTCATTAGATACACAGAAATCTGAAATCTTTGCACGGGAGGTGCCACGCCCACTTCTCCACTCCCGCTCATATTTTTAAGGAGGTTGTGTATTGTGTTTAAATTTTAATAATTTGTTCGTGCCGTTCTTGAGATATAGAAAAAAACTTTTTTGTGCCACGCCCAATTCTTCAATCCCTACCACATTTTTTAGATGCTGTGTATTGATAACCGTGATGATTGTACCTAATTTGGAAACTTTAGCTCTTTGTTAGTGTTTGTATTTATAACAGTGTTGTTAGTATTTATAACAGTGTTGTTAGTCTGCAGAATGCAATAATTAAATTTTAAATAAAATGAATTATAAAAAAATAACAAAAAGTATAAAAAAACTGAACAAGAATTGAACTTGAACAGAGCTAGAACCAAACTAGAACTGAATTTGATCTGAACTTCAACTTAGCTAGAACTAAAATTAATCTGAAATAGAACTGAACAGGAACTAGAACGGAACTAAATGAACTCGTTCTGAAAAAAATATTATAAAAGTTGAGTATCATTCAGCAGAAAGAACAGCGTTATAAAAAAATTTAAAATGTTTTTATTTAATATCTTTTAAAATAATACAAAATTTTGATCAATTTAAAAAAATACTAAATTGATGAAAGTACGAAAAAACAGAAGTAAGGAAGAACATGTAAAATCAATTAAAATGGTTAATCATTCAAAAAAGCAAACTTCGATCTACCAAAGGTTAAAATACAATTTGGTTTAAGGATTGATGTTTGACTATTGACGTCAGCAGTCGTCGATGGCTGCGAGTGTAAGACGGCAAATCCATTTGAGAAGATCGAGTGGTTGCGATCGAAACATGTCATGGTAACCTTCCGGCCGCGGTTCGAATCCCGGTTACGGTCAAGAATGAAAGATAATCAATAACAATTTTAATGTTGTAAAATTCCTTTCTTCATAAAAATTATTTAATGAAAATTAAATTTAAAGAACTTAAGCCTAATTAAAAATATTAAAAAAAATTGGATTAAAAACCATAAATAGTTCAACAAAATAACCATAATACTAATTAAATACTAAATTTTAAAATTTACTTTTCTTTTTTTGACTATTGTGCTACTTTTAAACTGTATTCTTGTTTTTCTTCGTTCAATCTAAATTTAACAAACAAAACGAGCAAGCCGCAGCACACGCAAAAATAGAATTGGCGATTTAAAACTTACTAGCGTTCTTCAGCAGATGGGTGTAAAATATCAAAAATAAAACTTGTAAAATAGGAAAACATACAATATCATCATTATTACAAAATTTTAAAAATAGCTTTATATAAAAAACAAATTGTTAAAATCAAGAAGAAATTACTTATTTTTCAAGATAAAAAATAAAATTTTATTTATATATTTTTTCATGAAATTTTGTACATTTAAGATGATTGCCAAAATCACAAAAACGAAAAACTTTACAACATGAAAATTGATAAAAATCAAATGTAATAAAAAAAATTTCGCTTAAATAAAACAAAGTGAAAAGTGTATTCAGGCAAGCCAAATCATATGAATCCCTACACCATTGACATGCCCTTATTTGGGACTTATGGGAAATTGTTGACCTTCTAACAGCCCGTTTACACTACAACAAAATCTAGTACTTATGAGATTTCGCGAAAAATCCGAATATAATAGAATAATATTTTTGGAACGATTGTTATTGTAAAAAATTAGATACACTTTTTCATCGTTATTTTAAAAATGTAAAAAAAAGTTTTTAAATGTTGTATTTCTTTCATTCTTTTTTTTTTGTAAATGCAATATTGTAATGTATGTAGATGATGTTAAACTTTTTTTGCAGGTGGATTGAAATAACTAAAGTTTGTACCTTGAAATACTTGTTTTTATTCCCCCAACACCAGAAAAAATAATTAAAACGAACGCAATATAGGCATCTGGAAACGGCAAATCGTGTTGGCCCCGATCGTGTGGATATGATTTTTTCAGCTGAAGTTCTTATACCACTGTGCAATGGAGACGAATTTTATAGCATTCCATTTGTTGCGAAATTCAATTCTTCTACGTCACCGATAGCTGCAGCATTCTCTTCATTTTCTGAATAAGAAGCATTTCTTCCGATGATTATATTCAATATCCTCGTCCACGCTATTACAAGTTGAAATATCAGAGAAGCTTTTATTTAGAATGTAAACAATATCATTGCAGTTTGACCGTCGATTTTCTATTTTTTCAGCACAGAAATCCGTCAATCACTAGAAGATATGAAAATTTACTTTATGCTTAGACACAAATTTTCAACAAGATCGGTGAAAAAGTTTCTGCATTAGAGGGTGCAAAATTTGACATTGTGGCCAAACATGTGTTCTTTCTTATCTACGTAACTAATTACCTATTGGTGTTAGCAAAATTTGTCCCGAGCAAATAAGAAAGCTTCTTCTTTTTAAAAAAAATTTTCCAATTTAAATATCTTTTCCTTGGAGGTAGTTTTAGTTGCTTAGTGGCCTGCGAGTGGGATATGTATAAAAAAATTATTTCGATTATTCGATTATTATTTCGACGATTGAAACCCCAATTTTTAGCATATGCACTCTTTTGAATTTTTTCATATATGTGCATAAGTGTTTCTAAAACCTAAACAATAAAAATAATGCTGAGTAAATTAACCTTTCCGACGGTATGTAACATACCTAACAAGCATTTTATCCTTTAAGTAGTTTTAAGCGCACCTCTAACTCAGAATCTTTTTGACCGATATTGTTGAAAATTTGTGTCTAAGCTTCTATCCAATAGGATAGTGCATTAATGATTGGTGCAAATTTCATCCAAATCGGAAGACACCAATTTCAAAAGTTGGGTCACTTAACATGAAATCTCCATATGTATGTTCTCCTTATTAAATTCCATTAAATCATTCAACATTGAATGATATCTTAGAAAAAACATATATATACAATGTTGAAACCATAAACAACTCTGGAACTATATTTTTAAGCGATTTTAGGAAAAAGAAATTTTTTTGGACAAAAAAATATCACGAAAAAAAGTGTATTTTTGCATTTATTTCAAAATTAATGCGATATGACGAAAAATTCCTACATTTTGGAGAATTTAAAAAATCAGTCCGATTTTCCCTACGCCTTTATATTAGTATCAAAAATATCTACATGTAGGGTTTTCCCCAACTTCTGGCAGCACTGGGTGGCGCTGTTATTATGATATTTAATTTTTTTTTAATTTATTGTACGATTTGCCTGAAATTCACAATATTTATTTATTGATTTTTTTCTCTCAGTATTTATTTATTGAATATATTAAATATGAACTAACGATAATTATTAAAATCTTATTACGACTGACAAAGTGACTTCCTTAGAAAACAAAAAACAATATGAAACGAATGTGCGCAATCATAAATTGATCATGCAGATGAGCGAAATGTGACTTTTTTAAGCATTTTTTTTGCAGTCATGTTAAGCGCAGCATAACGATGAAAAAATATTTGTTTTAGTGTTGTTTTTGTGTATAACGGGACAATTTTTTTTACAAAGTTTGAAAATTTATGATTATTTATGTTTGCCAGCTCGTGCTGTAAAGAATAAAAATAAAATAAAATTGAATTGAATTTCAAAGTAGTAACACAAAATATCTAAAAAATAAGTCGTAATTAATAAAAGACTTTTTCAGAAGAGTCGCCGGTGGGGTACCATTTTCGCACGAACAAACACTAATTTTCGACTCTAAAACGAGCGCATAAATGATCAATTTAATTGCGCAGAGGAGTTAAAAAATACTCGATTATGATCAATAATTTCAAAAAATGCTGACTGGGAACTCACCAATAGTAACTTTGAACTTCAGCCCCTTGTAGTGAACAGACCAGCGTCTTCGCGCAACCATCGTATTGTATAACTAGCTCACTACCAACTTGCCCATAGGGGCCTACCGCTAACTTTCTTTTAACCTACTTTAAAATATTGAATTACATTTTTTTATTGCAACATACAAATCACATTTTATTTAATAATAACTGAAAAAGTTTCACGCTCGTGACTTAAAGCAATTTGAACAAACCAAAGTGTACAACAAATGTATCTGAAAGTTTAAGTATGTTTTTTTATGAAAGAGATAAAGTACTTTCTACTTCAGTCGCAAAACAAATTTGTGTTTTTTAAAACTAAATAACTAGATAAAACATATATATTCATACTTTATTTTTACCTTTTTCCCCGCTCAAAAATAATAATGCCATAAAATTTTTTACACAAGTATTGCAGATACTTTCATTGACAGAGATTGAACTAGTTTTTCTTTTATTTTGAAGAGTATCAAAACTTATCAATTCCTTAACAATTTCTTTTTCATAACTAAAAAAAAAAATGCCGAAAGTTGTATAAAATCTTATTTTCAATTTTTATGTTCAAACAGCGACGTTTTTTATTTGTTTCATAAAATTTGATAGAAATAAGTGGAGTGTGTAAAAAGGTATGTATCCTTTTTATACTCACACTACCTTAGTGGAGAGGGTATTATGCGTAAGTGCTGATGTGTGTTACACTTAAAAATTTTGGTTCAAGACCCACCTTTCAGGATACCATTCGAGTCAGAATAACTTTTTTAATCGATCTAATAATAACTGTCGCACAGTAGCGCCCGTAGAGCAAACGAGGTTGCAAAAATCAAAATTTTCATGAGCGCCGACGAAGTTTTGAATAAACCCATGTTATAGGAAACTTTTCAACGATTTCAAATCTGCCACTCTTAATAATATCACATTTTTAGTTTAGAAGATATAGCCGTTCAAAGTTGACCGACTTTCGGTTTTCAAAAAAAAACACACAATTTTTAGTAAATTTGTTGCGATTTCAGGTATATAGATATATAGGTATATAGATAACGAATCGCCTTATTTTTTGTTTGTATCGATTGATGTATTTATTAAGTGTATAATGATAAAAAAAATTAACTGTTTGCTTTGTGTTTCTCCTGGTAAATCACTATTTAAAAACTATCCGTTTTTTCACTATTTTTCAACTTTGACGGAAAATAAAAAAAATCTATATTTTTCTATATTTGCCATATTTGCAGAACCTGTTCATTGATTATTTCTTTACATAATTCAAAAATTTTATCTGCCCGTACGTGCCCGTTTGGCTTGTAGAGGTAAAAAAGGTTAAAAAGACATGGTTGCAGAAATTGTATGGCGTCCATCCCTTATATGTTTTGACTGACAGTAGTTTGATCTAATAGTTTGAAAAAAACTACTCATTGAAATTAGCAGGTACGTACCTCACTTAAACAATACTTTGGCGTACAAATGGTCAAGAACAATATTGACTTATGGTCCCTACAGGTAGGCACAAATCTTATTTGGACACGTGCATAATATCAAAATGCATTATTCAGCCTAAATCCATATGTATGCAGGGAACAGGTAAATTTTTAGGCATGGTAGCATCAGCCTATATATTGCAAAATAAGCATAATGCCTGGATTAGTCTACGACTGAAAGTTGGCGCAACAATTACTGAAACTATTAAACAATTTAAGTACTGAAAACATGGCGTTGAACAATTTTAAATTATTTGAACTGTTTAGAAAGTCAACCACACCAAATTTTTCACGGAAGCTGCTTTAGAAGAACTTGTTAGCTTATACGGAAATATTGAGAGAAGCGAAATTATAAAAAATAATTTTTATCTGATATATGCAAATATTAGGGCAAAATGGGTGAAATCTAATCGAACCATTCAGAACTCCAAATACGAGGACTGGCTTAATGAAGACACCATCCTGGATATATTGGCAGTAGATAAACCCACCACATCAACCAGAGGAGCAAAAGGAAGGCCAAAAAGGAGTTTACGGAAGTCTCTGCGAAAGCCAATCTGCAGGATCTCATGGGTCATACAGCAAAACGGTTGTTGGAGAGTCTTCCTGAAAATGAGGTGAAAATTCTTCCTGAGAAGTTGACATTGATCAGCAAATGGGGCTGCGATGGATCATCCGGACAAAGCGTTTATAAGCAAAGGATATGTTCCGATGACGCTACAATATCGGACGGAAATATGTTTATGGCATCTGTTGTTCCTTTGCGGCTTTTCCTTACACTGGAAAAATCCACGTCCGTCATCAGTGCATTATTGCCGACCAATAATGTTTCAGTTTGCAAGGGAATCGGCAGAACTCATAAGGACCACGGTGAAGGACATTGAAGAACAAATAAGCAAGATTAAGCCTACAAAGCTGAAAATTGGAGAAGGAAAATATATTGAATGCAATTACGAGTTCCATCTGACCATGGTTGACGGAAAAGTCGTAAACGAACTGACAGGAACAACCTCAACAATGGCATGCCCGATTTGCAAAAAGAGTCAGAAGAACTTTGGTAATTTAAACGATTCTACAAATGAGGAGAATTACGAATATGGAATGTCACCATTGCACGCAAGGATAAGGTGTATGGAATTCTTGCTAAAACTGGCGTATACCCTACCACAAGAGGAGGAAAACTTCGATGAAAATACATCAATAAAGGATAAAGAAAAATCAGAAAGAAGCAAATACAGGATTGTTTTTTTTAACAAGTTGGACTAAAAGTAGACTGTCCCAAGCACGGATACGGTAACTCAAACGATGGAAACACTTCTAGGAGATTTTTTGAAAATGATGAGGCAGTAACTAGAATCACTGGAATTGACAATCAAATCGTGAAAAGATTGGGAACGATCTTAGATGTTTTAAACTGCAAAGAAAATGTCAATTCTACAAAACATGGAGAATATGCGTCGAAAACTGCATCTCTTTTAGCAGAAATGTATCCACAGAAGAAGTTGACCCCGACCGTAAATAAAATATTGGCGCATGGCAAAGATATAATTGAGTACCAGTCTTTGCCAATTGGAGAGCTTTCTGAAGAAGCACAGGAGTCTCTTAACAAATTTTATAAAAAATATAGATTGCAGAACACATTCAAAGCATCAAGGGTAAGGCAAAATGAGGACCTCTTCAACATGTTGGCAGCATCTTCCGATCCACTTATTTCTACCCTGCGGCATGTGAAGTCACGAACAGAGTTAGAAAATAATTATAGTTTGGAAATGGTTAGTCTTTTAGATATACCTTCTCTTACGAACTGTGATGAATATTTTACAGAAAATTGAAAAAATAAATATAAAAAAAAAAAAAAAATTTTTTTTTTAATTTGTTGGGTAATAATTTAAAACATAAAACCCTAAAGAAAAAAAATAAAAACAATCTAAAAATGTAAAAAAAAATTTTTTTAGTTACCATAAAATTGATTTTTCTACTAATGTTAACTTTGATAACCCATAAGTAGGCCCCTACAGAGCGTAGCACCCTTTCCAAACGCTCATTTCATAGGCTGAACAGTTATCTATCATATGCTGTTTAAACTGTTCAATTATCTTATTCGGTTCAAAAGATATGATTTTTGCAACGAAAAAACTCAAATGGCGCCACTGTGCGTCGGGCTGGCTGGTGGCAACTTTGGAGGTAATTGGAGGCAATTTTTCCATAATATCACATTGCCCACTCTTTCCGGAATAGAATCTTTGTGATCAAGGACCCTTTTATTATGTTGGTATTTGCATCAAATTTGGTTCTAACTTATTTTATTGCAATCCAAATCAGCGTACCAAATACTATTGGAATAAGATAATATTTAATAAAAGGTTCGATACAAATACAGCTCTCGAAAATATCTTTGAATGCCACTAATATTGGTATTAAGATACAATTTACCGGCAATAACTTTTGCGATAGCCTTTATGCCATGGCATACTGTTGCTTTGTACAGAATTGACAAAATTTCGCATACGAACGCCCTCCCTAAAATCACTTGAAGGCGAAAAATTCTCATATATGAAAATGTAGTTATTCATATAATATTCAATAAAAAGACCTCTTAAATTAATCTTAAGGTCATAATATATTTTTTTTTCTGGCAGTTCCAAATTGCCCATGGGTCCCAAGCAGTGTTCACTCTCGAAAGTTTGTTTCTTCAGCCTAACAATTATATTCATTTCAGAATGTGGTGTAGAGTACGATATGTTTGGACTTGACCGACTTTACTTTTTTAATTCTTTTTCAAATATTTTTTGGTAGATGTAGATGATCTGGTGGGATTTGATGGTTTGAAATTGCCAAAGAAACTGTCTGATTTTTGTAGCAGCAGCACATTCTCTATACATATTTTTTTTGTGGATGCGAGTATAAATGAAAGAAAGTGAGTGCTTCTTTTTCCTACGCCAATAAAAATTATTGGTTGAATTACTTTCTTTTCTTTGCTTTAGAAATTTAAAAAAAATTTTTTTTTTGGGAAATCAGCTAGAAGAAAGAAAAAGGTTAAACGAAAACATTTCGTTTTAAATGAAATATAGCGAAAGTAAGTTATTTCTTTAGCTGGTTATTGGCTTAAAGAAAAAACAAAATTGAAAGGTTTAAAAAAAGGAAGAAATTGAATTTTGATTGCAGAATTGTTGTAGAGAAGTTAATTTTTTTGATTTTGTCGTACTATTTGTTAAGCCTAACAATAATATTCATTTAGAGTAATATTAGACATATTTTATAAATCAAAATTTTTAACCAAGGAAAGACCTTTCCAAAAATTGGGATTTTAATATTTCCTTGGGTTTATACATGTATATTTTAGATCCTTATGCGAACCAGAGTTTATTTAACAATGTCTGTCTATTCAAAGATGCCACATCTGATAGGTTGTTAAATATTAATATCACATATATGTTGGAAAAATTTGATATTAAAATTCCGTCAGATTTTTCCAAAAAACTTAACTTCTTTAACTTTTTTTCACTTTTACCTTAGACATGTCTGGAAAAACTTGGAACTCAAAATAATTAAAAGTATGGCAATATACTAACCATTAATCAAAACTTTTTAAGTTTTCTAATTTCAATTATTATTTTTTTTTTTTTTCATAAAAGTTTTTAAAGATAATTAGTATTGTGGTGATTCTTTTAATTAGGCTTAAGTTCATTAAATTTAATTTTCATTAAATTATTTTATGAGGAAGGAATTTTACAACATGAAAATTAATTAAAATTGTTATTGATAAACTTTCATTCTTGACCGTGGCCGGGTTTCGAACAGCGGCCGGCAGGTTACCATGACATGTTTCGATCGCAGTTACTCGATCTCCTCATGGATGGATTTGGCGTTTTACACTCGCAGCCATCGACGACTGCTGACGTCAATAGTCAAACATAAATTCTAAACCAAATTAGCTTTTTTGAATGATTATCCATTTTAATTGATTTTACATGTTTTTCCTTACTTCTGTTTTTTTTCCGTAATTTTTTTCAAGAAGTCCAAAGTACATTTTTGTTTATTCATTTTTGTCTTTCTTTTTCTTTTCGACCTTTTTCAGAACATTTTATAAACAAAAAAGTGTTTATAAAATTTCCGTTTTAAAATTTTTACACGTTGCAGCGCAAATTAATTTATTTAAAATTTTGCTATCAATGGTTTTCTTGGGAGACAAAAATTATATTAATAACACTGCTTTACAAATTTTTAATTTGGAAAAATACCAAGAACACCACATGCCTAGATAAGTTAATTGGGACCTCCTGAAGACGAAAAACGCTGTAATTTTGTTTCTAAGTACAGTTTCTTAGATAACGTTACTTTTGTGTTTTTCGGTGTAGGTCCCACCCTTGTGGAGCCCAATCGAAAAGTCCGATCGAGATAGATAGCATATCCTTGGAAAGGTAATTGAATGCATTTTCAGTCGATATGCGAAAATTTTGGTAATTAAATAAACTATTTGGTAAAAGAATAAAACATTCCAGACCTTTACTACAAGGTAGAAAAAAAACGAAATAAAAATGAAAAATTTTGAAAAAAACTTTGAACTTTGAGGTGCTTTAACTCAGCCACTTCTTATCAAATATAAATTTGCAGCATATCGACTGAAAAGGCATTCAATAGCCTTTCTAACCATATGCTATTTATCTCGATCGGACTTGGGCTCCACAAGGGTTTAACCCATTCCCAGCCATTGTACTCGCTTGGGTACAGAAAAAAGGCAATATTTAAGTAAGCTTAAATTTTATAACAAAATAAATTAGAAAACTTTTGATGTGTTTTTGCATTCAACACATTATGCTTTAAAGACACACATAAAAAAATTTAAAAAAATATATACCGTTATAGTGTATTTTCTTTTGTTCTTGTAACACTTTATCATTTTTGTGATTTTTAGCTAGGCCAGTAACAATTGAGCTGCATAGAGTAAATACTGTTTTGTTGAAACAAAAGTTTCTTATAAATTTCTGAAGAAGAGTGATTGTGTGTACATTTAAAAAAAAGTTACAAGAAAAATTTTTTTATTCGACAACGTTATTTGAGTAGCAAAATCGCTGTACCCAACCGAGTACAATGGCTTGATATGTATAATTTTTTTTTTAATTTTTCTTCGACCAAAATGGAATTTCAAGCCATCAAACCGTCAAGTTTTTATGCTAAAGCTTTTACAAATTTAAACAGCTAGATAAAGATGAACACAAAAGTTTCGATATAGCTATTATTCAACCAAATCCGGACTATAACACAGATGAAGAGGAGGGGAATGCTGAGGATATTATTTTTGATTGCATGCCAAATGATGCACCAGGTGAAGTCGAAGGTTTTTTTTCGGCAGTGATATCAAAGATTATATCCCACTTGAGCAGTTGCGACAGACAATAAATTTCAAAATCAAGCAAAATAGCTCCTAAGTAGACAAAGAGACCTTGTGATATTCAAATGCATCAAACTAATTTTTTTGGTAGACACTCCTCAAAATAATTCATAAGAGTTAAACAAGTGAGATTTGGTCTTAAAAATAGGATGCTAACGAGCAGTTCCGGTTATTTATACCAATTCGATACTAACTGTGGGGCCAAAGGTATAAAAGTAGAAAGATCAAAACTCCCTCTTGGATCCCGAGTCGTGCTTGATTTTATGAACAACGTTCCTAAAACTTTAGATTATGTTGCAAACAGATCTTAAATGGACTGGCTTGGGTTTCAACGCAATATTGCTCAATTTTATTTGCGAAACTATACCCAGAAGGTGAATGTTTCCAAATGGTCGCTGACTGCTGGCGTTGCAACTAGTGGTGGAAACTTCTTTCCTAAAAGGATAATAAATCAGTTACGATGTCGTGAGTGTTATAACAGCATAATATGGGTATTTGAGCAATGCGATGTTGCTCTATGAGTTGAAAAAAATATGCTTTAAAATTTTTTATAATTAAAAAAATAGCATACTCATGACGCCATTGTACTCGTCCGAGTACAGCCCTTAAAACACACCTCTAGGAACTTTTTTTTAATTTTTTGTTTTTTCTATATTTATTAACTGTATTTAAGTATAAACAAATAAATGAATTTCAATCTTTTTTGTTTTTAATGGTCTTGGCGTTTAATGGGTTAAGTGGGACCATACACCGAAAAACACAAAAGTACCGTTATCTAATAAACGGTACTTAGAAAAAAAAATTACAGCGTTTTTCGTGTTCAGGAGGTCCCAACCAACTTATCTAGGCATGTGGCATTCTTGGTATTTTTTGGCTGTAAACCAGTGTAAGATTTAGGTTTAATGTGCTAAATTTCCAATTCTTACTATTGATAAACTGAAATTTATTGTTGGTGGGAAAAATATTAGTACAATTATATTACATACAATTAGAGTTGACAAAAAGTCAACCAACTGTAGTCGGGATTGGAAGAAAATATAAACTCACTGTTTGTTGTTGGTGTTTTGTTAAAGATTTGATATTATTACGGGTAAGACTTTTGAGTGCTTATAATTCCTATTCGCTTAACAGTTTTATTTGGATTATATCTTTAGCTTTTTTAAAATCTTTAGATGAAGTTTCCTGATGATCTGGTGTAATGGGCATAGGAATAGCTTACCACCAATAATCAATTTCAAATTATCAATAGTAAGAATTGGGAATTTAGCACATTAAAAGTTTATCTTATTAATGAAATTTTCCTGCTTCTCGTAAAATATTTTTTGTAAAAGACACTCGCCTTTAACGCATATTTTCTACCCTAAAATTTAATACTTTTATTTAAAAATATTATTTTTTTGAGCATTTCCTATGTATAGATGCAAAAGGTACAGGTTAACACTGAACCAAATTTCATGGGTACTTTTAGAGAAACATTTCACTAGATTCTTAACAAGAAGGCAAAAAAAAAACCAAATCTAAATATCTATTTGTTTCCAGTATGGCAGCCATATAGTCAATTTGAAATCCGGATTAGTTTTTAACTTTCCAGAAATCATATACAGTGAACCTCATACGGACACTTCTCATAGCCGGACACCTCCCATAACCGTACTTAATTAGTTGATCCTTGCTGTGTGGCTCCGCCAAAGATTTTGGCTGATGAGGTAAAACGATGGCCATATTCGGAATTGGGGGGTAATTTTAATAGGAGCCAGCTGAAAAGGTACCAGGGCTCGATACTTTTTTTTGCAGGCCAGCAGAGGCGAAGACATTTAAAAAACGCCACATTTAAATAAAAATCGCCACTTCTGATTGTGTGGTGTGTATGGTATAGTTATGAAATTATAGACTATTTAAGTTCTTTTCCTTCCTTTGGAGGTCATCACATTATGCGATAAATCGCCACTTCTGATAACCCTGGTCCTTCCTTTTGGGCCAACATGTATAAGCTTTAGTTGCCACCGCAAGTGAGCTAAATTGATGCATTGGTAAGAGCTATTCTTAAAGATTTTTTTTCAATTCATCAAAATCAAAAATCATTTTATCGCCAATTATTCGTGTTGCAATAGACTCGTCTTTTGTGTATGCAATTCCGACAACACTTTTATCGAAGGCAAAATGCTTCCAACAATTATATTTAATTTGATAATGAAGCAAACGAAAACATCTCTCACTTGCTTTCATAAATTTTGCAATAATTGCTACGACTACTTATGGACTAACAAGGTCTGCATCCTCTTCTTAATTTAATGAAAGACACAAATACATGTTTTCATAACATCACGTTTTTCTAGCAGTCTACATATTTTTTTTTTTTTTTTCGCTGGTGTACATTTGTATTGTAAATATACGAAATACTTATTTTTTATATCTTCTTCAAGTACTTGGGTCATTACATTGTAATTAATGGTATGAAGCACGCTCCGAGTAAATTATTTATAATATTCTACCACGCTTTAAATACAATAATATACAATTCATTCTTAAAAAAGGAAATAGAACAAAAAAAAAATTTTGATAGAAGTCTGTAGAAGAAGAAAAACAAAGAGAAGTAAAGTCCCTTTTGTATGCCTTTTTAAAAAGAAATAGAACTTAGTCAATGTTTAAGAGAAAACTAAATTTGTTTAATAATATTTTTTTTTTTTTTTAGAAAACAGCCTACAAAATTATGAAGTGAGACAAATGTGTAATCATTGTTAAATAGACGGGCATATTTGTAAATTAAGTACAGTATTGCCAAGTTTTTAGGACAAATTTTAAAATTGTGGGCAATAAAGATAAGATTCTTTTCATATCCTACACCGCAGCATTCAGAAATAAATTTTCGAGGGTGGACACTACTTGGAACACAGGTTAACGATAAGATCCCACTATCGGCTCAAATAGCACAATCTGTGACGATTTTTATCGTGCTATATCGGCGCAGATTTAAAAAATTGCACAATTTGTTCTTGGGTGGTCCCATTATCGTCGCACATTGTGACAATTTTTTTCGGTTCATATCGGCCTAAACTCAATTGCGACAATAATCGATACAATGCGGTCACGCTATCGCGCTATTTGGGCAAATTAAATCATATGTTTTTGTTTATTTGCTTGTTGGCAGACATAATTTTACTTTAGAAATTCGTAAAATTCTCCGTTTGAATATTCCATTATGTTTCCTAACAATTTTAAATAAAATATTAATATATAATAAAAATGTATTCAATTTTATTCAAACTTACAGCACTTGTCCTTTTTGTTTTGTAATTATTGTTTTGTAAACAAATGTTTACAAACCAGGGATGTCAACATCGTTACTACTCCAATGTTTTGGTTAAAGCGATTTGTTTTCTATCATTTAACAGTACAAATGTACTATTTACCGTTTTAATACATAAATAATAGCTACAAAAAATGTTATTTTGGTACAGTTAAGCTCAAAAAAGTAAAATTTTAGTAGCCAGTTGGTGCAATTTAAAAATTTCGTTTTGCCATCCCTTGTATCGACGCTGATTGGCGACTGTGATCGGCGCACATGTGGCCGATAAAAATCGGTACATATTAAAAAATTTGATTGCTTCACATTGTGCAAAAGAGTGTTCACATTATCGGTGCATCA
The DNA here is from genome assembly GCA_963931875.1 of Pollenia griseotomentosa. Lineage (NCBI taxonomy): Eukaryota > Metazoa > Arthropoda > Insecta > Diptera > Polleniidae > Pollenia > Pollenia griseotomentosa. Next base: position 204,712,663 of record OZ007560.1, read on the forward strand.
AGGGTAATTTTGATTGTCCACAGTCAGCACAATTTCGGCACAGATTGTCGCATATTTAAAAATTTTGACCGTTCACACTATCGGCACATGAAATACGACAAAAATTGGTACATTGCGCCGATAGTGGGATCTTAGCTTAAGATTCATATTTATTGTGTTGAATAATATTTAGAGAAATACGTCTAAATTAGAGTGCTCCCAAATTATATGGGCCGCACAGCGCAAAACTAAAGATTATTAAAGTGCTTAGAATAATTATGTAATATACATTTTTGTGAAGCTAACAACCTAATAAAAAAAATGGAGCTTCCAACGAAGTAGATTTGTAAGGGAGAAACGTAAAAGTTTTGCTTACCATATCGCTTACACAGAAAAAAATATCTCAAGAAAATGTTTAAGAACACAGTTTGTTAAAAATAAAATTGTAGGTCAACAAACTTTTTGTTTGATTCAAAGAAAAGATTTATAAAATTTACACTTTGCAAAATAGCACTCAACAAAACATATTTAATAATGAAATAATTAAATATTTCTTCGTATTCAATAAAAACAATATTTGAATCAAAGTAAAGACAGTATTTTAACTACTCTTGTCCATTTTTAAATAGCTCATAATTCTCATTTGTTTTACAGTTTTATTTGAATAATATATTTAGTTTTGCCAAAGTCTTTGGAAAAGGTTTCCCGATGATCTGGCCTAAGCAACCAGTGAAATGCGCATAGGAACTTACTTATCCCGCGTAATAAATTTTAGTGTTTTTGTAAAAATATAAAAATTGAAAATTTATAACATGATTATTAATAAATAAAAAAAATAAAGATTCGATTAACATTTTGTTTGATTTATTCAACATCTTCAACAATTTATTTTAACAAATCAAGTAAACATTTTGTTGAAAAAAATTATTTTGGGCAACAACTTTTTTTATTGACTCAATAAACTTGGTTGTTGACTAAAAAAATTTAACAAATATACATACAAACTTTTTTTTCAATACCGCAAAAATCTTCATCGCAGAAAATTCAAAAATTTTTGTAATCAAATATGCGATTTTCGTATTCAAATATGAAAATTATTTTTTTCTGTGATACGAAAGACATGAATTTTATATGGGGAGTTCCCACTTTGAAGCAATACATTTTTAATAGAGAAAGCGCTTTGTTAAGCGCATATACAAATTGGTAAAAATTAAACGATCAGCTTTACACTTTGCGTTCTTTGTTAGCGTTGTTCTTTAATATTTCCTTACAAGCCAGCCTGCTTCGTAGTAAGAGAATGTCGTGTCTTGTCAAATGTTTTTTTTTTTTTAATTTGTTAAGAATTCGTTCACTTACCTTGCTAAATCTCTGTATGTCTTATAGCGTAGCGCTTACTTTTTAAAATTTGCAATTCCTCTTCTTAATTTGCCTATTCGATATTCGAACGTAAGCGATCATACAATTATATTAATTAAATTTCAAAAATGATCACATGCATTTAACGTTACATTTTACTATGTACTTATTTATTTTTAAATTTTTTTATATCTTTAAAAATTTTTTTTACTATTATTAAGTAGAAATTTGTAAGCCGATTATGGCCAATAGGCTAGGCTACTGAAATTTAATAAATAAATTAAATTAAATTAAATTAAAATTAAAAATGTCTCTTTTTCCTGCCGCATTCAAGAGATTTGTCGAATTGCGAAAATCTGTCCATTCTTTTATGTTTTTTAACCAGGACATCTTCTTTCTGCCCCTGTTACGTCTTCTTTCAATTTGTGTTCTCAAAATCGTTTGTAATAGTTTATATATGTTGTTTTGCATAACATGTCCTAAATACGCAGTTTTACGTTTTTTTGATGATAGAGACAAGTTCTCTTTGTTGGTTCATTCTTGTCAGTACTTTACTATTAGTGCTTTGCAAAACAAGAACATTTTTTATTGGGAAAGTACCTTAAATAGATTTGTAAGTAGAATTCATAATTTCCACTTTTTGTTTAAAGTGGAGGGCACTTAAGTCAAATAATTTAAAAAAAAAAACTACTTGTACCTGTTTAACTAAAAACATTGCCAAAAATGTTTTTCTTAATTAAGTATATTCTTTTTAAACTTAGTACTTTTGTTTATTACTAAACGTACAAAAAAGGAAAATATTGTTGGTAAATAATATTGCTGAGAAAAGTTTTTGTTTTAACGTAAACTTTCAGATTTTTTTATTGAAACTCCACGACATTGCCTAAGTTTGGTAGACTATAATTAACTAATTTTGCAGAATAGATAATTTTTTATTTAAGATTAAATTGCGTTTATTTCTTGAGTCACACTTTCTAAGTTATAAAAAAATTACAAAGAGGTAAGTTTACGGTATTGCCAAAATTAAATATATTAAGTCTTTAGTTTTTTGTTACTACATATAATTAACTAAATTTTTATGTACACAGAAAAAAATTTTGCGCCAGTAAAAGAATTAATCAATACACTTGATTAAAAGTTTAATTCACCTGATTAAAAATTTAACATAAACTGATTTTATTTTTGATTCATTCGTTTACTGGCGCAACAATTTTTTTCTGTGTACCAAGTACTTTTTTTTACAAGAAAAACATGAAAAAAGTATAAAGTATAAAGTAATACATTATTATAGTTATTTTTTTTTTTTTTTTGATATTTTTAGTAAGGCTTGAGTTTATCAAAATTAATTTTCATTAAATTATTTTTCTGAAGTAAGGAATTTTTACAACATGAAATTTTATTAAAATTTATTGATAATTTTCTTGGCTGAATTTACATGTTTCAAGAATCACCACATTCTTTCATCAGAATTCTTGGACGTTCTAACCTCTGCACCACTGTGGCGCCTACCAGCCAACAGTCAAACATCAATCTTTAACCGGTGATACTGGTGGTTCAAAATTTACTGTAGTTAACATTTTCAATTTAGTTATATGTTGCTTTCTTTTTTCTCTTTTTTTTAGGATTCTTTCTGTCAAGACTTTGTCTTGGAATCCTGAATACATATGCTTATTATGTTTTTTGTTCACTTTCGTCGACATTTTTTTTGTACAACTTGAAGTACAAATGAGTGATTTTTTATTTTTGATAAAGATACTACGTTATGAGGTCTAACGACTGTTAAAGAAAAATTAAGATATTCTGCCGGTAAAAGGAAATTTTATATTGTGTGTACACACTCAGAAAAAAGATAAATTTTTAAAATGTGAAAAAAATTTTAATAACGGTTATTTTATTAGTTTTGATTATAAATATTAGTTCTAGAGAAATATGATATATGGGAAATAGTCATTTCATTACTCTAAATAAAGCAAAAATAACAACGAAGGTAAACAGCATAATTTACCAAAAAGTTAAAATCTTAAATGTAGGTAAAAGTTCGTTTTTAAGAAAAGGATATATGGTAGATGCACCGAAATAAACCAAATTTAGAGTACAACTAAAACTCATTATTTTCGGAATTTTTAGTGCATTCAAATCATAACTTTAGCTGAAATTAAACTTAAAAAATCGATATAGAGGAGGTAGGCATGTCGTTGCAGCGTATACAACAACGCTAGCATGTGAAATTTTACAGACAGCTACAAGTTTTTGCCACATTCTGATATAAATTGCGGCAAAAAATTAAATTTTTTAATTCGCCACATTGACAGCATTACGGTACATTTGTGATTTTCAAACACTGGCTCAAAAAAAAAATGAGTTATATTTTGTTTCAACGACTACTAAATTAAGCGTCGAATAGTGGCTAATTTTCTTTAATCAGATAAAAAGTTTTTCAGTTATAGTGGATCCAACCTAATATTTTAGGAAACTTTTAACGTTTTCCCCAAATTATTATCACCTTGAAACATCATTTGTACCACATATAGTGAGTAACAAGATTGTCAGCCCAATTATGAATACAAATTCCCCGGAAGTTTTTTTCCCCCTTTTCACAATTTAACAATTGTTTTTCATAAAAAAAATGGGAGAAGGGATAAAACTCCCGGGGAATTTAATAATTTTGTAGTATAATCCTTTCGATGCTACAAAGAACATACATCGGATAAAACCTAAAAATTCTTAAACCCTTAAATGCCCGATTTTCAAAATTTAATTTAAAAAATATATATCAATAAGTTTATTTATTCATTAGATAAAGGGAAAAACAATAATGTAATAAAATTAATTTTTTATATATTTAACTGCAAAAATAAAGTAAGTATCAATTTTAATACTACTAATATTTTTTTTTCATTTTGATATTATTAAAAATTTCATGATTGCAAGTGCACAATTCGATTTAAAGTCCGGTATAAAATTTGAAACTTCAGCCAGTTAAGGGTTAACAAGAAAAACAAAAATACTATAATTTAACTTAGATCTTACTTAGTACCCCCATCCTAATTTCGCATTTTTATAGAAATGTTTGCACCATATTAAACCAAATTTACAATAGAGCGCATTACTTTCGTAGCAATTATTACCTTATAGTGCATTATAATCATAAATATACAGCTAAAATTGAGTTTTTTTTAGGATATACATATGACAGGTAGGCGGCATGTGCTTGCGCCGAATGCAACCAAATTTACAACTGCGCCAGAATGTAAAACTTTACAGCAAGGTATCGTACATTATGGTACATTCAAATAACAAATGTAGCTAAAACTTACTCTTTTTATTTGAGAATTTATGGGAGGTAGGCATATCCTTGCATTGTTTTTCTCAAATTTAAAAATTTACGTTAATATAACATAAAGTTTCAGTATACGCAATTTCATCCTTCTACGATAAATGATCTAGTTTTGTCGATTCGCTATATACTGGCTGTAACTTTCCCCCTAGAATTGTTCTATTTATTGTTGGTTACGGGTGCGCCATCTAACGTTTTTTTTTCAACTAGTGCTTATTTTGTGAATGGTAACACTTAGCTCATGTCTGATTTGACAGATAATTAGTTTTATCCTTCCGCTAACCGAATATGGTTGTGTATATGCTTGAAAAACGCTGTGAAATATTGTGACAGACATTACTTTGAAAATCATGGTAATGTTGCAGAATGTGTGCGAAAATTGCGTACGGATTTTGGAAGAAGAGAAGCACCGTCAGCTCAGTTTGTTCGTTATATTGCTTTGAAAATCATGGTAATGTTGCAGAATGTGTGCGAAAATTGCGTACGGATTTTGGAAGAAGAGAAGCACCGTCAGCTCAGTTTGTTCGTTATATTGCTGCTGTGGCAGAAAGTGTGCGTGAAGCGCCATCAAGATCAATTCACAGTCGTTCTCAACAACTGAACATTTCGGAGACATCATTGAGACGAATTTTGCATAAAGACCTTGGTATGACGCCATACAAAGTCCAATTGGTTGAGGAGGTTGAGGAGTTGACCATCCAATGCGTTTTCGCTTCGCTAAGTGGGCCTGCGATCGACTTACAGAAGATGCCTATTTTGCAAAAAAAATCATCTTTTCAGATGAAGCTCATTTTGATCTTGGCGGGTATGTAAACAAGCAAAATTGTCGCATTTGGGGCACAGAAAAACTGCACGAATACATTGAAAAGCCGATGCACCCAAAACGAGTCACTGTTTGGTGCGGATTTTGGTCCAGAGGCATAATTGGGCCATTTTTCTTCGAAATGAGCAAGGAGTGGCCGTTACAGTCAATGGCGATCGTTATCGGGCTATGGTGAACGAATTTTTGTTCACAAAAATTGAAGACGAGGATATTGGCAACATTTGCTTTTAACAGGACGGCGCTACGTGCCACACAGCCGAAGCTTCACTCGATGTTTTGCGTCCTGTTTTTGAAGATCGCGTTATCAGCCGCAGAGCTGATGTCATTTGGCCACCTGTGAGCTGCAACTTGACACCGTTGGACTATTATTTGTGGGGTGCCGTCAAAGATAAGAGTTACGCCGACAAGCCAGAGACAATTAACGCTTTAAAGGACAATATTAGTGAAGCCATTAGTGAAATACAGCTGCACACAATCGATAATGTGCTTAAAAATTGGACCGATCGTGTAGGCTACTGCATTGCCAGCCGAGGCAGCCATTTGAAGGAAATTGAGAAAATATTCAGTAGTTTTTTTATAGCATTTTCAAAAAAAAAGAAGTTATTTGGCGGACCCTTTATATGTTGTGTTAAATATTAGGACAATAGCATAACGTTAACTAACTAAAGATTGAAGCTGCATTGACAAGGGAAAAATATCAATTTTTGTCAGTTTGTGTTAAAAAAAAAATTGTTAAAAAAATGTGAAAACGTTTCTAGTTAATTAACGTGCCTCAGGCCACATGCCATAGAAGCTATCGTAAGTGTCATTGTCGCATAATTTTATGTCACTACCAACAGCAAAAAGAAAGTTATTTTTTGGGGAGTGGTATTTATATGGGAGATATGGTCAAATATGGACCAATTAATCAAATTAATTAATTTATTAAATTCTGGAAGATAATTTAGATTGCAATAAAAATTGTTGGGATCAAATTTAATCAAAATGTCAACATAATAAGAGGGTTTATAGGCATATCCGTTTTCGATAGGCTTCGTCCTATAGACAATTAAAAAGCACGCACCAATTACGTGAAACTATCTCCAAAATTACGACCTGTATTTTGCGCACAAGGTTTACATAAACAGCTAACCAGGCCGATCAATTACAAAAATGATTCTTAGTTTCTCGAGTTACTAGAAAGAATACTTTTTAGTGTTACAAATATCAGCACAAACGTATAATACCAACTCTACTATGGCAGTGTGGGTATAAAAACTGTGGATTTAACATTTTTTTCATGGTTAAGAGGTTTTTTTCCAAACGTCTTATAAAGGATCCAATTTACTATCCTGACAATGACCGCAATTTGTGTAGCGAACACAATGGTGAGGTTGACCCTTCTATGCTTTCCTTTTTTTTCTACATGGGTTAAGTTCATATAATTTCTAAATCGAACACATCTAATTCATTAAACCTATAAAAGGTCCATCAAAGTATCGTGATTTGGTTAAAAATCAACAAAAATTTAAATGAATTTAAGGCATCTAATGATTAAGGAAACAATGTTATACCATGTAAAAAATAAAAAGGTACAGTTGAATCCTTTCCGCCCGACGATGGTTAAAAAAGTTCAGTTTTACAAAAATCTCTTAAAAAAAGAAAATTTTGCAAAATTTTCTTAATGTTGGTGAAATTTTCCCAAAATATCTTATCAAATAGTGGATTTTCGTAAGATTTTCTTAAATAATGTAAATACCCAGCAAAAACTTTACTTACCTGGTAAGTTAGCAAGTAATGTTGGAGAAAAATAAACACTACTTATTTTGCGGGCAAATAACTACTTATTTTTGTTCGAGGTGTCCACAGAATTCAGTACTTACAATACACTTACTAGAAGTAACAAAAACTAGTTATTATTTCGCTACAAGTAAGTTAAATTGTAAGTACATACAATACACTTACCAGAAGCCAAAAAATCACTAGTTAATAGACCTGATAAGTAGTTATTTAGTACGTTACCAGTAAGTAAATATTCAGTACTGAAAACAACAAAAATAATAAAAAGTTATTGAGCTGATTATTAGTAAGCAAATATTCAGTAGGGAAAATAATAGAAGTAATTATAATGACAACTAAACTTACCAGGTAACGTATGAAATAACTACTGGGTAGTAATTCAAAATTTTTTTTAGTTTAAAATTATATTTTATTTAAAAATGATTTTTTAACTTGAATTTCTACAACGCGGTGAGGTTTTCTATAAATTTTCATAAAATAGTCTACGCTTAAAAATCTTCTGTAAAAAAAGTTAGTTTTCGCATAATTCCACATGATAAGGGAAAGTTCATTTTATAAATAGTGAAAATTCGCAAAATTCTTATAAAATGCCAAAAAATTTGCAAAATTTCCTTTAAATTTACAAACTCTTAACATGTAGTCGCAGCTGCTAAGGCTGTAAACGATTGACTAGAATCGATACTCTTTCAAGACAAAAAAAAATCTCCCTAAATATTTCGAACGTGTGAACTGCACCAACAAATTAAACACAATCACAGAGTTAGGTTTCTTGACAGCTGAATAAGGTTATTTTCTCTCTCTTTCGATTCTAGTAAATATTCTGGAACCATAACCCAAATAAACAAGATAACGCATTCACGTTTTGTATGACGCAGGCAAGGACCCTTATGCTTTGTCGTTAGAGTAAAATTTCATACAGTTTGCTCTTGCGTGATGTCATTTGCAGCATTAGAGAAAAGGAATGGTACATCTGTGGTAATTGCTTTGTGTTCTAGAACATTGATGCGAATGCCATAAAGCAATTGTTCAAATTTATTTACTCACATTCTTTACACACGGGCTTAATTTCATATTAAAAGAAATAAGAATGTATTTCATAAATGCTTTTGGCAATGTACAATGCCTCTTAAGAGTTCTTACCAAAAGATTAAAGTTGGAAAATACCTACTTTAATTTGTATGATATTGCTTAGTTTTGAAGGCTTCAATTATTAACTAAAGAAATATGATGCAGCAACATATTTCAAATGCTTAACTAGAATTGCCTTGAGCTACGTCCACAACGTATACTAAGTATACATTCTTTTCTACCCTCTCTCTTACTCTATCTTACTGTTTTAATCTAAATAAAAAATAATTTGAACTTGTTATCGTTTTGCTGCTAATTTGTTGTTGTTTGGCTGCTGCTTAATAAATACAATTGTAAATATCGTAATATTTTTTTGATTTGCCTACCACTGCTTTAAACGTGTCACCCCTTATATTATTTTGAACTTTTTAAATCAATTTTAAATATTTGCTATTTATGTTCTTAAAGTAAATATCTCATATTTTATGAAAGATTTGATCTATTTATGTATGTACACATAAACAATATAAATAAATTAATATTTGCTTGTTTTATCAATAAAATTGTTTAAATAAATTGTCTGACTGTCAACATGTTATCGAAGATTTTGTTTTCTACAAAAAAAAAACATGTTAATGTTTACAAATATTTAAATCAGGAAACATGTAGTATAAATATGTGTATGTATGTACATTTAAAATAACACAAAAACACATCCTGAACAATGTTAAACATTTTTCCTAAAATATTTTTGCTATTTTTTCAAGTACGTGTTTTTGTTGCAAGCACATTTGAGTATAGAGTAAAATTTATTTACCCAGTATGCAAAATGAAAAGAATTTGTTTAAAAGTGAATCCCTTTACTACAATAATTTTGTCGATTTCAAGTGTGCTTTTTCTAAGCGGAATGAAGCGAGAAACAAGCGGAATATAAGTAAGCACCACGTTACTGGAAAGGGTATTGTGTTGATGTATGTAACACATTAAAATATACCTTTCTGAACGATTTAACGATATCCATCCGTCTGTTGGTTGTCAGTCCATGTAACCTTCTGCCAATAAATTAATATATGGGGGATTTCATGTCAAGTGACCCAATTTTTAAATCGATGTCTTCCAATTTGGATGAAATTTGCACCAAGTTTTGGCCTATTGGATAGTAGCCAAAAAGCTGAAGAAAGATATTAAGTTTCCCGTATTTCCCATTTTGGAACTATTTTTCCCCCCATTAAAGTATCAAAAATTGCAGTTTTGTAGCGGTGGCCTATAATTTAGTACGAATATGGCAATGAATGGGGAAAAATATTTTTAAAAAGAAGTACCAAAAATAGTTTCGATTTTCACCCCTTAAACGTTCGATTTTCGAAAGAGTACCAAGTTTATACTCGTATTTTTTGGTAAGTTTCGAATATTGTTCAAACTTAATTTCTAAGTTTATTGGTTCAAAAGATAGATGGGGTGACAAAAAAGTACCAAAATTCAGGTTTTACCCGTTTTTCCCGAATTTCAAAAAAGTACCAGACACCTGTGCGCTTAGTTTTCTAAAGAACAACGATAAGTTTAACAGTTTTTTTGTATCTCTTTTAGTTTTGGAGATATAAAGTTATCGAATTTATCTGTTTTTACCATTTTTTACCCCCTAAACATTCGAGTTTACAAAAATCCCGTCTTAGTGGACCGATTTGGGGAGAGACTCACCTCCGGTCCAAATTTCAAGTTTTTAGCTTCAGGCGTCAGTAACTTTACAATATTATATATAGATAAAATTATATACAAACTTTTTTACTTGGGTGAATATTTTTTTAATGTAAAAAATTTTTAGTGTAGAAAAATATAAAGTGCAAGGGAACTACCTTACTAAGTCTGGGATCACACTATGAAAGTTTTCTTTCAGAAAGTCTGAGTTTATTGGTGAGAGGGGAAGAGAACATGCTTTTCTTCTCTCCTCTCTCACCCATAAACTCAGACTTTCTGAAAGAAAAATTGCATAGTGTGAACCCAGACTAAACAATTTTATTCAGAAAATTCGATTTCTTTTTGGAAAAGCAATTTTTAAATATTTTTTTTTTTTTTTTGGAAAAGGCGAGCATATAAATTTTCAAGTCGAGAGGCGCGGATTAGGATTTTATTTTAGACCCATGGTTTCTTCGGAGAATTCTCTGAGAATTTTATGTAGATTACGTTTTTGCTATACGATTTTTTATTTTATTTTTATCCATACAAATCGACCCGGCCTAATACAGGTGTTCTTTTTCATCCTTGTAACTTATTACCTATTGGTGTTAGCAAAATTTGTCCCAAGTACCTTCGATAGCTATTTGATCAATCTTTTGAAAACAAATTTGTTTGTTTTTTTAAAAAATTTTTTTTTATTTTCTTTTAGCGGGAATGTCTTTTTTTTACTCAAAAGAAAGCTTATGTCTTAGAGAAATTTGCCTAGTTCTTATAATAAACCGCAATGTACACAACTTCTCTAGATATTTTGATATGAATTATTCAATAACACATATTTGTACAAATTTGTACAAAACATATCATTCATTTACTGCAATAGTGTCATAATTCAATTATTAAATAAATAAAATGTTTCAATAGATTCTACGATCTTTATCTTATGACGACCCCTGCAATGTTGCAAAAATAACGATACATTTATATCACAAGCGATAAATTTTCAATGATTCACAGATATTATTTATAGCCTTCATTTACTTTGTTTGTCCGTGTACAACTTTCTTATTATTCATCTAAGAATCCCATAAGGTATATAGTTATATTGTTGAGTTCTTTTAGGACTATGATAGCGGGCCAGAGGTGCATGCCAGTTTTCTGTTGTGTACGATATTTTCTCCTTGGACATGGAAAATCTGTGAACGTGAAAGGTGTATGTATGTATGCCTAGGATGCGAAAAATATGGGTAATTCCATATTGTTGAACGTGACAGTCGTACGCATCAAAAGTGCAATAACATTTTAAACAACAAATATTTTCACCGTCTTTTAACCCTTAAATCATAGCACTAAGAAAGCACTGTTATCTATGCTAAAGTTTATGGAGGGTTTCTTGAGTCTGGGGTGCTCGCCAGAACAACTTATTGTTATCTGATGGTACGACGGTCAGTAGCTCCCCGGTGACACGGCACCGGTCTAACTATTCATAATGCCCCCCGTTATTATGCTTTTGACAAGAAATGTTTTCTGAATCCCGAGGAATCGCAAGATTTTCTTGGTTTTTTTTTTTTTTTTGAAGAAATACTTCCGGCGATCACGTTGTAGTATTTAATTAAATTTTAAAATACATTTTTCGCAGTTTTTTTTCAAAACGACTTCAAGAAATTTTTCAAAATTGATGTGTAATTTCTGTGTAACAGCCAATTTACACGTTGAATATTACGGCGTCTCTTTTTGTTTGGTGGTAAACGTAGTAGAGCAGCAAGAGGGGAAAACAAAAATACTCGGTTTGTGATTTTCATAATGTTTTCTTATATTTCTCGTTAAACTTATATCTTTTTTGAAGTGCCTGGTTGAAAATACAGTTAAACCTCGATTATCTGTATCTAACATTCTGGATAATCAATTTTTAACTGTTAATTCAGTAACAATGTTATTCAAAATTATTCAAGTATTCTATTTAAAAGCTTTTTGCAGAACATGCTATAAAGCCCTTATGACACTACATTTTTTATTCATTAATTGATATAGAATTGATAGAAAGAAACAGTAAATGTTAGAAAGAGCAAACTATAAAATGTAAACAAAGTTTTTTAGTTTTTTTTTTCTCTTGTTATGGTTTTGTTTCAGGGATGGGGTTGAGAATTTTTAAAATTGTACCAACAACCTTTCAAAATTTTACTTTTTTACCCTAATTGTACTAAAAGATTTTTTTAGTTGAAATAAATTTTATTTATGTTCATAAAAAACACCACAAAAAGGTATTATATATCTTTGTTTAAAAAGTATCAACAAAAAAGTACAATTGAAACAACTTAGCCATCCCTGTTTTGTTTATTTTCTTAAATGTTGCCAACTTTTTGTTTATGAGAAACCTAAAAACAAAAAGCGGTAAATCGCTGAATTTGCTTATAAACCGCTGATTCAGCAACACTTTTAATATTTCAAGCTGGAAATGTCAATTTTAAGTTAAACAATTTTACATTTTTTTTGACATAACTTCATTTTTTATCGATAACTTTAGTAAAATTTTTGACAGTTTGCCATTTATCTTAATACAGCTTAACTCTTTGCACTTGATAAATTTTTGTATTACATTATATTTGTACTGTTCACCAAAACTTGAACAATGCATTAAAAATGTAGTGTCATAAGGGCTTTAGTACGTTGCGTGGGAATTTTCATTCTTCGTTTATTCACATTTTTTTTTGATTGTTCAAAAGTAAACGAACAAAAAAAAAAAATTGTTTATAAACGATTTCCTCTATTATTGCCACAAAAAAATTTAAATCGATGCCGGTTTAATCGAATTATGAATAATCGAGGCCCTACTGCCATTAAAAAATATACATGCAACTACGAATCATCGTATGAACTCGAGGGATTTTTGAAAGTTGCTTAAAAGGGAACTAAGACTTCGTAAAAGCCCTCGTATGAATTGGGTGTAACTCTCGGTGAAGCTTATTAAAGATTCAGCAAAGCCGATTATAGCATTCTTACAATATGAATCATGATATGGCGCACATTTCTGCTTATTTTTGTTTAAAATATCGAGTTTTTTGTGTTATGCCACTATGTAAAGTAAATGAGCGATATTCATAATACTTAGTTCTATTCGAATCAACACAAATTATTCTGTAATGATTAATGAAGTGTAGCATTCATTTGTTTTGCTACATTTAATGTATTATAGAATTTTACGGTTACTAAAAGAAAATTATGTTTATGTTTGAAACAGACCACAAGCATTTCGGTTGCTAAGTTTTGCTTGCAATAATTATTCATACATAAAATTTATTTTTAATAAATACAAAGATACACTCAGGTCTCGTTTTATGCGGATATTTTTTATACGAATTATAATTTATGCGATTTTTAAATTAACGATTTTTTTTAAATTTTTACGGTTTTTGAAACTTTAGATGTTTTAAGCTTTTTTTACCTTTTTTAAATTAAACCAAATTTGCATTACTGATATAATCGTTATAGTTTGTTTTATTTTGTGTTTTTATATGCATAGCCGATATGTTTGTATGAGTGTTTTTAAACTAATGGAGAGCACATATTATTAGTTTTACAACGAAGGTTAATTTCGGTAAAAATAGAATCAAAAATTAGGTGAAAGTTAGAAAAATTTAAACTAATAGAGGTCGCATAATAAAACTTTTACAATATGATAAGGACACTAAAGACCAATTTAAATTAAAAAATAAAAAAATATTAGAACTAAGTTAGAAAAATTTTGATTTAAATTGGTCATTTCCGGTTTTGCAGATGAAAAAATGTTTTTTAATCCAAATTTTTTTAATATTTTTAATTAGGCTTAAGTTCATTAAATTTAATTTTCATTAAATTATTTTTATGAAGCAAGGAATTTTACAACATGAAAATTAATTAAAATTGTTATTGATAATCTTTCATCCTTGACTGTGGCCGGGATTCGAACCGCGGCCGGTAGGTTACCATGACATGTTTCGATCGCAACCACTCGATCTTTTCAAATGGATTTGCCGTTTTAAACTCGCAGCCATCGACGACTGCTGACGTCAATAGTCAAACATCAATCCTTAAACCAAATTGTATTTTAACCTTTGGTAGATCGAAGTTTGCTTTTTGAATGATTATCCATTTTAATTGATTTTACATGTTCTTCCTTACTTCTGTTTTTTTGTACTTTTGTCAAGAATTTTTCTTGAAGTCCAAAGTACATTTTTTTGTTTTTTCCATTTTTGTCTTTCTTTTTCTTGTTGACCTTTTTCAGCACAACTTGAAGGACAAATGAACACATAGAGCTCGTGCCTTAGCTTTAACAATAATTAGTATTGTGGTTATTTTGTTGAACTATTTATGGTTTTTAATCCAAATTTTTTTAATATTTTTAATTAGGCTTAAGTTCATTAAATTTAATTTTCATTAAATTATTTTTATGAAGAAAGGAATTTTACAACATGAAAATTAATTAAAATTGTTATTGATAATCTTTCATTCTTGACCGCGGCCGGGATTCGAAAATGTTTTTTTTTTTCAAATTAATTTTTTTTATTTAAAGATCAATTGATTTTCTATAAGAATTACCTAACATTTTTTTTCGTTTGATTAGTTTTTATTTTGAAATAATAATTTAAAAAAAACATTTTTTTGAAACCAACAACAACACTTTAACACCCGCACACTTATTCATATTTACCAGAACTATAGTTATGCCAAATATAAAGGAATTTCAACAACATATTTTTATTGGGTTGTCCGCTTCACATATACATACATATTTGTTGATTTTTTATGCGATTTTGTTTTGATTTTTTAATTCAAATTTGAATTTGTGCGGTTTTTCAGAACTTTGGAACGAATCATTAGTTTTTATATAAAGCTGGAGTATCGTTTTATGCGAACTCAATTTATTCGATTCTTTTGGAACGATTCTATCGCATAAAACGAGACCTGAGTGTAGTTATAGGATAATTGGACAAGCAATGAAGATACAGATTAATTTTGGTTGTCAAATATTAGAACAGAAGTGCAAATGAATTGAAATATTTTTGGAAACATTAAATAATGTGTATCTACATAAGTATGTTAAGAAAATATGGTACTATCTCTATCAAAATTATGGCAAAATATGATTTCAATAGTTTTAAGGCAGTTTTATGTCTTAAGAGTATTAATTATTTATTTAACCTTCCGATTAGTGACAGTTCTGAACTTCACGGGCGTGTGAAAAGGCCCCTACGGACCTTTTTTGTAAATCATGTTTTTTTCATATAAAAAATTTTTTTTTGATATTTTTTGTTTGTTTTTATTGTTTATAACTAAATTCTACATACAAAAATAATTTTTTCAATTGTTTTGCTTTCAAGGAAAGGCACAATATTCTAATTTTATACTACTAGCTATAAACCAGTTCTTAGAATTTTTGTGTTCAGTATTTTGTTCTTAGTATTTTTTGTTCTTAGTATTTTTGTTCTTAGAATTTTTTCTTAGAATTTTTTGTTTTTATCATCATCCCTAATGTCTTTGAGTTCAGGTCTTTGTGTTCAGAACAAGTAAATTATGTGTTGAAGCAATAAAAAAATTATAATGATGCCCAAAAATATGCATTTATTAGTGAAATTCAGTACAAGGTCCATACGGACCTATTCACACGTCCGCGTACTATTCTCACTAAAACCTCAATAACTCCTAAAGTAATGATCCGACCTTCTCACTCATCGGAGGGTTAACCATAAATTACACTGAGCTCGAATTTGACACTTTTTTTTCAAACGGAGCATCTGGCGGGTTAACCTTATTCGAGTACGCTGAATTCAGTGACGCTTACCTTTTTTTTTTGAGCTTAGCTTACCGTTGATTTGAAAATGTAGGAAGTTGCACAACATATATTCGCGAAACTCAAAAATGGTTTAGTTTATTAAATAAACTTAAAAACCAAAATTTCTCAATACAATTATCTTTAAGTAGAGTAAAGAAACATACGTACAAAGTTTATGGAAAAATTACGAAAAATAGTAATGTATTTTACCCAAATGAGCAAACTCATTGCAAAACTTAAAGTTTTTGCAAACAAAAATAACGCTCGGACATTTTTTTTTAATTGTTTCCTCAAAAGTTAAGAAACTCGTAGTTTTTGACAAATTTATAAAGAAAATTAAAAAAAGAGCGGCAAACCCAGTGTTTGGCAAAAAATTCAACTTGTGCGACCTCTAAACCTCTTCCGAAAAATTTCAATTTATGCTTTAATCCCAAAATTATTATTTTTTTTGTTTTTGTGACACACTAGTGTTGATATCAAAAAGCCCCCAATTTTTAAATATAACCGCTGGTTAAGTACACCAAAAAGCTACGTGGAATATTATTTTGTGCTTTTCTTATAAAAGCTTTAAAAAGTTTTTCAGTTAGCAAATACAACCAACTTTTAACAATTTTAAGTTAACACATTACATTTTTTAAAAGCTTATTTTAATAGAGCTTTAATTAACCTTCTTTCTAGTAGCAAAGACACAAATATTATTTGTATTAAAATAATTATTATAACAGTTCAACGGCTTTTAACAGCTATTCAAAGACACATAAAACTGAAGTTCAAATAAGATTAAAAAGATGAATATTTCTGTACGAAATTTCTTATTCCAATTTCGCCCAGCGTTTATAAAAGCGACTATAAAATTGTGTTTTAATTGCTTTTTGCACTATTCCGATTTCATTAAATCTAAGCAACGTGTTTTTTGCTTTATAACATTTTAAATAATAAACATAATTGCCTCAATTAATAAGTTCCTTACACATTTCACTATATGGCACAGAAAATCATCACGCAGAAAAAAATATGGTTCGACATGGTTACGTGGTTGTCGTACACAAAAAATTTTTATTTTTATTTAATATAAGCAATATAATAGTTTCTGTAAACATTTCAATGTTAATCGCAATTATGAATATGCGTATGGTTCTCTGAAAAATAATTATTTTTCTAACAAATAAATAATGATAAGTTTGAAAATATATTAAATTACTTACAACCATTTAATGATATTAAGTAGCCATAACATGATACGTTTCTATACGTATGCATGTAAATGCTTAAGATGCAAACAAAATATCTTTATTCTAATAATATTTTGTTAACGCCATTTGTAAAATAATTTTGTCGAAGAAAATAATTTTGTCGAAAAGAAATTAAAAAAAAAAAATGAATAAATTGTTTATTAAAAAAATTGTTAAATAAAAATTGTTCATGCCATCCAAAGAGTATAATGATGAATACTGCAAGTAATTTTATTAAGAGAGTGTTATCAATCAGTGACAAACAATTCCATAAAGACAATTTACGTAAACTAAATGATATTTCAAGAAAAAACCCGTTCCCGAAACATATTTTAAAACAACTAATCTACAAATATAAAAACAGTTAACAAATACCTTTACCAAATGACTTTAATAGAATATATTAATCAATGACCTACGTGCCAAAAATCTCGGAACGGATTCAAAACTTGGATATTTATAACAAAGAAAAATATAAAATAGCTCCAAAAACAAATAACACTCTCAGACAACTTTTTTCAAATACAAAAAGTAGAATTGACGACACGGATAAATGAAATCTTATCTACAAAATAAAATGCATGGGGGACAACAAGAGTTTTTCTTTTTCCGGACTTTTTCATTTCCCGGGAAAGCGGGATTTATTTTTCAATGTCCCGGGATCCCGGGAATTCCCGCTCAATACAAATCGATGCAAAATATTATTTAATTTAATTTGTTCTTTCGTTTGAAAGCCTATTCCTAATTTTTACCAAGAACATATCAATGAAACGGGTTTTCCTTTCTACGGATGTTTGCCTTTATAGTCAAAGGAATATAATAAATTCTGCAGATACTTTCTGTTTTCTTAGCACTTCCTTCAAAACTTGTAATTACTTTTTCGAATCGAATAAGCGTTTTCTAAATTAATAACTTTTGTCATCACCTCTTACAGAATCTGATTCAAAAAAATCTTGTATGCAGCTGCTCTGCATATAAACCATTAAATTTTTTTAAGCAAGTGCGAAGAACTTTTTTCGTTTTTATAAAATAAATCTGGGTCTCTAAGCAAATTAAAAATTCTGTACATTTTTACTCTTCTTCTTTCGAAATTTCAGAGCATTTTTTGTTGGATATGAATTGACATCTTTTTGGTGTTTGGCAAAAATGACTTAAGTCAGAAACTATAGTATTTCGTTTTACTAAATTGAAAAATATTTATTTGGTGTATTTCATAGACTTTTTTCCTAAGGGCAGACGATAACGATTAGAAGCAGTTGTGCTAGACAAAAGTGATTAAAACCAAACAAAAGAGAAGAAAAAAATTTAATTAAAGGCAATCAAAACTCAAACTGGGGTTTTTTTGACTTTAGACCTTTTTGCCTAACGGCTAAGATATATTTCATGACACAACTTATTTACAATTATATTAGCAGTAAATTTGCCATTATTAAATCGAAAAAATCCCGGGAATTTCCGCACATATTTCCCGGGATTTTTTTTCCAAAAAATGTGCGGGATCCCGGGATTTTTGTCCCGGGAAATCCCGTATGATAAACACTAGGGACAACACTAACATATTTAACCAAGTATATGTTGGGACTACAAAAAACAAGCTAAAAACTAGATTTTTGCGGCCCATTGTGCAATAAGAGGACATACATCAGATTTTGAAAACGTATAAATTTTGCAACGAGAGGAAATATATGAACGAAGATTTACATTGGAAATGTTACACATCAACAAAGTCGAACAAGACGAGAGAATAAACTACCCAACCGATTAGGAAAACTTGGCAAAGAGTTATAATTACATAATAAATAGAACAAACTAGATAATTTTGTGCAATATTAAATATTAAAATAACCTTTAAAGTTCTTATTTTTGATTATTGTTACTCATTGTTTTGTAAGTTTTTTGTCATGTTATCCTTATATTCAGTTAACAATAAAAAAATACTGACATTAAATAAAGATTATAACACAGACCTCGAGCCTAATTATTTACTTAATTAAATTATAAGAAAACATTGCTAAACAAATTTTAATATATATTTTTTTATTGTGGAAGTGCATAAAGATTGGTGAAAAAATATTGACCACTGTATTTAAGTTTAATGTTATTATACCCAGGGCTTAAAAAACTGCAGTCAAAATAAAAAAATTGCTTTTTCTTTCACTTTTTGATTTTTCATTGGACAAAAATAAACTGTTGCTTTAACTTCTGATTCATTAAATGAAAACAGTCGTAGTCCAGGCAAAAGCAAAAAACAAAAAGTTGTACACAACATAAAACATCGGCAGTCGATATGTTCGGAAGTGTTTGGTTTTACAGACTGAAACTTTTAATAATAAATCCCGAAGTTAACGAAGATCTTAAGAAAGTTTTGCTACAAAGTTATTTGTGACAAAATGTTTATCATCGGACAAAACATAAGAAAGTTGCAATATAATTAGCAAAAAAATCCAAATTTAAATTTTCAATGAAAAAATTTTTTGTTTCTTGGTTGTGTTGATTGGATTAGGATTGAGTGTTAAGAGACAATTCAATTTGTTTACATAATTATATTTTAGGTCAAAAATTTTATATTTTTCCTCTTCGACTTATCCTTTTATGTTGCGATGATGCTTTACGAATTTGCATCAGCAGTATTTACCCATTATGGCCGGACCCCAATGGCGCTGATATAAAATGGTTATGCGGTGCGTATACGCACTATTTTCCTAAAGAAATATCTATCATACGCTTAGTGGTATAAAAATTAGACTCCATAAAGTATGTATATATATTCTGGCTGCTTGAGTAATTCTAAGTCCGTCTGTCTATCCGTCTGTTGAAAGCACGCACACTTTCCAAAAACTCAAAAGAAATGAACACACTTTGCGTCAAATCAGTTCAGTAGGATCTGTAGTGCGATTCTCTATTCAATTTTAACATAATTTAAATTGTTAAAACTATTTAACAGCAAAGTTAACGTAAATTTTATTCAGTAACTTTTTTAACAATAACGTTTACTGCTATGTTCTATCTTAACGTCAGGTATTTAAGTTATCTTCACGGCAAAATATTTTTCATTGTTTACTTTATAATTTGTAGTTTCAAAAGATTTTGTTATTCGTGCCTAATTCCCAGTTTTTATTATTGATAAAAACACTTGAAATTTATTGTTGATGGGATAAGCTATTCCTATGCGCATTTCACTGGTTGCTTAGGCCAGATCATCAGGAAACTTCATCCATAAAGATTTTAGAAAAACTAAAGATATTAAACCAAATAAAACTGTTAAGCGTATAAGACTTATAGCAACAGTTCTACTTGTAACAATATCAAAGTTTAAACAAAATACATCAACAATAAACAGTGGGTTTATCTCATCTTACATTCCCCACTACAATTAGTTGAAATTCTCTCAACATTAATTGTAGTTGTAAGTAGGTTAAGAAAAACAAAATAAAAACAATAACAACTTTACAAAAGATGTTGTCAATTAAGTGTTGTTTTAGGCCGTGCACTTGCCTGTTTATTATCAAAAAGTAATTTCAATTTTTGGGAATACAAAATTTTAATTTCAAAAGATTTTGTTATTCGTGCCTAATTCCCAGTTTTTATTATTGATAAAAACACTTGTAATTTATTGTTAATGGGATAGGCTATTCCTATGCTATTCCTAATTTGTAGTTATTTTACACAAAAAAAAAACAAAAAAAAAATTTGGCAAATAAAGGCCACATTTGCATTTTTAAAATTCACGTTTTTTACAAATATTTTGCAAAAATAATATTTATTAAAAAATTAGTTTTTAAGGAATTTATAAAAATCATTAAAAATATTACATTTTAGATGCAGCTTATGAAAATAACTAATAGTGTTTTCTTTTCTACACAAAAAATAAGTGGTAGACTTTCCAATCTTGCCGCTGTTAGAAAATGTTTGCGAATTTTCCCTAATTTAGCAATATTTACCGAATTTTTGCCATTCCTTATAATCGTAGCGACTTTTATTCAATTTTATGGTTTGTTCGAAATATTAAACAATTTCGCGAATTTTCGCTATTTTTGCAAAAAAAAATTTTTTATATATTCCGATAATTTGTTTTTTAAGCGATTTAGCGATTTCAAATAAATTTTACATTTTTTCCAAGTTTGCAATTTTCGCGAATTTAAGCCATGTTGGCGATATAAGTGGTTTTTTCCTGTGGTTCTTTAGAGCTTTAACGATTTTTAATAAACAGCCGCTGTGTGCAAATTTTTGCGAATTTTCGCTAATATAACAATTTTTACCGAATTTTTGCAATTCCTTATACTTTTAGCGACTTTTAAACAATTTTATGGCTTGTTTGAAATATTAAAAATGTTTGCTATTTTTGCAAATTTTCCGAATTATTGCAATTTTCGCTAGACTAGCAAAACCTATCTGGGGTTTTGTTAGTTTCGAAAGTACTTTAAGTCGTTCCACACGAGAAGTACTTTGCACTCGATGACAGTGTTCGTTTAATATATAATTAATTGACAAAGATGCCACTTGATTGACATTTTTAACAATGTAGTTAAAATTGAGTTACTGAATTGCTGTTTTGTTACCGTAGCAATCAACTATGCCGGTAAAATTAACGTTAACGTTAATCGTTAAAAGTTAGAGAATTCCACTACTGAGCTATGAATCAAAATGTGGAACCACCACACTGAAAAATTGATAATTTTCTTACAAAAACTAACATAAAAATGGTGAAACAGCGCACGGAATGATATAAAATTTTGCAAGAATTCGGTTTGTATGGGTACACGGGGGGTATATTATAGGGATGTAATAAGTACAAAAGTGTGGGACTTACCGGTATTGGTACGGGTAGAGGAGACTCTCCTGTCGTCGAGTTGATGAGTTGGTTGGTCCGGAAACAGGTGACCTGAGCGTCGTCACTGGGTTGGTATCTTGTGTAGAGGTGGCAGCTGGTGGCTGAGATGATACCCAACGTCTTCTTAAAACCTTGTGTTCACGAAGGTACTGCAATAAAACACGAGTTACCCACACGGTCACGCACGTTTGTTCCCGATTCGGAGGGGGGAAAAGGCTCTTTGGACTGTGTGTTCTCACCAAACTGCACAGCAGATAGGTAATTCTTGAAAAATAATTTGGATTACAGCCAAACCGTAGGGGAAAATCTGAATAAAACACTTTTTTTTTAGTTTTGTATGTATCACACAATTCCACGAAAAATGGCTGTTTTATTTTGTATAATTCAACAAAGAAATTTTAAATTCACTTTCAATATTTAAGTTACAGTCAAAGAAAAGGGCACTTTTTATTTTATTTTATTGTTAGTCACAAGATATCCCGGGTAGAACTTTAGTCGCGCGCTTTCATTAAGAGACTGGACAAATTAAGAAAAATGGTAATATATCAAAACACAACGAGTCAACGTACTCGTTATGAAAAATGTAGGGTTCTCATGCCCTGCAAAAACATTGCAAAAACCTAGGGTTTCCATGCCTAAACATCCCGCCCCCCTTGTTATATCCTAAGATAACAATGAGGGTAGGTTCCTCAGGACTGAAACCTTAACGCCGGACAAGCCCTTGAGTTTTAATAAAAAGTGCACAATGCTTTGTGTAAATAAATTTCAATAACAATAATAATGAGGTAAAAATATAAATTCAAGATTAGTACAAAAAGTTTCATTTCAAAATGCATAAAGTATAAAAAATGGTATAAATGTTGTTTGTAGATAAAATGTAAAAGGTTGTTTGGTGAACATGTTGCTTTTTTAAACTCCAAATTTTCCTATGATGACCCAGCCTAGTACAGTGTCTTGTGCGATTGGAGAGCCAATTGATGCTAGTTGTATTCCGCTGCGTATGATGCGTGGGTAGATATCTGCTCCCAGGACGAAGTTGATGGAGTTGCTCTCGAAGAAATCTGGATCAGCCAGCCTAAGGTTACGATAAGCGTCTGCGACGCTACGGTCGAGATGTTTAGCTGGTGGCTTTTGGGGCAATTCGCTGGACACCTTGGCTCTTACAGTAAATGTCCCGTGTTCTTCATCAAAACGGGTCCGAAACGTCAATTGGCACCACTTGTCCGCATTAAAACGTTCAAACGGCAGGTGGTACCGTTCAACAATAAAGGGTGCGATGGAACTCGTAGTTGCGCACGGATTTAGAAGGCCGCGTACCTTGCTCCACTCATTGTCTAACCGAATTTGCAGTATTACTGTAGGGACCACGGTGGTGTCATCTGCTCGACTCAATTGCTCGTTTGCTCTGGTGATTTCAGACTGGTGAAGGAGAGTGTGGTGTTGTCCATTGCAGTCGTGACAGCGCTCACTGCTGCGGCAGTTTTTGAGACAATGGGAGTGGGCGAGGCAGTTTCGGCAGTACTGGTGACGTTTAACGATGTCCTTTCTGGTAGAGACGGTCATTCGCAAAAATTTGCTGCACTTTCGCAGTGGATGGCTCTTACGGCATAGACGGCAGCCTGGGTTTTTAGAACGTGGTTTCACCCGTTTGTCCCGCTCTTCGATGGGAGAAACCTCGCGGCTGCGGTGATGCATAATAACTGTAATGAGGAGAAAAAAAGGGGGGAAAATTAATTGTCATGTCTTTGAC
This sequence comes from Pollenia griseotomentosa, assembly GCA_963931875.1. Classification (NCBI taxonomy): domain Eukaryota; kingdom Metazoa; phylum Arthropoda; class Insecta; order Diptera; family Polleniidae; genus Pollenia; species Pollenia griseotomentosa. Next base: position 204,736,298 of record OZ007560.1, read on the forward strand.
GGGAGTGGCAGTAGCACAAGTTTTACAATCGGGCGGGTTATGATGCCGTTAGCAGTGCGGATGTCAGAAACTCTAACTCAACTATCGGGGCCAGTAAAGATTTTTTCAATGCGACCGAGACGCCATTGAGTCGGGGGTAAGTTGTCTTGCCGGACAACTACAAGATCGCCGATAACAAAGTCGAGATGAGGGGATTTCCATTTATTCCGCTTGTGAAGTTCGGTGAGATATTCTTCTTTCCATCTACGTGCCAAGTGATGGTGAAGAATTTTTAGCTTTTGCCAACGATTGACATAGCTGAGGGAATGGCTGGATAAGTCAGGTTCGGGGGGAGATAATAGTGGGGTTCCGACGAGGAAATGGCCTGGTGTCAGGGCGCATAAGTCCTTTGGGTCCTCATTCATGGGGCTTAAAGGTCTTGAGTTTAAGCAAGCTTCAATTCGTGCCAGCATGGTGCTGAATTCTTCATACGTAAAACTTTGACTATGGCACAGTTTCTTAAAATGGGCCTTGAAACTTTTGACCCCTGCCTCCCAGAGGCCACCCATATGGGGGGCGCCAGGCGGGATGAAGTGCCAGTCGACGGGGGTAAATCCATCCTGAGAGAGAAGGCCCTTTTGTACTTTGGACAAGAATTGTTGTTGATCGCCCTGGAGGACATTAGCAGCGCCTACAAAGGCGGTGCCATTGTCGGAGTACATATCGTGGGGGGTGCCTCGTCGCGAAAAGAACCGAGCAAAGGCGGCTAGAAAGGCTGGGGTGGATATATCGCCGGTAGCTTCGAGATGACTCGCTTTTGTTGAAAAGCATACGAAGACAAGCACGTATCCTTTAGTGACCTTACAGCCTCGACCCGCATAAGATTTAATGTCGAAGGGTCCCGCGAAGTCGACGCCGGTGTGACAACAGGGGCGTGATAAACTTGCACGTTCAGGGGGTAAAGCAGCCATGATCTGTTGACCAATTTGGCGTTTATGTCTCACGCATATTACGCATTGGGATAAAATAGTTTTTATCAACATTTTGAGTTTAGGGACGTAGTAACGCAATCTCGTCAAGCGATGTAAAAGCGCATTTTGACCATGTAGAGTGTGTTTGTGTAAATGCATGAGAAACAATCTGGTGAAACGCGCATGGTAAGGCAGTAAAATGGGATAACGTTCGTCATAGCGCAAGGTAGGGGAGTCCGCTAAACGACCATTTATTCGCATAATTCCGTTGGAATCGAGAAAGGGGTTAAACGTTAAAAGCGGGCTTTTCCGGGACAATGGTTTTCTGTCAGATAAATGTGAGTATTCTTCGCTAAAGTGCGATTTTTGACAGGCGACTATTAGACAGTTTTTTACGGAAATTATTTCCTTGGCCGACAGCTCTTTGCGACTCATCTCTCCCGCTGTCAACTTGGCTCTTGTGCGTTTATAAAAACGGAATATATAACTTATAACTCTTAACGCTCGAGGTAGGTCTGAAAAGTTATCAAGAATATCGTCTTGTTTTATTAAAGTTGTATGTGCACGAATTAGTCGAATGTCTTCTTCCGTATCAAACTCCTTGTTGCGTGATGGCCAGTCTGAAGGGGGACGTCGTAGCCAGGCAGGCCCACGCCACCACAACTCACTAGATGATAAGTCACGTACGGTAATGCCACGTGACGCTAAGTCAGCGGGGTTACTTTTCGATTCAACATGAGACCACAAATCCTTTCCTACCTTTTCGATTATAGACGAAACTCGATTTTCGACAAACGTTTTCCACTTATGAGCCGGTTTTCTCAACCACGCCAACACGATGGTGGAATCTGTCCACAAGAAAAGTTTATAGTCTTTGAGATTGAGCTGCGCTTGAATAGAATCGATCATATTCGCCAGCAATTCTGCTCCACATAATTCCTTACGTGGTAGGGAAACAAATTTAACGGGGGCAACTTTCGATTTTGCTGCCAAAAGGTGGCTAGTGACAAAACCTTCGTTTTCAGAGCGAATATAAATGGCGGCTGCGTACGCCTTTTCCGACGCGTCGCAGAAACCGTGCAGCTCGACTTTGTAGGAAGGATCGTAATCTATGAACCGGGGAATTCTGACTTCTTCAATTTTGCTGTAGTCATCGAGAAATTCACGCCATTTGTTCATAGTAAGGGGGGTCAAATCTTCGTCCCAATCAGTGCCATCCTTCCATATTTGCTGCATAATTATTTTTGCCACGATAATCTTGGGAGATAGCCATCCAGCTGGGTCGAATAACTTGGCAATTTCAGAAAGCACACATCTTTTGGTAGTTAACTCACGATTCGGTTTAGCTTTGAGTTTGAAATAAAATTGGTCGTTACCAGCATTCCACCTGAGCCCTAAAGTTTTCGTAATACTGGACTCAGACAGTCGAAGGAATTCTTCCCCCAACAAGTGTGTTGATGGCAGACCTTGCAGTAACATTGCGTTATTCGAAGTCCATTTTCGTAGCGTAAACCCCGCGGTTTTGAGAACTGCTATTAGCTCATCGCGAAATCTTATTGCTGACGATATGGTATGGGCACCCGAAAGGACGTCATCAACATACATATGGCTTCGCAAGATTTCTGATGCTTGAGGGGAAGTGGATTCGCTTTCTTTTGCGAGTTCTAGCAACGTTCTTATGGCTAGATAGGGCGCACAGTTCACACCGAAGGTGACTGTGTTCAACTCAAAGTCGTGGATTAACTCATTCGGAGTATCACGATGTAAAATTCTTTGAAAAGGGGTGTGCTTGGGGTGCACCAAGATTTGGCGGTACATTTTTTCAATGTCCGCGTTAAACACGTAGCGGAAAAATCTCCATCTCAAAAGCAAGATCATTAAATCTAACTGCAGAACTGGGCCAGGATGAAGTAGGTCATTAAGGCTTATGCCATTGGCCGAGGGGCTGGAGGCATTAAATACCACGCGCAATTTTGTTGTGGTGCTGTCGGGTTTTAAAACAGCATGGTGGGGCAAATAATAAGTGCCGCAGTCACCATTTATGGGGGTTACTTTGGTCATTTGACCTAGAGTAGAATACTCTGTTATTACCTGATCATATTCAGTTTTCAGTTGGGGGTTTTTGACTAATCTCGCCTCGTTTCGTAGAAACTGGGAGAAAGCAATTTTTCGAGAGGGGCCAACATTTAATTTTTCGGGGTAATCTTTTCTAAAGGGGAGTGACACGACGTATCGACCTTCTTTATTTCGGAAAGTAGTGGATGTGTACAAATTTTCGCAGTATGTGTCCTCCGGGGAGGACGTTTTCCTCCTCGGGATATCCTCTAGCTCCCAAAACCGCTGAAGTTGATTATTCAATTCTATGGAGCTAAAAAATGATAAAACCGCTTTCCCGCACGGGTGTGCGGGTACCTTTCCCGTAATAATCCACCCGAAAACTGTATTTTGGGCAAGCAAAGATTGTTGTGTGTCTCGTTGTAGACCGTCCAAAATAATTTTTGGGTAAACATCTGCCCCAAGCAGCAAATCTATTTCGCGACAACTGTGGCGATAAGTATCAGCCAATCGCAAATTGGAGAAATCGCTATCTTTTAATGCCGATGAGGGGTAGTAGGGAAGGTGACCGGTAAGCTTATTTATTATTAAGGCATCCGAAGAAACTTCAAACGATTTGTCAACCGGAGATCCGATTTTGACGTGGCAGCTTTGGGTGGAAGTTGCAGTGACGGAGTCACTTAACCCGTGGACTTGGGCTGCTGATGCACGAGTATAAAGACCAAGATGCCCTTGCAATTTTTTCGAAATAAATGTCGCCTCCGAGGCGGAGTCTATTAGCGCGCGAACGGTACACTTGAGGTCGTTATTATAAACGTCGACTAACGCTGTACCGAGTATGACAGACTGTGTGGTGGGTTCAAGTTGAGTTGAAAACGATTGCAGCGTTCTATTTGCTGCTTGGGTCGAAGTAGAAGGGGTCACGTCTAAAGCGGGAAGGGGGTTGTTATTTTGATGAACGGGTGAACTTTTAACATTATTGTTATTATTTGTTATTTTCTTCCCGTCTACGCGATGAAGCAGCGAATGGTGTTTTCCCTTACATACCTTGCAGGTGTATTTACTTTGGCAATTCTTAGCCCCGTGGGATGTTCCCAGGCAGTTAGTGCACTTATTTTGTTTTTTCACCGTTGCGTATCTGTCTGCAACGGACATGGCCAGAAATACGGCGCAACATCGAAGCGGGGGAATTCGGAGCACAGCGCACATTTACCCTTGTTGTCAGGGGCAATGTTGGTCTGATAGCTTTTCACCTTGGGCCCTTGGGATGAAGATTTTGAAGGTTTTGGGGCATGCGAGTTTGAAAATGTGGATCTAATATCCGCGACCGACTCTAAAGTTTGAAACCTTGATGATAAGAAGTCATCTAAGGCTTTCCACGTTGGCAAATCAGTGGTACGCGGCAAAGATTGTTCCCATAAGCTCAGTGTGGTCTCAGGTAGACACGTTGAGCAAATATATACAAAAATTACATCCCAGTTATCGACTTCAATGTTTAGCAAACGAAGATTGGTGATACAGTCATTAATTGTGCGTTGCAAACGTCTAAGATCGGAACCAGTTTCCTTTGAAATGGGCTTTATGTTGAACAGCGACTTAAGTTGGGCGATCACTAGTATTCGCTTATTTTCATAGCGGTGAACTAAATTTTGCCACGCCATATTAAATCCATCATTGGTCATAGGGCATGTTTTCAAAAGCTCTCGCGCTTCACCCTGAGTTTTCTTGACCAGATGGCACATTTTTTCTACTGGTGACAGACGCTTATTATTGCGATAAAGGGCCGTGAACATATCACGGAAAGTTGGCCACGATTTATAGTCACCATGAAAGATTTCGGTATCACATGGGGGTAAAGAAATATGTGGGGTCATATCGCGTGCTCTATCACTCGAGGGGGAGGCGGTTTGAGCGTTGGCTTGAAGAGCCTCACGGAGTTCGTGTATCTTTGCAACCACAGCTGTGTGGCTGCCGAATGTAGAGTAAAACCGTCCCTTTAGGGTTTCTAGATCTATCTCTTCTTTAATAACTTCATAGTTGTCCATCACATCTTCATAAGATGACTCGAAACTTGACCAGAGACGATCGATTTGTCTTTCGTGGGCCTCGAGGGTGTGTCGCGTGTGTGACTCAACTTTTAAACCGTCAAAGTAGGTTTTAAATTCGACCACACGATCAGAATACCGTATGACATTTTTTACCGATGCCATTTTTTATTAAGTGACTATACGATTTAAAATTTAGAAATTTATTTGAAAAAATTTAGGGAAATTTTCGATGGTGCCTCGTAGAAGCAACCCGTAAAATTATTGAAAATTAAAACGCAATTAATAAAAAAATTTAAGTAAATTTTCAAAGGGGCTTCGTAAAAGCCACAAATAAAATTATCGATGAACGTACACAAATTTTCCAATGGTGCTTCGTAAAAGCGACCAGTAAATAGTATTTGAAGAAGTTTGAAAGAAATTATCAAAGGTGCCTCGTAAAAGCGACCGATGAGAATATTTTAGAAAATTTTAATGAACTTTCAGAGGTGCTTCGTAAAAGCGATCGCTGAAAATTATTTGGGAAAAAATTTAAATATATTTTAAGAAATTTTCAAAGGTGCCTCGTGAAGGCGACTGATGAAAATAATTGGGAAAAATTTAATTAAATTATCAAAGGTGCTTCGTAAAAGCGACCAATAAAATTAGGTTGAGAAAATTTAAAGAAATTTTCAGAGGTGCTTCGTAAAAGCGACCAATGAAAATTATTGGGTAAAATTTAAAGAAATTTTCAAAGGTGCTTCGTTAAAGCGACCGATGAAAATAAGTTGAGAAAATTTAAAGAAATTTTCAGAGGTGCTTCGTAAAAGCGACCAATGAAAATTATTGGGAAAACTTTAAAGAAATTATTCAAAGGTGCCTCGTGAAGGCGACCGATGAAAATAAGTTGAAAACAAATTTAAAGAAATTGTTTGAGACAAAAAAATTTAAAGAAATTGTCAAAGGTGCTTCGTAAAAGCGACCGATGAAAATTGTTGGCAAAAAAATTTAAAGAAACTTTAATGATTAATTTTCGGATGATATATTGTTAAAAAGTTTAAATAAATTTTCAGAGGTGCTTCGTTAGAGCGACCAATGAATATTGTTTGCAAAAATTTAAAAATTTTGATATTATTGGGGGAAAAAATTTTAGAGAAATTTTCAGAGGTGCTTCGTTAGAGCGACCAATGAAAATTGTTTGCATAAAAAATTTAGAAAATTTAAAAAAAATTAAATTTTCAAAGGCGCTTCGTAAAAGCGACCGATGAAAATAATTGATAAAATTTAAAGAACTTTTCAAAGGTGCTTCGTAAAAGCGACCAATGAAAATTAGTTGCTAAAAAATTTAAAGACTTTTAAAAATTATTAATTTATAATATGGGTATATGTGTAATTTATTCGCAGCAAAAAGGGCTATCATGTGTCATGTATCATGGGATTTATTGCAATTTATTTATGAATTTTCATACGTTAACTTGATTTTATAATTATAATTACACAGGCCAACACTCAATTTGCTTCTTTGAAATTATCAACTGATTCTAGTTAATTTTGGTGCGCTGAATTCAAATCTGTAATCAGTTTGTCTCTATCAGCTCTAGTTTTCATGATATAGCTTTTTTATACCCTCCACTTATGACCTCCATTTATGACCGTCAGTTAGTTATTTCAAAAAATTTTTTTCATCAAAATTTCTTATTTACAGTTATGGTAGTTGCCATAGATCAACACTTTTTTAAAAAACTTTGCCAACTGCAATAAACCACTTCTTACAAGCAACTAACTTACGATATTCAATTGGAGTGCAACAAGAAAAAATAACGTTCTCAATAATATTGTACATATAAAATTCACGTTAATCAGCTAGCAAAAAAAATTTTTACGGAAAAAATGTTTTTTTTGGTAACTACCATAACTATAAATAAGAAATTTTGATGAAAAAATTTTTTGAAAAAACTAACAGACGGTCATAAATGGAGGTCATAAGTGGAGGGTATAAAAAAGCTATATCATGAAAACTAGAGCTGATAGAGACAAACTGATTACAGATTTGAATTCAGCGCACCAAAATTAACTAGAATCAGTTGACAAATTCAAAGAAGCAAATATTTTTTTTAATTTTGTCGGGCTGTGTTATTTATTCAAATAGTAAATATTAATAGGTAATATAATAATAATTCTATTATATTTCCAATGCCTTTTCGAGGTGCCCTCGTATCCAGCTGTTAGTATAAAAGTCTAATATACAATTCAACTTGTCCCAATGACCTAATTATTTTCTCATTTACTTGTTACACACCGTACATACATACATTTACTCGTCTGGTTCTTTGATTTTTGTTCTCTCATCAAATATCTCATCAAATTATGTGATGACATACATACATACAAAGGTAATAGCAAAGAATTAATATTGTTGACTATTACAAGAAAAACAAGAGATGCCGACTGATATTAACCTTGAATATCAGACAGCAAAAATGCAATGCAATTTTTTTCGATTTTTACTCTCTTATTCTTGTCTTCTCCTTTTTTTTGTGGCTTTTTTGTTCATCAACTTGAAGTGTTGATGCTTTTGAAGTTGACAATGTTAAATAGCTGCGGGGGGATGGTAATTGTTTGCAGATTTTGTTAGTATGCTTGTTACGGTACAAACTGGTTTTGTAATTTTTTTTGCAACTAGCCCGACTGTTGCTACTTTTGAGTAGGTATGTTTGTTTGTTTAGATGAATGTATGTATGGAGTAATTTTTGGTGGTGGTTTTTGCTTTATTAAAAAATAAATGCAAATTGTATGTGAGGATGTATGTAATTATTTCGGCTTATGAAATAAGTACAAGTTTTGTCGTATGATTTTTCCTATACTCTTGCGCGACCGTTAGGTTCACCGTATGATGGTTTGGGGGAAAAAAAAGAGATGACACATGATAGGTATGTTGCGGGGGGTAAAAAATATATTTGAATTTTGTATTTTTGTATTTTTATGGGACCGTTAAAAATACAAAAAATACAAAGTTAACACGTTATGCCGCGAGGGGGGTTATTAGGTATATACGTATGTATACTTATGGAGGTAAGTATACACACATGGCTTGGACCGGGTAATTGCGAGGGGGGTTATATTTATTAAAGGGGTTTTCCGGGTTATGGATGACCCGCATCCGGCTCGAAGGACCAAAATGTATGGGTACACGGGGGGTATATTATAGGGATGTAATAAGTACAAAAGTGGGGGACTTACCGGTATTGGTACGGGTAGAGGAGACTCTCCTGTCGTCGAGTTGATGAGTTGGTTGGTCCGGAAACAGGTGACCTCAGCGTCGTCACTGGGTTGGTATCTTGTGTAGAGGTGGCAGCTGGTGGCTGAGATGATACCCAACGTCTTCTTAAAACCTTGTGTTCACGAAGGTACTGCAATAAAACACGGTCACGCACGTTTGTTCCCGATTCGGAGGGGGGAAAAGGCTCTTTGGACTGTGTGTTCTCACCAAACTGCACAGCAGATAGGTAATTCTTGAAAAATAATTTGGATTACAGCCAAACCGTAGGGGAAAATCTGAATAAAACACTTTTTTTTTAGTTTTGTATGTATCACACAATTCCACGAAAAATGGCTGTTTTATTTTGTATAATTCAACAAAGAAATTTTAAATTCACTTTCAATATTTAAGTTACAGTCAAAGAAAAGGGCACTTTTTATTTTATTTTATTGTTAGTCACAAGATATCCCGGGTAGAACTTTAGTCGCGCGCTTTCATTAAGAGACTGGACAAATTAAGAAAAATGGTAATATATCAAAACACAACGAGTCAACGTACTCGTTATGAAAAATGTAGGGTTCTCATGCCCTGCAAAAACATTGCAAAAACCTAGGGTTTCCATGCCTAAACACGGCTTATTCGACTGAAAATCACACTGTCCATAATTTAACCTAGGCCACATATTAAGCCCACTCTGGAAAATTATTAAATACGCCTAAAGCCGTAGCAGATATAAATATTGCGGTAAAATATCTTCCAACTTAGCTGTATAAGGCCAGAAAAAATAACATGCAATTTTGTGATATACGGTCCATAATTTACCTTAAATCCCATATTTAGCAGGTTTCACTGTAAACGCTAAAACTTATTTCACCGCTGCATTGACATTTACTGAAGTTTATGATTTTTAATACCAGAAATCACTCTGCAGGATTTTCGGATGATTGGTTCATAACTTACCATGGCTCCAATATAAATTCGCCTCCTAAAAATCATTTAAATTCGGCTTAAACTGTTACAAATCATGATATTTTACTCAAGCTAGTTAAAATTTAAAAAAAAAGCATAACATTTTTTGATTATCGATTAATAATTTAATATATGTATGTCTTAAGGCTCAGTTAGCCGGGAGTAACAGTAGCAGTAACCTTACTGTAAAAAAGTAAGACCAATCTATTTCTCTGTTTTTATAAAGATTAAGTAATAATAAATATATATCACTCCTGAATAATTCGAACTGTCGGTGGAGGATATAAAAGATTCCGTACAGCCGAATTAGCACTCTGACTTGTTTTATTAAAAAAAGGATATAAATAATTGCGAACTACGACCTACGAAAAACGATAACAACGCTAATATGATAACCTACGATTATAATATGATTACAGTAATCATATTTTTAATAATAATATGATTTTCTCAGGTATGTTTTGATGACTTTTGACCATAACTTAATCACTTTGTATCATAATATGATTACTTCTAAACGTATTGTAAATAATATGATAAAAGTATGTTAACATTCAATTATAATATGATAAAATAAAAACCAATTACGATTAAGGGGACAATATTATGATGTAATATAATGAATATATTTGGTCATAATATGATATTTTATGATTCTAATAACAATCACAATATGTTGACAACAATCATGAATGTTATCATAATATGTGGCTCTTAGAATATGTTTACCACAACCATGTTTTTAATCTGTGTGTGGGTATATAATTTAAATATGTATTTATATATATACCTACGGTGACCATGTTTTTTAATTTTTCATCGAAAAAAAGGACATTTCGAAAGGTTATTGGATAGGTAATACGATAATTCAAGCAATAGGAAGCAGAACTACTAGTAATACATAGAAGTCCTTAAAAAAATTTAATATTTAATTAAAAATAATTGTTATTTTTCTGTTGAATGTTTTTTTAATACACTTTTTATAACGAAGTTTAAATTGGGATATTAACGATAATCCAAAAATTATTAACAATTGAAAGTAATCTCTTTGTTGGCACACTAAAGGCCGGCAGATACAAATTAAATTCTACAAGCTTCATTATATTTTTACCTCCAATACTTTTCTCATTGAAATAGCCAAAACGTTCCATCTATATTTTATCCTCTGATGTATCATCTTTTCTCCACTTCTCACCCAATAAAAATGTTAAATTTTTGAAAATACTGCCGCCCATTGATTTAAATTATCAAGTCAGAATACTTCCTGATACCAAACTCTTTGCATGCAATTCAGTTTAATTTAAAGTCCTTTAAAGTAAGAGCAGCCTCAGGCAACCGCAAAAGTAACTACGATTCAGCAGATGGATCATCAAAATAGTTTTTGCAATATAATCGGGCACTTTTGTTGGTAGACAATATGTTCTTTCAATGGCACAAACAATTGTAGAATTGATCTAACGCTGGCATTAATGTTAACCAGCGTATTTTGCTGTATTTGTGCTGAAATTTAAGTGTTAGTGCTAAGGACAGCTTACTGTCCTCTTTTTTGAAAAAATCTTAAAGGACATCGTACCAAAAAAAGGAATGTCCTCTTAAAAAAAGGACGAATCGTCACCGTATATACACCCTGTCCTTCTTGAGTTGAATTAGTTCTCTGTTGCCAAACATTCAAAACTTCTCTCTATAGCCAATAGACTAAGCTCACGTTTTTCAGGTCCAATTTATAGATCGCTTTATAAATCGAATTTTCTATGAAAATGTCTTTAATAAGGGTTAAAAACTAAAATTCGAGTGAAAGGCTAAAAGTGTACAGTTTTTAGTCAATTTATTAAAAAAATAACTTTGTACAGTAACGTGAATGGACAACATAAATGTCACTTTTTTCGAAAAGTTATCATGTCTTTCCACTTAAAATTACCAATTTTATGAAAACAAGATTTTTTGTTTGTCGTGCTTAACTGCCAATTTTTATTCTTGATAAAACCACTGAAATTTATTGTTGATGGGATAAGCTATTCCTATGCGAATTTCACTGGTTGCTTACACGCAAAGAAAAAACATGGTTGTGGTAAACATATTCTTATATTAGTATATATATTAGTACCCATATTACTATTATTCTTGAATCAAATATATTCGTAATATCACATCATAATATTTTTCCCTTAATCATTTTCTTATCATAATAATCATAATAAGTTACAAAGTAATCATAATATTGTCATGCTAATCATAAAAGTTAAAAGTAATTACAACATATTTGAAAGAATCATATTATGATTACTGTAATCATATTATAATCGTAGGTTATCATAATATCGTTGTTTTCGTTTGTCGCAGGTCGCAATTATTTATAAATTACTTTTACAAAGAAAAAAAAAATGAAAATGTTAATAGCAATACTATTTTATTTAGTAGTTTTTTATTTAATAATACCTAATTCGTTAACGTTTTTTTAATTTCTTTTAAATATTACGACAGAACTGATATAAAATTATTTGACAAATGGCGCTAACAAAATATTATTTGAGTGTGGGGAGAAGTGGGGAATGTAAGAAAGGATAAACTCACTGTTTATTGTTGTTGCTTTTGTTATCAAAGCTTAAGATATTTTTACAAGTAAAACTGTTGCTTATAATTCTTATTCGCTTAAGAGTTTTATTTGTTTAATATCTTTAGTTTTTCTAAAATCTTTGGAAGAAGTTTCCTAACGATCTGGCCTAAGCAACCAGTGAAAAGCGCATAGCTAATCCCTTCAACAATAAATTTCAGTGTTTTTATCAAGAATAAAAATTAGGAATTAAGCACAACCAACAAAATCTTGTTAATTAAAAAATTTTGTATTCCCAAAAATTACTTTGATAATTTTATTATAACTTTTCAAAGGCTATGTATAAAGAAATATTTTTTCTTAAAATTGTAACAATTCCATAACGTAATATATGTTAAAACTAATTGCTTTATATCGACCACCTAATACCTCCCACCACTCAAATATTAATATCTTTATTTTCCACTTTTCTTTACTTACCATCCATCGAACGTTTTGTGTTTTACATTACAAACTTTAAATAAACTTTTCCCCTTTTTAGTTTTTCCTTTAACATAAGTTTCTGGTTGTTATTTTAATTATATAACTTTAATTTTTTTGTTCATCAAGCGAGACAACTTGTAACGTTTTGCATGTTAACCAATTTAAGTAAGTTAGAATATCAGTAAGTAGCTCATACTTTGTTGGTTTTCGAGTGTATAAATTTTAAAACAGGGTTTATTTATGTATATTTAGAAATATGTTCATCGAACCAGTTCCGACACAGACACATTCATTCTAACAGGTCCTTGTCTATACACACACACACACACAAACACACACACAAACACACACATTTCTTCTCATCCCTTTATTAATGGCACGATAGCAAGCAAGGGATTGAATGGCAACCAAAGGTTTCTCTTTCATTGAATATAAAAGCGAAAAGAAATAATAACAACGAAAAACTTGTTAAGGTATTTGCGTTTTCTTTTGAATAACCTCTACCAAAACGAATTGGGAATAAGTTTTTATAAAGTTTGTCAAACCGTATGTAAAAAAAAATTTATTTTAATTGAGTACCCCATAAACTATATACAAACATTTTGTACCTCGGTATAGCCATGTCTGTATATTTGTTGATCTGATAAAAAAAAACGCATACTTCCTAACGACTTAACGAAAAAAAAACGAGGTACCTATGCGCTAACAAGTTTCCAGTTTGAAATTAAATCTTTGCACAATCGGTTTTGAAGGAAAAAATTTCTGGATCCAGGTGTGGACCTACCTTCCTAAAAAAGCATATTTACACATTAGAAATAAAATTGTAATGATATCGCTTATAAGTCTCGCAATCTGTTCAAACTGTACATTTTTACCAACTCGCAAAAAAATTTCCAAAATTGTAAGAAAGTTGATTTATTAAGAGACTCCGAAAAAATTTCCAAACAATTTCGACCCGTAAACATGCGCTCTTCAATTGTTCATTTATTAAAACAAAAGTTTTTGTGCTTACATCCTTTTTTACTTAAAAAATTTAGGTGTTTTTTTTTAAATTTAAGTGTCTTCAAATATTTTTCCTTCAAAAATTTAAGTGTATCACAAATAACAAATTCTTAGAATAATCTGAGCAATTTAGTCAGTTGGCTTCCTGTAGACATTTTTCGAAACAAATTTCACTTTTTAGACACAAATTTTAACTTTTCAACTTTTAAATTAATTTTGACTGCATGGTTGATCTTAACCGCAAAGAATGCGTTTACCTACCGCCCCGAGTGTGAGCAAACCGCATATCCAAATTGCAACTTCAGTTCATAATCTGTCAAGACTATATACACGCCCCTTGCTTAGGTACTGGAGCTGTCTTAACTACGCTGCTTTTGGAAAAATGTTGGCAGGATCTGTTCAGTAGTAAGAGCACCTAGGAATAGTGCTTCCCGAGACCGAACTCTCCCAGATTTTCCGGTTATCCCTTCCCGCGACATTTTAACTGAAGGGTGAAACTTCCGCGAAACAATCATCCTGAGCATTTCCATCAACCAATAGTCAGTCCAGTGCCTTATGCTTATACAATTGATCCGCCTACTTAGGAGGGCGCTACATCACTAAAACGTTGATTTCAAGTCTTAACCGATTAAACGTCAAATAAAAACTGGTCATAATATTATAAGTTCAACTTTTTTACCTGATTAGAACAAGTTAAAAAAAAAACATACAACGGAAAAAGTAATCTGACATGTTATGTATGAAAAATTATCACTATAGTCACTGACGTCGTTGTCAATGATTTCCAGATTTACAAAAACTTCAACAGTACCAGGTTTGTTTTTTGGTAGCCTTTCTGAACACTTCTTTCTTCATCAATCAGTGCGATATCACATGATATGCTATCAATATCTTCTTGAAGACTTTTGAAACACTTCCACTCATAGTTAAAATCTATAAAAAAAAAACTTAAAAAAAACCTTTGCTATTGTCAGTGCACTTAAACGAGTACAGTTAATTTTATACTGTTCTTCCTTTATTATTTTGTTATGTAAGTAGTTTTTTGTCTGTTTCCTGTTTTCAATAACCAGATAAATTCACAGACACAAATCAGATAAATTCTTGAAATTGAAAGTGTACTGCAATAATCCCAAAAATTTGCTGCTAATTAGTTAACACTAGGGAGATCGATCGAATAATATTCGACCGGTTTTAACCGGTTATTTTAGTTTTGCCCAAGTCGAATATTTTAAAATGTCCATTTTGCGAATATCGAATAAACCGGTTATTTTAGTAAAATAAACCGGTTATTTTAGTAATGTGTACCTTATATACGTTTTCCTTACTTTTGTTATAAATGTACCCGTAATTAAAGTATTTTTCAAATTGAATACTTGGCAAACTTAAACTTTTTATAAAGAATGTCAAAGCAAAATGTAACAAAAGTCAAAAACATTATGGGCAATGTAAATACAAATCGCTTATTTAACCAAAAACAATTCGAAATACTACAAAGAGAAGTTCAGCTTAAAAAGTAATTAGCAATTTGACAGTATTCTAAATACTATATATATCTTTATAAAGATCTTATCTCTGGTGATAATATCGAACTGATTCAAAAGACAATGGTGCTTAAACGGCCCTAAAATGATAAGTTGCAAAGGTTCTTCAACGTCACTTTAAATTAGTCTACAAGCTTGACATAAATATACGCCAAGTAAAACTTGACTCTGTTCCCAGTAGTTTTTAAGAGACTGAAAAAAATCCTTTTCTAAAATATGCTGCCAATTATGAATGAAAAACTCTTAAGTAGTTCTAGCACATCTTCATGCTTAAAACTACACCATACCGGCGAAATCAACGATATGAAAAAATTCTTCAGTTTTATTTATTAAATTACCAAGAACTTAAAACAAAATTGAAGGAATCAAACAATCTCAGGGAAGGGTTTAAATTGTCATCGACGAATTGACAGATATTTCATACAAAAAGCATGTTCATATTACTATTGTTTCTATAATACTGAAAAAAAAAAAAATTATAAATATATAATCCTGGATAAGAGGTTTTGTTTGCAACTTTTCAAAAATATTGCTGAAGTTTACTGATTCAAATAGCCATGCTTAGCCACCAACAAATTAAAACTCATTTAAAATAAATTTTTTAAAACCAAAGTTTTTCAAAATTTCTACAGCTGTGTTCACACCTATTAAATATTTGACGTCGTACGTACACGTAACCACTAGTTTTCTTAAAGGATTGTTTGGCTAGAGCAAACATTATTTAACTGTTTCTTAACTACATTATACATAAATACAATTATCATCTTAGACATAAAGTCTAGCAAATAAATTGAAATTGTTAAAAATAAAGCTTAAGTCTAATCAATTTACTAGGCACGTTTTTCTTATTTTTTATTTTATCGTCAAATATTTGTTACCTTAAGTCGTATATATGTATTTTGTTGGTTCTTTACCTTCGTGAATTGTTTTGTTTTTATTCTAATTAACTTTTTATTTCAAAAACTAATCTGATTTTTGTATTTTTATGTATTCGAATTAAAACCGGTTAACCGGTTATTTTTAAAATGCTTAACCGAAAACCGGGTTTTTTAAAATATCAACTATTCGGAATATTCGAAAACCGGTTATTGAAAAAAGTCGAATAATCGATCACCCTAGTAAACACCTTGTACAAAAGTCAATTCCATAAACTATTACAATTTGTATTTAAATTGCAATGTGATCGGTGGTGCGTGTTTTAGATATTTGAAAAACGAAATAGTCAAATTAGTCTTCCATCGAGAAGCTCCAACTATATTATGGTTGCCTCCGAAAATGTTATGGTTAAAAATAAATAAAATATGTTCAACGCTTATAATAGCATGGCTGGTTTTCAACCATAGCATGTTGCTCTTGGAAAAGAGGAAAATAATATTGTAAACTCTAAAGCAAATTATTGTCATATTTAACCATAGCATGTTTTGATCCCACCATAATATGGGTGTGGCTTCTTGGTAGATGAATAATTTTATTATAATATGGTTGCGAATAATATGGTTATGTTTACAAAACAAATTTTCTATGAAAATTTCCCTTAATAAACGTTTAATAATCGTTTGTGAATTCAGGGGAATTTGTTTTAAAATTGTTTTTTTGGAGGTGACCATATCTTTTATTATTTTTCGAACGAAATTGTTTGCAGGGGTTTATAATTTAGTACAGCTCTAACACAAATATTAATCTAGAATTTTCAAATGAGCTTTAAACCGTAATAAATAATAATGTTTACGAATTTCAATAATTAGTGGAGAGTATCAAAGATTCGGCACAACTGAACATTGT
Organism: Pollenia griseotomentosa; assembly: GCA_963931875.1. Taxonomy (NCBI): domain Eukaryota; kingdom Metazoa; phylum Arthropoda; class Insecta; order Diptera; family Polleniidae; genus Pollenia; species Pollenia griseotomentosa. The sequence continues at coordinate 204,752,914 of OZ007560.1, forward strand.
ATATTTACAACAAAGGTGTGTGTACTTATGTAGGTATGTGTATTATTTTATTAGTAAAGGGTTAGAGCGTATACGTGTGTGATTGATTTTTTTCCAGTAAATGATGAAATTTCAGCTCATATTTCGTTATTATTTGATACATTTTTTTTTTTTTTTTTTTTTTTTTTGTTAAAAAGTTATATGAACTTTTGTATGAGTTCGTAAAGTATCTCGTACACTTTACAGAAATACGAGTTATATATATATATATATATACCTACGCTCACAATAATCTGTACGTAAAATTAACTGAAATTTTAATATAGATAAAATAAATGAAAATTAAGTTAAAACCCGGTCTACTTATTTTTCATTTATTTTTAACGAAAAGTTGATTTAATTTTTACTGTCAAAAATTCAACACCAAACAAATGAATTTTCATTTATTTTATATGAATTAAATATCAACAAATTAACTATATATTCCGTAAAAACAAAGGAATATTCCGTTTTTTTTTTTTATTTAATTCAGTAATTTTTGTTTACTCCACAAAAAAGTCGAATTTCTCAAAAATGAGTGAGAGAGACCATTATTATTTACTTACCCCGTTACACACGTTTGTTTTAATTTTGTTGTACTGACCACGTTATTTACAGAAGAACTCTTTATTATAAGACACCAGCAGCTTGACCGATATGGTTTCGCAATTATTTGACTTTAAAAATTTGATATATTTAGCTAAATAATTTTAACAAATAGAAAATGGGAATTTATTACACAAGCAAATCGTTTTTTATAGATAAGCAAAAATTTGGTAGTTAAATTACCTAAAATAGCTGAATATTCCTTTGTTTTTACGGAATATGTAGTTAATTTTTTGAAAATTAATTTATATAAAATATCTGAATATTCAAAATCAACTGCAACTGAAAACCCGTATTAATATGCACTTAGTTTATTTAATAAATGATAGAATCAGGTAAAAAAATTTGCTTGGAATATTAAATCTTTATTTATTTAACCCTTTGACCACGAAGAATTTTCCGCTGAAAATTTTTAAAATTTTATTGCGGATTCTTACTCGGAATGGCAACAGTGCAAAATTTTAAAATGGTTACTCCTTCTGTGAGAAAAATCATGTTACATTTGTGTCCGATTCGTCGTCAAAGATAAAAGTCTGGAAACAAATGCATTATGCGTTTCAGTTGGCTGATCGTTTGTAGAATAGTTTGCATGGCCATGATTTTTGTTTTTTTTAAATTGCGAAACACAGAAAAACGATTCAACTATCCAAAGGTTTGCATACCGCGATTTGTGCGTTAACTCGTGTTTTTAGTTGCGCTTTGAAAATATATCATTTAATTATTGGTAACTAGATTGCGTCACCTACACTGAAAGAAAAATGCTTCATATATTTAATGAATCGTTTTCATAAAAAAAATTTCTCTGGTTAAATGAAAATTTTCATTGTCCAAATGGAATTTCGTAGTTATCATGAAGTATTTTCGTTCAAATCGATTCACTGGATTTCGTAATTACGTTAAAAATTTTCATTGGATATATGAAAACTAAAGTTTGTCCAAGTTAAACAAAAAATTTTAATTGGGAATATAAAAAACAATATACAAATATAACTATATTCATAAATTAATACAAAATTATAGTTTCCTTAAAAATATGTTTAATTGTTAATTAAAAAATGTAAGATTTAATTATTTTATACATCTAATGTAATATGCCATTAAATTTATGAAATCAAAAATTTTTTTATAAAAGCAACATTTCAATAATTGAAAAAAAAATTATTTTTAACATACAATTAACTCTATAGTCTCAATAATTAAAAGTATAAAAATATTTCGAAAAAGCATGCCTTCATAAATTTAAATTTTCATTATGACAATGAAAATGTCATTATAGTAATGAAACAAAAACTTTCAATCCCTAAAAAGGTATGTTTTTAGTTTTCTTTGTTCTTTCTTTATGAGGTCTTTTTTTTATTATGCGTTAGCAAAAAAATCAACGTTGTTTTTGTTGTTATGGGCAATTTAATCTCATATTTACGCTATTAATTGAGTAATGGCAAAAAACATAGTTTTTTTATTCAAAAACTACACCAGTAGGCTAGCTGGTAGTGAGCTAGTCTATCAGCGACGAGGTTGCGGGATCGATTCCGACTCTGGTTAAAAAAAAAAAAAGTTTAATAAGAACAACTTTGATTATAAAAAAAAAAAAAATCAAAAAAAGTTAAAAAAAAAATAAAATAAAAAAAGCTATCAGCGCCGAGGTTGCATGATCGATTTCCGCCAGCGACTCTGGTTAAAAAAAAGTTAAATAAGAAGAACAACTTTGTTAAAAAAAAAATCAAATAAATTAAAAAAAAAAAAATTTTTCTTACTTTTCTGAAAGTATTCATCCAGTGAATAATAACATTCATAGATCTAATGTAATGTGTCATTAAATACATTTTAATGAAACAGGTTTCATTGATCCAACGAAGCGCTGCATAGGTTCCTTTTTAATGCAATTTTTCATGGGATTAATGTCAAAATTCATTGGTATTCTGAAGAAAATTATTTCAGTGTAATATAGCAAAAAAAAAAAAACTCAAAGGTTAGCGATAGTTAGGAGGTCCCATCTGTTTTAGAAGTATTTAATGAAGTTTATGAGTTCCTCGCTTTAACAAAGTTCATCAGATTAACAAAGTTCATAATTCACCAAACGGAACTTTATTGTTATCAGAAAGGTATTATATTTTCTATAAATCAAGAAGAGTTGAAACTATTTTTGGGACGATTATAGTAATGATTATCCACAGACTTCCAGAAATAAGATTGTAATGGTCTACGATTGAAATATATTTAGTACCGTTTATTTCCAAGGTTATGGCTTGAAACTGTTTTAAAAAAAAATTCCACGTGAATCCGTTAAACGGTCAAAATTGGGGGCGGTATCAAATTAAAATGGACATTACTAAACAAGAATGAAAGGAGAGTCAGTAAGCGATGTCTTGTTTGTAAAAAAAACGGAATTGAAAGTCAAACAAACACAATTTGTTACTCATGCGAAAAACCAATGTGCTTTACTGAGAACAAAAATTATTTTAAAATTTACTATAACTAAATTCGATTTTGATTTAGTTTATATTAAATATAAAGCACGACAAGCAAAATCTTGTTAATTAAAAGATCTATATTCCCTTTTTTAATGTTTTTCTGAATTGCTTATAATTTCTTTGTTTTTTTAATGGTAACAAACTAAACATCTTTGACGACAACTGGAACACATATGTCCCATCATACTTTCAGATCCATCGAGAAAACTATAGAACCAATTTCAAGTGCGTTAATCAATAAATTTTCTTTAGCATATAATACTAAAGGCCTTATTCATAAAAAATATTTCATGTGAATAACAGGCTTATAAGATAAATTTTATATGAAAATTTGTTTAATAAACCTCTTATAAAACTGAAATATTTTTTATGAATAAGGGGGTAAAGTTTATCCATCAGTAATAATTGAGGCCCTATGCTCCTTATAGGATCGATGGGAACATAAATATAATAATTAGGGCCCGAGATATTAGCAAACTTCAATGGCAAACAAATAAATTCGAAGCACTGGAGAAAGCATTTGTTTTTTATCGAACAATGCGATTTAGATTAAAATGCATTCAAAAATGTAGATGAAATGACAAAAAAAAATTAATGGGACATATGTATTCGTCGTCAGGGTTAAAAATGACTGAACGGAATACTTCTTTCAGTCCGTTACTGTAATAATATTATGTGTGAGTGTATATATTATATTGTTACGTTTTTAGCTTTTGAAAATACTTGTTGGCTTTTTCCCTTTGTAAGAAACCTTTGAGTTTTTATACCCACTACCACTAGTGGTAGTACATCATCATTGTACTAAGTTTGTCATTCCGTGTGACTTTTTTTTAATATTCATCTAAGACCCCATGCAGTTAATAAATTCTGGGTCTTTGTGTAATTCTTAGTCGATGTAAAAAAAAAATAATTGTCGAAATGGAAACCTTGGTCAAATTAAGCTTTATATAGCCAGAAATTACACCATAATTTTCAAAAGGTTCTACATGAAGCAGCCTTATAAAAAGCACTTTAAATCGTATAAAAGGTTAAAAAAAATCACTTTTTTAATACCAGAAATTACTCTACAAAATTTTCTGATGACTGATCCATAATTTACAATGGGTACAATATAAATTTCTCTCCAGCAAATCATTTTCGTTCGCGTAAAACTGTTATGAATTAGTTCAAACTAAGTTTTGTATGAGTAGAAATAAAAGCATTTAACTTTCTGATGGTCGGCTGTCTAAAACAGCTGTTTGGTCAGTTTTAATAAAGATTGGTTGATAATTTATAGATTCCAAATAGAGCCCACTCCTGAAATATTCTAATTGTTGGTAGGTAGGCGCTGACGAATATAGCTCTTAATTTTCTTAATTTTTTTTTTGGGTATTTAAATACCCATTTGGCAAGAATGGGCTAAAGAAAAAAATATTATGAAAAATGCTGTAGATTTGTGACTTGGGTTTTAATTAGGGTTTTTAATTTCCCGGACCTTTTCTGTTCCCGGGAAACGAAACAAGAAAAATCTTATTCCCGGAAATCCCGGGATTCTGTGAATAAAACAATGATTTTATTAAATGAGTTCAAGACAAAAGTTAAAATTTTTTTTATAAAAATGAACATATACAACAGTCTAAAAGAAGTAGCTTAATTATTTCACAGAAAACCAAAACAAAACCAAATAAATTGTTACATGCATATGTACATGCATATTATATATGTGTAACCTTCTCCGAGAAAAGGGACCTAGTGTGTCAAAAAACGGGTTTGGACATAAAAGTGGATTTTGGTACCTAAAAGGGAGAAGAATAAGATGAAACGAGTTAGATTTCTGATAAAAATTTACCCCATCAAAACGTACAAAACGAACTTTGGAAAATCGATAAGAAATTAGAAAAACATTAAAATTATGAATTTTTAATTGCGTTTTTCTCAAAGCTTTATTTTCACACACTAGGTCCCTTTTGTCGGAGAAAGTCACATGTACGTATATATTTATTTATTTATTTTTTTTTTTTGGAGATAACGAATTATTAGAACTTATTAATATTTAGTAGTTATTAAAGCATTTTAAATCTCATCAGAGATTCTATTTTTAATCCTTGTTGGTATGTATATTGCCTGCTACCGAAAACGTGCTCGCTCTCTACAGACGTTGGTTTTATAGTAAAAATCGCATTATACAAAGATTATAAATTTGTTGGTCTTGTTGGTCTTCATCAGTGTTGCCAATTTAGCCATTTAGTGGCTAGATTTAGCCATTTTTCACCCTGTTTAGCCATTAAAAAATGAGTTTAGCCATTAGCCATTTTTTTTAGCCATTTTTCAAATTGTTAAGCCATACATTTTTTTTGCCGTTTTTCTTTTAAAGGAATAATTTTTGTTTTATTATAAAAATTTATAAAAGTAAAACAAACATTTTTAACAATTAAAACGCCTTTAATTTATATCACAACTTTTACAAATCTTGAAAATCGCTATAAACCATGATGATGAAACATGTTTCAAAATAAAGGAACAGTATTCCAATACTAAATTTATAAAATGGATCACCACAAACATTGGTGCTTCTTTCTGGTTGCAAGTATTTCAGTAAAGAGATGCAGGCAGCAACAAATTTTTTTTAGAAATTTCAGAATTGACTATAAAGTTGCTTTCACTTCCATGGTCTAATGCTGAAGTAGAGAGGGTATTTTGCCAAGTAAACATCGTTAAAAGTAATTTGAGAAATAGGTTACATTTAGCAACCGTAAATTCGATTTTTTAATTAGGTAAAGAATTTTACTGTAACAATAAAATATTTTTACCAACATCACAACAGTGCAGAGGGTACTATGCGTTTGTGCTGATGTTTGAAACACCTTAAAATATTGATACTTAAGGTACGTTCAGACCTAACAAATATTTGACCATAAAATCCAAAAAAGCGTTGCTAGTAAATTGATCAAACTTAAGCTTTATTTTTAACAATTTCTATTTATTTACAAAACTTTAATTTTAAAATGATCATTGTATAATGTAATTTAGAAACTGTTAAATAATGTTTGCCCAAGCCAAATGTTTTGCAAAAGCAAACAATTCTTTAAGAAAACTAGTGGTCACGTGTAGGACGTCAAATATTTAAAAGGTGTGAACATAGCTTTAGCCAACCTTTACGTATACCGATTGACTCTGAATCACTTTCTGAGTCAAATTAATGATGTTTGTCCAGCTGGCTGTCCATGCACACCTTGTACGCAAAGTACAGGTCGCAAATTTAAAGATAATTAATAAAATTTGGTACATAGGTTATAATGTGGTGTATGGTATCATCTAGTCAGGGTTGACCGACTATACTTTTTAACTTGTTTTTTATTGTAGATCTGGACTCATAATGTTGGGTAAATGTTGTCGTGATTATGATTTTCCTTCAAATTCTTTAAAACTAATAGGCACGAGTGATTCCTAACGACGAATTTATCGATGATTTAATTTTTTAAATATCTATCAAAATATTAATTTACGTTTATTCTTATTTAAGAAATTGATCTTAACTTACAATTTCATCGTAAACAACTTTAAATATATTATTTCTGTTTTGTTATAGAATTTTAATGTGTTTTTACTTAAAAAAAAAAGTTTAGCCATTTTTTAGCCCATTTTTAGCCATTTTTTAGCCATTTTTTTCCGTAAATTTAGCCATTTTTCGTCACCAAGTTTTGGCAACACTGGTCTTCATAGACGTCAAATTCTTTTTTTTAAAGGCTTTTGTATATTCTTTACATATATTTGTAGATGGTTCTGGTGTTGGTGATGGTGTATCGTGTACATTTTAATTTTCTACTTCATTTACTTCTACGTTGATTTATTGGCGTAGGAAATATTGTTCGATTTGTAGGAAGTTTTTAGTAATTTTAGTAAAGAATATACATATTTTTATTGCTCGTTTTTAATTTTAACGATGCTAACAAATTAAAATTTCAAAAAATTAATTTTGAAATTCCCGAAAAATTCCCGGGAATTATTAAAAAAAATGTCCCGCGATTCCCGGGAATTCTTTCCCGCGTAGAAACTCTAGTTTTAATTAAATGAATATCTTTTAATTAAAATTGCAGTTATAGATAAATATTTTGACTCTTTGACTTAATTTTTACAAAAAATCTTCAAAACATTTTTTAAAATGGAGTAATTTTATGTATGCCTGAAAACTAAATACAATTTCACATGCTATAATTTATAGTATAATATACCTACCACATGTTTTTTGATGTCCTTATTTAGATGACAAAAAACTTCCACTTTATGTTATTTCTTTGTCATTGGAGTTCAGTTTTTAGTGCCACACACGTCAATTGTCTTACGCAACTCTGAACTTTGATGGGGAAAACGAAACAATAAAATCAGAAATTTTCGTATAAAAATGTAATTTTCTTGTTCATTAATTTAGGACATAAAAACCTTAGACACATTATTAAATTATATGTATCTCTTTAATTTTGCAAAAGAGCTAAAAACCCAAAAATAAACCTAGAACACCATCCATCTTTAAAAACCTTACTGCAGATACTTTATAAGCGCTCATGCATACATACGCACATACACAAACATTTATCAGTGTGCATGTGAATTTATCTTAAAATTAAACACACTTAATGTCCTTAAAGAGTTTTTGAGAGTTTTTATTAACTTTAGGATAACAAATTTTGCTTCGAAAACAAAAATTATTTTTAGCATTTTCTCTTATTTAATTAATTTACTACTTTTTATATAAAACCAACAAAAAAGACAAGACAAGTTGTGGAATTCATACTGTCAGATGATAAAAAAGTTTATTGAATTAAAAAAAAAAAATTAAATAAAAATCAATCAAAATTATTTATAAATTGTTTCTGTCATGGATAACAACTAGATATTAAACTCGGTTGTAAAAAACCGAAATAAACATAAGTAATGAGAATGTGTGTAGAAATTTTTAAAAATTTCAGTATGAAATAAACCGTGTAGGAAATGCACCTATTGACTTAGTGCCTAGTACTGCTTAAAAACTGTAAATTAGACAATGCATTCTACTAACTATAAAATAGTTAACTCCTGACTTTGAATTATTAAGTGAGCAATCTCTAGGGGAAAGGGAACTAACACCAAACTTGTAACGTGACAGTTCTTAAGTTGTGGGGACCGGTTCTAGTTCTAACACTTTTTATGAAAGAGACTTGTCCTAGGGGGGCGGGGTTAAATTGGCACATTTTTAACACTTTTTAACAGGATACTGTAATATCCCAAAGGGACATATTCAATTTCGTTTAAAATAAAGCCTGTCGTAGATATTGATAGATCTAGTTCATATTAAGTTTTATAACCATATAGCATTCGCCCGAACAAAATTCAGTCACATGATTAGTTTTGTGTCAACCACCTTTCCTCTGGATTAACTACACTTTATCACCAGTTAAGTGATTTGGTTGCTTTACTTATCAAAATTCGTTCCTTTTATTATAATATTGTGTTCACTAGTGTTCACTAGCTTTAAGAACAATTGACAAAAACTTCCCGCAGGGATTCACAATTAAAAACTTTAAGTTTCATTTTTGATTTTTTTTTACTAGATTTTTACACTAATAATAGAAATAGATAAGGCAATTCATTAAGTCCAAATTAGTGCATATATTTTTTATTTATTTATTTCAGTTATAAGGACATTAAGAATTAAATTCTTTTATAGTCCAGAGGATTACATAATGAACACCAATAGTAATAATAATAATAATAATAATTGAAAAAGTAATAATAGTAATAATAACAATAGTAATAATAATATAATTATAAAATCAAGTTTTGAACAAAACAATAAGTAATAAAACCAAAAGAAAATAAAAATTAGAGCAAAATTAAATGGTACATATACATATATGTTGGTTTAATAAGACGTTTGATTTATAAAAAAAAAATTTATTATTGTATAAAAGCATCCGAACTTTCACTATAAGCTTTTGCACCCTTTTCGCTATATCTAGCTTTACAGCTCTCAAAAAATTTATTTTTTCTTAAAGAAAGGCAAAAGTGTAGACGCTTTGTTGACAGTGTTACTAAAAAGTCACCATAGTAATCGACAAATGTGACGACTTGTAGACACTATATCCCAGGCTTCCTGCAGGGAATAATCCTCACATTCCAAGCAAACACAAATTTAACGTTTGAAAAATTTTATAGACTTTATTTGAATTTGAGGATGCTATTATTTTTAAATGATCCTTTGCCATTTTACATCGATAGTTATTTTACATAATTTATTTTATTAAATTATTAATTAATTAAATTATATGCACCTAATGAAAAAAATAAATGGGAAAGTGTGGTCGGTCGGTCAAAGCTGGTTGTGTTAGCACAGTATTTACGGAATAATTATACAAGATTTGTGCGAAATATTATCTAGAAATCTATGTTCACCTGTATGAGATGTTTTAAAGTGATTTTTTGGAGTGAATTTGTATGGAACCTTTGATACATCAATCGATTCCACTTCAAATTTATTTATACACAGAAAAAATTAAAAATCATAAAATTCATACCAAATTCAGAGAATCAAGCAACCAATTTGTTGATTTTGCACCGATTACCAAAATGATTATATAGATTACTAAAAATTGTGATTATTTTTTTCAATAAATGATATTTTAATTATAATTAAATTAAATGAGCTCAGGTTTTGACAATTTCCAACAACATGTCTACAAGTTTAAATTATTTTATTTTAAGCGAAAAAATCATTTAAGATTTTGTGTTTTTTAATTAAAATTATTTTTAAAAATTTTTTGTTCAAAATAACTAAGATGTTGGTTAAATGAAATTTTTTTTTTTAATTTTCTTTCAACAAAAAAATAATTGATTTAATTATCACATTAAAAAAATTTAAGTACTTTTTGAACAATTTTTTTAATATCAATTAAATACAATGATTAAAAACTGTAAAAATTTAATCAATATGATAATTAAATTAATTAATTTTTTTGTTGAACCAAAACTTAAAATATGATTTTTTTCAATAAATATATTAATTCTTTTAAAATATAATTAAAACAATAATTTAGTTACTAAAAACCTTAATTGATTACTTCTTTTAGGCTAAAATAGTGCCTACGTGTAAAACTGAAAAAAAAACGCGAAGTAAAGAAAACATAATTCGTTTTCATTTTGGGTATAGTCTGAAGTAATTAGTAAAGCCTGGGGGCCAATTCTGTCAGTCGTGATCGAATACACTGAACCAAATATCATCGGCAATATTAACTAAAACATTTAGTAAACCCTCAACTAAAAAAATTGTTCAATCAACTAAATTTTTCCTAAAATATAATCAAAATTTATTTCACTTCACAAATTTTCGTCAAATCAACACAATAGTTTTCGTTAAATAATTTTGTAATTGAAATTTGTGAATATGAATAAAATCTTGAATAGGTAAAATTCTGCTATACACACAAAAATTTGTTAAAATAGGTGTAAACCAGTAGTAACATAATATTTTGGAACAACAAATAAGAATAATTCCAATATTCCTAAAAGGAAGTTAATTTGAATACTTACTCCGTTTATTTAACTAAATTTTGCTAATTTAATTCCTCAAGGGTGTTATTTTGAAAATTTAATAAAGGTATGTAGAATTGAAGAAACTTTGCTTGTTCTGAGTCAAAATAAAATGAAAATGCAAATGGCTCTTATGATTCTAAACATATATGTATAAATTTGTTCTTTATTTGTCACGGAGAACACGGAGGGCGTAAACGAATTCTCTCGATCTATTTCCATCTGTGGTAAGTAGTTAAATCTCGTTCCATGCTCTTCTTGTTCTTTTCTGATGGACCGGATCCAGGAATTATGTGGTCGACCAGGGTGACGTTGACCTTCAGGATTCCAGTCTATGGCAGCTCTTGCAATATCAGTTGATGGACGTCGTATGTCAGTTTCAATAGGGCAGCAATATGCCTGATTTTAAAGGGTTTCATTGGATATTTAATTCGGTCAGTAAATCCGTAATATCTTATTTATACATATATACTAAATTTATTAGTTAATTTAACCTTCATAAGGTCTTCGGGTCAAATCTGACCCATTTTAAAATAAAAGTTAAATTTTTTCTAAGAGTGAGTGACTTATATTTTTTATATTTTATGACTTTTATTAAATATTAAATGCCAATAACTACGTAAAGTTTTCAGTTTTCATAAGTACCCATTCTTGCCCAGTAGAAGCATCAAAGCTATTGCAAAATCACATTAACTAATTTCAAATCTGGCTTGACAAATGGAAAATAAATGTTATTCCCGTTAAATGTGCCCACATTACATTTACCCTCAGAAAACATGACTGCACCTCAATTAAAATTAATAACGTACACATTCCTCAACCAAATTGAAGACCGTTCAACTAATGTGGCTCTTAAACTCTAGATCCATCCTTAGTTTGGAATATAAAGGTCTTATATACAATACAATAATAAAACCAATTTGGTCCTATGGAATCCAACTCTGGGGAACAGCATGCGCTACAAATATTGAAAAACTACAAAGAAGACAATCGAAGATTTTGAGAATAATTACTGGAGCTCCCTGGTACGTAAGGAATTCTAACCTTCACAAGGACTTAAGTATTTCTACCGTCATCACAGTAGCTCGGGAGAGCTGTATGTATGTATGTATGTAATAAACTTACTTTCTAGCGATGGACATAGGCGTCTAAACAGAAAAGACATGCTAGATCTGGCAACACTATAATAAACAATGCATTACCTCCTCCCACATCTAACTGGTAACTTGCATTGGCACGTTACCTCATAGAATAATTTAGAATTTTAAGATTTGAAAAACTTATTGTCAATTTCAGTTAAGAAAAGATTCAATAAATAAATATGGAAAAAAAAAAAAAAAGTTTTCAGAAAAAAATATTGGCGAAAAAAAGATTTATAAAATTTTTTGCACTTAAGGTCTTTGGGTCATCATATTTGACCGGTAGCAAAACTCTTGAATTTTCGTTAGAAATTTTCAGTTGTTATTTATTTTTTTCACCTCCTGTGACATGCGTTATTTTGAAGTTTACTAATAATGCAGGTAAATGTGTATTTGGTATTGATTGGACTGAAGAGGCGACACCAAAATTTCGCATTTATTGGTTCTCTAGTTAACTGAATTGTATAGATCAAAAATTAAATTACAGACAGATTGTGGGATGTTGTGGAATAAAACCCCATTTTTGGAGCGATCTTGCCGTTGAACAGATTAAAAAACGTTTCGAGGGTACTAAGATTTGACAACAAGGATACTCGCAATGAAGGCCAAATTTTAGAGAAGTCTGCGCCGATACGTGTGCTTTGGAATCTGTGGGTTGATTAGTTATGCCTGGAATATACAACCATATACAGGCAAATAAATAGGAACTTTGCCTACAAATAAACAAATGTATGCATGAAGTTCTTGATTTGACAGTTGGTTTGAAATATAACAGTATGACTGTAGACAATTGTTTTACTTTAGTATGAACTATGTATATGTAAAAACAAGATTGAATTTCTACGAGAGCTTTTGGTAACTAAAGGCCATCATAAACATCAGCTAAACATGACTAAAACGAAAACTGTTTTGCAAAACGTCGACATTTCTTAGAAAATTTAGGTTTTCAACTTGCCGCGCCCTATATCAAGCAGTCAAAAACATTAGCCAAACACTAATTTTCACGAAAAATTGCAAAAAAGTGCATTTAGTAGTTGAGCAGGAACAGCACCCGTCATCCTTAACCAAAACCTAGGAAAAAAATATGTTTACCAGTCAAAAATAAGTCGGTGCCAATTATGTTACAAAACATATACAACCAGTTTATGTTAAATGTACTTTTGTATTCGCAATAAATGTTAACAATATATTTATTCAGCTTCAATATACTGAATAAATCTAGAAATAAAATATGAACTTTTAAAACATACTTAATGGAAAAAAGTGAGTTTTTATATAAAATTTTCTATTTGGGTCAAAATTTACCCGAAGACCGTTAACGTCAGCAAATTTGAAGACCTTATGAAGGTTAAATAAAATTTGAAAAAAAAATTTAAATAAAAGTTAAAATTAATAAAAATTCTTCAAAACTAATAATATTTAACTACATAATATGTATTTTGTTCGACTTTTAATATTTCAAATATTACTAAATTTTCGAGCTTAAGGTCTTTTTGTTATAAAAAACTTTCAACGTTTATTTAAAAACCAATTTTTCGGCACTTCATTGAGTGCCTTCTTCAGGGTTTTTTTTCTTAATTTATAAATTTGTAACAAATTATAACAAATTTAACAATAACTGACAAATTAAAAAATCTTTAATTCAAAAGCAAAAAATATTTTTCAAATCAAACTTGATCTATTACAATATAAATAAATTTTTAACTTCCGTTTCTATTTTTATTAATTAAGTGTCTATAATTTTGTGCTACATTTTCAGTGTCTGACTTAAAATTAATTCTTGAAATTGTCGGAATTTTTATAATTTGTAACATTTCTAACATAAATCTACGTTTATAACAAAAAGACCTTAAGCTCGAAAATTTAGTAATATATGGAATATTTAACTACCATTATTAGTAAATTTGTCTAATTTTGTAATCAATTTAACTAAAAAGGTTTAAGTTAAGTGGAAGATATTTCTTTAATATAACTATTTTCGAAATGTTTCTGTATTTACGAAAAACGTCTGTAGACTTGAATAAAAAATTTTAAAGTTGTAGAACAACCTATATTTCTTCAATTTGACACCCCATTTTGCAGTATTTAGGAAAATTTTTGGTTCAGTTTGATGTCTTAATGAATGTTATAAAAAAGTAAAAATACCATCTGTGTACCATTTTTTAACACGTTTTAGCTCACGGGAGCTTATCGCTAGTGCCCCAATTTTTTGAGAATCATCATAGAAAATGACAAAGTTAATTTTCAGGTGGATACGTAAAACTTCAACTATTAAGGTGAGTCGGTCTAATGTACATATATATATATTATACGCTCAAACAGATCCAAAAATAAAGCAAGATCATTGATACGAGATAAAGATATTAAGTCGTACTAATTTTGGTAGGCAATTAGTACTTTTTAGAGTAAAAATATACTTGACTTTTGTATGTCAATTTATTTAAAAATATTGTTAATCCAATCTACAATCCTTTACCCTCTTATGTCTGCGTGTTTAAGTCCTTTCTTATGACCAACTTTGTTCTTATGCTAAATGTTATGCTAAACTTAATGCCTATTCTGATATATTGACGCTTTTAACTGTCATTGTAATATTAAAAAAAAAAAATTAAACATTAAAAATCTGTTCCAAAGTAACAAGTTTATAATTTTTGTGGACACCGGTATTTCACAAACAACAGACTATACGAAAAGATAAAAAAAAGAACTACAATTCTAATTTATTTTTTTAGCAATTGTGTACAACAACAACAGTGTTAAAAAGTAACAAATAAAACAAGAGAAATTTTATTTGTTTCTTACTTATTTTGGTATGCTCTTAAATACAAACACTGGGGTTTTTAGTCCTATTGTTAATTTAAAGTGTTTATTATTTTTTTAATTTTTAATTTTTAATTTAATTTTTTAATTTTTTTTTAGAGTTTTAATAATGATTTCATTTTGATTTTTCAAGAGGAAAAAACAGCTGCCGAGCGCGCACTTCAGTCGTTTTTTATTTTATCCCACTGAAGGCCGAGCTCCATTTTGGAGTTGTTTGGAAGCCGATAATGTCTGATCGATCTTCAAACTGCCGGCCTCCTTGCACTGGTAAAATTGTTGATCCACTTAATATTCCTAGGACTACGAGGAGAGATAAGAAACAACTTCTGCCTCTTCGAAACTATCTAAAAGATTTTAAAGAAAATTAAAACATAGATAGGAACCTATTTATATAGCCATACAATCTCAAAAATTTGATCTTAAATACTGTGGTGTAGGATACCATATGGTAGGGCTTGACCGACTTTAATTTTTTACTTGTTTTTTGTGCCTTAACAATGTTATTTTTAAATATGTATATTTTATACAGATATTATTTTCTGCAATATATTTATGATGACATAATTTTAACATAAACGTTAACTTTGTTAAACTCTTAATTCAATTTGTTAATATGTGGTCTATTTTAAATATTCACAATATTTGTTCTGTCAACAATTTAAACAAACAACGAACAATAACAATCACTTATATGCCTGCGTTCTTTAAAAAATTGTTACTTTGAAGTTTACACTGAAATTCAATCACCATAATTTTGGCAGATAATTTAAAACTGATTGACTTTATTTGCCTTATGATCATAAATTTAATAATATTTAACAAGCTTAAACATACACAAACATACACACAAATAAACTTACAAATCAGAAAATACAAAAGGCTGAAATGATAAAAGCAATCAGCTGATATCAGCAAATATTTACCAAAAATAAATATAAACAAAGCAAAACTGTGCAAAAAATAAAAAAATAACCTACACAAATTTTATAAAAAAAAATCACAAGACAACCAATACATAAACATGCTTGTGTAAAGGACTTTCACTTGTTTTTTCTGAAAGAGAGATAGAAAGAGTTTTTTTCATATAAATTCACTAATAACCACAATTACAACAAAAGCAAAAATTATAGCCAAAAACGAAAACAACAAATAAATATAAAAAAAATTTTGGTTTAAACAACACAACCAATTTAGTTAACAAGCAAATGCAAAAAAAAATAAATCTAAGCTTTTTCTTAAAAACCATAAAAGCTAAAGTTTTCGAATTTGCCTTAACACAAGGCGAAAATTTGAAAGCTTTTTTTCAGTTTTAATGAAAACAATGAATGAATGAAGAAATTCCTTTGCAGAATCTATTCATTAAATACAGTTTACGAGTAACTTTCAAAGCGTTCAGTTAAGAAATCGGATAAAAATATCAAAGCGAAAAGTACGGAGTTCTTGGAAAAAAGAAAAAGTTTGCAAAAAAAAAAATTCAATAATAAAATAAAATTTGAAATCCAAAAATTCCAAAAAATAAAATAAAAAAGTTTTATTAAATGAAAACCCCAAAAAAAAATTTAAAAATATTTAGTTAATTGTAATATGCCTTTAAAGGTTTTTGGTTTGGGTACCTTTAAACAATAACAATATAAAACAAAATAAAGCAAAAAAAAAGAAAAAAAAAAAATTAAATAAGAAAACACACACAGCAGCTTTATTATTACAGTAAAACAACAAATTCAAACCTTTACAAGTAAAGAATACATGTGCATGTGAGTGTACTATCTAACTGGTTTTTAACCTCAAACTCCCACTCCTACTCACTCTTACTCACCTATGAAACAGAACAAGACAAGTAAATAAAAAAACTGCGACTCATCCCAGTTCTCACACATCCACGCCCACCTACCCACCAGACAATAATGAAAAACTTATTTTTGTTTTTTATTTTTGTTCATTCATGTACACATATGAGCACAAATAAACAAAACTGTAAGTGTGTGTAAATACTAGTATTAAAGGACCAAGTGTGTATATGTGTGATTATATGTGTCACTGTTAAAATTTTGATGTTGTTGCTGTTGTTTTCTTTTATTTTCAAATATTTTTCTAAACTTTTATTTCAAACAGTGGGTCTATTGTGCAAATAAGTTTATAATTGACATCAATAGTCTTTGTGACAAATATAAGGGAAGATCTAATCTGCTTATTTAATCTTTAGAGCATTTGAAAAACAAGAATTGATTTAAGTCGCCAAAAAAGAAAACTTGCTGGGATTAAAAGTTAAGAAAACGTTAAAAGTTAGGGCAAAAGTTTTTTAAAAGGAATTTCTAAACTAATTATAAAATTGTTTTGAAATTGAGGCTTATCTTTAGCAACAATTTTCAATTAGCTTATTTTGATATTTTAAATAATAGGACATTATTTCTTTACTTTCTTTTTGTTAACAAAATCGTTTAACATTTTAGGTGATTGCGAAAAAAAAAACTTCTTATCTTTTACGACAAGTTACCCGGGTACCTTCAAAAAAGTCTTTTAGAAAACAAAAATGTTTGCAAACAAATTAACAAAAGTTACATACAAACTTACACACATACACTTTTAACGGTTGTATATATTAAAGAATTTGATTGTCAAGGGATAATAAATTGAAGAAGGGTACTTCCCTTACTACCAACCAAACTTACGTGTGTTAGCAAAGTATTTCTTTACTATTTTATTTTCTCTAGCTGAAGTAGTTGGCTTTATAAAAGCATTGAACAGTAAAAAAAATACGGCCGTGGATAAAATTTCACTTAAAGCCAATCCTCAAGTGAGTGCTCAGATATTTCTTGTATTTATTTTCTGAAAAAACCAAACAGAGTGCTTACACGAGAAACTCAAAGAAGACAATATCGTTAGAATTCCCAAGAAGGGAATTATATTAGATTATGGAAAATGGAGGGGAATCGCTTTTCTAAGCATGTCAAATAAAGTAATTGCACATCTCATCACGAATTGTCTTGAAAACGTGCTTTAATCTGACCTTATGCCCGAGCAAGGGCTTTCATCCACGCAAATTATGCTTTGTTTACGTTATCAGCATAAGAATCATAGTTAAGCAGTTTATAGAATGGAGGTCTTACCAATAATTCCTTTTTATAGATTTTGAAAATAGCTTTCGATACTCTCGACCACAAAGCAATTTGGAATGCCAAAGCATGCAAAGACACGTCAAATGTAGCCACATGTAAATTTCTCTATGAAAATCAGCTGGGCTACCAAATAAATGTGATAGTTGATGTGAGGCAACGTTGTTTTCGATGCTGTGATGAAAATTGCCACAAACAAGATTAGTGGAATAGAATGGGGAATATGCAGACGATATCTGTCTGCTGAGCCGCAAGCGCAGCGATATGACATGCAAAATCAAACTGTTTGAGAAACCTGCGCTGAAAGTCGGGCTTAAGAAAAACAGCAAAAAAATAAAGTCAATGCGAATAAACGCAAACAATAATACTCCCTTTTCTATAGACGACGTCAACAGCGTTTTCAATTTAGGTGGCATCGTCGACAGCAAGTGCAGATCAAGCGCTGGCATTGCTCTATGAATCAATAGCGTCAAGCACACATATGACACACATATTTCTAGATTTCTAGACTGACCAATATTCCAATGTTCAGCTCCAATATAAAATCAAGTTACTTTTATGGATGTAAAACTTTGAACGCAAAATCTCGCGACGTAAACGCTCTACAGGTGTTACACCAACAGAATCTTAATAAGAATTTTGTAGATATTTTGGCCTTAGCGGAACTGGCTTGGGCATATATTGCACAAGCAACAAGACGAACTGACAAGATCTGCGCTTGGCTGGAGTACACAGGAAAGCCGAAGAAGTGTAAGGGCAACCAACACATGAAGAATGCAACTGGACAGCGAAATTACACGGATGATTAAGACCTGGAGTGAAGTAAAGTTATTGACTCTTAATTGATCCAAATGGCAGTTATTGGTCATGACTCTATATGCTCCACATTAGAACAACGAGAATAATTGTAAATATAACTTAATTTTAGCTTTTATCAACGCAGTGAAAATTGTTCTTCTAAAGAAAGTATTTTTGTTTTGTTTTAAAGGTCTGTTCAACGGTTTCGAACGAAGACTTTGCTCGCTTGACTTATATTTGAAACATTAAAAGAAATAAAATTTGTTTTGGTTTTGAATGTAATTTAAGCGAACGAAGTCTTCGTTCGGAAAAAGATAAACAGGCAGTAACTGTTTTCAGATAAATAGCAAATTGAATTCGAGTGCAGGAGTCCAAAATGGAACACAGAAAAAAATATCTCAAGACAATTTTCAACAGCACAGTTTGTTAAAAATAAAATTTTAGGTCAACAAACGTTTTGTTTGATTCAATGAAAAAATTTATCAAATTTACACTTTGCAAGATAGCACTTAATAAAACATATTGAATAATGAAATAGTTAAATATTTCTTCATATTCAATAAATAAAATATTTGAATAAAAGTAAATACAGTATATTTACAACTCTTTTCCATTTGTAATTCTAATTCGTTTAACAATTTTTTTTGTATAATATATTTAATTTTGGCAAAGTTTTTGGATAAAGGTTTCCTAATGATCTGGCCTAAGCAACCAGCGAAATGGGCTTAGGAACTAGCTTATGCCCCCTAATAAATTTTAGTGTATTTATCTTAAAGTAAAAATTGGGAATTTAGCACATCATAATTAATATATAAATAAAAAAATAATCGATAAACATTTTGTTTGATTGATTTAACATTTCCAAAAATTTATTTTAACAAATCACGTAAACATTTTAATTAAAAATTTTTTTTAGGCAACAACTTTTTTTATTGACTCAATAAACTTGGTTATTGACTAAAGATTCAATAACTATACTTACAAACTTTTTTTTATCAATACCGCAAAAACCAGAATATTAAAAACTTTTTTTTTTATTAAATATGCGATTTTCGTATTCAAATATGAAAATTATTTTTTTTCTGCGAATATAATAGAAACGCATAAAAGATATCCGGGTTACCTTTTTGTACGGTTAAGTGTGTTTAAAGAAAGTTAGCTTTCGATATCTATTTTAATTAAAAGCCTGGACTACGATGTCGATGGAAAAATCCAGCGAGCAACAACAAATTACTCATTATGATTCTCTTAAGCGGCTTAATTACTATAACTTATGTCGCCAGGACACATTTCTAATGTAATCCATTTGTCAAATGACAATATTTACATATCAAAAAAATGCCCCTGTCGCATAATATTATTTAGTGGACCGCGAATTTGTATAAAAATAGTTACGTTATCGGTCGCTAGCATTGTCAGTCGATTTTCGTGCTGTAAAGCGCAAATAAGCTGTTTGTCGTTGAAAATTTAAACGAACGATAACGGTCGACATCGTGGGCCAGGCTGTAATTTTTTTAGCACTCTCAAGAAGTTTCATGTACGGCGTAAAACCACTTCTACAAGAACAATAAATTTCAAGACGCAATAGGTACCCGGTTACCTTATCAGTTACACTATGTTTAAAAAGATGACAAAAATTTGATTTTGTTGTTAACTAGTAGTTTCCTTAATTAGTCGTGTATATTCTTTAATGAAATATCTTAAGTGTTCTATATAAAAATGATAGGCTTAGTACAGGGTATTTACACAAGAAAATTTTTTTTTAAACGAAATTATACACAACCTTATTGCTATTTATCGAAGAGAATGCGATTTGCGAATCATTAAAGATAAATAATATCGAGAAGATGTCCACGACAACCACTCACACAGATGTCGACTGTTTTATAAACGGTTTTTTTTAATCATATCTTGACCTAATAAAGTCGCTTAACCAAACAGCACGCTAAACAGAAATAAATATAAATTTATTTCAATTAAAAAATTGGTTATATTAATTAAAAAATAAATTATTAATTAAAAATTAACAAATTAATAGTATAAATTAAACATTTAATTCACTTGATTAAACGTTTAATTAATTTGATTAAACGTTTAATTGACTCGATTAAATTTTTAGTTTAAACTGATTTTATTTTTGATTAATGCTTTAATTGGTGAAAAATTTTAGAGCATTTTTTCTGTGAATACCATAACATGTTCTTGCAAACATGTCAGACGAATCAAATATGACTTTGATTGAAAAACATAATTTTTGTGTATCAATATGTAAAAGTTAAATTTTTCAACTTTTCTCAGATAAAATCAAGCTGTCCAGACCCACTGTATACATGTATATTTTTTTAAACTCGATATAAATTCAATTTATAAAATTAAACATGTGCGTTTTGGTTTTTGTTTTTTCCATTTGTTCTTTAGTACAATACAGCCACCACATTTTAACTTCTTTTCCTTTTTATCTTTTTATCTTTATGCCACAAAAAACAGGAAACAAATGAATACAACATAAATACAAAAGAAATATACAATAATATGTAATTTATCTACAATCGTACATCACCACACATTTTCTGAAACCATCAAAAAAGTGACAACTTACAATAAAAAAAAGAAATTTTTTGATAAAACCGCAATAACATTGTGGGGAAAGAAAAAATTTAACTTTTTTCTTTTAAAAATATTTGAAAAAGTTTGTTTTAAATTTTAGATAAAAAGTTTTAAATTTTGTCTAATGGTTTGATAAAAGCCAACATAAACTTTAATAAATTTAATGATATTTAATGATAAATGATAACGTCGTTGGTAATCTCCAATATTGCAACAGACAATGATGCATAAATCATTCAAGGGATTAATCAAATAAGCGGATTATCGCAGAGAAGAGATTTTTTAAAACGGTAAGTAAATATTAATTAGTGGTATTAATCACTGACGACTTAATTAAAAAAAAATTTTAATATATAATAAAGGCTTACCAAACAAATATTGTATGAAAATGTTCCTTAAAAAACGTTTGTTAAATTTAATAATCAATTATAATAATCAACGGGAGTTAAGAATCAGTTGCAAAACATTTTCAAGCCGCAGATTTAGTTAAAAGCAAGAAAATGGGGTACACGTCAGCTAAAGGCGAGAGGCATTGAAAGACGAGTTTACAAGTCCAAAATGCTGCTTGAAAGTTATAGCAAAAAAAAAAATAAAATTTTTGTATCGAGGTTTAACTGGCGATGAAAATGAATTCATAACGAAAACACGAAGCACAAGAAGGTCCTCTTTTGAAATGCATAGCTGCGCTGCATCTGATGAGCGTCTGTAATTAGTTTGTGATCCTCATACAAATTAGCTAAAGTCAATGCTTGTTTGTTGCGTATTTTCGTTAAATTTTTACACAATATGCATCAGTCATTCTTAGGATGCGTGTTTTAAATTTGTGTACGCATCACCTGGTTTTGTTATGTAGTTTTGAACAGCTGACATTGGCAGTGATGCCTGAACAAACGCGCTGCGCATCAGATACAGCGCAGTAATGCATTCCCGAACAGGCTCGAAATCGTATGTGATGCTAGGCCACACCAATTCCTTGGTAATGCTTCAATACGATGTACTCGCTTAAAGCAAATGCCCGAAATATGCTAGCAAACATGATGTCTTCTTATGCCATTATGACCAGTCCTGCCAGAAGATGGTATTTGTTCTCAAATTGTGGATTTGAACATTAATTTGAGGACAGTTTTTTTTTGATAGGCGATTAAGGGATTTTTTGCAAAAATTTGGGATTACATAAAATATTTTAATAACAAAAAACTACTTTTTTTATGCCTTTTATTTCCGGGAAATTACAGAAGCTGTCTGGCGTCTTTGAGCAATACTAGTTTTTCGGAAAAGGATTTTGCTGAAATGTGTTTCATAAGACTAGAAATCACTTAATTTCGTAAAGATCGGTTTACATTTTCCATATGCCTCATAAAAACGCAATTTGCAAAAAACATTTTAATACGTCTAAAACTGTGGCAAATAATGATGCTGTGGTAAAATTTGTGTAAATTCAATTTTATGAGACCAAAAAACTCACTAAAGAATTTAATGATAATCAATTCAGAATTTGCCTGGTCTGGGTAGACCAAATTTGTGTTTCGCTTGCAATATCTTTCAAATAGGACTAAATATCAAAAAAACAGAAACGTGAATTCTATGAATGATATGTTTTGAATCGAATAAATAAATTTTGAATCAAATCAGAAACTACGGCACATTTTGTGCTTTATTCAATTTAGCAACATGGTGATGAGCAAAAGCAATGTGCGAAATTAAAGACTATATTGTCGATGAGTAAATAATGCAAATAATGAGAAAATAATGATATAATAAAATTATATAATAATTTCGTTTAATCTTTAATAATAATGGCCTTATTCATAAAAAATATTTCAAATGTTTAATTGATAATATTTCAATTGAACGTTTAATTCACACAATACCCGCCTTCAGTTATTACACATTAGCCGATTGTAAAATTTTTTAAAACATATCTTATAAATATTACAAAAATTATTAAATTTTTATGCTAGCCAATTAAAAGTATTGTTAAGTTAACAATTTGTAAACATTGGAAAAAAACACATATAATATATCAGTATTTGGAGCACAATAACGATTTGAATATGTTTTCACTTACAGACCGACAAAAAACTAACAGTGCGATCAATTGCATAGCAAAAGCCGTAATGTTAATATCTTTTTTGTAAGCTATGTTTATATACAGGGAGCGTTTCTAAATAACATTTAGTTTGGGAAATAAAGGGGTTTCCACATTGCCCACTTATTCCACAATACCCGAAGTTACTCTTCTACATTTAGATTTAGTCCTTCCCTTTAGTCCCTCTACCGAACTTTGTGATGATTTGTGCATGCTTTATTATAGATCACTTATTAAGCCCACTCTTTAGCATTATAACTTTCTGTAGATGGTATATGGATGGAAGATATGGTGAAGCCAAATAAAAGTTGATAAATTAAATTTAAAGTTAAAAACTAAGGTCTTGTTAAAAAGCTTAAAATTTGGGCACAAAATTGGGGATTTAGATATTGAGCAAAAAATTTTTTGGCAACACTTATCATGACGAAGATCGGTGACATGTTTTAAGACAAACTTAAAATTGTTTATAAAATAGTCGTTGGTAAATTTAGCTTCACCCGCCTTATAGGCCAGACTTTGCTCCGTGCGACTACTATTTTTTATTTATTTATAAAATTTTTTTTTTTTTTTTTTTGATCGATGCCAAACGCCAATATTTCCGAAACGAATCTTGCCGTTTTCGGTCTCAAAAAGCGAGCAGCTCCTTTGGCTCGAAATATACTTTGTCAGAAGGATAGAAAAGGTTTAACAAAGATCAGTACATTTAAAAAAATTGTTTTTCAATTAACGCTCGAATAGACCCTATAGATTAACTGCCTTACGCAAAAAAGTTAAAGTTCACATTAATTTACCAAAACATTAAGCCCATACAATTTTGCTGGGGTTAATATGTTGGTTAACTAATGTGAACTTTTACTTCTTCTTGCATTATTCTTTAAACATGTTAAATTACAAATAAAACTCTAAAAATAAATAAAGACGCCAGACATTAATTCATTCTAACGTAAAAAATTCTCTCCAAAACTAAAATGTGTGCCTTAGTTTTGTGTTCTTCGTCATTATGATGTATTCTAAACAATTAAGTACTTGTTGTTTTATTAAGGACTAACTTAGTATGTGCATACTAAAATGATAAATAAGGGGTAAATTTTATTCATTTATTATAAGAAAATATGCGCTTAAAACATGCCGTACAAAATGTATATACAATGTACAGTAGACCGACTCACTTTGTATGGAGTTGAAAAAAGTGTTTTTGTTACCCCTCTGAAAGTAAAGCTTGATGATTCCCAAAATATTTTGGTTCTAGCGTTGACCATGTGAACTTGACCATTTTTTAAAAAAAACCTTTTTTCAGTTATTCGAATTTTTTTGTACTTTGCTCCAAGACGACATAAATACAATTTGGTATGATCGAAAAGAGTTTTTGAAGCAGCATCCAATGGTATATAAAACTTGAACACTTTCGACCTACTAATTGCGATATTTAACTTAATACATATTTTCGTTTCGGGTTTTCATAAAAATTCTACGTATGTGGAAATAATGTTCTGCTTTTCAAATTGAATCTATTTTAAAATAATGTTAATTTAATTTTTTTTTTTATTTTGTAACGCGATATATATTTTATTTTTTTCATAATGTGAAGAAATAATATTACAATAAAAAATATAAAATTTATAATGCATTATGACCAAATATTATATATGTCTTCTTGGACTTTATTTATAAATGGTCCAGCTTACGGATGGTCAACGATAGAACCAAAATATTTTCTGAATCATAATAAAACATATCAAGCTTTATTTTCATAGATTAACAAAAACCCTTTTTTCAGCTCCATACAAGGCGAGTCGGTCTAGCATAAACAGATAAAATATATCGCGATTTTCGCGTTTTATGTGAATAATCACAAAAAAAAAAAAAATAAATTAACATTATTTTAAAAAAAGTACGAACAACTAAAAAATAAATTTTTTTTTTTTTTGAGTCGCTCTAATGTACATTAGTGTTTGTTTTAAATTTTGTAATGACGTTAGTTCTATACAAGTTAAATTTTGAAATTCCACAACGAAATAAGGCGAATTGTGTTTTTTTAAACCACGTTTTTTACTCTACTTAAAATTAAAAAATTGTTTCGGGAAAGCCGTACTGTGAAGAATAATTCACTACCAAAAAAAAATACTGCGGAAGCTCAGCATATTTTCTTGGAAGCTTTTGGCTAGAATGACCTATTTTTTTAGTGGTTAAATGAAACTATCAGAACAATTTGGCTCATTATATATAAAGAAAGGTCTCACCGGGCCTTGAGGCTGTCTAGACTTCACCTCAAGGGCCGAATTGTGGCTATATGGACACTGGCCCATTGGAAGTCATGTCCAAAGGCGGGGGCTCCCTTACAATGACTTATGTAGAAGTTGCGATGACGAAGACGATTAAGCGTCGACGAAACGTCTAATCTGTCATGGCCTGGTATTTGGAAACCCATGACTCAGACTGTTGCGTCGAAGAACAAAACTTGTCTCTCTGACACTGGTTTGAATAGGATCCTCTTCTTTATTGAATCAACTTTTATTAAATATTGATGGCTGAGTAAGAATTTCAGCCACCGAGACACAGAGGACTCTGGGGAGACGGTGAAACATCGTAAAACAACGTGAACTAATTGCTGGACCCACTTGAGTTGTGATCGATTACAGTTGCCAATAGAACCTTACCTAACATAACCATGACCTTTTTTTTGAACCACTGGTAGATTTTGTCTTCGAAAGTAGTTTCAATGTTAACCCTTTTGTGACATCCTTTGTACAGTTGTAGCAATTGGGATGTTGAAAACGAATTTATAATATTATTTATGCATCTACAGAACTCAAATTGTGTGAATGCCTTAATTATATATCTGGAAATTATGGCATTTGTTTTTATCTACAAGTCCCGTACATCAATTGGGAGTGGCAAACAAGCATACATCATTTATTGTCATCAATTGTACCACAAACAACTTTTGCTATAATATTAACTTACGTCATTATGCGATAAAATATATTGTAAAACATAGCAAAAGTGGTCGAAATCCAGTTATCTTGTATGAATGGTCTGTGATGCAAAGCATATAAAAACTTAATCACCCCTATCGTAAATAGGAAGTGGAATTTTTGGGAAAAAAGCAATCGTGAATCTCATGTGAAAAATTTTTCACGCTATCAGTTCCAGTGAATGTAAAAGAAGAAAGATTAAACAAATTAAAAATCAATGAAATTTTTGTTCAAAATGTACACGTATATATTTTAAAGAAAATTAAAAATAATAAAGCAAAATATTTAATAATGGAGGGATTGTTTAATTACAACGTTAGTTTTTGGCACTTTTAAAATTTTATATAGGTACATAGTAAAATATTTTCCAAAATACTGCCACCACGTCTTTCGAAAGCTTCACAAATCCGCAGGCAATCGACTTGTTGTTTTGCATTTTGTTAACCAATATATCGGTTTGTGCCTTATTAACGGATTTAGCCCTTAATATTTGATTTATAGGACGAACTACTTACATACATGTTCTGTTCTCTAGCAAAAATAAAGTGAGAAAATCTAAGGGAAATGTGAACAAATTGCGAGGGAAAAATCTTTCCACGATAAGGGGAATTATTTCCCGTGAACATTTTTCACGTTATCATTCTCATTTAAATTACCTTTTTTTCATGGGAGTTTTTCATGATCGCAAATAAGTTAAAAGGGGAATAATTACGACGGAAAAATTACTCACGATAGGGGTGAATATCTCTTTCGTTTTCAATGTTGCCATATTTTCAATATAAAATTCAAAGCGGTACAGCTGTACCAGGGATGCCATTGCAAATTTTGTAAGAAAGGATGTCACAGAAGAGCTAATGGTTATTCAGAAAAGAGAAGATAAAGCTTTAGAGATATTATTTAATTACGAGTTTTAATAACTTTAAAACATCACGCAAAATCATTTCAAATAACGTAGTGGGTTATTTTCTAAATTAACTGAACTACTTCCTTCCAATAATTTCTCAAGCTCAAGGTCCGTGTTATATAAAGAATATTTATTTAAAAATTATCCAATATTTCGCTATCTCAATGGATAGCTTCTTCAGGGATTTTTTGGTTTTTTTATATTTCAAACAATTTTATAAACAAAATTTAATGAAAAAACAAAATTGTCAATTATGAAAATTCATAAAAATAATACACAGGAAACAAAAATTATTCTCTTACATTTTTGTAAACTTATTTAATTTCCTATCTTATTCTTATAAATTAAATGTCTGTAATTTTGAGCAACATTGTCCGTATCTGTCTAAAAATTAATTCTTTGTTCCATTGGTATGTTTATAATTTGCAACATTTCTAACATGAAGCGTCGTTTGTAGTTTGTTTCTGTATTTAAAACTGTTGTATTTTTAAAATCAAAAAAAGAAGATAGATTCATTTCTGTGTTCGTTTTTAATAAAAAATAGAAATAACTTTAATAAAACCAATAATTTCTGAAACAATTAACAAAAATTGAAATGTAAATGTATTAAAAAAAAAAAAAGAAATAACTTCGCGACGTTAGTTATTGTATTTTATAATAATTGTAAAATATATTTATATAAACTAATTAATTTTCGAAAGACAATATCTTAAAAATGCAATAACAATATGAAATAAGCAAAAATATGCAAAAACAAATCAACGTTGATTTTTTAACAAATATTCTGTTAAAATATAGAATTACTTAGTATTTCAAGGTTTGATGAAAAAAACTTGCATTGCACAAAATTCCTGCCCCTAATTATAAGTTAAACCACATACATACTACTTACACGTATAAGTAATATGTTAATGTTGACATTCCTCATACGCTACAGTACACTAAACACGTACATGCTTCTTAATTTAAAAACATTTAACATGAAATTTGCAAAAAAAAAAGGAAAAAAGAGCACAAAAAGGGATGACAAAAATAACATAAGCAAGCAACTCAGAAAGGCAACTCTTTTAGAACAAGCCACAAGGTTTCTGAGAGAGATTAAGAGAACTCTGATGGCTGACAATTTATTATCAAAGTAACAAAAGAAATCCCCTTTTTTATCCACAATGCCAAAATACAAAACAACAGGCACACATACAAGTACATACTTTCTTAACCAAACCTTTTGCTGAAAAAAAAACAAACAAAACATTAGATGTGTTGTCAAAAATTATAGCATATCGTAAAGAAAAAGTTAATTAATTTAAAGAAGATTAAAGAAACAAACTTAATAATCATAAAAAAACTTTTTCCAAAAGTACTTTTATCATAATGTTTCCCTTTGTATAATTCAAAATAAAAGTCAAAGAATTTCCACCAAAATATTTGTATGAATGTTCTCTTTAACTGCCTTTTTTAAGGTTAAGGTTAGCGAACTTTTCTTGTGTTTCTTCCTTATAACCAGGAATTGAAAAAAGAAATTGTTGAAACTTTTTATTTCCTTTTGAAAAAGAATCTCAGCTTTCTTTAAATTTACTTACCTTTTTTTTCCTTTAAAACACAAAAAAATTATATGAAAATATTATTACAACTTCATTAGCATGCAGCTGTGACAACGACCTTTTTAATTTTTGTTAGGAAACAGTAGAGCCATGAAAGACTTTAGTTTTTAATTTTGAACAAAACACTACAAGATTAAATTGTTTAACCCACTTGGAGACACATCATCTGAAAACAGGAAACACGCTTAAAAACAATTTTTTATGCGAATTGAATATGCAGTCTAAACCTAAAAAATTTGACCTTAAATTATTTAAAAAACTTAAAAAATAAAAATGGCATATTTTAAAATGAAACGTTAAACAATTAAATAATTATACTAGTGGTCGAAATTCGACCATAACTATTTATGAAAATATGAAGTAAACATTAAAGCATTAAAAAGTGTATGCATGTAAATTCATGTTTCGAGAATTTGTTTTTTTTTTTTTTTTTGTTTTAGGAGATTGATTTGTCGAGGGACCAACCTCCGGTCCATATATTGGAAGATAATAGTCCGTGATTGTTTAATTTAGGGTTGTAAATTCAATAACACAAAAAAATCGGAAACGTCTTAATAACGTCTTTTCTTATAGTTTCTCAATCTTTCTGGACTCTGCAGGTTGAATTTTATCTTTCTAGGTTAAGTAATGGTAAAAACTCCAAAAGTAGCAATAAAAGAATCTTACAGATTCTCATTTACTTAGGATATGGCATCTTTAATTTTATATTTAAGGTCCAAAACTAACGGCAATTCAAAAAGTAACAGTTGAAGAACAAAAAAGTACCAAAAAGTTTCCTTTTATAGATTCTCGCCCACTCAGGACATGCAACTTAATTTACAGCATGGCCCACAATATCGAAACGAAAACTTCTTTCGGATATTTACATCGAAAACAAAAACAAATTTTTGTTTTTTTTTTGTTATTGTTTTCAATATAAATGGAAGAAAGAAATGTTCTTGTCGACATCGTGGGCCAGGCAGTTAATGTCTCTAGGTCCAATATAAATGAAAATCAAACAAAGTACCAGTTGTAGAAAAAAAAAGTAATAAAATCCCCACAACACATTCTTGTTCACTCAGAGCCATGCATGTTTAATATTATGTGTCTATTCCCAATATTAACGAAAATTTAAAAAGTACCATTTGCAGATCAAAAAAGTACTAACAGTTTTCATCTTATAGGTTCTCATTCACTCAGGATCCTGAACCTATATTTTAATATTATAGAAAATTCTAAAGCTGTCACATGCATTGCCGCAAAAGTAAAAGAAAGAAATTTAACTTCACGTATATCCCCTTTATGATACTTTTTTCCTCCCCATTGAAGTATCAAAAATTTCAATATTGTAGTTGAACCTATAATTAAATACGTATATGTCAATATGTCAAAGTACAAAAAAAGTACGATTTTCACGCCTTTAACGTTAGAATTTCGAAAACGAACCAAATCTATATTTGTAACGAACTCGGTATAATGTTTATTTCTATGTTTACTGGCTTAAAAGATAGGAAGGGAGAAAAAAAGTCCCAAAAGGGGCGAATTTCCAAAAAGTAGCAGACATCTGTCCATTTATTTTTCTAATAAACAACTATATATATTACATTTTTGTTTCTCTTTTAGTTTGGTAGTTATGGGCTTAGTGAATTTACTCCCTAAGATTTTAATTAAATATATATTGTGACCTTTTGTAGTAAATACCTTTTAAATGGTGTATTTTTGTATAAATCTGTCAACCGAACAGAGGAGGAAAATAAACTTTTTTGCCTTTGCCGATTTATATATAAATTTTCGAATAATGAACGAGGTGAAAAGGTGTAGTCAGTCCATCCTGACTATATGATAAGCTACACCAAATTATTAGCAGATGAATTTTTGAAAGTGATACCATATTTGAAAGATATAGGCAGGTATGCATCCACAAAATTATGATATAAAGTTAAGATTTACAAAAGAGTTAATAGGGCCGAATATTATTTTTATAGTACATATCAACATCTTTATAAGTTTTTTACGTTTTAAAGTGATTAAAGAGACGGCCACTTATATAATTTCAATTTAAACAATTTTAAGACAGTTTTGGTGTTAAAAGTTATTTTCGGGATTGATATTTGTATTAAGAGAAAATTTGTAAGAAATAAGTAAGCCGTATTTAATTTCCATACGAACATGATTGCATATTCACCGAATCTAAATACTCTACACGATATTTCATATTTGATTGAAAAATATCACCCGTCGATAACAATAAATTACACAAAAACTTTTGCACTAGTTAACGCTGTTTTAAATTATTATGACATTCCGATGACCGATTTTGAAAGTGCCAACTTCGCACCTCTACTACACAGAAAAAACTAAAAATTGATTTCGAACCACAAGTTTGTGATATTAGTTAAAAAATTAATTAAATTTGCACCAGTTAACAAATTAATAGCATCAATTAAACGCTTGATTCACTTGATTAAACGTTTTATTAACTTGATTAAATATTTAATTTACTTGATTAAATTTTTAATTAAAACTGATTTTATTTTTGATTAATTATTTAATTGGTCAAAATTATTTGAGAATTTTTTCTGTGTACTTAAGATTTTCAAATACAGTGTAAATTCGGTAATCCGGACTCCACTAATCCGGAATTTTCGATAATCCGGACAGAATTTTGCAGCTCATTGCGTATTCTATAATCCGGATTGATTGCATCTCTATAGTCCGGATTGAATAATACCCATTTTTATTTATTTTTTTATTCAAATCACAGCATGCTTTGAAAAATACAGTCATTGCGTATTCTATAATCCGGATTGCTTGCAACTCTGTAGTCCGGATTGAATAACGAAATGTCAAACGAAATTAATATTATTTATTGTTAAGTATGTATGTGTGTAAATGTGTATTTTTTTTATTTTAGCTGAACTGTACAAAGTAATTTTTATGTTTAATTTTGCTGTGAATTATTATAAATTTTGATAAAAACATACATGCGGTAATCCGGATAATTCGCTAATCCGGATTGGGGTCTGCAATCAATTATCCGGATTATCGAATTTTTACTGTATTTATATTTACAGTTTTAGGCCATAAAAAAACCGCGACCCAAAAGATAAGGTCAGAAATTGTAAAAGAAAAATCCAAAGAACAAAGAAATCCCCCACTGTGTTTACATGGGTTAAATGGGTTAAATTTTTCTTATTTAACTATAACATGATTTTAGTTGACAGGAGCAAACCTCTTTTGGAAGTGTTAAAAAGGAGGCACGCGCACAATGACTTATGTATGAGCATATTTAACCATAACACACATATACATACAAGCCACAATACCATAAACACACAGACGCACATGTTAAAGTCACAAACTTTTCGGCAAGTTTTCCGAATAAGATGAAAAAATCAATTTTTTTAATGAATACAAAATTTTGTTTACAAAAGAACAAAAAGGAGTGCTAATTTTTAATACAAAAAAAGCAACAAACTTGTTCCTTAACAAATTTTTCATCTCGACGAATACAATAGAACTCAGGCAAAAAATTAAGTTAGCAAAAATATAATTTAAGTTCGTTTTTTTTGTATTTTTATCTTTTACAGCAGTACGAAAAAAAAGAACAAAAAAAAAAAAACAATGCAAATGAAAAAAGTTTAAATGATTTAAAAAGCATAAAAGAAAGATTCATTTTTGTTAAATTTCCCCCCTTTTTCAATAACATTAATTGAGAAAACGAAAAACTCCTTTCATAACGGTCATTAAATGAAACAATACAAATTTTGGAAATCATGACCCCAAGAATATTTTCGAAGCAAAGAATTTGTAAGTAAATCGACTTAATACTTTATTTTATTTTATGAACGTTTATGAATTGTTCAGTCTTTATTGTATTAGGATGTATGTAGAAAAAGGATGTATATAAAAAAAGGTTCAGAGAACTTTTTTTTAAGGAAAACAAATATAGAAAAAAGGATAAAGTTCAAATATGTAAAGCTTTTGAAAACACAAACACTTTCCTTTTCAAATATGTTAAGTGATTGTCAGTGCTTTTTTCCTGTTCTTCCTTTTTGATTCGAAAATAGTTGACCCTTTGCCATCAACAATTTATGTTGTATAACGGGTTGGGAATCCTTTAAAGAGCTACTTACAAAATTCGGTTATTTGTATTTGTCGGTTATTTAACTTTAAGCAAATAGTTTTAAAAGATTAGTGTCTGGGACAGATTTCTTTGCAATAATTTAAAGTGGGGGTATATTTTACATTCAATAACAATTGCTTATTCCCCTATTTTGCGTGTTTGCTAAAATTTGTGATGCATTGAAATATCGGTCTTATTTACAAATTTAAGTAAAAAAAATAAACCTAAGACAGCTTTCTAAGCTCCATTTAAATTTTGCGTTCAAAATGAAGACCGCAGTTTTGAAGATTATTATACGAAATTTTATACATTAACTGAATCCTAGTCGAAATAGGTTGTTTAAATGATCTATAATTCTATCCTAAGAAATTAACTCTATGTTCATGATACACAATTTATAAAAAATGAGACTTTGCTTAATATTCTGGTGCAGTATGAGAATGAAACTCGATGAATGAATTAAGCTCTACTCCAATTAAAGTTGTATAAACATACATTTTTTGCTTTTATATTTTAGTAAACTTTTACTTTATAAAGCTTTTGGCTTAATAATATAATATATTACTTAAAAACCAACCAATACTATTTGAAATAATTCGCATTTGAAGAAAAAATAATGGCTTAAATGACAATCTACATACAAAAAATTTTTCAACAATACAAAAATAAATAAAATTGCAAATTAAACAAGTAAGAGGGCTACATTCGGCTATGCCGATTCTTACATACCCTTCACTATCGTGCAATTCTTTAGATATAAATAGATATCACGGGCTATCCATCGTATTCTTCAATAGCAGGCAAAAAAAGGCGATTATCATACGACCATACAGTCCTAATTCCTGAGAACGACGAGGAATCGATACATTCGGGTCTTCGGCAACACTTTCACTTACAGCAGCGATATTTTCAGCGGAACGAGCGAAACGATGATGCACTGGCCTTACAATATCTGTAACCGCTCCGGTCTCTTCAAATTTCTTCACAATTTTGCCAATTGCTTGCGTAGTTGGACGATTATGTAAACCATAATCTCCTCCTAAAGCACGATATGTGGCTGTGCCAGAAGCACCATTTTTGTAGTATGCTTGCAACACTTCGCGTGGTGGTCATTTAAATGATATAGTGTTGCACACATAATGTCAACGTTCAAACTTTATAATAAAAAAGAAATATCATGAAAAAAAATATTATATATGTGTTTTATTTAAGTTTACTTTTGAAACCGCAAAATGGATAACCCTTTAGTTTGTACTATACCCACCTCTTCAACCTCGCCCGCAGCTTGTCGGATGTTGCGTATTGATAACCAAGATGCTTAACCTAATTAGGAAACCTTGACTCTTGCCGTTCTCCCGTTAAGAAATCTAAAATATACGGGAGGTACCATGTCCCCTTCTGTAAACCAGTCCACATTTTAAAAGAGATGCACCAAAAATCCCGCCATGTGTACCAAATTTGGATAAGCATTCTTCAAGGTTGGAAACCGAAACGAGTTTCGGAATTGGTATGAAATTTTTTTTATTTCGATATCGGTATCTATCGGTATTTTAATTATTTCGGTATTAGTATACCAGTATAGCAACTTTAATAACGGTACAAATCGGTATTACAATTAACTGACCAAACAAAAAGGTGAATAAGGCGTTATTTAGCAGACTCAAGCCCTCCTCGCCACATTCCATACATATTTATTTTTTACACTAGTTGTCATTTGGTGCAAGCCCTTTCACACTTCCTTCAATAACAACTTCAATCCCTTCCCAAATAAGGGAGTAAGGAAAGTCACTAAAAATAAAAAATAAATAAAAATGAGCAACTTGCTTCCTCTCTTCTTAAAGAAGGGAGTACCGAATGTGTACTGAATATTTTATCATAGAAAGTTACAAAATAATTACAGTTTTGCAACCATAGAGCGTCAAGTTAACAAACATATTTTTCGTAAGCACAGGTGTTGAAACTTTTAATTTTTTTCTATTTGAAAAATTTTATTATTTTTTAAAACTGAAACGATTGTACCGGTAGAATATCGGTATTAAGGGAAACAGTATACGTACCCCGGTATTTTATGCAAACAACTAATTTCAGTATCGGTATCTGTACCGGTATTTAATTTAAACGGTATTTAATTGGTATTGGTATCGGTTGCCAAATCTGGTGTACTCTTACCGCTCTTAAGATATAAATAAATATATTTTGAGCCACACCTACTTCTGCACTCCCGCTCATATACTGTTATCTATTGATAACTAAGGTGCTTGTACCCAATTTAGAAACTTTAACTCTTGTCGTTCTTCAGTTGTACAGAAATTCATTCTGTCTTTGTATAGAAAGTGCCACGACCACTTCTCCACTCCCACCTATATTTTGTCGGATGTTGTGTATTGATTACCAAACTGCTTGCACTATATTTACAAATTTCGGCTTAATATACATATAATATAATAAAAAAAAAACAACAAGTATTCGTGGGTTAAATTATTCATATCTCAGCCATTTGGCTACTGATTAGGCTAAATATTAATATCAAATAAATCCAGACTATATGTTACATAAATGTAAAATTACCTAGTCCCCATCATATCTGGGGAAAACGGACATCGTGGTTTGAACTTTTCTTTTGATAAGGATTAAGAATATTTATACTTTCAATAACGCCCTAAGCGAAAATCTATGGCCACTTATTGATTTTTTATACCAAAATTATAGATTCGGTCTAGTGTCTTAAAAAACACCTAACCCGGAAAAGATCATTGTGATCATTTCTATTTCGCTCCAAAAATCGATTATTTTGTTTATTCTACGCTTTTCACGATATCACCGCAAATAAAAAATAAAAGTTATTTTGTTAAAATTGGCGAATTTTAATCGACGCCGCTTGTGAAGCGTTTGTGCGTGCATGTTATAAGTTGGTACGTATAACTACAATGCAAAAAAGCGTCAAACGCGTTGAGTGGACCTTCAGCTTAACGCTCAAATCGAGAAAGGACAATAATTTGTAATCATATATATTAAAAAAAAAAACATCAATTCAAATATCTTATAAAAAAAAGAAAAATTGGTATAAGGAAAAAAAATTTAAATTCCTAAAATCGAAAAAATCCTAAATCAATTTTATACAAGTCAGTGCCATTATTATAACTTGACGTTAAATGTTATCCGGCAGATAAGATACCCTTTTTGACAGATAACACATTACTATCTGTCAACTTAATCTTAATGAAACAACTTATCCATCCCTGTTTTGTTTATTTTATTAAATGTTGCCAACTTTTTGTTTATGAGAAACCTAAAAACAGAAAGCTGTAAATCGCTGAATTTGCCCATAAACCGCTGATTCAGCAACACTTTTAATATTTCAAGCTGGAAATGTCATTTTTAAGTTAAACAATTTTACATTTTTTTTGACATAACTTCATTTTTTATCGATAACTTTAGTAAAATTTTTGACGGTTTGCCATTTATCTTAATACAGCTTAACTCTTTGCACTTGGTAAATTTTTGTATTACATTATATTTGTACTGCTCACCAAGACTTGAACAATGCATTAAAAATGTAGTGTCATAAGGGCTTTAGAGTGTAAACCTATTAAATCTATTTTTTATATTATTTGATGTTTTGCAACCGTGCGAAAGATAAAAAGAATTCGCATCGACTAAGAAAAACATTAACTTCAGTTTAGGACTGTAGCTTATATAGGAAAATAAGCTAAATATAAAAAGGGTTGCTTCTTAAGCCAGAAATTAAAATATTAGAAGTTTTTTAACCTGCCTTGTAAAAATTGCTAGAAGTAAGTTAGTAGGCGTACACTCTAAGCCGACCTTCGGTGAAGGGTATTAAAAAGCATGTCTTTAAGCTTCTTTTTAAACGGAATATTCGATAACTGTTTTATTGACTACCATTTCTTTTCTTTTTTTTTATGAGCATATTTTTGTATTAATTGTACTCATATCTATCACATATCAAAAAATCAATAAGAGTGGGGAAATGGTCCACCTAATTGTGCGTAAGCCACACTGTGCGGTCTGCGCCTTTCTAAACATCATAAAGCATCTCTCGCACTTTAAAATACTATGCATGTTTTTAAGAAACGCTTAAATAATCAGTCGACGTACTGCTGTTAAGCAAATTTTTTCACAAAATTCGATGTTTTTTAAGCAAAAAGTTTATTTTGCTGTTACTTAATTTTTTTGTTTAATAACTAATTGAGAAAATATAAATCGCATTTTTTAAATTAATGGAGTTATGCAAATTTGACCACATAATTCGATGTTTTTTTATGCAAAAAACATTTGTTTTTGTTGGTATTTAAACTTTTTTGTTTACTTACTAATTCCTTTTTTTTTGCAGTATCTTGTACTGTGCAGCGATATGTGAAACTTATAAAAAATTTTACACCATAAAATATCAAATTTTTAAATTAATTAAGCTTCAATCACGATGAAAGCAACAATCAAGGTATATTTATACAAGGTAGACTCATTTGGGAGTGTAGACATGCTGCTCTATAAAAGGAACCGAGTTGTCAAAATAGTCTTCATATAAAACAAAAACAATTTAACGCACACATGTACAAATTTTGGCTCATATACACGCAATTTGACGTTGTGGTTCCAACTAGGGGTAAACAGCTGACAAACATATGGGCCAACGAGTTTACCTTGTGTAAATATACCTTGGCAACAATTTTGTTTTTCTTTTTTTTCATATATTTTGTTTTCATGTTTTGAACAAAAATGTAACTGAAAATTAAAAAAAAATCAGTTACTTCAGCAACAATATTTATGAAGTTGATTATATCGTTTATGAAAATTTTAAGTCGTCAAGTTTTAAAGTTTTAGAAGAAAGCAGAAAATAAGTGACATTCTCTTTTTTTTTTCCTAAAAACTCAGGGTTTGACTAGTAAGACCTAAAGCTTAATTCAGGTATGATACAACCATAAAAAACAGCTGTTTTAAACAACGTTTTGAGCGACACTGTATGTGATTATAGGTGACTTGCCGTAAAGCCATAATCATAAGCATCGAAACCAACTGAATTTTGGTTTTTTGACATAACCATAAACAGCTGTTATGGTTATGGCATTATTATATGGCACGTCTAATTGGCCCATAACCCTAGTCCTTATCTCCTAGTAATGTACCTCCTTAGCCGCTTAAACATTTTTGCTGAAACTCGGGATCTAGGAATATAGTGCAAATCTTAAACGATTGAGACCTCAACCACAGTCAAGTTCAAGGCAGTAAGGAACTATTAGCCTCCAAAGTCGAGACCCGCAAGAACATATAATTTTAGTTTATGTAATTTTGATGCAGTTTTCTGAATTTACTAAATAATTAAGGATTTTTTTGTGTTGGTAATGTAAATTTATGTTAATGTATTGTATAATAATAATAACAAAATTAATATTTTATTAATTATTTATTATTATTTTTAATTTGTTTTTTTCTTTTTACCCACTTTGTAGTTGTACTACAATTCGAGTCGGAAAAAAGCCAACCAATTCTAGGGGAATGTAAGAAAAGATAAACTCACTGTTTATCGTTGGTGTTTTTGTTTAAGCTTTGTTATAGTTACAAGTGAAACTTTGAGTGTTTATATTTCTTATTCGCTTTAAGGTTTTATTTGTATAATATTTTTAGCTTTTCTAAAATCTTTGGAAAAGGTTTCCTGACGATATGGCCTAAGCGACCAGTGAAATGCGCATAGAAGCTAGCTTTCCCTCAACAATAAATTTGAGTGTATTTGAAAAATTGGGTATTTAGCACGTCATATAGAAATCTTATTATAAATAGAACAAGTATCAAAAAAAACTTATGTTTATTTTTTCGCAAATATAAAGAAAAACGGAAAAAATTTACTAGCCACTTCTCGTAGTAAAAGTAAGGTATAAGGACTAGGGTTAAGGTGTACAAATCAGCACTTGTTGGTTAAATGAAATGGCAATTTAGCTACTTTTAAATCATTCTAGCGGTTTTGTCTCCATTTTTTTATTTCTAGTTAGTGGGTTTTATTCAACAAAATAAGTCAACAGTAGGGCTTATGATTTAAATTTTGTGCCTTTTTTTAAGTATTTCATTTCCTTATCAAAGCTAGGCGCTAGAAAATATTACGCTTGAGGCGCTAATTCAGGTTGATCTGTTAAAATTTTTAAACTTTAAATTTTTTTTTATTTAAATTTTTAATTTACTTACTAAAATTTTAAGCTAAACTGGATTCTTCATACAATTGTAGAAAATAAAGCCAGTGGATTTTTTATTTAGATTGTAAAAACAAGTTAACAACAAAAAGCGGATATTTAAAATGCCAAAAAAAAAGAGATCAAAATATAACTGAATGTATTTTTTTGTTTTCTACACCGAAAAAAATTATCATGTAAATCGTTTCTCAATGATTTTAATTCATTACTGTGTTTATGTAACTTTCTTAGAAGCAGAAAAGTCCTTCCATATGCTAACCATTGAGAGGGCCTGGCCAGGCATTTTTGGACTTTTTCCATTTTTTTTTCATTAAATTATTAAATATATTAAAACGAAACTTTATATATTCCTCAATCGAAGTGTTCTTTACCTGGGCCTAGCCAGGCCCTGCCCTTTTTTATGTGTACTGTAGTAAATAAAATCAAAACGAATCTTATCAGAAAACACATGGAAATTCTTTCTTTACTTTGATTTCGAAGAATTATTCTAGTTGACAACAAAATGTTCTTGCTATAGCCGTTAAACTTCATACAAATAAAAGAGGTCCCAGTCAGGCCCGGGAGTTTGTTTGTGTTAGTTTTTGCGAAAGCCACAATAAACTTGATGCATAGAGAAACGACACTCGGGAGTACACTCGGGATAAATCAAGTTTTTTATGACTACTTTAAGTACGAATCATACTCAAAAATTTAAGTAAGAATAACAATAAAACGTACTCAAAAAAATCCTAAATGGGATTACTTTCGAAGATCAATCCCGGAATTTCTTGAAATAAGTATAGAACTCTTAAATCAAGTAAAAAAAAGATTAAAGTTTTCGTTGTGCTTAACCCTCCGGCTCACGCATGTTTTGATTTTCTATACACATTGAAAAAAGGTCTGGCCAGACTCATGTATACCACGAAGGGTTAAAAAGTAATTTGAACTCTTGCTTCTCATTTAGTTTATATTTCTGGTTAAATGTGTACATAAGATTTCTAAAGTAAAAATCATATCGAGCATGATGTTTGTGTTTTATCATTCTGTAAGGTGCAAAACGGGTAAGTAAATCAATCATAATAATTTTTTCTTTTTTGGTTATTTTCAAGCACGAATTCGGATTAAAACAATTTTATAATTCTTGAATCAAGCGCAATTTGAGATTGATTCAATCTTAGTTTTACTTAAATCAATCTCATTTTCTGATTATTTCAAGTACGAAATCGCGATTGAATATGTTTAATTCAAGTATTTTGCGATTTAAAATCAGTACTTATATCAATCTTTCTGTACTTGATTCCAGAAAATCCGTACTGGCCGTACTATTAATACCGGTTTTGAGTGTACAAACTTTCTTAAGTCAAAAAAAATAGTTGCTCTTAAAAACTTTTTATATGTGAAGTTAAAGAGAGTCTCTCTTTCTTTTCGAGTCGTTCTCTAAAGCTTGATTAAAATAATTGAAATTTTATATTTTTATAGCATTTAGCGGGTACTTCGTAAGCGTCTTCCTTTCTTTCGTGGACGTATTAATATGTCAAAGTTTATGTTTTTTAGGTTTCAACAAAAAAGTGCGAACGTTTTTTATTTTATGGGTTCTCATTTACTCAGGAACGTGCACCTATAATTTTATGTTTCTAATAGAATATTCAAAAAGTACCGCATGAAGAATGAAAAATTAATAGAAAGGAATTTAATTTTCCCCATTTAAATTATTTTTCTCTCCATTTAAATATTAAATATACCGATATTGTAGTGTGAGCTCATAATTTAATACGTTTATGTCGATGAATGGAGAAAAAAACTTTCTAAAAAAAGTACGAAAAATGGGTATGATTCTTACTTCTTAAACGTTTGAATTTAGAAAAAGTACCAAACTTATACATATTTGTATTTATTAGATTAACTTACGACTGTTGTCTAATTTAAATTTTTATGTTAATTGGCTTAAAATTTACGTTGGGTGACAAAAAACTTCCAAGATAAAGTTTTAACGCGCTTATTCACAAAAAAAAAACGAATCTGAAAAAAGTACCAGACACCTGTCCGCCTATTTTTTTTTTTTTTTTAATGAACAAAGATAATTGTACATTTTTTTTAATCTTTTTAGTTTAGGAAATATAAAGTTATCGAATTTAAACGTTCTTATCCTTTTTACCCTTAAGCATTCGAACTTCCAAAAATTACGTCTTAGCAGACCGACTTGGCGAAACCCCAACCTCCGATCCAATTTTAAGCTTTTTAGCTTCAGGCATTTTTTATTTGCGATGATGGATTAGTCAGTCAGTAACGTTACGGTTTTATATGTGAATTTTTTTTTTTATAAATATTATTAAAATAACTATAATTTTTCACAAAATATTCACAATAAATACAATGCTAATAAAAAGCTCATTTTAAAGCATTTGCAATGATTCATTTCTTCTCATTTCGCTGATAATCGTATGTGCTTTTAAAAAATTCCACAAAACAACAATTATATTTTATATATAAAAACTTCTCTAAGATCAGCTCAAGATTACCCATTCAATGTTTTAGATTATAAGGAAAACATTGACACCACTCGCCTAAATAAAGATTAAAAAAAAAACATTATAGATTCATTCTACTTAGAGCTCGTTAGTATTATTAAACAGTTTTTAATCAGCTTTTGAAACTCCGTTTGTGTCCATATAATTAAACTTTTGCTTTGATATATTTTGTATTTGTTTTCTCCTTTTTTCTTCTTCCTCTTAATAACAAACACACGAAAAGTGCTTGTACACGAACAAAGTACCCTTTTCCATTTGCCTTTATTCCTTTGTCTGACAAATTCGCAGCAAATGTTTCAACAAATGGACAAGGACTTTCGTGATTAACAACAGCTGGCGAATATTTTGCACTACGGTTTGAGTATTTAATAACTTTTATATTAATGTATCTTTAATCATCGTAGTTTATCTCACTTGAACATTGAACGAAATACTTCTCCCTCCGGGATGTAGGAATTATTAAAAGGTTATTTTACCTTACCTTATTTTACCCAGTCAATGCTTGGGACTCGGCAAAAATTCAAAATTTACAGATCACAGAAGATCTTCACGATCTATTGCCATGACAATTGAACAGAGATACTACGTTGTGACCATAAGTTGAGGCCTCTGTTAGCATACTTCTTGCAGGAGAGGCTTTCTGTCTTTCAGGAAAATTGTCTTTGCGGCAGATTAACTTTTTTGATAATTAGAACTCGTACTTGAAATAAACCAAAAGTGAAATTAATTTTATTATGATTGATTTACTTACCCGTTTAACACTTTACAGAATTTCAGTTATAAGATATGGTTTTTACTTTAAAAATTTAATGTACATACATAACTTAAAATATAAACTAAACTTTTCAAACATGAACATAATGTGTTTTCGTCTTGTTCTGTTGTTTTTGTTGTTTCTACACACAACAAGCAAATCGTTTTTTAACTACTTGTGAGGTGTTGATGTAGTGTCTGTTACAAATTTTGAAAAGTTTAATCTTTTTTTTTACTGGGCTTAAGAATTTTTTATTTATTTTAAGAAATTCCGGGATTGCTTTTCGAAAGTAATCCTATTCAGAATTGTTTTAAGTACGTTTTAGTTTTATTCGTACTTGAATTTTTAAGTAAGCCTCGTACTTAAAGCTACCCATCCTCAGGGTATGCAAGCAATTATGAAATAAAATTAAACATAAGAACTTAACATAAAACACTTGTGTCACTTATTATGGGATTTCCTTAAACATCATAAAAAAAAAGAATTGGCCCCTTGTTTTTATTAAAAAAAAATCATTCCATTTAGGAATTATTTTTGCCCGTGTAATTTTCACAAAAATAACACAATACGAAAAATAAAAAAAAAAATAAATGTTAAAATAAACTTTTCATTTGACAACGGAAACTGAATATGCATAAAAATATTCAGGAAAACAGATGTATTTCAAATGTATTTTGTAAAGAATACAAAATCTGTACACAATGTCACAGGTTCTCTCTAGCTGTAGGTGGTATTGAAGATTTTTTTATGGGTTTTTGTATAAATTGTAAATGCAATTAGATTTGGTTAAACTCTAAGGTTATGGCATAAATCTATTTGACTTATTTTACATGCCACTGGAATGTTGTGGAGAACACTTTTTTAAGGGTTTGCAAAACTAAGTTTTTGCCAAACGTTTTTAATTTATAACCTATTAATTACATTGGTCTATAAATTTGGAAAACAATTGACTGCAGAAACAAAGCGTGTTTTTTAACTAATCTGGGTGCGCTGAATTCGAATCTGGCATAAAAAATGGGCTATCACGTCTTGTTAATTTTTTATTGTATGCTGGTGTAGTGTAATGTAATTTTAAAATGAATAATTTTATTATTAACTTTATTTACTTTAGTTATTATTTGTTTTGTTGCCCATGCAAATCTACACCTCCCTAATGTATTATTGGTTATTGGAAATATAATGGAAGTGTAGTTTGCATGCAACAACTATTTTATTACTAAATGTAGTTTTAAGTTACCGTTACTTCTGTATAAAAAGAAAGCTTGTATTCAATAAAGGATCATTAATATTCTGCCTTTAAATCCTGGCACTCTTTTTATTTATGGCATATTAATCTGCCAGTAAAAAACTTAAACAGGGCATATCAAACTGCCCCATACAAAACATTAC
Organism: Pollenia griseotomentosa; assembly: GCA_963931875.1. Classification (NCBI taxonomy): domain Eukaryota; kingdom Metazoa; phylum Arthropoda; class Insecta; order Diptera; family Polleniidae; genus Pollenia; species Pollenia griseotomentosa. The sequence goes on from OZ007560.1 coordinate 204,796,552, forward strand.
CAGTGGCGTTTATTAGCGCCGGTAAAATAAAAAATCTTTTAAACATAAACCACTAAAAACACAACACACTCCCGTAACCTTACATGGCGATCCTGCCAAACAATTCTGTTTTGGAGACAAATAAAGAGGTTCCTAAGGTAGATAGCGTGCCAGCATATGTTAAGGAAGGACCACAGCGGCTTACAATTGAAGAGTACCAGCAGAGGCTATCGAAGGGTAAAGAAGAGAAACTTACCCAAATACCAAAAGTTCACCTGCCACGGCATAGAAGGGGCGGAAAGTTAGTGAAGCTGCGTCGAAAGTTGGCCGCACTAAGAGGTGTTGTAAACGCTGATCCACCACCATCCTGGCAAACAGCGTCTGAAGCTTGGCAGCAGATTGAGGCTCTGGAAGCCCAAATGGAGCAGTATAGGGGCAGAAAAATTAAACAGTTATCTAACTGCAATTAGTTTATATATTTTTTTTTTAATGTTTGAATAAATAAGAGAAAAAAAAAGGTTTTAATTTATTTTGATAAAAAAAATCACAGTCACTTTGAATTGTACACAATTAAAAGAAAACTTTGTAAATAAGAAAGCAGAATGTCAGAAATTAATTAGTGCTGCCAAGTATGCGTATGGTTAGTGCTGCAACACACAGCTGTTTGTTAAAAAGAAAAAGTAGTACCTGTTTAAGGTTGCCAGATTGAAGTATTTTATATACGTTATTTTTTGTGTAAATTTAAATTTTAAACTTGAAAAACAGTTTGATGAATTTATTTATTGGTTTTATTGTAGTATTATATACTTGGAGAAATTTTATTATATTTTTTTTAATTGATGGAACAAATTGAAGAATTTATTGAAGAGTTACGAAAATTCGATGTAAACGTAAAGAAACAGAAAAACAGAGTTTACTCTTTACAGTATAAAACTGAGAAGTTGGTTAGGTTGGAATTGATAAAAGAGGAGTTAGAAAAATATTCTGATGCTTTAGATAACAAGGAATGCGAATCGTTGGTTGTTGAGTTGCAAAAATTGTATGATAACGCCATTATATTAGTGCACGGTTTGAATATAAAGGATAGTAAAGGACAGGTCAAGGATACAGAAGCTGGTCTGGTGGAGGGCAATATGGCGCATTTCGACATAACAGTGGTAGGCAAAAATCTACAGGTTTTTAAGGGATCGTATGAAGCTCTGGAGGATTTTTTGATTCAGACGGAGCTTTTGCACGACCTTTTAAGAACTGAGGATAGAGAAATATACATTAAATATGTGTTTAATTTTAAGTTGACGGCACAGGTTAGGAGTGTTATAGGACGTGCTAACAGACCTGTAACTTTTTCTGATTTGAAAGATTCATTGACTACGGCGTATCCGAACCCTAACACTTTGCAACAGGTTTTGTCGGAATTTGGTACTTTGCGGCAGGGCAACGCCGACATAGCTACGTTTAGGGAGAAAATATCTCTTTTATCAGACCAATTGAGTAAGTTTGAAATACAAGCCCTCGAGAACCCTACACAAAGGGAAAAGGATGTTATATATAAGATGAGTGAGAGCATGGCCCTTAACGTTTTTATGAAAGGTGTGAATCAAGAGTTTCAGGACCTTTTAATAGCAAGCAGCCCAAAGACATTAAATGAGGCGGTAGAAAAATGCATAACTTCCGAAAGGAACAAGGTTACCAATAATATTTTTAGAATTGGAAATCCGAACTTTAGAAGCGGTAGCCGTGGCAATAACCCACATGGTTACCACAATTATCGGGGTTACAATAATGATGACAGGGAAGATAATTATCGAAATTACAATAATGAAAGTAGAGACTACAACCCACGCAACAATCGTAACCGTGATTATCGGGGTCGCTATGATAATAATAGTAACCGCAGTTATCGAAGTCACACGTTTGATAGCCGAGAAAACAACCAACGCAATTATAGCCAGCACAGTGGTAGGTTCCAAAACAGCAGTAGTAACAACAATGCCCACAGTAGTAGTAACAGTTACCGGAATGATAGGTATAGAGAAAGTGGGGATAATTCCAACCGCAGTAGAAACGATGTCGCTAATAGCACGGAGGTAGATGCTAGTAGGGGTAGACAGGGAAACTAATAAGGCTGGATAACAGAGACTGTTATCCAAGGCCTAAATTGTACACTTTTTGCGCTAGTAATGATAACCCGCTTACCATAACGTGTAAGGGTGTAAAGGGGAACCTGAGCTTTTTGATAGACACAGGGGCAGACATATCAATCTGCAAAAAAGGGGAAATTGATATAACGGATAGGTCGAACATTTCAACGTTGAGTGGTATTACTTTAGACACGATCGAAAGCATTGGCACTACAGATTTAGACTTACACTTTGAGAATCGTCATATAAGGCATAGATTTCATATGGTGCCTAATGATTTACCAATACCAACTGATGGGATCATTGGTAGAGATATTTTAGAAAAGTTCAGATGCAAAATAGATTTTGAAACTTATACTACAACTTTTAATTTATCAGATGAGGAATTGATAATACCAATTACACCCAAGTGCGTATACCGTGCTAACATTTGTATACCGGCGCGTTCAGAATCAATAATACCCATAAGCATACGTACAGACAAGGAGAGCATAATTCTGAATAAGGAAATTACCCCAGGGGTTTTTATTGCAAGTTGCATTATACCGGCAGTAGGGGCGCAGCATATAAAAGTGCTGAACACCACTAGTAGCGATATTCGCGTAGAGAACATAGAATTGGATAGGAGGGACTTGGATGATTACCAAGTATATGGCTATGGAGGGCATGATGCCACGGAAAATTTTGATAGAATAAAAAGGGTCTCAGAAGAACTAAATATTGAATCGATAGAGCCTGTGGCTAGACAGTCATTATTGGATATAATCACTGAGTATAATGAAATTTTTCATATTGAAGGTGAGAAACTCACTGTTAATAACTTTTATACGCAACATATACAAACAACGGATAACACGCCGGTTTACATTAAACCATACAGATTACCGGAGTCACAGATGGAAGAGATAAATGATCAGGTGGACAAAATGTTGGAAGATGGGATCATTGAACAGTCGGTGAGCCCCCATAATTCGCCATTATTGGTGGTGCCTAAGAAATCAACTGATGGCAAGCGCAAATGGCGTCTAGTTATAGATTTTCGTAAGCTTAACGAAAAGATAGTAAACGACAAATTCCCTTTGACGAGGATAGAAGATGTACTTGATAAATTAGGGAGAGCGAAGTATTTTTCTACACTGGATATGAGTAGTTCGTTCCATCAGATCAATCTAGACGAAGATTCTAGACCTTTAACGTCCTTTTCTACAAAAAATGGTCATTTTCAATTCACACGATTACCATTTGGTCTTAAGATATCGTCTAACAGTTTCCAGCGCATGTTAACGATAGCATTGAGCGGCTTAAGCGCGGAAGCATTCATATATGTCGACGACATAATCGTGTTCGGATGTAGTGTCCAACATCACCATGATAACTTAATTAAAGTCTTTGAACGTTTAAGACAGTATAACCTGAAACTGAACACTAGCAAATGTTGTTTTTTAAAAACCGAGGTGGTTTATTTGGGTCACCTTATAACTGATAAGGGGATACGTACAGATCCAAACAAGGATAACGTGATAAAGAATTATCCAGTACCAAAGAATGCGGATGAGGTCAGGCGATTCATTGCGTTTTGTAATTATTACAGACGGTTTGTTAAGGACTTTGCGCAGATAGCGAGAAGTTTAAATCAATTGTTGAAGAAGGATAAACCTTTTGTATGGGATGAGGATTGCCATAGATCGTTTGAGACGCTGAAATCAAAGCTGTTAAACCCACCAATTTTGCAATACCCGGACTTTGAAAAGCCTTTTGTTTTAACCACGGACGCATCTAATTTTGCACTGGGGGCAGTCCTCTCACAGGGTGAGATTGGCTCAGATTTACCCATATCGTATGCAAGCAAATCATTGTCAAAGCATGATTTGAATAAATCCGTCATTGAGAAGGAGCTTCTGGCCATACATTGGTCGATTAACTTCTTTCGTCCATATCTTTACGGTAGAAAATTTTATGTGGTTACAGATCACAGACCATTAGTGTCATTGTTTACGCACAAAAACCCATCGTCCAAGATGACTAGGATTCGGCTTGACCTGTGTGATTATGATTTCGAAATATCGTACAAAAAGGGCAAAATGAACACCAACGCTGATGCGTTGTCAAGAATTGTTATAGACACCAACACGTTAAAAACTATGATTCCCACTGAAACAGAAACCAGCAAACAGAATATATTGGCTATAACCCGTAGTATGAATAGTGAGTTAAACCAACAAATAAACAAAGACGGCGGAAGTATTTCTGGTGAAAATCGTCGCGAACTTTTCGCATGGGAATGCACGTCAATTTCGGATATAAAAGATATGATGAAGCTAAGGTTTGAAATGGGTAATGGGTTAGGAGAGCCTCATATGATAGTTGCTGATATGGAGGTAGTAATAAGGTGCTGCGATAATCCGGTGGACACTAAGTTGTCTCTGGAGAAACTTCTGCCGATAACACTATCCCAAAATATACAGGAACTTGCTTTAAGCACGACTGATGCTATTTTTAAAATAATAAATATTGAAGAATTTAAGAACATTTTTAATAAAATATGCAGGAAAGAAGGTGAAAATTTGAGAATCTTGTTATACAAAGCACCAATACGCATAACTGACAAGAAATTGCAGGACGAGTTAATAGCTGAGTACCATGATTCAGCTATAGGCGGTCACTTAGGTATAAGAAAAACCACTCTGAAGCTGAAACAGAGATATGTATGGAAAAATATGAGTAAAATGATTAAAGCGCACGTATCCAGGTGCGAAGAATGTAGGGTCAACAAGCAAACCAAACACACTAGGGAAAAGTTAGTTATCACTGATACACCGGGAAATAGTTTTGAGGTAATTTCGATAGACACAGTGGGTCCACTTAGATATTCAAATCAATTCAGGTACATCCTCACTATGCAGGATGACCTTACCAAGTATATTGTGGCGTGTCCTCTTGAGTCCAAAGATGCCAAAACGGTTGCAAAGGCAATAGTTAATAATTTAATTTTAGTATACGGCCACTTTAAGGTACTCAAATCAGATAGGGGTACAGAATTTTTGAATGCTTTAATGTCCGAAATATGCATTTTACTGAAAATTAACCAGGTTTTTAGCACGCCCTATCACCATGAAACGCTCGGCTCGATAGAAAGAAACCACAGGGTGTTAAACGAGTTTATGTTGAATTTTTGCAAGGACGATGAATGGGACCAATGGGTACCATACTTCTGTTTTGCTTATAACACAACACCCCATATAGATACAACTTATACGCCATACGAACTGTTATTTGGAAGATTGCCAAGCTTTCCCGATGACAATGTTCTTGACTCAAAGCCTGTTTACGATACTGACAATTATGCCCAAGAGCTAAAGGCGCGATTGCGATTCTCTTTAGATAAAGCAAAGGAATATTTAGAAAACTCAAAGAAGAGAAGAGTAGATCAATGTTCAGATATTAATCCTCTAAAGTTAGAAAAAGGTGATATGGTTCTTGTCCGCAATTTTAATCGTAAGAAAAACCAACCACCGTATCATGGCCCATATAGAGTAATTGAAACAAAAGGGGTAAACTCTGTTCTAGACTTGGAAAATACAGTTAAGGAATTTCATAATAATAATTTGAAGAAGTATTAAACGCAGTATTAAGATCTGTATTTATCCAATAAGTATATATATCTATTAATTATAGAGAGATGCATAAAAATTTTAATTTTATAAAATTATTTTCTAAAATGTAAAAATTTTTCTTAAGGGTTAGGGTGTAGTGTAATGTAATTTTAAAATGAATAATTTTATTATTAACTTTATTTACTTTAGTTATTATTTGTTTTGTTGCCCATGCAAATCTACACCTCCCTAATGTATTATTGGTTATTGGAAATATAATGGAAGTGTAGTTTGCATGCAACAACTATTTTATTACTAAATGTAGTTTTAAGTTACCGTTACTTCTGTATAAAAAGAAAGCTTGTATTCAATAAAGGATCATTAATATTCTGCCTTTAAATCCTGGCACTCTTTTTATTTATGGCATATTAATCTGCCAGTAAAAAACTTAAACAGGGCATATCAAACTGCCCCATACAAAACATTACCAGTGGCGTTTATTAGCGCCGGTAAAATAAAAAATCTTTTAAACATAAACCACTAAAAACACAACACACTCCCGTAACCTTACACTGGCAATACTGTAAAGCAGTCAATACTGACACTACAATTTCACAATTATTTATTTGACAGAAGACCACATCCATTCTAAATCTTTATAATAGTAGCGATTAAGCATGTCAGGGAGATCGTGTGTTACTGATTTAAGCTATTTTTGCTTTGTGTGTGGTGAATATTTAGTTGAAAAAAAGGCTATGCAATATCAGAAGAACGTATGAATATTGACATTATTTTGGATTTGCAATCAGAAACTTGACCAGACCGTAGACGCCGACAATGTTTTGCATATTCTTCATTCGCATTTAGATTTTTTTTCCAATAAAAAAAAAAAACTAGATGCAGTGAGCGCGAACAATGGGAGCGTGCTCACCAATTAAAATTTAATGAAAATTTAAAGAATTTATCAAGGATTTTGAGACAAAAGGATGCTGGGAGACGATTGCTGGACAATAATACATGAAACCGAACCAACAAAATACAAACGACGTTCAAATAAAGCCATTCACTTTTGAAAATTCATTGATTTTTAAATAAACAAGTAATTTTTTATGTAAGAAACTAATTAAAATATTTCTTGTATCTCTAAAACGTGATAGAGAAAAACCAATAACAGATTCGAATTCAGCCCACCATATTACCCTAGGAAAGATACTTGATTGCTCCAGTCCAAAATCTTGTTGACTGGTGTTATTGTTTAGTTTACTCATCAAATCGTTTAAAACATTTAAAGAAATTTATTTGATAAACATGTAAAAAGGCCATATGCGGCTGTTCCGAATCTTTATACCCTTCACCTAACGAAATGCAGCATTCTAGACCATTCACCCACTAACACTCATAATCAAACAGAATTTAAAATAATTATAAAATATGTTCAGTACCTTTTTTCGTTTAAGAAACATTTATTTATTTAAGCAACATATCATATGCAGCCATGAACATAGAAATAGGACGCATAAAAATGTCGTCTATGGGTTATGGACTGTTTCTCTGGGACCAAATAGCAAGGAGAACTAGGAAAAGACACTGTAATTTAATGAAAACTACTGCACTTTTTTAAAATTTCTTTCTTATACCTTATCAATTTTTGTTTATTAATTTTTAAGTTCTTACAATAAGAGTTCCAAAAACAAGCGCGGAAACTTAAAAAGTCTGTCCACTATGGCGGTAAGAACAAGACTTAAAAAACTGCAGTCGAAACCAAAACTGTCGAACAAAAAACGAACCATTTTGTACAACATCTCGCTTTTTGAGTTGGTTTGACAGCGACTCTTTACATTTAATGAATCAGAAGAAAGAGCAACAGTTTTTTTTTGTCGAATGACAAATAAAGAAGTGGAAGATATGGCAGTTTTTCTGCTTTGACTTCAGTTTCTTAAACGCTGGGTAAAAAATCATTCGCCTCGAAAATTTTCTTATGCTAAAGTAACAAATAAATTTATCGCAAATACATTCAAAAAACAAATTAAAATGTAATTCCACTTCACCAAGATTCACCCCAGGTATGCAAACACCGCTGCCTTTAGTTCAGACGCAAACAAGACATGTATGTGTAACATTTTAAATTACAGTTAAAATTTTTATTTTATACGTCGAAAGTGTTAAAAAAATTCCATTGATTTAAAAGAAAACGAAAGAAAAAAACACCAAAACCAGCTTTAAAGACTGAACACCGGTATAAATAAAACCAAAAAAATTGCTAATTCCTATATTTATTAAAATTCATGTTCATACTTTGTGCTGAAACCATTAATGTCAGTACATGGCATGGTATCTACGAGGCATACTCTCATCTAATCTTTGCACCGATCCATTGGTATACAATACCAAACTTCTTGAATTCCTACCCAAAGACCAATCCTTTACAATTTTGCATGAGTGCTTGGGGTCGGCATCATGGATAAAAGCCAGATTATTGACTCATTTTCGAATACAAAAGGATTCATAGAATTCTTAAGGATCCCTTAGTATCCATCTATTTTTCCCATTACGGTAGGACCAGCGCGCCGTACCATGAAAATGCACTCCAAATTATAAAGCTTCCACCAACGTGCTTCACTGTCTTTTGTGTGTTCTTATGTTCAAAGCTTGTTTATTTGGCCTATGCACAACTATTCTAACAAAGGGTTTTTTTGCAAAGTGAATGCGCTTTTTAATGTTTTTTAGCACAGAAAAAAATAAAAATTTATTTCAATTAAAATTTTTTTTTTTTTTTTTTATTTATTTAACTATTTTTACATAAGCTATAACCTAGCTTGAAAGCCATAATCGGTTACAAATATTTGTGATATTCTTTAAAAATCTAGTTAAATCTGCACCAGTAAACAAATTTTTGGTATCAATTAAACGTTTATTTGACTCAATTAAACGTTTAATTCACTTAGTTAAATTTTTAATTAAAACTGATTTTATTTTTGATTAAAGCTTTAATTGGTGAACAAATTTTGAGAATTTTATCTGTGCGGCTAGTATGCCCAAATAAGTTTGCTTCATTTAGTCATCTTCTTACGGATCTACTTAAACCCTGTCAATTTGAATGGTAACACAACTCATTTTATGTACGTTAATGTCCATAATTTCAGAGTTTAAAACTAGACCACAAATATTTTAAAAAATCACGAATTCTTTCTTTATTTGATCAATTGAACAACATATTAAGAAGTTCGTTATTTTTAAAAATTTAAATCTAATAAATGTATTGCGTATTACCCAGTAATAACTTTGCTTACTTTTTCAAAATTAATAGCTTCTACCACTCATTTCTTTGTAGCTTTCTTCTATAATTACTTATTTTTAGATGCATGTAGGTAAAAAATAGTGACTAACTTTCAAATGCGTTCATTTCTCTTGAAAAATTCATTAGTTCTTTCAGTGGAGTTGTAAGTAGAATTTTTCTGATTACTCAACACATTATTTTTTAGGCGAAGTTTTAACTGGATATTACGTACTCCTATTTCTCCTATACACAGAAAAAATTTTTTAGGCCAGTAAAAGAATTAATCAAAAATAAAATCAGTTTTAATTAAATATTTAATAAAGTGAATTAAACTTTTTAATCAAGTGTATAAAATGTTTAATTGACAATATTTCAATTGATTAAAAGATTAATTCACCTGATTAAATATTTTATAAAAACTGATTTTATTTTTGATTAATTCTTTTACTGGCCTAAAAAATGTTTTCTGTGTACCATTGAAAAGTTTGACAACAGTGATTGGTATTGTAAACAAAATCAGCTGTTTTGAACGAATATTATTTTAAGTATAGATTGAGTGGCCATTTAAAATACACTTTATAATAAAATAAGTTTGGAGTCATTTTGATCCCAAGTGAATTTAAGAATTAATCTCAATTTTTGAATTGCTTTGCCTTTTAATGACTGTCGGGTATATTTTTCTCGATTTTCATATAAAATCAGCCGAAATATATACACTATACCGCCATCTTTCCCTTAGAAATTCCAAATATGTCAAAATTTTACTTTTGACACATATGATTTCAGAGATAATGTTTTTCGGTTTTAGTAAAACCTTTAGAGTATATTTAAAATATTTATTTATTCATTCTGAATAAGTTTTACATAAAATTCATCACAGGTAAGTCTGGAGTTTACGAAATGAGAAAATCTACATGTTCATGTGGTTCTGACGTAATTTTGACGTCATCACACAACATAAAGTGGCCATTGTGGCTTTGTAATGACGTACTCTAGGCTTAAGGAAATTGGGCTCATACGCCAAAATATGGCCAACAAATTAATTTTACCCGAAAATCGCAAAATTTAAATCGAAAGTACGGAATAAATATTTGAGGTAGCGATATAATTTTTTTATATATTTATTCCCTATTATATCCGCAATAAGCCTCAATGTGATAATCAAATAAATTTAGAAAATTTCCCTAGGGACAAAGGAACTAGCACCAACTTGTCACCTGACAGTTCTTACACATTATTTGAAGAGGATTTGTCACTTTAACATGGCGATGTCCGATGAAAGAGATAATTTGCACCTTTTTGAACTGAAGTAACTTAAATGAACTCAATCAATTTCTGTTAAAATAACGCCTGCCGCAGATATTGTCCCGAGTGAACCATATTAATATTATAGATCTCAACATCAGTTTGCACAAAATAAAGTCCAAGACAAGTTTGGTGAAAATTTCCTTTTCTCTGAAGTAACTACACTTTATAACAATTCGGTCCATTTAATTATAATATTCTGTTTACTGGTCAGATGGTTAGTGCTTAAGAATAATTGACACAAATTACCCGAAGGGTTGTCAAACACAATTTTTAAAAATTTGAAAATGGAGTTTTGAAACTGCCGTTTAAAAATTATTATTATTTTTTTGTCATACCTGCGAATTGGTTAGTAGTATCTTCCGAAGATAAAAACTCAAACACAAGTAAATACGGGTATATTTTATTACAAATTGAGCTCTTTATCAAATATTTCTCAAAATATGTAATTTTATTCCTACATTTCTTGTTGAAGTGGCCTAAGACACGTTAATGGGCTGGAGATATTTTAATAACTTTTAAATTTGTTTACTAAATTTATCATAAAGACGATAACTTCGTACACATTTCGTATCTTTTATATTTTATTGCAAAATAATTATTAAATTGCAAAATTTTTACAAAAACTGAAAAAAGAAAATTTTTTTTTTTGTTCTTGTAAATGCACCTTTAAAACTTAAAGGAGTTTTTTGCGAAACATAGTTTTATGGTTCAATTTCGCAAATATGAAAAATATGACGTACCTTTATATTCATTAATACATACTTTATAGGGTCTAAGATCATAATCATAATAATAAACAAAACATAATCTTCCTTTTTCAAACAATTTTACATGTTTTTTTATGTTAATAACAAACATTTTTACCTCTAAGCAAAAAGCTTTAAAAGCTAACATTTGGTATAAATCAGTAAAATTCAAACATCTTTTTCATGACAAAATACGACTACGACATTATTTTGTTCAGATACAAGCACCCCCTCCCCCCTTCATAAAAAAAATATGTTGTATGTATGCACAAAAAATGGATTTTGTTTATAACATTCGCTTTTGTAAAAACGTGACTTTTTATAACTTTTATTTTTCTCATCTTAATATGAAAACAATTTGCTGTTAGCAATTTTGCATGTTCAAAACAACTGAAAAAGCAAAATTGCTGTACAAAGAACTCGAAATTTTCCTGTCACATCAAATGGCAGCTGAAACACTGCGAAATGATGTAAAAGGTTTACAAAATTTATTATGTCAAAAAAATTATGACAAAATATGTTAAAAAAAGGGGGAGAAAAAAAAAATTTTTTTTTTTTTTTTTGAGTGAAAAAACCAAATTAAAATCATGTTATAATTGACTGAACAAGTTTTAAATAACAATATTAACAATAATGTAATTTTGATATCTGTTGTATGTCAGTCTTAATTAATTTCTCCATATCAGCATAAACTTCGGTCAGCTTTGTCAATCTTTTTTAAGAATTCAATTAACATTCGTGTTTCTTTTTGTTGAACGAATTTGAAAACATGAAAAAACCTAGCAAAGGTCATAAAAGCCGTTCTGGAGTTTGTCTAGAACAACCGTTGCGATGAAAAGCTAAAAATTTTTGAGGCACAGTTTTTTAGGAATATCTAGCTTAAACACATTTGAGAGAAAAATGGAGAAATGAAAATCGATTTACTGGAAGGTATCGTCACTCATGATCATGCAGGAGAGTATCCTGAGAGTTAAAGGTGTTGAAAAAATTAAATTGCCTGAGTTACAACGAATAAAAAAAATCTTTGATCAAAGGTTATACCTAGGAAATGCCTGTTGAATTTCAATTTGTTTTTTTTTTTTGCACTCCAAATATGATTCAAAAAGCTTGGCAGGGGATCCTTCAATGTATAGTGCAAAGAAAACCACTGGAAATGCTTTACATAATTGGTTGGTTAATAGCAAAGCGGTGTAAATGCTTTCTACGTTCATTGAAGATAAGATAATTCATAGAACTACTATACAGAACATAAGAATATATCCGTATAAATTTAATAGAAACTGATTTAATTAAAAACATTTTATATATGATTATTAGGGTGGCCGTTATTTTTTTTTTTTTTTTTTTTTTTTTTTTGATTTCTTATATTCTCCCCCCCCCCCCCCTAAATCGGTTCAATTTTATGTAAAAAAATACAAAAAAATTTTGTAGCGATAAGTTGTGTTTTAGGGGTGACGTCCGCCCCTCAAAGTTTGCCATCAAGCCATTTATTCAAATGTAATTTGTTTGCATACGACTATCTCTTAAAAATAACATTTTACAAGAATATGATAAATGGCAATAGCTCGTCTAGTTAACAACATTAGCCTCGAAGAAATTTGTTTGCTAAAATTAATATTTTAGAAAATAATTAAGAAAATAACAACAAAATACCAAACATTCTATATACTTATTATACAAACTCAGAAACTTTTTGACCGATATTGTTACAAATTTGTGTCTAAACTACTAACCAATAGGACTAACGTTAGTGCATATTTCATCCAAATCGGAAGACATCGATTTCAAAATTGGGTCACTAGACAATAAATACCCCTTTTAAACATATAAAAAGTATATAAAATGTTTGATATTTTGTTGTTATTTTCTTAATTATTTTCTAAAATATTAAATTTAGCAAAAAAATTTCTTCGAGGCTAATGTTGCTGACTACAAGAGCTAAAATATTGGCATGAATCATATTCTTGTACAATGCTGTTTTTAAGAGATGTTAATATGCAAACAAATTACATTTGAAAATATGGCTTGAAGGCAAACTTTGAGTGGCGGACGGCCCCCCTTAAAACACAACTTTTTTGTATTTTTTTTACATAAAACTGAACCGTTTTGGGGGAGAATATAAGAAATAAAAAAAAAGTTTTCCATAGAACTAACGGCCACGCTAATGATTATATATTTTTGTTTCATAAACATACTGAAATGTTTATTCACTGAAGTTCGTGTTCAAATAAAATTCAGCTTACCGAGCAAACTCTTGTTTTATTAATGCCACTAGCAAGCACATTTCGTTTCATATGGCAAACACAAAGAATTCGTTCAATGAAATACTTTTATTTTCTCTTTTTCATTTTTTTATAAATAGTCTTCAGTAATGTTGCCACTTTAGTAAATTTATGTTATTATTTTCTTTTGTAAAGTATTTTGAATGTTTTTGTAAATACTTTTTTTTGTATTTCCAAGCAAAACATATTACTGAAAAATGTTTTTGAAAATAAAATAAAATTTTTTTTAAATTCTAAAATTTATATTGAAAACAATTAACTTACGTTGAAAACAAAGTCAAATTTTTTTTTTTTTTTTTTTTTTTTGTTATATTAAAACGTACTTCATAATCTTGTTACTTTTACTCTTCATGGTTATTTTTGTTTTATAACCCCTTTCTGAAAATAATCCGAACACGGGACTAATTTAAGCCAAAGTTGTTTAAACCCCGAATTTCTACTTGAAATAATCCGAAAGATGATTAACCTTAAGACGAAATCAGATTACCAGAGAGAGAGAGAGAATATTATTTTTAATTTACTAACCCACCTGTTCGTTCACATATGGGCATTTCCTGGGGTCAAGAACGTACGTTCGTACGCTTTTGACGTAGAAATAATATAGAAAACAAAACTTTTCTTAGCATTTTTTTGCGATTCGATAGCATTTGGGTGATGGATTTTATCGATTTTAAGTTTTGATAATGATAGTTATAAACATGTGGTCACGAACGTACGCAAAATAGAAGTCAACTTTGGCTAACAGTAGTGAAATGTAAAAATCTGCAATATGGAACGGAATATTCAAAATGATTAACTGTTTTAAACGTTTATTAATATAGGTCTCTATCCAGTATTTACACAATAAAATGGGTTTTGTTTAATTGGCTTAAGTTCCGGTCGCGAACGTACTTTTGTTTTCACCATGCATTTTCCCATTAATATCTTAAAATTTCCTTAACAAAAATTTTTATTATTCAATTTACAATTGATTGAATTGGAGAGATTATGAAGAAAGAGTGTAAACAAAACATATTTTTTGCATGTAAAATAATTATATAAAAATGCCTTTAGAAGTAGCTTAAAAAGAATATATAAAAATTGTCCAGGTTCCAGCGCAATTTCCTCAAGTAAAACAGCTGAGACATGCTATGAAACCATTCTTTTATAAAAACACAGACTTTTTTTTATAATTATAAACAATAAAAGACGATGATTATCAACACTTTATTTTTTCATCCTGGTAGACCATTCTGGGGAAATGCCCATATTTGTTTCATCTTTGTTGTATTTCCCCCTTTGTTTGCGCAGAAGAACTCTCAATTTTAAGAAACCAGCAGCATAACTGATAGGTTTCAGCATCATTCTTCTTTGAAGATTTCAATTGTTTAACTAAATAATTTTAAAAAATAGAATTCGGGAATTTTTGATTATAATTTACTTTTTAAAGATGAAAATAATGAACGTTTTTCTTCTACTACAACAATACGTGGTTGTTTTAAGACAAGATATGGAAACCGGTTTCACCAACTTTTGTTGTGTTGTTGTTGTTTCTACAACAATCTTTTGTAAACACAAGTGTATGCAGGCATACAAAATATAGAGTGGCATGACCAACGAAAAGATTAAGCTTTTATTTACTTGATTGCATTTTGGAATAGTTTTAGTACTTTTTTAAAACTTATGGCTGGATTACGGATGCCAACAGAACTGAAGTTGAGTTACCAGCAGCGAAATCAGGCATTGTTGCCCATGTTAAAATTTAAATTAAAAATTTTACGAGTTTTTTATTTCTCTGTATGCGTTCATAATTATATTTTGATTCAAAACAAAAGGTTTTTGCCTTTTTTTTGGACTCTTATATCGGACACTGATCCCAAAGTTCGAGGATAATAAATGAAGTAATACTTTATGAAAAATGTTGTCAAACTCAAGAAGAGCCTGCTAACACAAACTCAAATGTCAAAATATTTGTTACCAGCAGGATCTTTAATGACGAATCGAAACACGAGAAAGTGTTTTTGTATATAAAGCCCTCAGCTAAGGCTTAATTTTCATGTCGCCAAGGTTATGCCTTCTATTTGGTGAAAATAGATGTCACATCTAAAACGAGCAGCCGAAATCAAATTCTAAAAGGTACTAAGAAAAGTAAAATTAAATAGTTTTTACTTCATTAATTTTTCTCTACATGGAATAAAGTGTAAAAGCAACTGCAGACGAATATTCAAAATATACTAATTTGTTACTAAGATATTCTAATGATTAGATTTATATTACTTGAACGACATACACGAGCTGTCACTTTCCTATTTTGTTGTCATCTACGGCTCACATTTGCTTCTCTTGCATATTCACACGAGCTTGTGTGAAACAGATTACTCTACATGTGTGTTATGTATTAATCTAGTTATGTATAACTTTTCTAAATAACATGCCTTTTAGGTGAAAATTTAATTTTCATCGTTCTAATTTGATTTAAAAGTTTTTAAATGTGCAAAAAGGAAAAAATAAAAGCAAATTTAGGGAAAGCAGAAAGCTTCTATATTTTTTGTATTTAAAGCAATAACATTTACGTTAATTTTTTAATAAATCCAATTATTAGAGTTATTTTTTAATAACATTTACAACAGCTTAAAATATTGTCGTATAGTAAATTTTTAAAATTTGAAATTTTCTTCTTAACGACAAATTTTTGTCATTAAAAAGTTACTGAGTTACCCTACAGCAATTATTTTTCAAATTTTATTAAAATTTTGTAAAATTCTTTTTAAAATAATAACGAAATTTTAGCAGTTAAATGTTTTCATTTCAAGATTACAAATTAATGACAAATTCTCCACACTTATTTCATTCAAATAAAAATAAAACCACATTCAGACCCATTATATTATTTAACCGCAAATATCATTTTAATTTGTGTACTCAATTAGCCTGTATTTGACGGCAGAATGTTACTAAGTGGATAAACCAACACGCACACACATTTAAAAACATCTACTTACACAAACAAAATTAAACGCTTACTCACATTACTGTTCATTGTAAAGACAATTATCTTGGAAGAGCTCGTTCAAGTGAAAAGCACCTGAACAAATGATTCCAACAAAACGCCTCGGACAAAAAGTAGGCACAAAAAACAGATAAAAGGATTGGGAAAATTACAAAAAAAAAAAAACAAGATAATTAAGCACAAAAATACAATACATTTACTGAGAAAATAAAACAAAAACTTAAGCAAATGAAAACACTAATGGCTGCCGATAAATCTTTATAAATGATGAATAAATGACTCAACAAATAAATCGAAAAGATAAGAAACAAAACAAATTGTTTTACCAGGAAATATATATGCAAACATATGCTTGTTAGAGGATGAAATGCTAGTTTGGATATTGTTATAAAAAGGAAAGTAGAAAATCAAAAGTTGGAAATTTACCCATTAAAAAAAGGAAGAAAAACGTATGGTTGGAGGAAATCATATTCTATGATCAACATATTATGCTTGGATTTTTACAATGCTAATATATGTAGATTCAACCATATAATGGTTACATACCTGATTTGATTAAGCACAGCCATATTTTTATTGTAATTAACTAAACTTTAGTTAAAATAGACCATACTTTGGTAAAAATTATCTAAAATGTGGTCAAAATTAAACATTATATGATCAAGTTTAACCATGTTATGATCAACATTTTCAAAAACATGGTCGATATGAAAATAATAAACAAAAATGTCAGAATTTTATTTGTAAAAATATTATATTGTAGTTGTATTAAGGAATATCTATGGTTTTAGCTAAATTTTATTTGAACATTTTGTTATAAAATGCAAACATATTTAAAGTTTCAAAGGAGGTAAATATTTTATGGATACATACAAAAGAAAATTTTGTTAATCTTAAGAACAACAATAGTTTGTTTTTGGTTATTGCGGGACAATAATATTGTTATTTTTTTTACCAAAGGTGAGGTTAGGTTTTATTGGCAGTCGCAATTTAGCATAGCTTATGTGGATCAAGCAATTAGTTCTCGTTGCGTTAGGCGCTGCCAAATGTAGGCCCAGGAAATATGGCCCAAAAAAGCAATTGAAAATTTACTCCAAATTTAGGGCTTTTTCCTATATGCAATGTAACTTAATTTTTTTAGGAACTGTCAGCCCAAAATTATGACAAATAGCCCCACAAATAGAATGTAATATGTCCTAATATTTAGGGTTATCATTTTGAATTTTTTATGAATATTTACCCCAAAAAAGTAGATTATTAAAAAGAAAAAATAAATAAAGTTATATTATAAACTTTGGTTGGAGTCATACGCCCCCAAACATCGGCTTCGCTAACTAAAGTTATCATTAATATCAGTAAATAAAATGATAGTCGCTGCACTGCACAGTGTTCGATTTTAAACATAAGGGCGACAAAAATCATAACTTTGTAATAAACCGAAATAGAATGCAGACTTTTTGTTTAAGTACTTCTTATTTGTAGAAGAAAAGCTGGGCAAAAAATTTGTCATCTCATATATACAGTAGAGCGACTCAAGTTGTATGGAAACGAAATTCGTGCAAGGTGTACCCCTCTCAAAATGAACCTTGGACTTTTTTAAGATGGCATTTAAAATATTTCGGCTCCAGCTGTGACCTCTCGTGAGCTGGACCATTTTGAAAAAGGGTATATTTTTGCATGTTATGTCAATTTGAGAATCTGTTTCCTTATCAACGTATACAATATTGGTATCATAAGAAAGGTTTTTTAAGGCGTTTCCAACTGTATATGGGTAATTCCAAAGTGTTGAACGTGACAGTCGTACGCATCAAAAATGCAATAACATTTTAAACAACAATTATTTTTACGTTCTTTTAACCCTTAAGATATAGCACTATGTAAGCACTAATATCTATGCTAAAGTTTATGGGGGGCGCTATTCTAGGTCAAAGATAATGGCAAAAGAAGTAGCGGTTCGAACGTGAAAAAAATAGAAGTAGTTTTTGTGGCCATTTATAAAAAGGCGTAATTCAGCGAAACCTGGCACAATTTTTACGTCAAACTTCTTTCAGATTTTTACGTAGCAATGTAACATTAAAATGACTTTGGCTTGATTCCCAAATCTTTTGTATTTTTTTTTGTTTAAGCCAAAATATGGTTCGATATGTGACATTTCGAACGTGACATTTTTTCCATAATAATTTAACTGAATAATGATTAAAAAAAAATAAAAATTTACCGTTAATCCGAATAACATATTTCTCTTCGAACTCTTCTTTAGATAACAGACCATGTAAGTAAATTTTTTTGGAATAATTTTCATTAAATATCACCTCTTTTAAGAAAGATAATATTAAAGAAAACATGCAATAAAACATTCTCACAAATAAGAAATTACGTTTGCACAAGTTTGCAGTCTGATTGTTCATCTAAGTGAACAAATTTAGGGGTAAATTTATAAAATTAGTAAAATCTAAATATTTCTCTATAACAATATCGTAAAATAATCAGCTTTTAATAACTTTTAAATTTTCGGTCACGGTGGACCTTTTGACGGAAATGCCCATATACCATTTGTCCAAGGACGATTTTTTAAGGATATTCTTAAAAAAAGAACGGTTTTAAAATTTTTTGTTCGGGGTTGTTTGTAATAAAAATGCCAAGTTAACATATTTTAATCTTTAGTCGATTTAATTAAATACGTGTCTCAGCTTGTTTAGAAATTTGTGGTAGTTCGCGTTTAGACAAAAATGCAATGGGGTGTTAAGCCTTCGTTTTAAATTGGGCAATATTGGTATCAAATTTTTTCTCTTCCCAAGTACATCATCTTGGTATGTAAATAATTTAGATTTTGGCAAATTAGATGCATTTTAAACGTTGCTCTGGAATATATATATAAGTGCAATTTTGTGGTAACTCTAATATAATAGCGGATTTAGTTTCTAGATCATGTATGGATGAAAATAGGACTAAAGAAAGAAAAAAAGAAAAGATCCACGAATTTTTGGCGGCATATTTTTTTTCGCAAATTAAAAAAAGTAAATTTTATTGTTTATATTTACAAAACTTTTATACAGATCAGTAAATTTTATTGTTTATATTTACAAAACTTTTATACAGATCATTTAAGACTCATTTTTTGCGTTTAAAAAAAATATGCCGCCAAAAAGTCGTACATCATTTCTTTTTTTCTTTCTTAAGTCCTAAATAAAATAGACCTTTTTCAAAATGGTCCAGTCATAACGCACTGGTTCCTCTAAAGAGAGTCAACTCAAAATGTTTCAATTCTCACTTTTTGCAAGAAATCAATGTACAGCGGTTTTATCCATAGATGGGGGTAGTGCAACTAAAATTGTTGCACTCAATTTAAAATCAAAAACTGTTTTTTTCATGATTAAAGCCAATAATTATACCGTTATTTAACACATTTCATTTTGTTTAATATTCTTTGCTTGTGTATATCCTCCAAAAAATTTTTAAATTTTAGTGATACAATATTTGTATGAAGCTTTTTTGATTGCAAGTCCAAATTTTGCACTATTTGAATTGAGTGCAGATTTTTGCATTCAATCTGCGTTTAGTGATAGTGAAAAAATCTTTAGTGGTAGCTAAAAAATAACAATCATCACTAAAGCTGGTAAAATAGAGTGCAAACTAATTTCTTTGCAGTTTTATTTAGTGCTAGTGCATTGTTGCTTTAAATCAATATTTAGTGCACTAGCCCCAACTATGGTCTTATCTATGCACTGTAAAAATCTTAGATCAATTTCTGTAGTATTTTGCCAAAAAATACAATTGATCCCCTTTAAAGTATAAGAGTACATATAAGAGACCAACTTCGGTAAGGCATTTGATAAGGTAAATCATAGCCTTCTTCTGAAAAAAATTGATATTATGGATTTCGACAAAATTTATTGCAGCTGGCTAAAATTATGTCTTCTCCGCAGAATACAATGCGTAAAATTTGGGGTTTCAACTTCTAAACCTATGTTGGTAAAATTCGGTGTTCGCTTCGCCCTCTTTTGTTTCTGCTCTTTATCAACGACATGCCTGAAATTATTATACCTTCACATATACTAATGTTCACATTTTTGAACATCACGAACTCTTTAGACCACATTTGTCTTCAAGAAGATTTAGATACCTTTTATAATTGGTGTAAACCAGCGTTAAAAAAACTGCAGTCAAAGTAGAAAAACTGCCATTTCTTTCACTTCTTTATTTGTCATTGGCCAAAATAAACTGTTGCTTTTACTTTTAATTCATTAAATGTAAACAGTCGTTGTCAAACCAACTAAAAAAGCGAAGAGTCAAACACAAATTTTCGTTTTTTGTTTGACAGTTTTTGGTTTCGACTGCAGTTTTTTAAACCCTAGTGTAAACATAACCTAATGGAATCAAACCTACCCAATATAAAATTGTGCCTCGAGCGAAGCAGGTTTGTAGGGGAGAAATGTTAAGGCCCAACCATAATATGCATTGTCTTGCTTAACCTTCTGTCAAAAATTAACGAAAAGTCTCTGAAATGTATTTAAAAAAACAAAAACAAAATAAAAAAACATTTTATTCCGTACGGAATGTGCGATTAGATTCGCACCTTGCTTAACCAAATGACAGTTTCATTTAACTTAGCAAAACGTTTCCTTAAGTGCAATATGGTTTGCCTCATACAATTTACATGTTTTCGCACATTTGCTTAAGCTAACTTAAGCACATTATGGTTGGGCCTTAAGAGTTTCGCTTAACATACCGCTTACGGAAGACATGAATTTTATATGGCGCGTTCCCAATTTGAAGCAATACATTTTTGACACAAAAGCGCATATAAAAAGTGGTGAATCTTCCTATCAGCTTTACACACTGAATGATTTTTTTGCAGTTATTTTTGATGCTCCCCTTACAAACCTGCTTCGTAGTTAGGAAATGCAGTTGCACTTGAAATATAATTTTTTTTTTAGTGAAACTTATCAAGAGCTCCTTCAATTACTTTACTGCATCTCTGTATATCTTATTGCGTAGCGCATAATGGTGCGCTTATATTTTTAAATATACCATTAGTGCTTCGCAACATGATTACATTTTTTATTGGGTAATAAATTGCAAACATATGCGCTTTTCTAGAAATCATAGTATTATAAATAACTATAAACTCGGTGACTATAAAATCGAGATAGTGGGCACAATTATGGTTCTTGGCATCTTACTGGATATATAATTTGATTTTATTCAACACATAACAACGTTGTCCACAGGGCTCTTTGTACACTTGCTTTTATTAAACGTTGGGCAAAAGAATTCAATGATTCTTTCGTCACTAAACAACTTTGCACATCTCTCGTTAGACCAATCATACCGTTCGATTGTATGGGATCTACATTATATCGTTCATAATGATCATATTAAATTCATTCAAAAACAATTCTTGCTTTTTTGTCTGAGAGATAC
Organism: Pollenia griseotomentosa; assembly: GCA_963931875.1. Classification (NCBI taxonomy): domain Eukaryota; kingdom Metazoa; phylum Arthropoda; class Insecta; order Diptera; family Polleniidae; genus Pollenia; species Pollenia griseotomentosa. The sequence goes on from OZ007560.1 coordinate 204,818,291, forward strand.
ATATCGAGGATATGATAATCTCTCCTCACATTCTACAAGATTATCCTTAATACGTTTGCCAACACTGAAAAGTCGCAGAGTTATGCTAAATGTCTCATTTGTACTTAGCTTAATAAATGGAAAATTATGCTTCAATTGTTTATTAAGTAGTTTATCATTTAATATTCCACGACGTACGGTATGATACTATAATCCCTTAGTTATAAGAACTTTCCGAGCTAACTATGCTAAAGCAGACCCATTTAGAAAACTGTGTTGTTGCTTTACAGAATGTTTGAATTTGTAGATTTTCTCTAGATGTAAACATTGTTAAACGTAATATTATAATTAAGTTAAATAATCAATTGTATGAGGCTGTAAGGATTTATCCATAGACCTAAAATATATTCAATAAATAAAGAAACAGAAAATAGTTTTTTGTCTCTACACAGAAAAAATTATTAGTAGTTTCTTATCAATTACAAAAATTATTTAAAAAGTATTCACATTTTATTAATGTGATAATTGAATCAATTTTTTTTTTTTTTTTTTTTTTTTTTTTGTTGAAAGAAAATATAATTTTGATTTTATTAACATTTTATATATTTAATCCTTTAATTCCCTGTGGAATATTTTAGTTCTTTTGAAATAAATTTTGAATTAAATTAATAATAAATAATAAAAAATGATTTCGTTTAAAATTAAATAATTTAAACCTGTGAAACGGCAAAGTTTTTTGATAATTTATTGAATTAACATTAAAAATATCATTTACTGAAAAAAATATTCAAAATATTACATTTTTACAATGCAAAATCAACAAATGGGTTGCTTGATTCTATAAATTTGGTGATAAGAGACATTTTTTTAATACTTTGAACATTTATAAATTTTGAGTTAACTACTTTAAAGGAACCAGTGCAATTTTTACATTCATTGTATGTAGTTAGGTCCTTAACAAAGTAGGGCAGAAAAGTTCTATTATAAATGTAGTTGCATATTGTTCTTTTCTGTTCCTTTGCTTTCTTGTTCTCGTATTTTAGTTCTTAAGGTTTTCTATACAGTGCCATCCATTCACAGGAGTGGAATAATCATATTTTGCTGGATAACATTACTAAATCGTGAGAAAATGAGAAGTAAGAAGTAACCGATGATGACAATTATGATTTGGATTCAAATCTGCAAACAATAAAACTAAGAGAAGCAATCAATAACTTATAGCAGGCTTAAGATTCGGTCGGGTGCGAAAACGTTGAGCACATTTACCGTAGGGACAAAACTGTACAACTCATTATTATTGGAGAGAAAATACAGCAGAAAAAATAAAAGATCCCATATGAAATAATTCACAAAAAAATAATTATGAAATAAATCCCAAATATATTTTTTGGGGGATTATTAAATTTTTACATTTATAACGATTTGTATAAGAATTTTGGGCGCAAGTATTTTCTTCTCTATGGTATAACAAACACCGGCTTCGGTAACTAAAGCTTATTTAAGCAGCCCACCTTTGATCAGGCACAAGTCCGTTCTTAGATGGTTTTGTTAGCGAGTCAGTATATGTTATAACATAGAGGACAAAGTCCTCGCGCCCGCCCGAAAGGTTTCATCTACAATCGTGAAATTCACTATAGGAGCGTTTTAATAAGATATATCTTAAAGAATAAACTAAAATTGTTGTTGTGTGCCTGATGCCTCCGATATAGCTTAAGTTTTTGAAATACATTTTTTAATACTAAAACTTAATAAATTTGCTCAAAATTTAATATATGGATAAAATTTATCAGTGCTTATCATTCAACGTTATACAATTTTTTAGGATGACGGTCATAAACAAAGTCACATCTTTCTACTGCAGTGTTAAAAAAATTAAAATTTGTATATTTTTGAAGCAAAAATCAATTATGATATTCTATGGGTGAGGCTGAATTAGTGCAGAAATTTGTAGAAATAAAATCGACTTTTCAATCGGCTCGGTCTTTTTTTAAAGATGACAGAAATACGGTAAAAATATCGCTCTGAGTAATTCTATCAGAGGTCATATTGGTTTGGGGAAGATTGGGTCAGAAGTTCTGTTCATTTTCTTCAAAAACTAGGCTGATAGATAACAGAAGCGTTTGCAGATGCGGTTTATCGGATGACGAAGAGATCTCGTCTCCGAAAGTTTTTTTCATTGTTTAAAATTTAAAAAAAATTTCACTTAGCTAAGCACTTAATAAAAAAGAAAGAAAAGAGTGGTAGATATTTGCATTTCAGTCTCATCATCTTTTTTAAAAACACAAATAACGGTTATTTTGGAATATCTCAAAAACTGTTCTACACAATTCCGACTTCATATTCGGATTCAGCGGACAATTTTACAGAAAGAATAGGTGTCAGATTCATTTGGTCAAAAAACTGTCACGTAATTTGTGTTTTATTCAAAATCAACATCGGCCCTTTAAATATAACCACCTTTTATATGTGTGGGTTGGTTCAGGCAAAATGTCTCCTTATTAAGGAACATTTCACCAAATACGAACGAAATAAGTTAAAATCAAGACATTATTTTTGGATAATGGATTTTCTTGTTTTAAGAAAAAATTTGATTACTTTAGCAAATAAACTTCTTTCCGTGTACATGTGTAGAAAATAATTAAGGTTTTTTTTTTTATTTATAACTTTAGTTATTTATTTATGTTTTTTTCAAATATGTTATTATTGTTATGTAATCTTTAAATAGTATGTTAATTTTTTTTTTATAAATAACATTGTTGTTTCCTTCAATTTTGTTCGTATTAATTCATGCGGATAAGTAATATTTAAAAAATATAACTTATACGTCAATTTGTACAACATTTATTGAAATTATATCAACGTTTGACCAATCCTTTACTAATTAATTACCATACTATTTATATAAATATAAAATTAAATTAGCGTCAATAACATCATGATTAAAATTAAATAAAAAATATATGTATCTTTAAAAAAAATCCGAATTTAATACACCCAGAAAAAAACATGGTTGAAATATGAAACGTAGAAGGACGAGGAAAAATAGGATTTTACTAAACATCTTATCTGTCCCGTTCTTAGAGAACACTTAGGGCCAATTTCTCCAATTCTGTTTAAATATCAATTCATATTTAAATATAGTTTTTCATACATTTTATTTTTATTTGACATAAAAAACGAATTTTAAACATAAATTGATATACATATAAAAAAATTGTTGAAATTGGCCATTAGAGACAAAACTAGTCTTTTTGACTGCAAATTGATATGGATCGATCCTTCATTGAACCAACCTGATTAGTTGAGAAGTAGTGGTAGCATCGAGGTTATACAAGATGTTTCGAAGAGAGTGACACCTGGTAAGCCAACGGCGAACAGTGTTCAAAAAAAAAACGAAGTTTATTAAAAAGTTAAAATGGCCAACCTATTTTAAAACTAAATAACAAACTAGCATGCATTTCTGTGATTTCTGTTTATATATATATATATATATCTATATATATGTATATATATATGTATATAAATGTTGCTGACGACAAATAGGATTTTATTGCAGTAATATGATGTACGACCCCCCATAAAATTTCTGTAATAATGGTTTCGGCGCGGCTCAAAAATTAATTTAAAAAAATTTAATTGATTTTATCATACACAATTAGAAGAAAAAGTAAAAGAAAAATTATTTTATATTTAATTGTTATAATGCAAAGACACAAAATAACACGTAATAAGGAAAAATATAGAGCGAACCCAATTTGTTGCATTTTTGTGAGAGTGTTTTTTGTCGTGCATATATGTTCGATATGGCCTTGCATTAAAAAAAGTCGGGGGGCGCCACGTCGAACACATGCTTGCCACATTCTTGTTTGTAAAACACTCTCTGTTTTTAAGCTGTAAATATTACTGGTAGTATCCTAAATTCCAATATTGACGTTTTCGAAGAGAAAACGCAAAAAAAAAATGCTGTGGTCCCCAGCATCTTATTTGCTGAAAGTGCCTAGGCAGTCAATGTGTTAAACATCCGTAAAAATGTGCTTATTAGAATATTTTAAAAATTATTTTCTGTTAAAATCGATGTAATGTTCTTAACCTACACGCGTAATACCATTCTTTTCTAATAAAAGGTAAGTTTTTTATTAAGTGCTTAGCTAAGAGCAATTTTTTCTTTTTTCAATTTTAAAAAAAGAAAAAAACTTTCCTAGACAAGATCTATTCGTCATCCGATAAACCACTTCTGCAAACGATTCTGTAATCTAAAAGCCTAGTTTTTAAGAAAATTAACAGAATTTCTGACCCAAACTTTCCCAAACCAATATGACCTCTGATAGAACTACGCGGAGCGATCTTTTTACCGTATTTCTGTCGTCTTTAAAAAACGAACGAACCGATTGAAAAGTCGATTTTATTTCTACAAATTTCTGCACTAATTCAGCAACACCCATAGAATTTCATAAATTAAAGATTTGTGCTTCAAATATATGAAAATTTTAATTTTTTTAACACTGCAGTAGAAAGATGTGACTTTGTTTATGACCGTCATCCTAAAAAACTGTACACCGATGAATGACAAGCACTTATAAATTATATCCATATATTAAATTTTAAGCAAATTTACAAAGCTTTAGTATAAAAAAAGTCCAACGATGTCAAATAACATTATCTTGGCAGCCAATTTAGATCGCCACCACGTGAGATAACACTACCATTGAATTTGTCGCGCACAAGAGACATTATTTCGTTAGCTGTTCGTGAGCATCTCACGATAGCGAACACCATTCACAGCAACTGCCTGACCGGCCTCATTTTGAAAAAAATGTGGCTTTTCAGCCATACTATCGCAAACAGCAGCAATATTTTCTGCAGTACGAGCTGTACTGGTGTTTTCACATCTCCTACAGACCCGGTTTGCCGAAATTTTTCTACGATTTTTTCGATTGGTCGATTAAATTAACCGAAAAAATCACGAAGTGCACGATACTCATTTTGATTTGAACGCCCATCTGAAACTGATAAATGTCAAATGAAATGCAGAAAAAAACTTGAAGTTTAGGTGTTTCACATTCAACATCGGCCCTTAAAATTTAACCACCCGTTATGTAGAATTAGTAATTTTTATGAAAATGTTCTTGGTTCAAGGCATATTTAGTAAATAATTCTTTCCGTGTATTGAAATGATTTTATTTATTATTATCTGGGAGATAATATCATGGCATTTATTTTTTTTATATTTTTATATGATTTTCGGCGTATGTCCGCCGCTACGAGTTAAATGGTCCATTCGATCAGTCCAACTTTAGACTGCTGGCTTGAATATTGGCTTCCAATGCTTCAGAAGCTACTGTTTTGTCGGCATAAGCCAATGACTTAACAAAGCCACCTAAAAGAAATCCAGAGGCGTTAAACCGCACGAGAGAGTGTGAATATATTTCTAAAAGGAAATATTCTTTATATATTTATTCAGGGGAACTGAAGTAAATATTTTTTTAAAATTCTACAGAACCTTTCCTTTTATTTGGTACCAAGTTTGCTAATAAACATTAAATACTTATATTAAAAAAAAATTATTAAAAAAAAATAATCTTGAAACCATGTTCTTAAAAAAGGACAAAAGATGAGGAAATGAAAAATCAAAAACGAAATTTGACTATGAATTTTTATATGTGCGTGTATGGCATATACTTATTTATTGTCGTTTTTTTTATTGTTAATAAATGCTTTTATTATAATATTTACAAAATATATATAAATTTATAACGTAGGAAAAAGTTAAGGGAATTTTTTTGGTTGTAGGAAAAAATTGACTTTTTTTTGACATTCTCAGCTGTTAATCTGCAGTTATAGGTATGGGAAGTTTTCATTCAGCTAAAAAAAGCAACCTATATATTTTATTTTGATATCCGTATTAAATTACATATTTGTTAATTCGATATTTAAATTACATCGGTATCGGAATATCGGTACAGAGTTTTTAACACGGTATTGGTATAGCTGTTAAATGACACAGTTTAACTATCACCGTGTAAATTGTCAGAGAAAAGTTTAAAAACAATTTTTTAAAAATAGAATTTTTAACTGCACAGAAAAAATTATTGCTGAATTATTTTCAAACAAACGCTTGTTTGAAATTTTTTTTAATTTCTACAAATTTTTTTACTGATTCAATTAATATTTTTGTTTGATTTTTATTTTAGCCAACAGAAATGTTGACAACTATTCAAAAATATAATAAACGCGTTATTGGCTTCTAGTTTTCATAATTTTGTATGAAATATTTAACGCTCTTTATTGTTGTCGTGTTTTTGCATTTTTTTATTTGACCGTAAGCAACACTTCTTTATGTGACATATAAGAACAACAAAAAAAAACACATAGTCTATTTTTGGACGCTTTGAAAAGGTACAACTATAAGAAAGATGATAAAATATTGTGGCGAGGTTTGTAGTAAAAAACAACAAAAACAATAATAGGTAATAAACGTTTCACTCTGTTTAAACAACAACAACATTAGAAGAAACAAAATAAATTTTTTGTTGGTTTCAAAGTTGGTAAAAATGAATGAAAAACAAAATCCCGTATTTAATTTTTCAAAAATGTTTAGTTAAATACCTACATCAAATAAAAGAAATAAAATGATGACGAAAAACATGTCGAGTCGGTCTGCTGCCAAGGAAAGGATACAGAACAGTGAGTGAAGAAGAAAAACATTGTGTGAACAAACAAGACTTGGTGCAAAAATTATTCCAACAAAAAATGTGTCTCAAAGCCAGCCGGCGCCGCTCTGCTCTGCCTTCATCTACTTCTACAGTGCTTGCTTGTGTGCGCGTCATTGCTTGTGCAAAAACTTTTTTGTTTGATTCAGCAAAATTATTTGTTTGAAATTTATATGATTTTCAGTAAACTATTTGTTTGATTCAGTTAAATTATTTGTTTGAAAAAATCAGTGTTTTTTTTCAATAAACGAAATGCAAATAAATTGTTTAAATATGCGAATTTGTTTGTAGGACCGATTTCAGACAAAAAATGTTTTGATTCTACAAATTTTTTGTTTGAATTGGAAAAATAATTTTTTCTGTGTGCGAAGAAACAAATAAAAATTTTCAAAACTTTGTTGGCAATCGAAGCGAATTTTGGGTATCGGTACTAGGTTATTCATTTAATCGGGCTTTTGCTTTAATCGGTTAATCGCTCGATTAATTAACCGAGGTTTTGGTTAAATCGGTTAATAATCACTTAATTTGGTTTTTGATCGGTTAACCGATTAATAAAGTTTTTTTTAATAGATAAGGTAATTTCAATAATTAAAAATGCATAAACTATTTATTTTTTGGATTTTATTAAAAAAAAAAACAAAAATAACAATTCTTGATCTAAAACGAGCAAATAAAAAAAATAATTCATAAAGGGGTGTTCTGGAAATCAAAAACGCAAAACGCAAGAATTTTAAACGTCGTTTTTTAATAAGATTTCTGTAGTTAAATAATTTTATTGACAAATATTTCCCTATTAAACAGAATTTTTTAACTAAATTAAAAAATAATTAGTATTGTGGTTATTTTGTTGAACTATTTATGGTTTTTAATCCAAATTTTTAATAAATAAAAAATTAGATTATTATTATTATTTAGTTATTTCAATAGTTTAAAGAGATCTGAATTAATAAATTTTGAAAAAAAAAATTTTGTTTAAATGTTTAGGATTAAAGCGATAATTTTCTTTAGTTTTGACAACACTTGACTTGGAAATTTTTTTCTCTTATCGTGGGTGCTGGAGGAATCAGAAGCAGCCATAATACAGAATATCTAATTTCTCAGTCCTTTTCCTGGATTTCTCTTAACATATAAAATCTTCCATTATGCCATTAAAGTCCTGATTTAATTTTTAAAAATTTTTAACATTTCTAATTGTTTGAGTTAACTCTGTTAAGAATGTTTTGCTAGAAGGAAATATACAGCCCAATTATGATTAAAAATTCCCCGGGAGTTTTTTACCTTTTCCCATTTTAACAACTGAATTAACATAGGAAAAATGGGAGAAAACTCCCGGCGAATTTTTATTCATAATTGGGCTGATATTGTATAAAAAAATATTTTCTAAACATGTATATGAGACGAAACAATTAATTAAAACACAAAAAATTTGTTACAATATTATTATGTGACTTCGGTTAATCGACTGAAATTAACCGGTTTAATCGTTAATCGATAATAGAAAATTTTTAATTAACCGATCAGTTAATCGGGTAGTAATTAATCGGTTAACCGATCACTAAGTGTTTAGACATTTGGCAACTGAAATCAACAACAAAAACCAAGGTACATCCATTATGTTGCGCAAAAACCCAGTTGTTTTTTTTTTTTTTTAATCTGTAAAGATGTCAAAAGTTGTTAACATTTTGCCTAAATTAATTGCTAATTGAGTTAGCTTAATTGTATTTGTGTAAACAGAAAGATAATTTTGTCAATAAGCCGAATATTAATTCAAAAAAAAAAATTTATATCTAAACACCATATAAGATAGTTTACTAAATTTTTCGATTTCAACTTCACACAAAAAATTCAATTATTTTTTACAACATTTGTTTATACTTATATGTCTTTTGTTTGGTTGAGAAATTTTTAATAGTCCTGCTAAATAAAAATAATAAGTTGTGAAAAATGTTTTAAACAGCCAGCTTGGCAAAGTTATAGTCCTTGTGTGGGTTTTTATGCGTATGTGTGTGTGTGTGTCTGCATAAATGTGTGTATTTGTATGAGGCTCTTACTCAATCAAGGTTCGTTGAGTTTGCAACACTTTACGATTATTACATTTTGACACGGATATGATTTTAATTTGCTTGGGGCAGGTGAGTTTAAATTAAATTAAAATAAATTTAAAAAAAACTTATTAACAAAATTGTGGACAAAGTTAATAATAAGGTTTTTTAAATATTTATTACTTTCGGTTTGTATATAAAAAATCTTATTAATAATAAATTTTGTATTCCCGAAAATAACTTTGATAATATTCATTTTACAATTCATTCAGAAAATGTTGCACTATAAATTTAACCTTGTTTAAAACAGCAAATAAATTACATACAATTTGCGTTGGATTTCCTATTAATACTTTGATTTATCACTAGCACACTAAGGTCATAAATTCACCGTATTAAAGTCAAAATTGACATCTCAAAAATTAAGGAGTGCTTTATTCCACTATGCCGAATTTTATATGCCCTTCGCCATGTTGCGATAAGAACAGAATGTTACATAAATTCCATTATTTTAATATTTTGTGCCATGCCTACTTCACAACTTCCGCCCACCTTTTGTCGAATGTTTTGTATTGATATCCAATATGATTGTACCATATTTGGAAAGTTTGGCCCTTGCAGAAACAGCTTCAAGTAATTTATGAGTAAAATTAGAAGCAGTCCTTGTTTTTTGACTGAATTTTAATAGCAAACTATTCCGGACTTTATTTTATATACAGATATAACTATTTATTATATTTTAACTGACACACGGATATCGTTAAATCAACTTCGCTACTCATAAGAACCCAGAATATATATAACTTGTAGGGTCTAAGATCAATACTGTAGAAATTACAAACGGAATGACAAACTGATATATACCCTGTTACCTTCGGCAAAGTGCATACAGAAAGGCTAAACTTAAATATTCACATAAGTATTCAAATCGTATAAATTCCAATGAACAAGTACAATCTCGGTAAATACAAAAGTATTTGTTTACCATGTTCGTGCACACTTACACTCATACATTGCCAAATAAACACGCAAGACTTTAACAAAAGCCCATGCATTACGACCATGTAACAAAATACTTGCACATTGGGGGCATTTAAAAAAAAATAATTTTTGGAAAATTTCTTCAATTATAATAAATTCAGTAATTACTAGGGCCCGGACTTTTATGCAGTTCAAATAGCATTTTATGCGCATAAAAAATTCACTAAAAAAAGAAATATATGCTCTAAAAATGTAAAAAATATGCACTTGAAATTTTTTATTAGTGACAAAAAAAAAACGGAAAAATACGAGAAAAAACAAAAATAACATAAAAAACGTTAAAACTTAGTCTCATTAACGTAAGTAAAGCACAATACCCGCAAAGGTAGAAGTTAAAACAAAGTAAAAAACAAAAATATAAAGAAAAATCAAATATAAAACATCATGTAAATTAAGTCAATTGTTAGAAAGATATTTGAACCTACATATAAAATGAATTAAGAAATAATTTTTTTTTTATATTTTTAAAATTAAAGTTAACTGCCTCTTATTTTCAAAATAAAATAAAACGGAAGTGATAGGTGCATGATTAAATGCTGATAATTTCTTTGTGGTCTATTAATTTTCACTACGCTGTTTTCGTAAAAATTTAAATTAAATATACATACTAGCACTTTTTTTATTGTTATAAATCCTTCGTTTTTGTTTAAACTTTGTCAACCTTGATACGAATTTGTTTACTAAACCTACCGTCCACAACATACACCTTATTAATGGCGATATCAATTTACATAAATAACTATTGTTAAATCCTTTCACCACATCTTTGAATTGTTAAAAGTTTTAAGCATAATACATAATTGCTTTCAACTACGTTACGCACCTGGTTGTTATAGGCTGTGGAGGAAGACATTAATCGGGATACTTCTCTTTATATGCGGCAACACGCGAATGTGCTTTGCAAAATATTTTTTCTTATAAGAAATCAATAAATAAATATCATCGAAGTTGTTGTCTCTTATCTCTTCTGCCGCAGGGTGCATGGCAAAATAAAGCAATTAAAACAAATTTTATTTAAAATATGCAAGAAAAATGTGCAATATCAGCAATATATGCAAAAATATGCATTCAAAGTAAAATATGCAAAAATATGCACTAACAAATCGATACCATTTTACTGCAAATTTCTTGATTCGCATAGATATTTAGTTTATGGTATTCTCAGTTTAGCGACAACAAATATGCATTTGCATAAAAATCCGGGCCTTGGTAATTACAAAGTTTCTTGAGTTCTGTCCAATTCCTAAAATGTTTGACGTTGCATTCCTGTTTAGCAAAAATTTCTTCATTTGTGCATTTGCAACAAGAAGTATAAGAATTTAATTTTAAAAAATTTAGTTACACAGAAAAAATTAAAAATGATCTCTAATCACCAAATTTATACCAAATTCATAGAATCGTTAAAAAAAATCAATATTTTGCACCTATTACCAAAATGATTATATAGATTACTAAAAATTGTACAAATTATACATTGTGAATATTTTTTTTTTTCAATAAATGATATTTTTAAATTTAATAAAAAAAAATTACCAAAAAACTTTGCTGTTTCAAACTATGTGTTTATTGATTTAATTAAATATAACTTAGGTTTTGACAATTCCCAACAACAATTCTACAAGTTTAGATTATTATTTTTTTAAGCGAAAAATTCAATTAGGATTTTTTGTTTTTTAATTAATTTTTTAGTTCAAAATTTATTCATAACAATTAAGATGTTAATTAAATCAAAATTATATTTTTAATTTTTTTTTTGACAAAAAAAAAAAAAATAATTGAACTCTTTTCAAAAAATTTTTTTAATTGATAAAAACCAACTGATAATTTTTTCTGTGTAGGTAAACAAAATTTTGTTAAATTAACAAACATTTATTCAAGTTAACAATCTTCTGTTAATATAATAATGAAATTTTTAAAACAATTTTGCTTTTGAAATTTATACCTGGAAAATTTTATTTTTAATCTCCCCAATGTGCCGCTATTCTATATCATAATGTCAAATGTTTGCACTTTAGTTTATTTGTGTAAGTGTATTTGTCCGTATATCTGTGTGTGTGATTGTGTAAGTGCATTGTCAGGTTATATGGTGTTTTAGACCGGATGTTCATTTAAACACGTGCTGATTGAAATGAAAATGCAATTTGTGCTCTAACGCAACACTATTTGCTAATGTGCATTTTCCGTTCTTTATTGTTATTTTATATGGAATTTCATTGTTTTGTTTGTTTACTTAGTCAATGTTATTGAGCTTTGTCTATATGGTGCAGAATTACATTTGTAAAATTTATAAAATCCCAATCAAAAAGGACAAATACGCAAATACCCTAAATGATCATACATATACATTGCAAACGCAGGGCTTAAAGCGGCTTAAAGGTTAAAATTGGAATTTTTAATGAAGTTTTTTAGAAAACAATATTAAAATGAGAAAATCAGATTGCAACTAATAACAACTAAGAAAGTACAGTTGGTCCATCCTGACCATGTGACAGCCAATGCCACAGAATAAGGAGATAAATTTTTGAAAGTGTTACCTATTTGGGACCCATAAGCTATAATGTGTCCGCAAAAACAAACTTATGTTAAAGTTACTTGTGCCGAATATTATTAAGACTTTTATGAGGTTTTTTTGTCTTTAAGAGATTTTAGAGAGAGGTTTATAGAGACCCTATGTTCAATTCTGGACCTAACAACATACAACGTCATAGCAGCTATCGTCAAAATTACTGTCGTTTGTCAATACGAGTATTTCTAAGGAAGTTATGCCAATCAAAGCTTTTTCCGAGAACTGTATTTGTATGGGAGCTATGGTCAGATATAGACCAATTTCAATAAAAGTTGGTCAGATGATTTAGATTTCAATAAAATAAGTTTGGACCAAATTTATTCTAAGCACCAACATAATAAGATATTTTATGGTCGCAAAGACTCTATTTCGAAAAGAAGCTTGTATGGGGGCTATATGAAATTATAGACCGTTTTTGACCATTTTCAAAATGCTTGGTCCTTATGAAAATTAGTACCAAATTTCGTAAAAGTGTCTTAAAATTGCGACTTGTACTTAGTCCACGAAGTTTACAAGGACAGCCAGACAGCCAGGCGGAAGAACTGACATCGTAAGATCGAGTCAAAAAGTGATTCTGAGTCTATCGGTATAATAAAAGGTAGACCTAGGATCAATATTTTAAGATGTGACAAACTTCATAACAAACTCATAATACCCTCTCCATTGTTGTTGTGTGGGTATTAAGAGCTTTAGGGATATATTGACTTAATATTTTCTCTATAGTTTATTTGCAACAAAAAAAATTTTTTAATATATTCCAATTTTGTGTAACTCAATTCTTTTAATTATCTGTAATTATTATTTTCTGTGTTTATTTCATATGAATTTAGGTCCATGATGTTATGAAAAGAAACATGCAGTGTTTTTCCAAAGTTTACAATTGCATTAAGGCTTAAATGCTTACATTCACTTAATTAGTATTCGAAGTAATCAGAATGAAAGCTTTATCAGTAAATAAAATTGTTCATGGCGAGTGAAATTAACAAGTAAAAAAAAGATTTCACACTGAAAAAATTTTCTTGAAAGATACAATGGATTTTGTCATAAATTAAAAATTACATTAAAATACAACCTAATTATGTAACCTTTCATTGGATTAATAAAGAATGTTCCATAAGTCACCAGTTTATGTAATGTTTCATAAAATTGATGAAAATTTGGCATTAATTAATTGTTAAAAATTTAATTGAAACTTTTGATGTCGGTTAATACCAATTCACTTTAGTTGTAAAATTTAATTTTAACAAAGTAGGATCTTAATTCGAAATATCAAATTTGGAAAAAAATATTTTTCATTTGTACATAAAATTTAAAAAAAAAAAGTTTTAGTCAAAAAGTGAGAAAACTAGATTTTTTTTTTTTTTTGTTTTAAGGGGAATATATAAACTTGCATACCGGGAGATTTGCACAATTCCCTGAATTTGGTGAATACATATATAAGGTGAGAAAATATATTCCATTTATCATTTACCTGCCATATTGAGACCAGTTTTGAAGTTTTAGAAAATATATTGCCAGTAAGGAAAGAAAATATATAAATATTAACCCGGCGCCGGGGGGGATGGGTCAAAATTACCCGTCACTTTTTAAATTGACTGTGGCTTTAAAAATGTACTTCTCTTCTCTACGCTCTTCTCAGTAGCTGGAGATATTGAATCTCTCTTAATGTTATAAATTTCAAATCAGTCGCATGGCGATTGTACTTCGAATAACACGTGCTTAAACTTAAAAAAAGGTAAATATGACCCATCCCCACAGTATCAAAATAAGTGTTTATTATATTTAAACTAGAAGAAGCCTCCTTTGTTAACTTTTTTAATATGAAATGTTTTTTGTTTAAAATAAAAGTAAATATGTTATTTTTTAACAAAGTCATGTTTTATTTCCTTAATAAGGTTAGATTCAATCTAAATTGTATATATTTTTTCGTAAATATAGCAAAAAACCTCGAGTTTAATAAGTGGGTCATTATGACCCAACCCCCATGTCCTTGTAGCTAAAATCCACCCCCCCGGCGCCGGGTTAAGGACGTAACACCATTACCCCGGACTAAAATTGTAAAGCTTTCTCAAGATTCCCTACAAAAACAACCGTAACATTTTTGAAAGCAAACGGAAAAAATAAAAACTATTCATAGCGGAAATCTTGGTACCTTGTGCTGAATAAGAAGGGGAAAGTAGAACCTTTTTCATAAAAACTCTTCATAGCGGAAATCTTGGTACCTTGTGCTGAATAAGAAGGGTTTTCTGAGAATCCAGGTTGAAGAGAACAAGGTAGGGAGGGTGAAGATAATGGAGAGGACAATTAGATGATCAGTTCTATATCAGGTTAATTTAACATCGCTTTTTCTTTTAATTTACTATTTATTGTTTTTTTTTTTTTTTATTTGATCTCGACTTTAATTAAAAGCTATCTTAATTTAAAAATTCTATAGTAATGACCAGAACCTGCCTTTCTGGGGACAAAAACCACCCCATTTTCCCTGAGCACGGCCGTATATTTTGGTAGCGCAGTTCACAGGAAGTTAGTACCCTAAGTGGTCGTTCGTTACAAACTGTGACCATTTATCATCATATTAATGAAATATTTCATTAACATAATTATGAAGAGTCAAACTTTTAAAGAACTCTTTTCATTAGTTTATTAAAAATGGTTTTGTATTTCAATGATATATGTCATGAATTCATTAAATTAATTACTCAATTTCATTAATTAATTGACAGTCTTTTATTAGTTTAAAGATTCTTATGGTAATTACTTTCAGCCATTTTTTCAACGTGCGTTTTGAATTGTTGAATATTAGCAAACTGACCCACTACTTTCTTTAAAATGTTCAATTCTACAAGGATATCGATAATGTTTTTCTAAATGTTCTTTCAACTTCTACAAATAATTATTATTAAATGCTTGTAAACGAACATTAATGTTACAACATAACTATGATAATAAGATTGTGTTCGATTAAATGAATGCATAAGAGTAAGCACGACTATTCATTTATAAATTTACATAAACATGCTAATAAAATACAAAAAGAGACACATAACAATACTCTTATATAAGCACACATAGAAACACACACTCCCACATCTACATACATATTATATAATATGCAACAACACAATCATAACTAACAATTCAACTTGTATGTAAATTGCATACTATGTATGGATATTATCTTTTAGTGGTTATGTAGAAATATTAGAGGGGTTCACAAAAAAAAAAAATTAATTATTAAATAAAAAAGGTTCTACAACATTGATGTTTAAAAATGTTTTGCAGCGGTATTGCTTATTAATTTCAGTGACACAAAAACTATGCGGAAATATTTTCGTTAAAATTTTATCACAAGAATAGTTTTGATTGCGAAAAATTTATAATAATGGAGTCAATACCTAGTTTTTTTTATTTTTTAAAATAACTTTAAAATAGGTTAAATGCAAAAGGTTTTTAGAAGCATGTTCAAAAGAGAATAAATTAAACAGACATGTCTGAAAAGACATCGTGTAAATGCAGGCTTACTCATTTCACCAAGAAAAAGAAAACAAAAATTCAATGTGAACTACGAGAACGTTTGAAAATTAAATTAAGAACTGTATCTTAGAAAATTTAAATAAGAACGTTCATTAATGCTTATCGTTACTTTAATATAGAAAAGCCCTAACTAACGTTTTCCTTACTTTACAGGAGAAGGAAAAAACTTAATAAACATAACAGTCTTGTAGTCGCGGTTTTTTTTAAACGCAGTTTTTTATTACATTCTCTTAGCAATTTAATAAAGAATTGCATTTAAAGAAAATCTCGATTACAAGACTATAATTTTTATTAAGTTTTTTCCTTCTACTGTAAAGTAAGGAAAACGTTAGTTAGGGCTTTTCTATGTTAAAGTAACGTTATGTTTCGTAATAGCAATGAAATATTTTTATTTATTTCGTCAACATTTATTTTACACACTGTATTTGAAAATATATCAATACAGCTACCGTGCAAGTGCTCTCGTCGCTGTCACACGAACGAATAATTTAAAGAGCGTAAAAAACAAGGAGGTGTGGTGGCTCAACAACTTCTAAATACAGATGTGTTGTGATTAAAGTATTGATGTCCAATAATGTTAAGCCGGTATCGTTTTATACCCCTGGGGGCACTTTTTAGTGCAATAAGCTGCGTTCACAATAGGCAGCAACATTTCCACTGGAGCAACAATTTTTTTCGCGACCACACACATTTTAAATAAAGAAAACTTTTGCAAATTTTGCCCAGAACAATATTACGTATTAATTTTTATTTGTTAGAACATTTTGTTAAAATTTTTATTCAAAACTAAATAAAATTATTATAAACGTAATAAACAGTTTCATAAAAATTGTTGCTGATTGTAAACAAAGCTTAAGGCTTCGTATATAATAGGCGAAACAATTTCGTTTTTCGTTTTCTATCTTCTTTCTTCCCAAAGCATTTCATGTATTTTCCTCTTGTTTTTCGAACAAAAATGTAACTAAAGTTTTTTAAAAAAGTTGAGTCTACTTCTACTTCAACAACAATTTGAATGAAACTAAAAATGACGTTAATAATAATTTAATCTAGTTTCGAATGAAAATTTTAACAAAATATATAAAAATAGTTAAAAATAAGTAATATTGTTTTGGGCAAAATTTGCAAGCGGTTTCTTAATGCAAAATATGTGAGTTTGTGAAAAAAATTGTTGCTGTACTTTGAACAACAGTGAAAATGTTGTGAACCAAGCTTTAAAGTTTAAAATCTTTTTAAGTACAATTTTAATAAAACTTTTGTTTTTAATAGATCCAATTCCGATAGCACCTTTGCCGACATAAATTTTTTAATAGACACCCATTGAAACCTTCTTTGGGGACTTTAACTTTTATTTAGCACTGATATTAATACACAAGATAATATTCCGTGCTTGGTTATAACTATGTACAAAAACTTAGACCTTAAAAAAGGCATGCTTAATAAAACTGCAAAATACCTTTATTTTGAAAATTTTTTTAAAAGATCAAAAAATTATTGGTGCACGACTTTTGCAAAAGCTTTTTTTACAAATCTTTATCTAAATCCCTGAGGCCCTAAGTAACAATTAATTAACAAAAAGCAAATGGCCCTATCTACAAAAAATTATATGATAAACGCTAAAAGACTTTACTAATAGTTTGCATAATATGCAACATTAGTGGCGTTCAAAAATGATTGCAAATGGTCTACTATACCATTTTGCAAATGCTACGATACATATCCATTTGCACAAGATTGTGAATTGGGCTACTGGGGTGCAAAAAATTTCAAATACGATCACTTAGCATTTGCAAAATGGTATAATATTTACTATAATCCCAAAAGTATACTATAATAAATTACTAAACCATTTTGCACTTGCTATGTTGCAATATCATTTGCAATTTTTTTTGACCTCCACTATTGTCAATTTCCAAAACAACTGGCAGCTTTTGCAAGAAAAATCGAAGAAAAATAAATTATAAACAGTTTAAGGCACTTTATCATTTTAAATAGTTTATTGATTCTTATGTAACATTTTCGAAATGTTAGAAAGGACCTTTTGCGTTCTAGGTAACGAAATACTAATATATTTGAAGTAAAACGTTCTATAAAAAATTCCACTTAAATCGCATTAAATTTAAATTTTTACCACTGCACAGTGGTTAAAGTTTCTAAGGAAGGCGGTCATACTTAGTTTACTCAGCTATAGTCATCAAAATTAGTATGAATATTTATGTAAGAAAACAAAAAATTTTACAGGAGCAGGTTTTTTTTTAAATATCTTTTCTTCAAGTCTAGGGTGTCGTTTCGAATTGCTTTTGCTCTTATTTCGTAAAGGTACTTCCCAGCGATATGAGATTTTTAAAGATGATGCAAATTATCAAAAATTATCGATTTTCATCAAAAAACCAAAATCGAAAATGTTGTTGGTTACATCATTTTCGCTATTAGGGCTCAATATGTATGAATCTAGTCGTAGAGACGAAGACCCTCTGTACCATGCACATTCGCAAGCAAACGCAGATAAATTCTTTTAAATTAAAAGTACAGATATAGAGTAACATTTTGATAAGTAACTTGAAAGCACCATAAGACTGCAACATAGTTAATACCTTAAGGAAAAAAAACGTCGTAAAAAATACACGTGAAAATTGATTTGTCGTGGAACCGCTTTCCGCAAAATACGTTTTGCTTAAAAAATTTTTAAATAAATAATAATAACGGTAAACACCTTCAACTAAAATATCCATTGTAAAACAACAAGTCAAAAATGTTTTTTTTCTTTGAAAAACACGCACTAGAAATTAACTTTATTAGCACTGCTGAAAAGGATAAGGAAAGTTGTTTTGAGTTCTTCACTTCCGATGCACAAAAGTAAATGTAAAAAACAACTGGTTGCAAATCTTTTTGCATGTTTTAGTAGTACCACTAATAGTTAGTATTAGAGCGAACTAACGGTGAAAAAATCGAACATCGTCATTTGACCACTATGTCCTACTACTGAACCACTATGCACTGTGCGCAATAAGAACATAAATTTGCGCAATTTAAGAGCTCACAAGAAAAAAAATTATCAACAAATATTTTAAATTTTTATTAATTTGCAATTCCCAAATAAAAAAAAAAAAACTAGCTAATCGCTAAACTAAAGCCCAACGTGCAATTTATAAGAGTACAGTCATCTTCATTTTTATATTCAAATCTTTGTTGCCAATTGAAACTGTATATTTCTGCATTTGAATTGTTAAACTTCTAGTCACTTTCATACTGTTCTTTGGCGAACAAATTATAAATACTATAGACGCAAATGTTACACAAGAGAAAATAATGAAATTTTCTTTGAAATATGTATTTCTATTGCAACAGTTACATTTAAGAGTTTTAAGCAGATGCTTAAAATAACAACTTTTTCCAGAAAAAAAAGCATCAAATAATAATTCTATTTTTAACAAGTAAAAGGCTATGCCAAATCCTTTTGATACCCTCCACACAAAAGTAAGCATATTTAAAAATTGGGATTTGTATGGAATCTATAAGTAGAGAACTAATCTTAATAAAAACTCAACTTTACTGTTGGTTGACGTTAAGTTTTCGAGAATTGGCTTAATATGAGGTCTATTGTAAATTATTAATCGATCTTTACGAAATATAATTGTGTGTTTTCTAGAATTGTAAAACTACGACAGTTATATGTTGCGATTTTCGGAGAGTGTGGTTTACATGGGGCATATGGTAAATAAATTCACGATTATATGATTTCTAGTCATATAATACAAATTTTTGCAATATTTCATGACAATCAGTGCATTCCGCCCCCCAATTTTAGTTAGTTTTTTTTTCTTATAGAAATATACAATTTTAGGGCGGTTGTACCACATATGGGTCTGTAACTCTTTTCCTACAGCATTGATTATACTAAATTTCAATTTCAAACTGCTTAGGAAAACAACAAACATTTTAATAGCAAAATTTATTTTTTCTGTAAAGTGTTTTGGAAGTGGGTTTGTTTTCAACAATCCAATAGACGGACTGACATGGCTAAATCGACTTTAAATTACTCATCGGCTAGTGAATATAAAAAAATGCTAAGTTATATTTGGGCCAGAATCTGGCTTCGCTTCTGAGCAATGTTTGGTTCAATACCATGGCTAAAGTGTTTTTCTGTAATTTTATCCTACTAAGATAATCGTCTGAACCCACTTTTCCGGGCCCTGTTTGGTTTTGACTGAAACACAAACGTAAGTATTCTAGAGATTTTCAAACTTTTAGTAGCAGTTATTCCTGGGCAGTGTTCCAAAATAATCACTAATTATCGCTCCTTAGTGTTCGGTTCGGTAGATTTGTGGAAAACGCAAACGCTAATAGTGTTTGTGTAGAAAATCATTAAAAAAATAACGTTTTCCTGTTTGTCATCTTTCGAACACAAAAATAATACTGTTTTTATCTAACTCAACAAAAGTTGAAAGCATTTAATTCCACACTAAATATCACTCCTTAGTGTTCAGTTCGGTAGATTTGTGGCAAAAGCAAACGCTAAAAGTGTTTGTGTAGAAAATCTTTAAAAAAATAACGTTTTCCTGTTTGTCATCTTTCGAACACAAAAATAATACTGTTTTTATCTAACTCAACAAAAGTTGAAAGTTGAAAATTCGGTTCTTGTTAAAAAACGACAAACTTCATTGTGTTCGGTTCGGTTCATTAATGTTCGTCGCTTTTGGCCGGTAAAAAAAACCAAACCTTTTTTACAAAAACAAACTACACATACGAAAAAAAAACAAAAAGCCAGCAAAAAAATTTTTTGTTAGTTCATTTCTTTATCAATGTAAAAAAATAAAATCACTACAATTGTTCTGTTTTTTAACGTTCCGCTCTTTCTTGAAAATAGTAATATATCGTCTACACAATCACAAAAAAAAAAATCTTTTTTGGGTGTGTTGGCCGAACGCTAAATAATACACTGTTTTTTTCGAACACTGTTCCTTAGAGTGCAAGTAACTTTTTATACGATCCCGGAAATGCAAACAGTCCTTAAAGTTATAAGGCCTTGTCTATATACTAGCATTACTTCCTTAGTTCGCCTAGAAGTATATTCCCAATAAGCAATTGCTTGACGGAAAAAAACACGAAATAAGCGTGATCGCTAAATATGGCAACCTTTTTTTATCTTCTTTTATGGCGATTTCTTTCTGAGAAAAATGTTGCATTAATGTTCTACATTTTGTGTTCGTTTGTACATAAAATACAACTGTGGGAAAAATTTTCAAGTTCTTTTGTGAAAATGTTGATGAAAAACATGCAAAACATGTTACATGTTTTACCGTTACTTTTACTTAAGGGTTCATACTGCCCTGTTTTACAACTTTGGTACTTACTTCTTTGTTTGTACAACCAATATTTCATTTTGTTTGTCGTAATATTTTAAAAGTTTTGTCAAAAGAATTCTACATCTAAATATTCTTTGACGGCATACTCCATTTTGGATTAAATCGTTTTTTTATTTTGGTGGAAAATTTTATGTATTTATTATCGATTGAAATTTGTTCAAGCAATAAGTGATGTCAATGTCTGTTTCCAAACCGTAAAGTAAGTGTGCAGCAAATAGTCGAATAGTTTTAAAAATCGCTAATGAACTACATTAATAATAAAAGTGTAATTGTTGTAAATAAAGGCAGCTAATTCTGGTAACATGTAAAGTAACATGAAAAAGTGTTACATGCATATACTTTAGCATTTTTTTCTCAGAATAGAAATCGCCATTAAATTTTAGATTTTCATTAACCGAACTTTTTTTAAGGTGTGTCGCACAGCTTTAAAACCAATAGAGATAATTTTGGAATTTTTTTTAAACTTTCCTACAGTTTTAATTTTATTAACGTCGGTTTAGCAGTTATTGAGAAATTTAAGGTCAATATTGAACTTTTGAGTTTTTAAGCATTTAGTAAGAAAAAGCTTTTGATTGAGATTGACAATTTTGAAATTTGTTTAACAAGGGGGATAGTTTTAAGTGCACTGTTTTACGAACTTCCTAATCTATATAAATGCTAAATTTCATTATGATATCTTTATTTATGTCAGATTTCTAAAATTTCAAATCATACAATTATTATTTTTTTAGTCATATTGAAAGCCCTTTCATTCATTTACACTATAAAAATAATAATTTTAATGTTTGACATTCCATGAATCAGACATAGATAACATAGATATAAAATTCTGTTGTCAAAAAAACTTAAGTGATGAGAATGTGTTAGTAAAAATTTGTAATAATGTTTGTATTAAATAAATATTCGCCACATTCCCAGCAAACTCAAATTAAACGTCTGAAAAATAGTTTCGGTTTTATTTAAATTTTATTAAGAAATTCAGAAAAAGTTCTCTTTTTTTGAGTATGCTACTCTTTTTTAATGTTATTTATTCCCGGCCACGGTCAAAAAATGAAAGATTATCAATAACAATTTTAATTAATTTTCATGTTGTAAAACACCTTTCTTCATAAAAATAATTTAATGAAAATTAAATTTAATGAACTTAAGCCTAATTAAAAATATTAAAAATTTGGATTAAAAACCATAAATAGTTCAACAAAATAACCACAATACTAATTGTTATTTATTCATTTTAAAGCAAAATATATTTTAGTATGTGTTTAATTTAATATCATTATTAATTTCACATCAAGCTTCATTGTTTGATGGGAAAAGCTCACCACTTTAATTACATGAAGCAAATTATAAAAAAATTTGAAAGAGCCGACTAGAAGATACCCTACACAAAATATGTGGTGTAGATTATTATCTAGAAAAACTTTCGAGAGCATACAATATGTGGGACTTGTTAGCAATTACGAACGTGCCATAACAAAATTATGTTATGAGGCCTGTTCATCGATTTCGAACGAAGTGTTCGCTTATCTTATCTTAATTTGTTCTGGATTTAAACGCAAGTTAATCGGACGAAGCATCGTTCGGAAAAAGATGAGCAGGCAGTAAGATTCATATGGGAGATTTCATGTGAAGTGACCCAATTTTTAAAGCGATGGCGGCCGATTTGGATAAAATTTGCACCAAGGTTAGTCCTGTTGGATAGTATTGGGTGATTTTTTTAAGAGCTATATGAAAGTTTTTTAAAAAAAAACACATAAAATTCAGAAAAATGCATGAAATCTTTATTTGAGTCGATAGTACGGTCCATATAATTTAATGTTTGAAGAATATTTCATGCAAATGTTGACCGTGACTGCGCCTCAAATGGTCCATCCGCTTAGTCCAATTTTGGCATACTCTTTCCAACATTTCGGCCGGTATCTCATGAATAAATGCTTCAATGTTGCCTTGCGATGCGTCAGTTGAAGCGGGCATGTGTGTATAGACATGAGCTTTAACATAGCCCCACAAAAAATAGTCTAAAGGCGTTAAATCGCACGATCCAGGCGGCCAATTGAGCGGTCCCGAACGTGAAATAAAATGTTCACCGAACTCGCCTCTCAATAAGTCCATTGTTAAGCGTGCTGTGTGGAATGTGGCACCGTCTTGTTGAAACCACATGTCATGCAAGTCAAGCTCTTGCATTTTTGGCAAAAAAAAGTTGGATTTCATCTCACGGTAGCGCTCACCATTGACAGTTACGTTACGATTCGCAGCATCTTTGAAGAATTACGGTCCAATGATGCCACCAGCCCATAATCCGCACCAAACTGTGACTTTTTCTGGATGCATTGGTAGCACTTGCAATCGACAATTCTGCTTCTTGACGTACCCATTGAGCCAAAAATGAGCTTCGTCGCTGAACACAATTTTTCGATAAAAAAGTGGATCGCAGTTTGATAATAAAATTCAATAATTTGCAAGCGTTGTTCGTTAGTAAGACGATTCATGGTTAAATTATAGACCAAACTGAAGATGTTTGACGGTGAAACAAAACACGAAACGTGCGTCAGCTGTTTAAACCAGTGTTGGCAAAAAGATAATAGCTAAAAAATCACCCGATAGCTTAGACACAAATTTTCAACAAGATCGGTCAAAAAGTTTCTTTTATTTTTTTTTTGCTCAAAAGAAATCTTATGTCTTTTCCTTTAAGGTAGTTTTGGTCGCTTTTTTTTTTTGTCCGATCTTGTTAAAAATATATGTCTAAGCTACTATCCAATAGGACTAACCTTGGTGCAAATTTCATCCAAATCGTAAAATTTGGTCACTTGACATGACATCCCCCATATATATATATACATATAGATATAAGAGCTCATTGTGCCGAATATTTTCTAGTTATCTACATCTGTATGAGGTTTTTTAGAAGGCGTTTGTGTAAAATCTTTGGTTAAATCTTGATCTACATGGCATGACATAGAGGTTATCGTCACCAAATTTTATGTTAATACTAATCTTCAAAAAAGTGTTATGGCATTAAAAGCAATATTCGGTGAGGTTTTTTTTTGAAAGCTGTTAATGGTCAAATATAGACTTATTCAAATAAAATTTGGTTAGATGAACAAGATTGGAATAAAATATTTTGGGGTTAATCCAAAAACCAGTATAAGAAGTTTGTATGGGAGTTATGTCAAGTTGTGAGCCGAGTCTTACTATTCGTCCTTATGACAATTTAAACATTTGTACCAAATTTCATCAAATTGTCTCTAAAATTTTAAACTGTAGTACTTTTCGTACAAACTTTATATAGCCAGCCGTATGGACGGACATCGTTTGATCGATTCAGGCGGTAATTCTAAGCCAATCGGTATGCTCTATGGAATTTCGGGAGTACATACTTTTCTGTGCTACAAACATCAACACAAACCCATAATACCCTCTCCACGTATGGCGGAGTGAGTTTAATTAGCCCTTACTGGTAACCATAATAGCAGATGAGACTTTTGTCAACCACTGTTTGTTAGGGGATGGCAATTTAATGCCATATGAGCTCGAAGTATTGCCTGCTGCCTTTCACAGATAGCGTCACCTAAAGAAAGGAGATTGTCAATAAGCATACGAACAACCCACGGCCACACTTAAGAAAGCAAATGTAAGCTATTTTTATTTTTTTTTATTTTTAAATATGATAAGGAACCAGCGCCAAGGATAGAACTGATTAAGACTAAGGTATTGTTATTTTAAAAATTTATAAAGAAACACATTATTCAAAAGTTTTAAAAAAAATATTATTTTTTTTAATTGTTTAATGCGAAATGTATTAACAAAGTGACTTCAGTACTACAACAATGAAACAATAAAAAAAAACAACAGGCATTTTGTTGCTAGAATTGAGACGGCAAATGTCAAAATGCCTTATTAAAAAATGTAAATAAACAAAAAAAAATAAACCAAACGTCACACACGAAGAAAATCACTGCAAACAGCTGCGCTTGTGAGGTCACTTTATTAGTACATTCTGGTTAATTGTTTACAAAATATTTGCCTAAAAATTGGGGTGAATTTTTACAAATGTGTGGAAAGAGGTAAATACATTTTTTTCAATTAATTGGGTGTTTCATATCTGTGTAATCTATAGATAGGGATATCACAATAAAATTTTGAAGTTGTGTAGACCGAAGAGATTTTAAAACGGTGGACTTAAAAGCATCCCCATTTTTTTATTAAGAATTACCCCAAATTCCCAATCCCGGAAAAACGCTTTTAAAAAAATGATTTTTTTAGAAAAATGGCCAATCTGCCACTGTTTACCACTCGATAGTAATCAGAATTTTCCAGAAAATCATGGACATTTTAGAAAACATTACTGTTCTAATTTTATAAAAATCGGTGTGTTAAATTGCTTGAATTTTTTACTTAAACAAATTGTCGTATATCGTATGTAATATGTATCCACATACGACAATTAAATAATGAACCGACGATTTATTTCTGAAGAAAATATTGTTTTATCAGCGAAAGAACATAGCCATCTTTTGGTGGAATAGTAAAAATGAGTCTTCATATCTGTGGCTTTTTGAAAAAAACAACTAAAGTCGAAATAAGATAGCAAAAACGTTTTAAATCAAAAATTCTGTGAAAAAAACATTTATCAAATAATAAATTAAACGAAAATAAAAGAAAAAATTCGTTCATAATACAAAATTTTAAAAACGTAAATAAAAATGTTTTTTGAATGAAAATTCGTATGACTAACAAAATTTTTTTCAACTTTTTAAATTTGACTTAAGATGTTTTATCAAAATGCCACAGATATGTATTTCCTTTATACGCATATACCATGGTGAAATTACTACAAGGTGGCATCACTACGGCATCTGGTTATTTTTTGCTTAACTGTGGTGAGAACCCAAAGATGTCATTTTTTTTTTTTTTGGTTATGTTTAAATTCTTTAAAAAAAATTTAAAAAAAATCATTTTTCTGCGGTTTTTAAATGAAAATTGTGCATAACAATTAAAATATAAAAATAAATCGTATTTGGTTTTTATATGTGCGTCTTTAGTTATGCAAAAATTCTTTTTTTTTAAATAATAAATAAAAGCAAAAATAATTGTCTATGTGACCACGTCGCACATTGGTTGAAGTTCATAAAACGAGCGGCAAAAAATAGAAGAAGTTGTTGAAGGATAATGAAACTTGGCACATTAGCATTTTTTGTTTGAATCAAGAAAAAATGGAAAAATCAAAATGATCCGCCCACTTTTACGCCCACCTCCCATACAAAGTAAAAATTAAATTTTGACCTACGGCATTGTTTTTTGGCACATAGCATTTTGAAACATTTTTTTAGAATATCTGCCCACTTTTACGCCCACTTTCCATACAATATGTATTGAAAAAGTGGCATAACTCCCTTGATTTTTAATGCATCAACTCAATTTTCACCAAAAAATAAATATTATAATTGTAGAATGGGCTTCTTAAGAAATTTACTTGATCCGCCCACTTTTACGCCCACCTCAAAAAAAAGGAAAAAAAAAAGAAAAAACATAAATAAGTAATTTAAGCATAGTCTTTTAATAATTTTATAACACCATTATCGTACTCCAATTTTTTGATTTGCAGCTTTAAGCGAAATCTGTTTATAAATGGGTCTGAAGACAATAAAAGATTATGCATTACGTCTTCATTAGCTGCTACACGTCCAATTCTGTAATCTATAGCTTCTATAGTATTTATTCCTCGTTTCCTGAGCTTCCTCGGACAGCATACCTGATACAAATAAACTCAAATTCAATTGAAGCATAGGCTTTTTTCAACAATGATACACACAGAAAAAAATACCAATGTAAAATTAACATGGAAAAATGTTGATTGAGAATCATAGTAAATTTCTGCAAAAGTATGCCCTTTTTTTAAATTTATCATTATTTCATAATAATTTTAAATAAAATAACCTTAAATCATCTCAATAGTTTATATAGTTTCCTATATGCAGGCTTTCAAGGTCATTAATTTAATGTAAATAAAAGATTATTTATTTCATTCTCAATAAAATCCGACGTTTCGTTGGTATTCTTTCCAACTTCTTGAGGGATTGAGTTTTTATTAAAATCTGGCAACATTGTAAAAACACAAATTAAATTGTTTATTTAATATTTTTCACTGTTAAAATAAAAAAAAAAATATATATTAAAATATAAAAAAATATGGATTTAATATTGAATCCATAAAAATCTGTTTTATATTAAAATCAAAAGTTTATCTTGTTAAATTAACATGCATACATACTTAAGTATGTACATTTTTTATTTTCATTTTTAAAATATGTTATAAATAGAGGACAATTCCCGTATTCTTTTAATTAAAATTAGTTACTTAAATAGTGCATCAAGTTTTCAAAGTATATTGATGACGAAATCCATATCGGGCGATGCTGATGCTTCTGTTGACAAAGGAGAACTCAAAATAAGTGAAACGTGTGTCATTCTTAAATAAATGCATATGTTGTCTCTGAGGCTTCTTCACACTGTTATAACACACTCAAACCAATTTGATTCTACATGAAATTCACGTTGCTTCAACTTGAAATAACTTTCATTCAACGTGATTCTAATTGTTATTTCAATATAAATTACATTTTGCTCTAACTTTACTGCAATGTTAAATTAACATGAATTATAGTTATTTTAAAAGAAAAAAAATGTTGTTCGCAGTTATTGTAAAACCAGGTTGAATTAACATGAAAAACGTATAAAGCAAAATCACCACCGAAAAATTTTAAATCAACCTTGTTTTCTACGTTTTTAACTTGATTTTTTCTGTGTGTATATATAACATTTAGCGCTTTTGACTAGTATGTAATTATATTACATTGTGTAATAATTTTAAACAGTAAAGAATTATGGCAACAACAACAAGCATGAACGAAAATTCATGGTTTGTTACTTTATCATTTTATAGTTTTTACTGTTTTGGATAGGAGCAGGTAGGAGCAGCTGATTTTTTTTTTAACTTTTAGCTGAGATTTCAAGCTGTAATTTGACATCTTTCGTTAAACAGCGCTAAAAAGATGCAGTCCACTAAATTTGATGAACATTGAAATTTTGATGTTGCTTATATTTTGTTTTACGAAATTTTTTATATGGCACTTTTTCCAACTCTTTTTAATGCAAATCTCATCTATGACAATTGTTATTTTCGAAAATATACAACAAAGTCAAATGATAAGTTTACTGTGATTGTACAAAAAGATTGAATATACTGTAAATTTGCATGCGATTTTAAACAAGCCAACATATGTATATGAACTTTGAGCGTATCTGTCCAAACAAATAATAAATATATCAGGCTTATATTACGGAATCATATTATTCAGATAACTGACAACAAAATACCAAAAAATGATCCAAGTCGGCGAACATGAAAAAAAATGAATTAATGCCGCTCTTGAACCAATGTGCGTCGTGTGTACGTTTGAAAAATGCGTATATTTTTGATATGCACCTGTGCGCCACTTTCTTTAAAACTCCAAAGGACTTGTAATGAGAAAAAAAGTGAAAAAGCAATTGTTTTTAATTCAAAAAACATAAGTAATTTTTTCATAATACTTTTCGTTTTATTAGTTGCAGATCAGCGCTGCCACTGAAAATTTTCTATTCGACCAAACTTATTAACCAAAATCCTTTGGACTCGACCAGTTTTCTATTTTTGATACATTTTACGGCTTATTTAAGCAACTTCAGTTATAATTAACTACTAGTTATAGCTGTTAGTTTAAAATTTCTCTTTTATATACCTTTAATATAAAATTAAAAATTGCTTTGCTTCTACTAACAATTTTTAAATTTGAGTTAACATGGGGCCGTAGGTAAATTATGGACCGACCTTCACCATATTTGGTGTCATAAAAAGGTTTTTATTGAAACTTAATGACAATCAGTGCATTCCGCTACA
The DNA here is from genome assembly GCA_963931875.1 of Pollenia griseotomentosa. Lineage (NCBI taxonomy): Eukaryota > Metazoa > Arthropoda > Insecta > Diptera > Polleniidae > Pollenia > Pollenia griseotomentosa. Next base: position 204,847,462 of record OZ007560.1, read on the forward strand.
AATTTACGTTAGTTTTTAGGGAGGTAGTTTCACATTTGGGAGCTTAACCCTTTTTCTAATAAAAACATCTTTGAAGAACTAGAAACAATTTGAAACCCAAACGGCTAAATAAACTTAGAAGACCCAGAACATATATACTTTATGGGATCTTCGATGTATAAAAAAAAAAGATTCACATAGAATGATAAACGTAGTATGCCTTCATACACCACGGTTGACTAAGGGTACAAAACTGTAAAAAAAATTATTTAATACTATGTTTTAATACTATGTTCACACTTTGGTTCTTAAACGCGTTTAAGCAATTCGAACGTGATTAGGCTCTAATCACATAAAAATCGAGATGATTACCCATACATTGAAGTGATTTGTTAATCACTTCAAATTGACATGATTAGAACTAAATCACTTCATAAATCACATAGAATCCACTGAACATACCTCAAATGTAGAATCGCCAACATGATCGTTTACCTTAAATAATTCATAAATTTTCACAATTTCATCATTAAAATGATTAAAATAATCTTCTGATAACTTTATAAAAGTATTTTTATCCATTTTTAATATTTTAAATAAATATAAATTTTTTGTTGTGTTGTTTTCTTACTCATCTCAAATCTAATGTGAACGGCTTTGATTAACTTAATTAATATTTTGCTTAAACGCGTTTAAAATCCCAAGTGTGAACATAGCATAATCTGATAAATTAAATTTCTCCTTACTGAACAATTTGTTTAATAAGGAAATTGTTTCAAAATTCCTACTTCGTAATGTTTAGCTTTCTGTTTATATTCGCCCTTTTAGAAATAACATTCCCCATTATGTAATCTTTATACGTATATTGATTTCTATGAACCTTTTAGCATCAAAGATAAGTGGTCATTTTTGAAATAGCTCTTATCTTAATTTTTTTTCGATTTTGTTATATATGTATTTATTAGGCGTGTTATATTGTTGTACAACAACACCTAGTGCTGCCACCTTGTATTAATTTCACCATGGCATATACATTCGCCTCGAATACATAACAACAAATTAGAGGACCTCAAGTCACTCTCACGACCCTCTATGAACTCTTGTTCTTTCAAATTAACTCAAAAGCTGCCCGGCTTTGACAGTTTCAAGAATTGCATCAGCTGCAGAATTATTTTTTAAAACAAAACGTTCGTAAACCATTGTGTTATATTTTACTTAAATAAAAAAAGCAAAAAATTTTGCGTGTAATTAAAAGAAGTGTTTAACAGACAGTTCCAAGCAGTAGCTTTTGTAAAAAAAATATTGCTTTTGGCTTAATTTATGGAAATTTATTAAAAAATGTCTTTATTAAAAATCTTAATGGTAGTTAGGCTTTGTAAATATATGTATCTTTCCATGTTTATATACATAGCGGATAAGGGATTATGAGAAAAAAAATTTACATAAGCGCCTGTCGTGTTCTACCAATCTCATGGTAGTCCTGACCACTGGGTAACAAATAGTGCGTTTACCTGCCTTTGAAGCTGACTTTTTAAGATTTCCCTTCCCGAGACTTTTGGTATAAACCAATAGTCAGACCGGAGTCGTGACTTGGGGGGCTACTGACTACCGTGGCACCAGAAAGGTCTCTGGTCAGCCGCGATCTGATGAGATATGTCAATTTCGAACTGTGCCGATTAACCGATTTGACCAGAGAAAGTAACACAACAAAGTGGCATATCCTTTAAATTCACATACCCTTGGGGACTTAGGAGCATGTAAAAATCCTCACCGTTAACAAACTGTATTATGACTTAAGGTCGAAAATCAATTTGAAAGAGAGCCATTGTCGTGAAACTTGAAACCATCCATATCGTGATAATATTCCTGAATCGCTTTCGGCTGGGCAATATAGTTTAACATTAGCCATTGGTTCGAATAAGGAGTTATTGAAAATTATATTGGCTATAGCTGTTATTCCCGCGCTCATTCAGTATACAGATGCGATGATAAGAAAAACTAAGTATATGACAATCGGGATTGCGCACGGTAATTATCCAGTAAATCCAAAATAGTTTGAGCACCACTAGTCACTCTATTTGCACTATTTGCATAAACTGCATATAATTTTTATTGAGAGCATCAACAAATGGGCGAACTTTGACAAAACAATACGTTGTATACGGGTCTATGAAATACTCCCACGAAATAAGTCCCACTTTTAAAAACGAAATAAGTCCCACCAAAAATTGCTTTAAAAAATGAAATAAGTCCCACTTTTGAAAGCGAAATAAGTCCCACCAAAATGAAATGATTTAAAAATTTACTTGAAATGAAATAACTCCCACTCAAAATGAAAAAACTCCCCCTTGAATAATATATTTCTTAAATGAATTAAGTCCCACTTTCATAAACGAAATAAGTCCCACTTTTTCACTGTTTAATGCGATTTCAAATAAGAAGTATTTGGTTCTTCGAAAAAAACACGTCGAATAATATGAATAATCAAAGCAGAGGAATAATAAAGAAAAATCGTATGCAAGCTTGCAGAAGGCTTCTTAATGGAATGGATATTACGAATTTTGATAGAGTTCCAGAATTTATTATTAATTCTTTTTTCGGTCAAGGAACGTATAGAGAACGCCTACTAGTAACAACGTTTGGATTCGTAAATGGATTAAGTACAGATCAATTGTTCTTATTATTAAGATGGAAGCCGTTTCGGAAGGACCATCAGATTAAAATTATCGACCTTTATAAATGGCTTGAAGATCCAGTGCATGGTAGACGGTATTATAGTTTTAACGTGGCATTGGGATTAGTTGTATTTTGTAATGGTGATATTAGAAAACATGGAACACGAATTCCAATTTCCTACTAAAAATAAAACACATACATACGTAATTACGTCAACAATTTTTTTTAATATTGTTTTTCCAGTAGTTAAGTTCGGTACCTATTTGTACACATTTCTTTAAAGTTTTTTTATTATAGTAAGTATAAATTAATTAATAACAAAAAAAGGAAAGCCATGAGAGATAAGGACAAAAAATTATAGTTGTCCCATTTACGAAATGTCCAATATATAACTTTTTGCATAAGAAAAAAATGAGAAATAAAGCCATAATGGCCTTATATTTCACGGCTCTATCGCACTCCTCCATAAAAAAATCATTTATTTATCAGATAAATATTTGAAGGGTTTCATGAACTTCTGCACGACAGGATGGACATACTAGTTTACAAAATATAAATTTAGGGGTATGAAATAACTCCCACTTTACAAAACGAATTTATTCCCACTCAAAACGAAATAAGTCCCACTTAAAATAAAAACGCGTAACGAAATAAGTCCCACCAATTGACGAAATAAGTCCCACTTTTAAAAACGAAATAACTCCCACTTTCAAAACAGCAATTTTTTGTGGGACTTATTTCGTTTTTAAAAGTGGGACTTATTTCGTGGGTGTTATTTCATAGACCCGTTGTATACTAGCGACTATTATCTGATAGATGTAAATACCTTTTAGATGTTCTGAAAAGATTGTCAATATGTGGTAATTATATTGTAGTACTTCCGGCCAGTGGTCCATTTTTCGACCACCAAAAATGATGGGCATTTATAAGTCAGAAAACTAGTGAACTACAAATAGATTTTTGTCGATTCTTATAATATAGTATTTATGCTTAAAAAATAATGAAAAACAACAAATTTTATTTTCTATTTTTAATATATTTTTTAATTGGAAATAAGTGTTAAAAATTGGCTTTTATCAATCCGCTTACCAAAATATTTTTTTAAGTCTTTAGAAAATCAATTTATTACATTAATACTAGAAATAATTCCCGATTTTATTTTTGCGAAAAAAGATCATAGAAATTATAGTAAACTTTAAAGATATACGCTATAAAAGTTACTGGTCGAAAAATCGACCGGTGGCAGAAAATGGATTAATGCCATAACTTTCTTATAAATGTTTGTATAACATAAAAATTGGCAATAATAACGTTTACGTTAGCTACTATGACATAACAAATTGTTGTATTGGTGGGTCCAAAACTAACCATAGTTCTAATATAATTCCCCTTTCTAGAATCACTTAAAGGCAAACAAATTTCATAAAGATGAGAATAATAAAAAAAACTTTTACAAGAATCTTAACCTCCTAACAAAATTTGGTTCTGGCGGGTCCATGATTACCCATGGGTACTCTAGCAAAAATTGTTTTTATATACTGTGGTGTAGGGTATCTGTTATATGTCAGGGCTTTAACGACTACACTTTCACACTTGTTTGTGTTGAAATTAATATTTTTCATTGTCCTGCTCTTTAATCTTTTATTTTTTTCTGCAAAAGTGTCAACTTTTACGTAGACAGTGCAGTATTTTTTAGTCCGACATTAAAGCTCGATTCACCCATTCGCTCCGAACAATATTTTAGTCCACCTTAAATAATAAACAGTTGTATCTTGAACTGAGTTGATTTCAAAAGATCTTGTCAAAATCTAGGCACAATGTGGATTTTATGTTGTATGGAAAATGTGGCCAAAACCAACTAGATTTGGCTCGAAATCTCGCATGTGCTAGATTTTGCTGTAGTGTAAACGAACTATAAAAGAGATCTTAGAAAAATTTAATTTCAAACTGTTTATTGATGTTTGATCTTGAAAACGTTTTGCGAAATTTTTAAAAAGGTTTGTTAAAAAAAGTGGTAACGCATATTTATTTATTTATTTTAGGTCTACGGAATAAATCCTTACAGACCAATTATAAAAAATTTACATAAATAAAATAAATAAACAAATAAAAAAAAAGTTAAGGCATCCATTTAATTACACTGATTAAGGTGCAAAATAATATTACGTTTAATGACATTAACATTAACAGAAAAATCAATAAGAAAATAAAAATCATTATAATGTTTACACAATTTTCTTAGAGGATCAGAATTAGCATAATTAGTTTGGAAAACTTGTAAATAGATTGGAATGTAGAAACGAGTTGATCGATGAGGTACATTAAAATTTATGTTGCTGAGTAGGAAGTCAGAACAGACTGCACCATTTATAAGGTTCAATAAAAATGAAACGCTTAGCATAGTTCTTCTGCTCTCCAACGTTGGTAATTTTATTAATGCAAGCCTTGTAGTATAAGGAGAAATAATGACGTTAGGATTCCATGTTGAATTACCCAAGCAAAAAAGAAGAAATTGTTTTTGGACTGATTCAATTATGTTTTTGAGATAATCCGCATTCGGATCCCAAATAACAGATCCATATTCCAAGATTGGTCTGACTAATGATTGGTTCAGTAAACTCCTTAGCCCATCGTTTTATAAAAGCTAACACACCGCGAGCTTTGTTTACCATCATATATACAGCTGCGGTCCAAAAAATAGCACCAGGATATAGAAAACAATTCTTCGTTAGATATTTGTAAATAGGCCAAACTGTTTTCATTGAATACTTGTCATAAGATACTTACAGGACTGTCAAACAATATTTAATAAATCATCATCATCATTTATCATCATTTAATAAAAAGCAATTGATTTGGTTTTTTATTTGACATAAATTTTTTAACTTTTTTAAAATAACCTAAAAAAAACACTCAGTCAAAAAAATAGCACTACAGCTCTTATTCTATTAAAAATTAACACTTAAACTAAAAATAAATTTAAAAATTTTAAATTCTGTTTTTTATGATGTCTTCTCATATTGACATTAATATTTTGTTGCGTGCCTATTATTGATAATAACCTCTGCACAACGTTTTTGCATCGATTTCACTAGATTTTGGCACTAGATTTGGATCCAGATTTGTTGAACTGCCACTTAAAGCGCTTTGTAACTTGTTGGTTGTATTTGGGATACTCACTTCTTTATATCTGTCCATAAGTTCTCGATTGGATTTAGATCTGGGGACTGAGCTGGCCATTCTATAACGTTTATTTTATTGTTCTGAAACCACTTTTTAGCAAGTTTGCTGGTATGCTTCGGGTTATTGTCTTGCTGAAACACCCAACGAAGCGGCATTTCCTTAGAAACATATGGTAGCATTACTTTCTGAAGGATATTAACGTAAATTTTCTTATCCATGATTGTTCTGATTCAATATATAGGTCCTACTCCATAGTAGGAAAAGCACCCCCATACCATAATGCTTGAACCACCATGTTTAACGGTTTTCGTTGTGCATTTTAGATTGAATTCAGCGTTAGGGGGTCTTCTGACGTAAGAACGCGATCCTTTGCCTCCAAATAAAACAACCTTGGATTCATCTGGCCAAATAACATTGCTCCACGTTTCCGTTGGTCATTCCAAATGAGTTCTTTCAAACTCCAAACGTTTTGCAACATGCTTACGTGAGAGCAGGGGCACTTTTCGGGGACTACAGGCATTCAAGTTGTTGTCTCGCAACCTCCGACGAATAGTTTCAACACTTGCGGTCACACTTAGCTCCTTTATTAGCTCTGTAGCTGGCATAAACGGGCTCTTCTTGCATTGTCTGACCAAACGCTTAACCATTTATGGTGGCAAAACTTTCTTGTGACCACGTGTTTCCGAGTTTTGAGTAAATTTTATTGCATTTACAATCATTTTATTGGAGCACCCAATCAAGTTTCTTTTTTAAGAATATGATTAATGCTCAGAAACCATTTTTTTATAAAAGCACGTTTTGCAGGTGTACAATGCTTTCCACGTCCTATTTTTATTATTTTTTTTACCTTTAGCATTTGATCCTTTTATTTCAACTATTAAATCACTATTAATATTTTTTAAAGAATTTTTGTTATTCGGTGCTATTTTAATGACTGCACTGATGTTGAGTTTTTTTTATAATTTCGATCATTGGAAAAAACCGGTAACATTTTTTGGAAAAAATAATGATGCTCAGAGAGAATATACATATTACAACAGTATTGCATACTTAATTTAAAATAATTAGCACAATATATAAGTTTTCATTAGAATGAACATAGAATAGGGTATTGGTGCTATTTTTTTGACCGGCACTGTATGTGTTTCTGAAAATTTATTTTAGGATCCAAAAGTTTTCTAAGATCTGAAAACTACGTAACCAGTTCAAGTTGATGTCCACCCAGTGAAAAGTTAAATAAAGCGTTATCGTTTCTTGAAAAATGCATATGTTTACATTTTTTTAAATTGAGTTCCATTGAATTTAGCACGCACCATTGAAATAGTTTATCCAAATCATGTTTCAGAAAATTTTTTTCAATGTTATTGTCATACCTATGAAATATCTTCACATCATCGGCATACATTAAAATGTTACAATATTTAATTACGCACGGCAAGTCATTGATGAACAAGGAAAATAAAATTGGACCAATGTGGCTACCTTGGGGCACTGCAGAACTTACGATAATGTTTTTTTATGCAGTATTATTAAAAACAACGTTTTGTTTTCGGTTTGTTAAATATGATTTAATCCAATTTAAACTCCCGGGTGTAAGACCCATAGCATGAAGCTTTATCAGATTATTTATGATTGACTTTATCAAAAGCTTTACTAAATTCCGTGTAAATACAATCTGTAAATTTCCTTTTAATAAATCCACGATTTACTATAGTAGTCAGCTGCATAAGATTAGTTATTGATGAACGACCTTTTGTAAAACCATGTTGACAGGAAGATAGTAGGGACGAAATTTGATGAAGGAGATTGTCGGTAACACACGTTTCAAAAAGTTTAGGGATTGCACTTAACTTTGCTATGCCTCTATAGTTTGTGACACATGGCTTACTGCCAGATTTAAATAGCGTAATAATGAATGAGTCATTCCACAACTTAGGAAAATAACCACATTTTAAGGATAAATTAATTATTATGCTTAATAGAGTAGCAATTGCATGTGTGCAATTCTTCAGAACACAACTAGGAACACCGTCGGGACCCATGTGGTATGAGGACTTAAATGATTTTTAAGTGTTTAAAATCTGATGAATCAAATATTTATTAAATGTGACAAAAGCTTAACAAGCCCGTAGTTAACCTGCACTGAAAGAAAAATGCTTCATATATTTAATGAATCATTTTCATAAAAAAATTTTCATTGGTTAAATGAAAATTTTCATTGTCTAAATGGAATTTCCTAGTTGTAATGAAGTCTTTTCGTTAAAATCGCTTCATTGGATTTCGAAATTACGAAAAAAATTTTCATTGGATATATGAAAACTTAAGTTTGTCCAAGTTAAACAAAAAATTTTAATTCGGAACATAAAAAAACAATATACAAACATAACTATATTCATAAATTAATACAAAATTATAGTTTCCTTAAAAAAATGTTTAATTGTTAATTAAAATATGTAAGATTTAATTATTTCATACATCTAATGTTGTATGCCATTAAATTTATGAAATCAAACTTTTTTTATAAAAGCAACATATTTTATGACAATAAAAATGTCATTATAGTAATTCAAACAAAAAAAAAAAACAAAACAAAAACTCAACCCACTTTCAATCAACGTTGTTATTGTTGTTATGGACAATTTAATCTCATATTTACGCTCTTAATTAAGTAAAAAACATAGTTTTTTTCATCCAAAAACTACACTGCCCCGGTAGGCTAGCTGGTAGTGAGCTAGTCTATCAGCGCCGAGGTAGCACGATCGTGTAATGTAATGCTTCATTAAATACATTTTAATGAAACAGGTTTTATTGATCCAACGAAGCGCTGCATAGGTTCCTTTTTAATGCAATTTTTCATGGGATTCATGTCAAAATTCATTGGTATTGCGAAGAAAATACAAAGTTCTAGAATAAATTTTTAAAAATATATACATACTAAGAAATTTCGGTACTAGTACTTTAATTTATCAAAGGAAAAAGACGACTCCAATAAAACTGTCCAACTGGATATTTAAACTAGGAGCCAGTTTTTAAGCAAGCCCTTAATATCTTAACTTTGGAAAACTTTAAACAATTTAATTTGTAAAATATTGTAAAAAAATGGTTTTGTTCAAAAATTTTTTTTTTTTAATATTAAGCAGAACTTAAGAAAAACTATTAACCTTTTAACTTAAAAAAAGAAAAAGAACTTAAGAATGCCTGAAAAATACACCCTTTGTTGAGCAGGGTACGAACATATTTAATTATTTTTACAAAACAGGTTTTTTTTTTGTTGTGTTCTAAAAAATATTCTTTGACTTTAATGAATTTAACGAATCACTGTCAAAAACTTTTTTATTCTTCCATTATTGTTGCTTTAATAACAATCGTCCAATAATAATTTCCTATAAATAGTAAAACTCATTTTTCCTTTTACTTTATTGTTAAAAATTGTTTCTCCCTTTCTAATTTTAGAACAGTAAATATCGAAAATAAGAAAAAAAAACAATTTTATTATACCAGCAATTGTTTCTCTTCGAAAATTGCAAACAATTTATTTGTTGCTCCTAAATTGATTATTTTTGTTATGCATGACTTCAATTGAATGTCATTAAATGAACCATATTTTTCCTAGTACAAACAGAAGGAAAATAAGAAAATTTAAGAAAAAAAATTTATGTTTATTTAGCATTTTACTTGTTATTTTACAAACAATCGAAGCACATTGGGGTTAAAAAAATTGGGGAAAAATAGAAATCTCTAGATCTAAACGGATGGTTAGATTTGATAAATATTATAGCGGAGTTTTTCTAGAGATTTACTTTCTAATTTAAACTCTTGAGATGGTAGGAAAGTCGGGTGTAGGAGGCATAAAAGAAGTTCACCTTGTTTATATGCACAAGTCAAAACAAGGCCACTGCATTATTTTAGATTCGATTTAAATATCCGTTTCTAATAAAGAGTTTATTTGTGTCTGTAAATACTGTGATGTAGGGTGCTTGACAGACTACACTTCTATACTTGTTTATTGTATGCAGATTAGAGTGGGTCAATTTGTTCGGGCCCAATAAAAGTGACAAAGCGTATAGCAAAATCGTAATCTATGGAAAATTCTAGGAACTTTTCCTAAAGAAATCATGGTTTTTAAAAGCAAAATCGAGCTTCCGGTTTTTGACTTGAAAATTTGGTGCTCAGGAAATCTGAAGAAATTCTACTTTTTTTGGAAATATTTATTGCAATTGGTGAACAGTTGACCTGTATCGCTGAAAGAGGGCTTGTGTAAAAAGAAATTTTTTCAGCTTTCTATATCTCTGCTCATTTTTAGAAAATTCTGTACATAAATAATTGGTTTAGAGGTGCTTGTCAAAATAGTCATAGAATAGAATTTAAAAGTTAAAAACCGAAAGCTTGATTTTGATTTTAGAACCATGGTTTTTTAAGGAAAAGTTCTTAGAATTTTCCGTAGATTACGATTTTGCTATACGCTTGGTGGGCAAAAAAATTGACCCACCCACATAGTTTTAAAAAGCTTCTTAGGGTTCCCCGGTAGGCTAGCTGGTAGGGATCTGGTCCATCAGTACATAGGTTGAGGATTCAATTCCCGCCAGAGACTCTGGTCGGCTTCACTACAATGTGCTGAAGGTCTAAGTTACTATTGCTCGGCTAACTAAGTTGTTATTTTTGTTGTAATCAATGTTTTCAAGTTTTTACGGCATTTTTAATGCGCATATAACCTTTTTTTAGAAAATATTGTCGGTTTCCTTGCTTATATTTTTTATTGCGTTCTTTAAGACTTGAAGAGGTAAAGTAGTCGTTACAATTGCAGACTTGTTTCTTCTTTTTTTATATTTCCCACTGTGTTGATATGGTCCTTCATTCAATCACACAATCATATGTCTATTACTGTTTTATTTTATTATTTTTTTTATGTTTGTTTTTTTTTTTTCTTTTTTTTTACTGTTGAAAGTTAAGGAATCAGCAAAGTTAAATTGCACTATGCGACTGTGATGAACATTTGATACCCTCCACTGAAAACTAAAATTTGTTAAGAGTAGGCTTTTTAAATATAACTACTTCACTAGTTTTAGGAAAATCTGATCCCACTGTACTATAATTATTTGTTACGGTTTTAGGAGTATTAAAGTGTATTCCGAAAGTAAATTGTGGGACGAAACTTAATTGGACTTAATTTCACTGAAACATCATTATCTTTATTACAAAATTCAGTACTGTAACTTCTAGTCTAGCAAAACTAAAACGGACCACGTTTTACCACAACATCTTTATTTGTTGCAGATTTAGACTTAGTTACGTTTATCTTAAGATTAGGCTTTATATGTAGGGATGCAACATCGTTCTAAAAAACATCGATGTTTAAAAACGTCGATGTTTCCACGATAAGCATCGATACTAAAAAACATCGGTAAAAAATACGATACATCGATGTTTCAACATCAATTTTATAAACTACTTTCCAGCTATACTTACGGGCTGCTCAAATTCGTCTTTGGTACTGAAAATTCTAAGGCCCAACTATAATATCCATAAGATTGCTTAAGCTTCCGTTAAAAATGAACAAAAAACCTGTCAAATGTATTTAAAAACACAAAAACAAAATAAAAAACATTTGATTCCGTACAGAACGTGCAATCAGTTTCACACCTTGCTTAAGCAAATTACAGATTTATAAAACTTAACAGAAACTTTTCTTCAGTACAATATGATTTGACGCATATTATAGTTGGGCCTTTACACTTGCAGTCTCCAAAATTTTTTTTAACATTTCTTTAAATTATAAAAGGGACTACTCCTTATTACATAAAGCTATGCAATGCATAGTATGTACATATCTACATATGTACATGCCGTTCCTACTTTGTACTGCTATGCTTTGAAATAAACTTTTTATATTTTTAAAAATAAGGTTTAGTTATAAAAAATTAAAAAAATTTAAATTAAAAATGGTTTAAATATTATTAAAAAAAATTTAAATAAATGAAAATATTAAATGGACGATGTCGATGTTTTTTAGTTTTGATGCCGATGTATCGCCGATATATCGTCCATCAAAACATCGATGTTAATATCGATGTTTATAACCGAAACATCGATGTTTTCTAAACATCGATGTATCGTTTGCATTCCTATTTATATGTGACAGCGCATAGAGAAAGGGACCTGTAAGGTAAAGAGAACAGTAAAAACCAATTATACAAAACAAGAGGTAGGGACGACCTACGCGCGTTTTCAAGGTTGACCAACACGTTCCTGACGTCATGAGATGTGTCGCTTTAAAATGAGACCAATACCAACACGCTCAGTGATGGTACACCAAAGATACACGTATTTAAATCTTTAAAATGGCTCTCCTGAACAAAACCCTTAGGTCCCTTTCTATTTTGCGCGTCACATATATCTCTGCCGTTAGGCGACATTCCAATAAAAAATTGAGCTTCAAACAAAGCAGGTTTGTAAGGGAGAAATGTAAGAGTTTCGCTTACCATCTCACTTACAAAATAATAATAGACACTGAATTTTTTTACAGTTATTTTTTAGTGTTGTCCCTTGCAAACTTACTTCGGAGTAAGGGAATGCTCTGGCTCTTGAATTGTTTTTTTTTTTCTTTTAAAAAACTTGTTAAGAGTTCCTTCACTTACTTTTCTGCATCTCTGTATGTCTTATCGCGTAGCGCATAATTGTGCGCTTATTTTTTTTTATTGTTAATTTATTTTTTATTGGGATGGGTAAATCGCATTAAAATTACTCAAGAACCGAGAATATATAAACTTTATGGGGTCCTAAATTAATACATTTTCTGACGTTTCATATGGATTGAGAAACTTAGTATATTTTTATTTAGAACTCCAAGTGGAAGGTATAAAAACATAACGATAACATTTTTAAAAACAATCAAACAAAATAAAATTTTTGTACCATAGATTTTATTGTTTTTCTCCTTTATATTTCTTTTTAATTTTCTTACTGGCATAAAGTAAAAAGTAATAGTAAGTTTTCAAAAAAAAACATAAATTTCATGCCAATATACTTTTTAAGCTAAAAGAAGTAGACCAAGAAAAATAATTGTAATAAGTAAGAATGATTTACATGGCCGTGCAGAATCTTTACTTCATCAAAGGCTAGAGGTGGGCTTTGTATTGGAAGTTATCAAAATTATGACAATACATTTTCTGGTCATAAGTATGTACATTAGGGCGGGTTGAATTTTTTTTAAATCGTATAGCAAAAACGTAATCTACACTAAATTCTAAGAAAATTCTCCAAAGAAACCTTGGGTCTAAAATAAAATCCTAATCCGCGCCTCTCGTCTTGAAATTTTATATGCCCGCCTTTGGCAAAAAATAAAATTTTTTTGAATAAAAAGATTTTTCCAAAAAGAAATCGAATTTTCTGAATAAAATTGTTTAGTAAGGTAGTTGTTTTGCTCTTTATATTTGTCTACACTCAAAATCTTTTTACATTAAAAAAAATATTCACCCAAGTAAAAATAGTTTGTAAATAATTTTGTATCTAATATTTTTAAAAGGAACATAGATAAAAAAATATTCTTTCATAAAAAGTACCAAATTCATACTCGTAATTTTTTGAATAAGTTTCGAATGTGGTATAAACTTTTCTTCTAAGTTTATTGGTGCAAAAGATAGATGGGGTGACAAAAAAGTACCAAAATTCAGGTTTACCCCTTTTTTCCTAAAATAGCCGAATTTCAAAAAAGTACCACCAACGCTTATTTTCAAAAGAACAACGATAAGTATTACAGTTTTTTCTTGTGTCTCTTTTAGTTTTGGAGATATAAGTTATCGAATTTACCTGTTTTTACCCTTTTTTACCCCCAAAACATTCGAATTTCCAAAAATCCCGTCTTAGTGGACCGATTTGGGGGAGAAACCCACCTCCGGTCCAAATTTCAAGTTTTTAGCTTCAGGCGTCAGTAACGTTACAATTTTATGTATATGGATAAAATTATATACAAACTTTTTTACTTGGGTGAATATTTTTTTTTAATGTAAAAAGTGTTAAGTGTAGAAAAATATAATTTTATTTTAGACCCATGGTTTCTTCGGAGAGTTCTCTTAGAATTTGATGTAGATTACGTTTTTGCTATACGATTTTTAATTTTTTTTTTTCATCCATACAAATCGACCCGGCCTAACTATGTAACTATGTATGCCAAATTTCATCGCTTTGCTTACATTGTTTTTCAATTTGCAATGTAGTTTCAGAGATATCTTTGAATAAATTTAAAAAAAAAAGAAATTTGTTGTTCTTTAAAAATTCATAAAAAACAAAAATGCGACAAAAATCACAGTTTTGGTCTAAAAACATTTATAATTTCAAATGAAATGAGGCTTATTTCATTGTAATCGGTGCACAACTTTTGATTTTATTCACAATTTACTTAGAAAACAGAATATCGATTTCCATACAAAAAGGAAAAAAAAATTTAATAACACACACATATTTAAAATGTTATTTGTGTATGGAAATCGATATTTACGGATTTTTTTAAACTTAATATGGTCAAGCGTTTTTAAGTTATTCCAATATATGCAGTGAAAAAGCCTTAATTTTTGACATAACGGCTTATCTCGAAAAGTAGAGCTGATAGAGACAAATTGAGATAAGATTTGAAATCAGCGATCTCAAATTAGTAAAAATCAAATTCCAGACCGCACAAAAAAAGTCCCAATTTGTTACCTTGTTTAATTAAATTAGTTCTATACATAAAAGAAGAAAATATTATTACGATAATTTTTAAAATGAATATCGGCGGCTTAATATACAAACCTGCTTAATCAACTTTATAAGTAAATTGAGATTTTGATGCCGTGTGGTAGAGAAAGAAACGCCTCGTCGACCAGTATGTAGTTTTTGTTCAATTTGAGTCTTGAAGTGTGTAAGACCAACTATTTTTTTTGGGTTTCCTCTGAAGCTGCAAATATGAAATATAAAAAGTTTTTAGTCTCTCCTGTAAAATGTGTTGAAAGGTAGCTAGCAGGTTTGGATATTAAGCCGACGATATGACTATGCCCTTATATATAACAGGGCATGATTCGTTTAAAGATTTCTAACATCCCTCTTATCTTTCCATTTCAACACAACTATTCCGTTTGATTCTTCACTGAAAATCATTTGCATTTTTTTTTATTCCGGCATTCATTATTTCTTTCGCAAATAATATTAAAATACGCTGCCAAAAATTAATCGTTGGGTGAAATATTAGCCCGTTTTATTGCTGAGGACGCAATGCCCGTTTGGGCTCTCAAAAATCTAAAGTAGTTCTAACACATCTTCATGCTAAGAACTACAATATTCCGGCGGAAACAACGATATGGGAAAAATGCATCAGTTTTATTTATTTAAACACAAAGAACTTAAAAACAGAATTGAACAAATTAAACAAAGTAATGGAAGGCTTTAAGCTGTGGTCAACGAATGGACAGATATTGTTCATATTACTATTTGTTTCTATAATGCTTAAACAAAATTATTTGAAATAAATAATCTTTGTTAAGATGCTCTGTTTGTAACTATTTTGAAATTAAGTTGAAGTCTACTAATGCATTTAGAAATGCCAAGCCACCAACAAATTAAAATTTATTTTAAAGAAAATTGGGAGCATATAAATATCTCAAATAATAAGTTATTAAATTCCTATAATGTTTTAAAACCGAAGTTCTTTAAAATTCAAAAAGGCTAAATAAACCACACAAATTGCTTCACAAACAAATATGTTGGGTTTTTTAAATGGGGTTTTTACTGTTTGAACAAACATTTGAGGCATGTTGTTGGGAATATTAAAAAGGTTTAACACTTTGGAGACATGTTGGATATTTGTCAATTATTTTTTTTGGTTTCCAGTGGTATATGTTATCATTTAAGCGAAAAGTTTGCAAAGCAAAGACATTACTGAAGAAGCATTTCAATCATTTTCAGCAACAAAATTGACGCAGCACTATCGTCGTCTGCATTCATTGAAAACAAAACAAAAATGAAAAATTAATGTGTGTTTATTTTGACATTAATGGCGTTTTCTTTTCTGAGTAAAATTTTGCATTTATTCTGCCTTTTACATCTGAAAAACATGTGTTATTTTAAAAGTGTAAAGCGTTCTTTTCTGATGATGTTCACTTTAAAATTAAAAAAATGTTACATGTTCAACACTCATTTTAATTAAAGGGGCATGAGTGCAACACTAGATCAAGGCGAATTCAGTACAAGGTGGTGGCAAGTTTCGAGCCATAAACACTAACAATGCAATACAAAAACATCTGTTGTTTCTGTTGGTTTTGGATAGTTTTAATCTTGCCACCACCTGTAATTGAATTTACCTTGCGCTAATTGTACTTTGTTGTTTAATGCCGAAATTTGTGTTCTTTTGTAAACGTAAAATATGAAGCCAAGCCACATGTAACACTTATGCAACACTTTTTTATTTGAAAAGAAACCGCCATAAGTCATTACTTTGTATTTTGTTGTTTTCTAACATTTGTGAATTGTTCTGTTTTTATTAAAATTAACTTTTATATTTCAGAAACTAAATTGAGTTTTGTGTTTTTATTTATTCGAATAAAACTAGTTAACCGCCTATTTCTTAAATCATTAACAGTCAACCGGTTTTTTTTTAAATAGCACCCATTTGAAACACTTGAAACCCGGTTTAATTTAAAAAAAAGCCGAATAATCGATGTCCCTAGTTTCAACCCACTGTGGGGCGTAGCAAAAATTTTTAAAGTTTAGTACAACAATCTTCAGCTTCTTCACCTACGTACTAAGTTTTAATGCTTTACAAAGAAAAAATAACAAATTTGTATGGTTTTGTCCGAAATCTCCCACTGTGAATGGTGTCAATAAATCTTAAATGTTCTTTTTAAGTGAATTTTATAAACAACGATTTCCAATTCCGCAAGTTTTTTTATTTGTATCCAAAACAGATCCTGTTAACTTCTTTCTTTCAATATTTTATTAAACATTTCTTAAATAATCTTGCAAATTTCACATAAAAATATTAATAAAAATATATTGTGTCTGATAAGATCTTTAAACCAAAAAAATTTTATTTTCACCCTTTTTTTTGGTAGAGTTAATAAAAAAATGTTTTTTTTTAATATTTTCTTACAATCATGTCCTCATGCAATATGTATGCAAGGATTACAGTCCTTTCTTGTGTTCATAAAATTTTTATTGCAAAACAAGTGTGGAAACAATATACAAAAAAAAAAAAAAAAAAAAAAAAAAAAAAACCCACCAAAGCACCTGCTTTTTTTAAGTTAATAAAAAAACTACAAAGGAAAACTTTAAAACTTTGTCAGAATAATAAAATGAAAATCTCTAGAGAAAATGGTATTAAAACAAATTAACATAACTGTCTTATAGTAGCCAGTGTTCTTTGTTTAAATAAATAACTAACAAAATATAATAATAAAATAATGAAAACAGGTAGAAATGCAACAATATTTTTCTTTTCTTTAACAAGAGGTGTCAGTTTTTTTTTTATCTGCAAATATGCACTAAACAAACCATGATGTGTGTTAGTGTTGAACATACACTGTTGCAACACTAGCAAACATACACGCACACATATACACATGTTACCCAGGACACAAAGCAATATTTTGAACGACCGCTGTTGCTTTAGCCGCTGCTAGTGGTTTGTGGCTGCAATTCATTTTAGTAGAACATGTGCAATACATACAGCTGAAAAAGGTTAAAACAAGTTACGAAAAAAGGACAATGAAAACAATTCTGAGATTTGTTTTGAGACCATGCTGTCGCAAATGTCCACTAGGCTTGTTTACAAATTTTTTATTTTTTTTTTTTTTGTTCCATTTGTTTTTTATTTTCTTCTTTTTTTATATCAGCCTCCATGGACACATAGTTTTTCAAAAAAAGAAAAAAAAAAAGAAAAACAATTACTGTAAATATTGTCTACTTCGGTATATGCAGATATTGAAGGACCATGCAAATACATGTCGGGCACGCCACACACGCACATAGCCATACATGCATAAGTTTATACCCAACAAACACGGAGGTTTGATTTCAAATTAAAAATGATTCGAAATCAAATGTTTTCTCAAACGACAAACGTTTGATAATGATTTGAAAATCATTTGAAAATCGTAGCATTCTCAACAAAAAGGGGAAATTATTATCATATTGAAAAATGCTTTCAAACGTAATTTTCAAATGTGGATTATAATACAATATGGAACATAAATAAAAATATTTTATTTTTTTAATTTTAGTTTATTATTTATTTAAATAAACTGTGAGATAAACATTCGGCAAGTAGCTTAAAGATGAAACAATGTTCTTTCCGTCGAAATAATTGACTCTCTTTTATTTTGAGGATTGTAGAACCGCGATCATACAATAAACTTATAATATCTTCACTTTCCCGATTAATTTTTTTAAATTCGTATTCTTAATCATTGTAATTACTTACAAAGATTTTAAAATTTTTCACAAGAAATAAATCATACACTTGTAAAACACATTAACCTCAAAGTAAAAATTAAACTTTAATCGCCATTTTTAGTGTTTACTTTTTTTTCGCTTTAGTATTGCCAAGTTTAGTTTTGATATGAATTTAACATTTGATACCAATTTGACATTAAATTGATAAAACATTTGATGTCAAATGTTTTTTTTTCAAATCATTATCAATTTGAATTTAAATGTTAAAATCAAACAATTGAAAAACGTTTGAGAATTGTGTTTGATGTCAAATGATAACGTCATTTCATACCAAAGGTATGACTTCGTGTTTGTTGGGTATGTACGTTTTCACAAGTGTAAATGTTTTATGATTTTGTAATTGTGTCTATTTTAATTATGTGCCGCGTATTTTTTCCCAATATTGTTACAAAATTAAATTTTGTTAAAAGTTCCACCCAATTCATACGATGGTTTTTTTATGTTTTTAAAACTCGATTTTAGAAAAGCAATCAAAATAGAGCAAACAAATTCCAATTTTCTGTTTTCAGTATTTTTTTTTTTATTTTATTTCTCTATACTCATATTTGCATTTTTGTTATTTTTCTATTTACATTTTATTTTTAATTTTAATGTAGAGTACTTTCCAATACAAAAGCATATTTGAATCATCGTATGAATTTGTAATGCTTATTTTGCATAATTGTAGTGTACAGATTGATGCAATATAAATGTTATGACAAAATAATTATTTTGCCTAAAATTTGATTTCACATTAAAACGTATACCCGTTTTAGAGTCATAATTAGCACAAATCTAGTAAAATTTATATAAACAATAATAGGACAGGGTTCAAGAAACAACTAGGCGTTTAAGATTAAGCATAAATACAAAACAATATAATGTCTGAACATAGCTTTATTTAAATCTTCGTGTAGTTTAGCTCTTAGCCAGATGGAGCTAGATAAAATTGTGAGGAGTGTTTATATATTTTATAAAGAAACTTGAGACACTCCTGGTTTGAAGCTGGGGTTCAACCCAATCGCGACCAGGGTCCTTTACATAAATTTACTTAAATATTAAAAAAATAACCTTCAAAAACATCGTAAAGCTCAAAGATATAGTCGAATATTGATCGAGATGGAACCAACTGGTAGAATTTTTCATATTTTTATTTCTCCTACTCTATTTTTTATTTTTCTAAATTACCTCCTATGTCAAACTTCCAGCCCTAGCTACTCTCTTGCAGATGACAGCAAGCTTTGTCATTCGTACTCATTTGATTATAGACCAAGCGTATCTGATGCTGGTGCTCTGAGGCAGAAAATGAACTCTTGGCTGAGACCTTGGTATAGTTTCGAAATGGGGTCGTGCGAATAGGGTCAATTTCAATGACCGAAAAACCTGATGCTGCCTGCTGACGCATTAACACGCAAAGGATAAATGTGCCTCTTCTGTATATATGGGTAGTATAATTATTGAGGAATCAAAATCTCTTGATATTTTGGACATGAAGATACAATTTGATGTCCCTAGGACATAAGATGTACTTCAATCCGCCTGATCTCCTTTCTATTTATAACACCTATATCCGACCGCGAATGGAATACGGTGGGCCGGTGCTTCAAAGTCTTGACTCTCTTAAGCACCGTCACAATGTGGTTTGTATTTGCCTGTATTATCGTTACTACAATGGGATGTGTTCTGATTCCCTAAGCCCGTATGTTTGTTCGTAATACCCTTTTTTTCTCAAGAGCCCATCCTTTTGTGGTCGATTGGCTGGTAAATCAGATTACGCATTACAGGGAAAGTTCGTTTTTTGGTCGGACTGTGTATATGTGGAATAAACTTGCTGCTGAAGTTTTCTCTCTCACTTTCAACAAGAATAAATTAACGTCGAATGGTCAGAAACACTACTCTCGCTATAATTCTTGTCATAACCTATGCAATGCAATGCAACAGTATGGGTGCTGGTGCCAACAAAAAAAAAAAGATAGCCTATGCCCAGAACCAAATCAGCCCGTAATTACGAGCAAGACATTGTCTATGACGATTTATTTTCATTGAGATATCATTTAAATTTAAATAAAAAAAAAGAGTTCAAAAAATTTTATTTCAGTTTATTACAAATAGGTTCCGGCAAGGTATATTTACACAAGGTAAACTCGTTGGCCCATATGTTTGTCAGCTGTTTACCCCTAGTTGGAACCCAAACATCAAATTTCGTGTATATGAGACAAAATTTGTACATGTGTGCGTTAAATTGTTTTTGTTTTATATGAAGACAATCTTGACAACTCGTTTCTTTTTATAGAGCAAAATGTATACACTCCCAAATGAGTCTACCTTGTGTAAATATACCTTGGGTTCCGGTTAAAAATGAAAATAACGTCGAGCTCGGCAGGCTCCCAATCTTTTAACAAAATTCTCAACCACGTTTTTTAATAAACTATGGTCAATGTTTGATATCTGCTTTGAAATATTGTTGTTAAGCTCTTGAACTGTTGTGGGATTATTGCTGTACATTTTCATTTTTAAAAAACACCACGAAAAAAAATCTTAAGATGTCAAATCGCATGATCTTGGTGGTCAATTTACTTCTCCTCTACGAGAAAGAATGCGATTTTCGAACTTTTTTTAAAGGATACATTGTTTCTTTTGCTGTGTGGCAAGTGACACTATCCTGTAGAACGTCAAAATCATCAATTGTCCGCCACAAAAAGTTTCGTTCAGATCATCGCCCAGTAGCGCTTGCCATTGGCCGATTATACCTTAACTTTGGCCACCCGTTATAAAACTCTCCAAAACTTCCACTTACTCAGCCCTATCTAGGGAGCTTTTGCTGCTTTGTGAAACGTTGGTTGTAACACGAGCCAGTGCTCTGCCCTCTAAATCCTACCCACCGTTCATCTTGGGTACAGTCCGAGACTTTACACTATGACCCTCTGATTTCTTGGTGCAAATTTAAGAAATACTTAAAGCTTCATCCTTACTCAGTATTTTATATGCGTTCCGCACTGAATATAAATCTTAGTTGGGATAAGTGGGATATAGATCCTTCTTGCTATACTAATTAAAAACCAGTGCCCTGCTCTTTTCTATCACAAAATCGGTGTTACCGATCTACTATTTAATTAATAGCAGCGTTGATGGTTTTTTTTTCTATATTTTTTCTCTTACTGGCTCTGTTGCAATGCCTCACTTTTCACCTTTTTGCAGTCTAAAAACCAAGAGACTTCCTGACTAATTTTATTGCACCTCTTTTTAAACTAATGTACAACTACATAAATGTTGTTATGTAGCGGTAAACTCTCATTGTGCATGCGCGCCTGCTGTACTTCAGCAATAGTTTTCTTCTGCTTCTCTTTCCTGCACAGAGAAAACAGATTCGTGATCACAACCGAATTTGGCGCCAATCGAATTTCGTCGGTTGCATGTACCATCATACAATTCGGTTACAATTACTGAAAATTTCGTTGCTTAGTACAATATTGTTGATAGCAACATTTGAATTTTAGTACACTATCAGTTATAACAACATATATTGTTAGTTGTTAGTATGGTTTTCAGAAAACAAAAATATGCTTATAACCGAATATATGATTTTTTTTTCCCCCACGATAGAGCGGGGAGGTTTCCCCACAGTGACAGGTACCGCGACCAGGTCAGGTCTATTGTACCCAAACCGAATATATGATAGATGCAACTGAATAAATATATAATTGGTGTTCATAACAAAAGATTTGATTGAGTTAATCAATATATTCTTCCCACCGGTTGCATAAACCATTTTCCCGATTTATTAAATAGAAAATGAAAATAATTTCAATAACCTCCATTTTTTGATTGTTTATTTATTAATATATTTTATTTATCGTTTATACATTCACCCTTATCGTGTTTGGCGAATTTTAAATACGCCTGCAATAGTTTGGGAATAGATTAAAGAGAACGTGAACTTACTTCCTTAAATATATTTCCAAACAGTCGGAGGCGTATTTGAAACTCGGCAACCACGATAAGGGTGGTTATTTAATGTTATAAAACACATACATACATACATTATTTACCCGACCATCTCAGACAAATTTGAGAACATCGTGGGCCTACTCTCTTAAACGGAAAAAATTGCTATCGCACCTAAAAGAGTTCCAATTAGACCAAGCGGGCAGTGTTAAGGAACTGAGAAAGAAGTGGGCTAAACACATAAGTGGCGAACATGTTGGGCTTGAAACACAGCTCTTTTTAGAAATCCAAACGAAGCAGGAAGCATTAGGTAGTCTATACTCGCCCGAATTCCCAGTGACCCCAGTGGTAAAATCACCGGTATAGGAGGAGAGTACTAGGATCTGGAACAAATTTTTTTTTTTAATATGAAATTACAACTAATTTAATTAAATGACTTACAAATTTGTTTTTTACCTTTGACAGAAAATTCAGTTTATAATTAGTTTAGTACTCACAATAAACAATTGGGACATATAGCTTTTTTTTGGTTGTGAATACCAAATAATTATATTTTCTTTTGTTGTACTCGAATTAAAACTATACTTACAATCGATAATTAGCTGCAATAAACGAATTAATATTTATATTACAAAATTGATTGACGAAAGCAAATTATTAATTGCAATAACCAATATTCAGTTTTGCCCTGTATTAAATTCGGTTGAGATTATAAGCATTTGTACTAATTTTTAAAACTAAATTAAATTAGTTATCATAACTAATAAAAGAATTGTTGGAATCATATATCAGTTAGAATAACGCTTTAATAATCAAGAGAATTAAAAATCAGTTAGAACTATACATTTTTAATAGTTGCAATAATAAATTATGTAACTTCACAGAGAAAACAGATTCGTGATCACAACCGAATTTGGCGCCAATCGAATTTCGTCGGTTGCATGTACTATCACACAATTCGGTTCCAATTACTGAAAATTTCGTTGCTTAGTACAATATTGTTGATAGCAACATTTGGATTTTAGTACACTATCAGTCATAACAACAGATATTGTTAGTTGTTAGTATGATTATTAGAAACAAAATTGTGCTTATACCCGAATATATGATAGCTGCAACTGAATTAACACATATTTGGTGTTCATAACAAGAGATTTGATTGTCGTTATCAATATATTTTCTTTAACCGGTCAAATGAAGCCCATAAGGGGCAAAAACTTGTCCAAAGGTAACCCCAATGAATGGAAAAATGGCTTATTTTACAGTACAATGTCCTAGGCAGGACCATATAACCCAGCTTGCATTACAAAGGAGAAGTCTTAAAACTACTCCAGAGGATTACCTTTGAAATCGTTTCAAAACGAAAACATGTTGTTAAAAAACGAAGACATGTCGTTTCACTGAAAACTCTTCTTAATAATACCATGGTCCATACTTGCATTACATTGGACCAGCCCAGGATCAAAATGGATCAAGTAGTCCAGGGTATAAAAAAATAATACATACATACATACATATGTACGTGCATATGTTCATACCTATAAGAATACGTTAATTACTTACCACTATTTATTAAGTTTTTGCACATTTTTACCGCAAAGAAAATTTTAAAATATAAAATTAAAAACTATTTAAATCTATCAAATGTTTTGACAGAAAATTTAGTAAGCAATTGGGGCTTTTAACTATTTTTTGGTTATGAATTCCGAATAATTATATTTTCATTTGTTGTACTCGAATTGAAACTATTCCAACAATCAATAATTAGCTGCAATAAATAAATTAACATTTATATTACAAAATTTATTGACGAAAGCAAATTATTGATTGCAATGACCAATAATCAGTATTGCCCTGTATTAAATTCGGTTGTAATTCTAACCATTTGTACTAATTTTTAGAACTAAATTAAATTAGTTATCATACCTAATAAAAGAATTGAAGGAATCATATTTCAGTTAGAACAACGTTTTAATAATCAAAAGAATTAAAAATCAGTTAGAACTATACATTTTTAATAGTTGCAATAATAAATCATGTTACTTGATCAATATTTTATTACTGCAACCGTTTCCCAACCAATTTGTTTTCTGTGTGTGTGTTAATAGTTTCCTGATGACACCTATTTATTAACTCCTCTGTTAATACTCCTTTGCAGACTTCTGACATAATATAACCCCCAGTAACTCCTGTACGACCACCGCTTTATCTGAAATGAAATAAACCAAACTAGCGGCTCTAAGTCCGTCCCAAGTTTATGGATGTAATCCCTTTTCTCCCCCTCCCTGTAAAATATACATCAGTAATGTACTCTATTAAGTGACAGAAATTATCCATTGTTTTGATCGTCACAATTTTCCATTTGCAATAAAAAGCACTCAAGGTTTATCCTAAAGCACTTCTTGTATGTGTACAACAAGACTTCTTAAAGCAAATTTCTCATTTCTAACGGTTAATTTTTGCAAAATAAAATATTACAAAAAAAAAAACTTTGTAGCCCCTACATCAGCTTAGCTTTCAACTTGCTCATAAGTAAATGCTTTTGGTGTTTCATATTTAACTTTTTAAAAAAATTAAGCTGCCTTAAAAGACCTTTGGTGCACGAAAGGGTTAATTATTGCAAGACAAATTTCCATTAATAATAACGTAAAAAAAGTCTCAAATCGCTAGATTTAAAGGCTATAGACTCTTCTGTATGGGCCCATATCAAGACAAACCAACCAGAAATAATTTAACCTTAAGTTTCTTTTAAAGACACTCAAAAAAATTTCTGGAGAGATAAAAAACTTAATAAAACGGCAACTATTGTGTTTATAACAACGATTTTTTTCTGGTTAATATCGTTAACAAATAATGAATTGATAATACTATACTGAAAAAACTGTTTTTTAATAACAATGTGTTACTTTTAATTAAGTTTCTTATCGCTTCCGAATTTTTCAAAATGATTAAAATGAAATGATTTTTATGACGATATATAACTGATAAATTAACCCTTATGTGAATGGCAAGTTACCCGGGTACCTTTGGCATTTTCAACTTAATTTTTTTTTTTACAAAAGACGGTCCATATATCTTAAACTTCTTGAGAACTCCTAACTATTAATATATTTTAAATTATAATTATTTTTAAAATTAAGGACAATTGAAGAAAAATGGAAATTTTTAGAGGCACATACAAATATACCTATGGATTTGTTTTTAGACATTTTGAGGTTCTGTATCAAAGAGAGTAGATATTTAGTGTATAATGACAAAATCTATGAACAGAGAAAAGGAATGCCGATGGGCTCTGCAGCCTCACCAGTTATAGCTGATATAATTATGGAACAGCTTCTTGACATATCATTGGCTAAAATGGACGAAAAACCGAGGATAATTATGAAATATGTGAATGATTTATTCGGAATAGTAAAAAAGAACAGAATTAATGACACCATCGAAAAACTAAATTCATTTAACGGACAAGTACAGTTTACCATGGAAAAAGAAAATAACAACCAACTGCCATACTTAGACGCAATTGCTATTAGAAAAGGAAACAATTTAAAAGTTAATTGGTATTAAAAACCAACAGCCTCTGGACGATTAATAAATTTTTATTCTATGCATCCTAGAAGAATTATTATAAATACAGCATCGAATTTCATACGACGAGTTCTTAAAATAAGTGACACGGAATTCCATAAAAACAATATAACAAAAATAACCAATATTTTAACCATGAATGAATTCCCAATAAGGACAATTAAAAATCTTATAAAACGTGCAAAGAACAACAGGCAACAGGTGATAAGAGAACCAAAAAGATATAAAAGCATATCATATGTTTCTGGACTCTCGGAAAGAAGGAAAAACTCAGATATTTATGACGAAGAAAAATTTGAACTAGCATTTAGAACGGACAATACTGTAAATCAGTTATTTAGAAAAACAAAATCAAAAATTAAAAAGGAAGACAAGTCAAATGTGGTATATAAAATTCCCTGTAGTGGTGACGGGCTCAATATATGCGATAAAGTATACATTGGGACGACAAAAACGAAACTTAAGACAAGAATATTTTCGCATAAATCTGACCTTAAAACTATTGACAAATCTATTGAACAAAAAACTGCACTAGCAGCCCACTGTACGTTGAAAAATCACAAACCATATTTTGAAGGAGTAAAAATATAACATGAAGAGAGAAATTATTCGAGGAGATTTACATTAGAGATGCTACACATTATTGATGTTAATCCACAGCTTCGTCTCAATTACCGACAAGACACAGAAAATTGTGCACACATATACAGACAATTAATTAATAAAAACAGACGATCGATAAACTAGATTTAGTTAAGAAAATCTAATAAGAAGTGGCACAAGTGTTATTGTCAAATTTTGTGTTTATTATATTTTTTTAATTGTTTACATGTAATTATCTTTGTAATATTATGTTTTGTTTTTTGTTTAATGTTAATAATAATTATTATTGTATTTATTTATCCAGACCCCCTGAAGATGGTTAGCGATGTAAACCGAAATATTGGGAAAATAATAATAAAAATATAAAAAAACGAAAATATCACGAATTTTTATTTTTTATTTTATTAATTTACGTGGACCTGCAAAACAACAAATAATTATTTTTTAGGTTTAAAATTATTTTGAAATAGCGTGGTGAAGCAGTTTTTATCTTACACCCTTAACGGTACGGTAAGGTACCCGGGTACCTTCATATACTAAATGTTACCTGAACTCGGTCAAAATCTAGGATAGACTAGCACAATACAAATGAAAACATACAAGTACGACATTTTTGCAACAAGGGAAATCACCGGAGTAATGTTTACAAGTTTTTTGTTTGAAATTTGCTAACTTTGATATGCATAAATAAAAATTTACATTAAATTTCAAACTTGCATATCTTATCATTAATACGTTGCATAGCCCAGTACGTCTACAAAATTTTTTAATTTACTAAAAATCAACATCTTTTTTAAGTCTCAGAGTTATTTTCTGTGATTATTCACATATACTTCGACAAAAAATTTTAGTTTCCAATGCTAATTCCATATAGGTACCCGGGTAGCTTGCAATGCTGTTAAAGGTATTTCTTTGCCATTCACATAAGGGTTAAGGCAACTTTTACAAACTTAATTCTAATTTTTTCTATACATAAGTTTCTAATGGTTATTATTTTCTCTTTTGCAGCTCAAACCAACCAGAATGGCCAACATAAAAATAATAATCAAAAAAAGTTAAATCAAAATTTTCATTCCGCATATTGAAAAAAAAAAACTGTCAACTAAATTTTTTTTAACAATTTTTGGCAACAATATTCAAAGAACACTTAAAAACAAAAGAAAAACAAACAAGAAACTAATTAAAATGCAATTTAAATTTACAAAACAACAAGAACAGAAAAAGTTTTATTTTAAACGCCAACTTAAGCAAAATTATAAATTCAACAAAAAATTTTTTATTATAAACAAATTTTCAAAATAAAAAATGGAAAATACAGAAATCTTTTCCCCGGCTTTTTAATTTATTTAGTTTTTTTTTTAAGAAAAGAAAAATGAAGGCAAAATAAGTTGTAGATTGAAAGAAAAGAAGAAATTCAACTGAATGGAATACAGCATAAAATAAATTTTAGTAGCTGCATCTAAATGAAGTTAACAATCTGTCAATTTGGTAAATTGTTTCTGCTGTTGACAGCCTTTCTCTTCGTAACTAAATCCTTTAAAACTCTTGTTGTCATTGACGTTGCTGCTGTTGCTATTGCTGGCACGAACACAGATAGTCCTACAAAACTGGATACAGTTGCTGCTGATGTTGCTGCACCTTTAGAATCTGGTCTAACACATGCTGTTGACATTTCAAATCCTAATATTACTCTTGATGTTGCACAGGACATTGTGCGGAAATTTAAAATAGTTAGACAACAACAACAACAGCAACAAAAAACAAGTAAATCAATAATAAACACAAACAACAAGGTGAAAAAGCAACAGAAGCAAAAACTTTCACTTATAAATAACAAACCCAACTTCTTATTGCATAAACAACTCGGAGGAGGAGGCGAAGCAAAAGAAGAAAAAGAAAACTTAGAAAATTCCAATTTTAAAGGAAATGAAAATCAAACGCCAAGAATTACAACAACAACAACAACATCTTTTTCTATAACAAGTTTTCAGGAGACTGAACTGCAACAGCTTCAGAATAATGTTAATGGGTTGCTAACAAATCATCACACAGATCAGCCACATGCCAAAAATATTCTTGATGTCGTCTACCCTAATAATAAGAATCATGCTAGTGATGATGACGACAATGCCATCGCTCAGTCAATTGTATCCCTTCAAACGTCAAGTGAACCACAAAACTTATCATCAGCCACACATGTGACACAATTGAATCAACAACAATTTTTGTTACACCAACCAAAAGCGATGAAACAAAAACGTACAAAACCTCAATACAGCAAACAACCATTATGGCGATCAGTGTCCCCATCATTATCAGCATCATCTATGGCAGCTGCAGCCGCCACCTCAACTACAAAATTAACAACATCATTAGAGTCTTCTTCAACTTCATTACTGTCCCTTAAGTCTCCAAACAATCAACCACAACACTACTCTTCATATAAATTAAACCACTATCCATTCAGACAGGAACAACAAGAACAACAAATAACCTTAAAAATAGCAACGTCAACAACATCGCCATCATTGTTATCGTCTTCATCGCCAACCCCATCAGTTTCATTGCTATTGTCGGCATCATCATCAGGTTCAGCATCCAGGAAACGTGTGGGTATTTTAATGCCTTCTCGTCTGCTCAATAAAATGCATGTGCAACAGGGTTTTCGTAATTTTGTGGAATTTTTCCAAGTGAACTTGAACAATGTCAGTGTTGATTTTATACCAGATGATGGTAAGTTTTTTTTGTTATATATTTATTTATTTTGCTTTTTTGAATTTTTTGCTTGTATATTTTATTTAATTTTATTTTATTAAAATTTTTTTTTTTTTTTTTGAGATTTGGTGAACATATTGTAAATGAAAATGTGTATGTAAGTACATGCATACATCTTTTGAAATAAGTTTGGCGGTGAAGACCATAAAATTGAAGCATAATTTATCAAAAATGGAATTTAAAATGTTGTTGTTTATAGAAAATTTTGCAAAGAATTTTGGGTTATAAGGGAAACTTCTTAAATTTTTTTATTATTTATAGAAAATTATGCTTTCAATTATCAAGCAAAAATTTTCTATTTAAAGAAAATTTAGTCGAAAACTCTTTATAGTGAACATCTTTACAATTAAGCTCTCCCTTTATTGAATTGATTTTTAAAACACTGCTTTAACATTTAAATTAACATGCAATTTGATCTATTTATAAATTATTTGCTTCACCCGGTATGCTTCAGGGGTAGCGCTTTGAGAAATTTTTCCCTTCCAAGAAACCAAAAATAAAAAGGTTTTTTTTTGAAGCCTTAATGAAAATTAAGTCTCAAAGGTATTTTTAATTTTTAGAGTAAATAATACAGCACAACAGCGCAATGAGCACCTAATCATCCTTTAAAAAAAAAAAATATATCTTTATTTTACCTTCAAAAAATAGTCAAAACGCAAATCTGCAAGATACAAAGTTATGAGCTATTTCAAGTGCCCAGATAATCAAGTTTTACCGCAGCTACAACTTTTAGAATATTGTTAGTGAAAAGTGAGTAAGTTATTAGAAAAACAGTTATTTATTTGATTTGGTTCATAGTTTTTTTTAAGATAATTTTTAGGTACGGGAGTATCCTTTATCCCGCCCGTACTCCGCCAGGCTAGATATTACATGCGCCTTTTGCTTGACAACGCAAATTATTTTCAAAATAACGTACACCAAAGGCTCTCCCTATTGGACTTTTGCTAGTATATACAAAAAGACATATTAAAATCATATTTCTTAAAACTCTCTCCATCCATTGGTTAACAGCGAAACTACAAAGAAATACCCCTCGTTGTTCATAGAATATATTTATAATGTTTTGTAAAAAAAAGCACCAGTTTTCGAATTTATCGGTTACAAACAAACACTTTTTTTATTATTACGAGTCATTACCGCAAAAAAGCTTAAGCGACAAAAACAAAATTTTACAGAGAAGGTTTTTTTTTATTTTATTTTTGAATGAAGGGTGTCGCTTATAGCCTTTTCACACTTGTCAACATTTAACATCAATTTGCGAAGATGTTGGAATTTTCCCATAAAAAATACATAGGGCTAAAAATCAAAATTTTTCAACATCTTTACAGAATGTTACTATCTCATTTTGTTCCCTTTTACATTTTTCGATTCTTTTAGTGTCATCACTAGAAAAGTGGCAATAAATTCTATTATTGTTGTGGCATCACTGACAAAATGGAAGTTGCTTTGAAAGCAGCGTTACCATTTCTCAAGTTTTTACTTTTTTGCAAGCCTTATTTTGTTTAATTTTGCTTTAATTATTAAACAAAATGAATGAGAAATACATTTTGGTGTTATCTTTTAGAATGTTGGCTCTTTTGTAGAAAAAAAGTATTTAAAAAAAATAAAAGTTTTTTTTCAGAAATGGTGACATTTTTTATTAATGGTAGATGTTTCAAGTGTGAATGCGTATTTCACATTTTCAACATCTTCCATGCGTTCCTCCGAAATGTATGCAAGTGTACAAAGGGTATTAAGATATAATTGTTTTTGCTATAAAATCGTAACGGTACCTTATTTGACCATGCCATTTTAGAGATGATGCAAGTGTTGCCAATAATGCATTTGTTAAAAAAACGAGAGTTAAAATGATGTCGCTTTAGATTGTTTTTTGCGGTAATGACTCGATTTTGAATAGTAGACTTCCATAAAGTGAATTTTTCTTTCACGCAAAACGCAGGGGCACTACATATTGTAAAATAATTATTATGAATAAAGAATTAAAAAAAAAAAAAATCTCTCAGAGAATTAACAAAGATGAAATGTTCTTTTTTTCATCTTTGCTAATTCTCTAACAAAAAAAAAATTCAGATTCAAACATAGCAGGTTTGTTAGCGAGAATCGTAAAAGTTTCGCTTACCATCTACGGAAGGCATCCATTTTAAATGGCAAGTTCCCACTTTGAAGCGTTACATTTTTGATACAAAAAGCGCTCTTTTCAAAACATATAAAACTGTTTAGTGTAACGATCAGCTTTACACACCGAATTTTTTGTTGTAATTTGCTATTTTTTTAGGAAAATATTTATTTTAAGGAAATTTTACAAAAATTTGCTATTTATAACAAATTTAACAAAAATTTGCAGTTTATACAAAGTTTAACCAAATTTTGCTTTTTATAACAAATTTTACAAAAATTTGCTCTTTTTATAACAAATTTAACAAAAATTTGCTATTAATAAAAATTTTTACAAAAATTTGCAATTTATAAGAAATTTTACAAAAATTTTCTACATAAAAAATTTGCTATTTTTAACAAATTTTACAAAAATTTGCTCTATTTATAACAAATTTAACAAAAATTTGCTATTTATAACCAATTTAAAAAAAAATTTCTATTTATAACCAATGTTGTATTTATTTAACAAATATTTGCTTTTCGTAGGAAATTTCGCTAAAATTTTTTTTCCTAAGAAATTTTGCAAAAACGTGCCATGTCTGGAAAATTTTGCAGCATTTGCGATTTATTGAAAATTTTGTGAAAAACTTGCTATTGCCAAATATTTTGCAATAGTTATGCTATTTTTTTAAAGATTGGCTGAAAGTATGCTGTATATATTTTATAGATAAAAACCCCGATATAAACAACAACATATCGAATGTATTCCTTTATGCATACAAATATGTTAACTTTGACCAAATGAGGGTTTCTTTTATTTTGGCATTCAGGTATTTTCAAATTCAAAAACATACATGTGTAGTTTTAAAAACTAAAAATTTGTTTAATAATTGTGGTTTTAGTATCTTAAAAAAAAAACAAAAATAAAAAACCATACAAATTTCAAATGATTATGATTACGTTGATGTTGTTTATGGTTGGATTTAATGTTTTTTAAAATAACAACGTTTCGTAGATATGTTTTGCACATTTGAATATTTGTTGCTTACCGTATAACTGGATGACTGACTAATTGCCAGGTTTCATCGTGCGACTAACCGACACGGTGGGCAAAATGCCATATAAGTTTGTGGGGATTTTTTTTTGTTATCCTTTGTTGCTTTTATTTGCTAAGTTTATTTCTTCCTTTACATGCATAAAAAAAAGTATAGAAAAAATCTGAAAAAAAAAATTATGTATGACGAGAAATTTGCTAAAATTATAATGGCCTTTTTATTACTGCTTGGGAAAACGAAATGACGGAAAGGTAAAGTTTTTTATTTTGCACATTGTAACCTTGACTGTTGGAAAAAATAATAAAATAGTAAAAAAAATGGAATCATTGAATTTTGTTTTAGATATTTTGTAAGGAAATGTTGTAGGCCTAAGGATGCGTATTATAATGCGAAATTGTTTTTAAAAATTAAAAATACATAATAATTAAAAGAGTTAACCTTTAAAATTTTAAGAGATGAAGTGCGTGAAGTTATCCTTTTTTTCTTCTCATTTGCTTTTATAAGTAGATTTCTATTTGTTTCTATTCAAATTTCCCTTACAAACTTTGGTTCTAAACTTTGTTCAGTATAGGCTGAGTTCCAAAACATCATAATACTTTGCAGTTAAGGTATAAAATGTATCATAAAGTTTAACGATTCAGTGTTTACTTATTTTGTGCACATCGATAACTTTTTTGGAGGAATTTGGCTCAGATAACTCTGTAGAATGCATTTACAGAACAAGTAGTTTAGCTCACCTATTCATAAATATATTTAAATACTAGTCATACGTCATGGTGCACAGCAATTTTTATTTAATTGCAGTTATTTTGATTCTTCACTAATTTAAGTTAAAATAACTTTTTTAAGGTTTCTTAACCTCATATAAATTTTAAGTATGTATATTCCGTGTTCTCAATTAATTCCAAATCGACTTATACATCTCTGTCTGTATCTGACTGTCAAACTAAACAAAAAAGAAAATTTTAGTGGAAAATTGCTACTAGTTCTCTTAAGCATTATAAGTTTAAGACTCAGCAGAACCATATTAGTAGATAAAAAAAAAAAAAAATTTATCCAAATAAAGGTCAACCTCCCCAAATATTTTTTCTTATTTTCTGTTTATAAGTCGTTGGATTTTCCTATTAAACGAAAACCTTTATTTAACCCGTCAATTCCCATAACTTCAGTAATGAATACAAAACAAATTTTTCTTTCAAATAATATCAGTTAAAAGTCAAATCAAAAAAAAATATTGCTTACTCCGGTTTTATAGGGGTGTCACCTACAGGTGACACTGGGCATACTTTACTCCAAATTTTTAACATTCGGCTAAGAAAGTGATCGCAGTTAGCTTTATTATTGTCTCCAGCTCTCCATCGGCTACCTCCCCATCCACAAGAGGGTGCAGGATGATGTCGCCAGGGTCATCTCCAGCCTCTAGATTTCCATTAACGTTATCACTAAACTTCGTCACCTATAGGTGACACTGGGAATTGCCGGGTTAATATACAACTGCGACAAAATAAAAAGAAACTAACAAAAACTTGATAGTATAATGTACCGCATATCACTAAATTTGGCACAAACTCATTTAATATAACCAGAAATTATATATGTCAACAACTTTTATAATTATTTGCTCATAATTTACCACATGTCCCATAAAAAGCCGCCTTCTGAAAATTACTTACCTATACGCCTAAGGCGTTAACAAGTATTAATTTCAAATAATAAAATTTTGTACGGTTCAGTTTATAAGACTCTTTATAAGAATTAAAAACAATTTTAAATGCTGCTGAATTCTTAACGAAAATTCTGGGGGCTAAAGCTTCGTATAGACGGTGTTCAGATCCTACAATGTTGTCATTTTTCTGGCAATGGTGCCATTGTCAGACACAATAATTTTACATATCTGCCAAATGAAAATCAGCTTACAGTGTTCATACAGACCAATACGTTTTTAAGGCAATTTTAATGACAATATTGTAAGATCTGACCAATTCTGGCCTTCGTTCAAAAACAAGGCAGATTTTAGAAGCTTTACTTAGCGAAACCGGTTCTTGTTATACCATAAAGGAGAAAAACCTTGCGCCCGGCCGAAGGCCGGCTGTGCAGAGAAGCTTTAGTTAGCGAAGCCGGCCTTTGTTATACCATAGAGGAGAAAATTCTTGCTCCCGGCCGAAGGCCGTCTACGCACATAAGCTTCAGTAAGCGAAGCCGGTGCTTGTTATAACCAGATCTGCCGTTTTTAGTTATTTCTAAACAAAATTGGTTATATTTTTTTTCAATGTGGAGATGTGAATATTTTTTTCTTTTTGGTTACTTTTTTCTAAAACAATAATAATTACGAACGAATATGTTTTTCTTGGTACAATTATTTACGAGCTCGAATAATTTGTACTGTGTACTACGACTTTTTCATTATTTGTTACCAATTAACGGAAGTTTTTTAATAATCCCTTTCAAAACAGCAACCAAATAATTTCTTTAATATTTTTGCTAAGAAAATATTGCCATTTGTGATTTTTATATTAAAAACGCCATGATCTGAAATCGTAAACAAATGAAGTTTTTATCAATGGAGATATTAATTATTTTTTTTTTTTTAAATGAGCGTAGTTTTTCTTGATTTTACGAGAAGCAAAGATAATTAGTACTTAAAGTAGGAAGTGCATAAAATATCCGGAATCGATTTTAGAAAATTACTGAAAAATTACACAAAAGTCGTTTCAGTGTCTTTAAAAACTTGAAGATAAATTTAAGGTGCTGAATTTAGGTTATTTCCAGAAGTATATTTATATACATATTTGAAAATACACGTAGGAATTTTAAAGATTTTTTAAAAATACATTGATTTATGGAATTTTCTTAAATGGCTGCAAGTTTAAAGAAATTTGAAATTTTACTGTTTATAACTTGTCGGTATGTATATTTATTTAAGTTTTTTAAGATAATTATTTGGTAAAAAAAAACTTTTGACTGTCAGTCATATACTTTTTCCCCATTGAATGTACGTTATGATATATTAGAACAATTTTGAAACATTTTTTTATAATAAGAACTATAAATTTGAAATAATATTAACACAAAACAGAAAAAAGTTTTTATAATATTTTAGATATATGTAAATTAGAAAATATTTACATAAAATGCATTTCGCATATCGCCAATCGTTTTAAATTTTGCCAAAATAATCGCCATATCGCCAAACGTAAATTTCCATCGACAAAAGGATTAAGAAATCGCCACATTTGACAGTCATGCCAATAACAGCTCAAAAGCGGAAAACTATTATCCATTTTTGTTATTTATAACCGGCATATGAAAAAAAATTAACTTTTTTTATTTTATAAATATTCCTCTAACTCCCTTAAAAAATTTTTTACGAATTATTGTTTCTAATTATTGTTTTACTATAAAGTGCAAATAACCTTTGTGTTAACATATATTACAATGATTTTAATGAATTTCTCAATTAATAAAAAGCATTTAAAATTTGGTTATATTTTTTTACATTTGGTAACTTTTTCAAAAATTTTGGTTGTAAAAATTGTATTCGTTGTGGCAGCACTGGTTATAACATAGAGGAGAAAATCCTTGCGCCCAAAAGTGTTTTCGTTATATATTTAAAATATACACCCAGAGAAAAAGCAGCAAAACCATTTAAAAAAAAATAACCAAAATCATTGCTACTGACAACCATATTATGGTTAAATTAGTTTCTTTTAACTAAGTTTCGTTGGTTGTGACCATAATAAAACATGTTTTTCTCTGCGTGTCTGTAGATTTTTTTTTTATTTAACTTCTTTAGTAATTATGGACCTTATGACGCTTTTAAAAGTGTCATAATGTCCATTAGCGAAGTGTCATAGTGTCCATGGGCCACTGGACGTTATGACATGCCACCTTTTAAAAATCAGCTATGTGCTTCCACATTTTTGCAAAATTTACATTATTTTTAAGTTTAAAAAATAAAATAAGAAGCAAAAATTTCCATATTTGTTTAAATAATTTTCAAAGTAGAATGATTACGAAATCTATATCGGACATACTGCTGGTGTCTTATAATTGAGAGTTATTCTGTAAACAAAAGGCGAAATAGAACAAAAGTGAAATAAACATGTGTCACGGGTATGTTAAAAGTAGTATTCTCTCACTTTTCTTAAGTCAATCCCTATGACTTTAGAAGTCAAACAAATATGTATATCGTTCGCTAAACTTTAAAGCAAAAGCATTTAAAGCAAAAGCGAATATAAAAATTGTCACCCGTATTCAAAACAAAAATTTAGTTACTGCATATCACCTGATTAGGGATTTCTTATTCAAAACACTTTTAAATAAACTATAATTATCGAATGATCAAAGACTTTTTAACTCCTAGCTAACTGCTGTCAATTTGCAATTTCTGTCAATTGAATTTAACTAAAACAGGAATGTAAAAATTTTTCTTAATCGGGCGATTTAAAAGTGTTTTGAATAAACTCATGACTAAATGGTGATTAAACTTAATTAACATTTTAGTTGCTCACTCGACGAGCGGAGTATAATCGGAGTACACAAATTTTCGTTTTGAATACGGTTGTGTGTGTTTTGCTTTTAATGTATGTTAATCGAACGAAATTTTCGTTCGTGATCGATATATAGTAGTAAATCTTACAAAAACATTGAAATCGTTTCTTTCTAGTAATGCAGATAATATTTAATTCACTTTTTTCAAAAACCTCAATTTGTAAGTATAAGGTAGGGCAATAGTAACGTTATGATCACTAAAAAAGAGCTAAAGTTTGCCGAGCTGCCTCGAAACCGCAATTGTTGCTTGTTCTCTACCTCGGGCCTTAAAACATTTCCAACCAGTGTTAATGATATTTTATATAGTTATTCCACACTATAATGTGCATCTAAGTGGGTGCATTTGATGCTAAACAATAATTCTTGGATTTTGGGTGCCCCATATTTTAATTGAGGTGATCATTTAGGTGAAAATGGGCTCCATCGCTTATTATTTGATATGATTTATGTCACCGAATAATCGAATGCTTACTTTCAAAATAAAATTTAAAGGAGTTGGTTCATTGTTTTGTGCTGAGTCATTTCATGATAAATTTCCCACTTTTTCAAAGTTAATTTGGAAAAAAACTAAAGAAAAAATTTATTCACTTATTAAATCATAACATTCATTATCCGTCACCGTGAATTTTTGTACCGAATATTTTTCAATGAGTTCATAATTTCAATCATATCGCCTTCTGAGCCATTCTTATATTAAGCTGTTAAGTTAAGCTATGTTCGCACCTATTAAATATTTGACTTCCTTCACGTAACCACTAGTCTTATTAAAAAAATGTGTGCATTTGAAAATCGTTTGCTAGATCAAACATTATATAACAGTTTCTAAATTACATTTTACAATTATCTTCTAACAAATAAAGCTAAGTAAATAAATAGAAATAGTTAAAAATAAAGCTAAAGTTTGATCAATTTATTGGTAACGCTTTTTTTGGATTTTTTCGGCAAATATTTGTAAGGTCTGAACATACACGTAGAGAAAAACATGTTTGAATATGGTCACTCACCTCTAGCAAAACTATGTTTAAAGATAATTTAAAACATAATATGTTTAATTTAAACATATTTTTGTCACCGACAACCATATTACTGTCAAATTAGTTCTCAATCAAGAATTCACAACCATATTATTGTTGCCTCTAAACATGTGGCTAAATATGACAATAATTTGTTTTCAAACTAAAAAAATTATTTTGCTCTTTTCTAAAATCAACATGCTATGGTTGAAAAACAACCATGCTATTATAAGATCGGTGGCAACCATAATATGATTGTGGCTTCTTGATGGACGACTAATTTCACCGTAATATGGTTGTCAGTGGCAATAAAATGGTTAAATTAAACATAATATGTTTAAAATTTTCTTTAAAAATAATGTTGTTGGAGGTGACTATATTTTCACATGTTTTTTCTCTGGGTGTACCTTTACTTAAAAAATATCATACAAGCATTCACTAACAAAAATCCTCTTCATTCTACGTATGATTAATATTTATTCAATGTATTCAAATTAAATATTACGTATACGAGGCGTTGGTTTAATGACGTACCATGACGTTCAAAAGTTTTTTTTTTTTTAAATTGTAAACATCAATGATAATAATATCTCTACACTAGCAAAACATCCTACACTTTAGGTATACAAGTAGGGCATTTTATTTTCCTTGGCATCTCTAACTCAATGTTGCCAGAAGTAGCAAACAAAAATTCTTGAAAACATTTTTTTTCTTTCATCTAATCTTTAAAAATGTTTGTATGTTTTATAAAAAAAAAACTTTTTTTATACAAAGAATTTTACGAAAATGAATATTCTAAACTTTGTACCGGTGGTTCAACAAGTTAAAGCACCAAACAGTAACTCTTTGTGGTTTTCACATTTCCTACAGACCCGGTTTGTTGAAATTTGCGTTCAATTCTCCCGATTGTAGACACATTTTTCGATTATGCTGACCAAAAAAATCACAAAGTTCACGAAAACGGCCATTTTTGTAAAAGGCTTCAACAATCTTAACGCGCTGCTCAATTGTTTACCCCTCCATGGCTGAATTTGTCAAACACTGAAACAAAGAAATGTAAAATTAAGTTCGGCAACATACTTGACGGTTAGTTGTGACTCACAATTAACATCGTTCATTATAGTTTATGTTGGCAATATTTTAAAATCAACAATTAAAATTTTTTTAAAAAAACTGGCATTTTTAACTAAAAAGAAATATGTTCTAATCCCATTACTTTCATTCTAAATGTTTTTTTTCAATAAAAATGTAATTAAGAAAAAACCTCTTTTCTCATTTAATTCATTTCAATTAGACAAGAAGCTAAAAAAAAAGAAAATTTTACAAACTGAATATCCTTTTTGCGCTTGTTGCTCATTTAAATACTTTTTTCTCCACTTTTTTTACCTTATAAATCCTTTTTAAATACAAATATCCCTAAATGATATTTCAATTAAGATTATAGAGGTTGAATATTTAAAAGCAAAAGAAAAAAAATTATATAAAATAAAATAAATATAACAAAAAATATTAAAATTTCTTATGATTAACCAAAATGGTTAAAAAATATAAAGCTGTTGACGAAATCATCCCATAAAAGGGGTCAAATATTTTGCTTACTCTGAAATTATGATCATAGTGAATAAAATCAACCTCATTTTCTTTTCTTTTTTCTCGAACCTTAAGAGATATTAAACATATTTTGAAATACTCTTGTGTTATGCTTCTTTTGCAAAATAATTAAACCAAAAAAAAAATGGATTTTCAACAAATATGCTTAAGAAAATTTATTTACATTTTGCTTCATTTACATTTTTTGTATATATTTATTTTCTTTCTTGTCTTTTCTTTTCTGAAAAACATTTTATAGATTTAACAACGCTCATCAAACTACTGGAACAACCCAGTTACACAACGGTGGTGAAAACCTTAAATGCTGGTATTAATCTAGATGATGATGACCTTGTTGAAGGAGTTTTCTTTAAGCCACAGCAACAAAAACAACAACAACAAACACAACCACACAAGAAACCCAGCCAAACAACCATCCAACACCCACAAGCACACGAATTTTCCGCAGACGATGAAGACATGAATGTAAATGTAGACGACAATGAGAAAGAAAAAGTAAAACTAAAAGATAATAAAAATTATGAAGATTTACAAAATCAAAAATATTCACAAGCATTTCCATTCTCGACTATAACAAAAGAAACTCGCGTTGGAAGTAGTTTAACAAATGATTCCCAAGAAAAACTACATCAGAAATACGACGAGAAGCAGCCAGAAAAAAATTTGAATATTGGTTATTGCCACTTGGCTAAAGCTTTGGAGCGTGATTTTAATAAGACCGTTTTACTCTGGCCATGTCCGGACATGAAAGTAAGTACACAAGCCTTAATTATAATAACCAAAGAACAACGAAACGAAAGGGACAGAAAAAAAAGGATTTTAAGTAAACAAAAAATGAATTTTTAAAAATTATGGTCGTAATTGGAAGGTTGTGTTTAGTTTAGACAAACAGGTATTTGATTTTTTGCTAAACAGGGGTACGCAAGAACTTTAAACGTCGTTTTTTAATAAAAGAGTTTAATAAAAGAGTTTTATGACAAATATTATACAAATAATTCTCTACTAAACAGAATTTTATAACTCTATATAAAATAATAAATATTAAATTAAAAGTGTTTTAAAAACAACTTTCAAATTCTTGCGTTTTCGATTTCCAGAACACCCCTGACAATTAAGGATTTAATTTGTGATGCAAATAAGACAAAAACAATATTAGACTTATATAATAAGTTTAATTAATTGTTTCGATGAATCTCATAAACCCTTAA
Organism: Pollenia griseotomentosa; assembly: GCA_963931875.1. Taxonomy (NCBI): domain Eukaryota; kingdom Metazoa; phylum Arthropoda; class Insecta; order Diptera; family Polleniidae; genus Pollenia; species Pollenia griseotomentosa. Next base: position 204,888,202 of record OZ007560.1, read on the forward strand.
TAATTATTATAATTGAACGGAATATTTATTTCAAATCAAATTTTTCAGAGAGCCGAAAACACATTCTAAATCAAACTATGTGCTAGGTCAGTGATGCCGGTAGTAGGAAGTTTTTCCTTTTTTGTGGGGCTTTTTCGGAAAAATTCAAGCGTAGGGAAAAAATAAAGATTTCTAATCTTAAGGCAGATGTAGATAGGGAATTTTTAAAATATTATCTCATTTTCAACATATTGTGTAAAAATACGTAAATATTCGTTTAAATTTTTCCTATACAAAAGCATTTAAGTACAAATGTAGTATTTTTTTAAGAAACTGTATACTATGAGTCCTAACAGCCTGGCAATCTTCAACAATTGGCAAAATCATAAACCCGAATATTCGTCGTCTCCCTAGTACATAATTTGTGGACGACGAATTTTTCGTTCGCATTTGCGAACTATTCTCTTATTTTGCTATTTCATATTTGCTAAAATGTATACAAATATTAAAACGAATATCTAATAAATGAAATTTTTACATATAAATTAATTTGTAAAAAAAAAAACATCATACATTTTAAACTTATAGAAATAAAACAATACAATTTCGAATTTTTATTGAAAACTTTCACTGGTTTTCATAATAGAGCAACAATTTTTTTTTCGCGAGCATACACATTTTAAATAAAGAATCCGCTTGCCAATTTTTCCCAGAACAACGTTACGAATTTATAATTATTTGCTGGAACATTTTGTTAATTTTAATGAATTTTCATTCAAAACTAAATAAAATTATTATAAACGTCACAAACAATTTCATACAAATTGTTGCTGAAATAGAAGTTGACTCAACTTATTAAAAAAACTTTAGTTAAATTTTTGTTTGAAAAATGAAAAAATAGAAGGAAAACGAAATTTTTGTTATCATTGTGAACAAAGATTTAAGGATAAGAAAGGATATATTTTAAAAGCAAATTTTGTTCAATATTTTAGTTCAGGGGAACTAAAGAAAATATTTCTTAAAATACTACGAGCCTTTCCTTTTATTTGGTACCAAGTTTGCTAAAAAATATGAGATTATTAAAAAAAAAATATTTAAGGTTAGTATACTTGAAAAATTTAAAGTCTTTTAAAAAGGACAAAAGATGAGAAAATGAAAAATTAAATACGAAGTTTAACTATGTTTTGTCTCTAGATTAAAGGATATATAAAGCCGTTTCTGCCAAAAAGAAAAAAGTTATTTTTGAAATTAAATTTTTGACTAAAGAGGGATAATATGGATAATGCCTTATTAAGCATACACAAGCTTTCCTCGCCATTTAGAGCAAGTCTGTCCACACTCCCTTCTCTTACAGGAATTCTAAAAGGCTTTCAAAAGTAGGAAGAATGCTTTTTGAAAAAGGGCTGTTTGAAGGCATTACAAATTTGTACTGTAAAATGGGCTTATATTCAAGTACTCCAAGAATATATATAAAAGAAATACGATTTGTAATCTACAAAAATAACTATTTTAAAATTACTCCCTAAAATGTTATTTTCACAGTCATAGGCATACATACACTCAAAAGAAAAATCAATCCATTCGTACTAAAATCAAGCCGAAGCGGTATTAACAGTACGATGAGTACGGATTTTATTGAACAAAGCACAGAAAGATTGATTCAAGTACGGATTTTCAATCGCAAGATACTTAAATTATTCATATTTAATCCCGATTTCGTACTTGAAATAAATTGAAAATGAGATGGATTTAAGTAAAACTAAGATTGAATTAATCTCAAAATGGCTTTGTTTCAAGTATTATAAAGTGGATTTTATCCCGAATTCGTGCTTGAAAAAAAAACAAAAAAAAAATTTTAAGAAAAAATTATAATGATTGATTTACTTACCCGTTTTACACCTTACAAAATGATAAAACACCAACATCATTCCCGATGTGGTCTTTACTTTAGAAATCGTATGTACATATTTAACTATTATTCTTCTCTATAAATAATTGAGCTTAAGGTCACTTTTATTTCAAATAGTTCGTTTATTTAACCAAAAATATAAACTAAATGAGGAGCAAGAGTTCAAATTAACTTTTAAACACACATGGTACACATGAGTCTGGCCACAACTTTTTTCAATGTGTATAGAAAATCAAAACATGCGTAAGCCGGAGGTTAAACATGAAAATAATATACATATGTTTTTTTTCCTTGTTCTGTTGTTTTCTGTTGTTGTTTTTCTAAACTCGTGTTGTGCTGTTCTAAATCTACAACAAACTTTAAAAAAATACACAAGTATGCACGCATAAAAGAATGCAATGCTAAAATATGAGACTAATAAGTTTTATGATATTAAAAACCTCACTTTGTAATTTTACTCTCAGAGTGGCACTAGCAACGAAAATTTTTTTTACTAGATTTAAGAATATTATACTTATTTCAAGAAATTCCAGGATTGATTTTCGAAAGTAATCCCATTCAGGATTGTTTTGAGTACGTTTTAGTGTTATTCGTACTTGAATTTTTGAGTACAGCTCGTACTTAAAGTAATCATAAAGAACTTGATTTATTCCGAGTTTATTTCTTGCTGTGTACATACGTTAATATGTATGTACATAGATCAATGGTAAGAATGCAAAATAGAAATAAAAAGGCAAAGCGACCATTTAACAATATACTACAAGGGGTGTGCTGGAAATCAAGAACGCAAAACGCAAGAATTTGTTAGTTGTTTTTAATACACTTTTAATCTAATTTTTGCTGTAAAATTTTGTTTAATAGAGAAATATTTGTTAAATATTTTCCATAAAATTCTTTTATTACAGAAATCTTATTAAAAAATTACTTTTAAAATTTTTGCGTTTTACGTTTTCGATTTCCAGCACACCCCTGTACATCTTTTAATTCATTTTTTTCTCCATGTTTTATTGTAAAACGTTGCATTCAATTTATGTTTTAAACAGATTTTTTAAAAAGTCACAGAAAAAATATTTTTACAATTTATAATAACCAATTCCAAGATTCCTTGATATGAAACATTTAATAATTTTTCAAGTAGATTAACAAACTGTTCTCTAAAGTTATTAAAAAAATACATTTCTTTTTATGCGTGATCCCGTTCTAAAAAATACGCTTAAAGTAGAGAAAATATTTTCAAGCGTTTTACATTTCTTAAATTTTCGCATAAACAATTGATTTTTGTAAAAAGAATATGATTGATCACAAAATGAGCGAATTTCTCTTTTAAAAAACTTATTAAAGGTATAACAACCGATTTAAATGTTTTTAAAAAAATTTATTGTTGATAAAAAATATGAGTGATGAAAAAAAATAATTGTTCCTTCGTCCTCCCTTCGACCTAACTTAACCTTAATATAATTCTTAAGTTTTCGTCCTGCCAATGGCGTACATAATTTCTATTAATCACCGTTTTTGTTTACAAAGGTGATTAGCGCTCTTCTAACCAAATAAGCGGGTATGGCCGCCATCATTCAAAATATTTCGAGCTAGTGAAATTGGGTCATGTTCGTCGATGGAATAATCGCATTATCAATAAACATAATCAAACATAAAATTCTTCCACGTTTTATACGTCGCTTGTTTCGCCGATACTAGAATACAGTTCGATTGTATGGGATCACATTTAGCAAGCGTACATAAAACAATTTAATCGGTAAAGAAGCCATTTCAGTTTTTTTTGTTATCGCGTATTACACTTTCTTTGAAAAATCTTCCTTTAAAAAGCCGTAGAAGAGTGTTAGATATATCGTTGATTTTAAATATTCAACAAAGTGGTCCCTAATCACTGGTTAAAGTCAATCGGAATTATATTAAATGTTTCCATATGTATGCAAATTTAACAATTTACTAGTAAATAAGCTCCAATACATTTAAATATACTTTGCATTTTTCAAACGTTCTGTACCAATTTCTTTTAAATAAATTTAATACTTAAACGCATTTTTTTTAATAGAAGTACTTAACTTGTAAATGTTAAATAAAATTTATTTAAATTTAATTTATAAAGTACGACATACACAATGACTTCAGTATATTCATACAAAAAGAATGGTTGACTGCACCACAGCAAGAACGAAGAAACCATGTCAGAGTAGACATTTGCAAATTTGTCTGTAGTTAAATTTTTTGTTTTCTTTCTTTTTATTTCTGACAGCTTTTTTTCTTTACACCAACAAAAGCAAGTTACATTTTACATTATGACTGTTTAACATACATTATCCACGCAAACGAAATGCATTGTCATTTCTTAATTTGGTTGGAAAATAAAATGACAAAACAGAAGAAAAGTTTTAAAAAAATTTGTATTTTATTTTAATTTATATACATGGGTAATTCCATGTCAAAACGACTAAGGGTGGGACCCGACCCATTTCGATTTTAATGAAATTTGGTGAGACGGTTTCCTCTATCTTATAAAGAACATATATGAACAAAAAAAAGTTATGTCATATTCCAAATGTCATAATTTCGCCGAATAAGCCGAACGTGTTGAGCTTATTTCTTCAATATCTCGAAAACTACTTTACATACGAAGATGATTTTAATGTCATTTAAAAGAGAATACCTGTGGCTACAAGCCATGTATTGAAAAAATTGTAATATCTGCAAAATATTTAATTTTAAAAACGGACTAATTTAAAAACCTACTTTTTTATTTAGCTGATTTTTTTTTTTTTTTTTTTTTTCTTTTTTAAGATATGATTTTTTTTTCTTTCGCAACCTTTAAAAAAATAATCTGAAAATAGAATATTGTAATTTTGAGCAATAAGTAAACTGCGCTAGTTGCAAAAAACAGACCAGCCGGCACCTGGCATTTTAACCAAATTGGGGCACGCTGAATCCAGTGGTGCTAACCGTTTTTTTAGGTTATTATTGCTCAAAATTGCGATATTAAAATTTTATTTTAAGATTAAGAAAAAAAAACACCTCCTTCAAAGTTTCGGGATTTTTAGAGTACAGTTTGAGATATTATATAAAAAAAATCAGCCAAATAAAAAAATAGGTTTTTAACTTAGTCCGTTTTTAAAATTTAATATTTTGCAGATATTACATTTTTCAAAAAAAAAAAGAAATTATTTTTCTATACATTGTTTGTAGCCCCAAGTATTCTGTTTAAAATTACATAAAAATTATCTTCGTATGTAAAGTAGTTTTTTAGATATTGAAGAAATAAGCTCCAGACGTTCGGCTAATTCGGCGAAATTATGACATTTGAAATATGAAATAATTTTTTTTTCGTTCATATATGTTCTTTATAGGATAAAAGGAACCTTCTCACCAAACTTCATTAAAATCGAATGGAGTCGGGTCCCACTCTTGGTCGATTTGACATGAAATTACCCAAATATACTTTTTTTCTTTATATGTATTTGGTAAATATGTACAACATACATACATATATATACTAGTTTGTATTGATTGCGGACAAGACGAAATTTAATAGAAACTAAGAAAAGCCTTTGATGAAAAAATCTGAAATCTTTGTATTGGATACATATTTACAGTATTATTTAAAGAAATCTGGCATTTTAAAGACAACTTTTCTTAAATTTGTTCTTTCAGAAAATATTGCAAAAACTTGCTATTTATATTAAATATTGCAAAAGCTAGCTTTTTTAGTTAATTTTATAGTTTTATATTCATAGGAAATTTTTCGAAAATTTGCTTTTTATGGGATATTTACAAAAAATTTGCTTTTTATAAAATATAAATAAAGGTAAGTTTTCAAAAATTTGCTATTTATGGAATTTATTCGAAAAATTTCCTTTTTATATTCGAAAACTTTGGTACTTGTAGAAAATTTTTCAAAAATTTGCTATTTTTAAGAAAAAATTGGCTTTTTATAGAAAAATTTGCTATCTCTAAAAAATTATTGAAAAAACTTTTTTTTAAATGAAAATTTTCCAAAAATATGTTACATATAGGAAGTCATGCAAAATTTTGCTATTTATAGAATTTCTTCTAAAAAAACTTTGGTATTTGTTGAAAATTTTTAAAAAATTTCCTGTTTATAGGAAATTTTAAAAATTTTTCTATTTATTTTTCCAAAATTGGTATTTATAGGAAATTTTTCCAAAATTGAAAAATGGAAAAATTGATGGGAAATTTTTCTAAAATTGGCTTTTTATAAGAAATTTTTAAAAAATTTGCTATCTCTAGGAAGTTTTTCAGAAATTCGCTATCACTAGGAAACGTTTTAAAAATTTGCTAATACTACGAAATTTTTCAAAAATTTGGTATTTATTGGAAATTTTTTAAAAAATTGCTATTTGTTTTGGCTAACAATTATTAATTGGGTAATAATATAATATTTTTCAAAAATGGGCTCTATATAATAAATTTTTCAGAAATTTACTGTTTATACGAAATTTTTAAAAAATTTGCTGTTTGTAGGAAATTTTTCCAAAATTAGTTGTTTATAGAAAATTTTTAAAAAATTGGCTATTTATAGGAAATTATTCAAAAATTGGCTATTTAAGGAAATGTTTAAAAAAATGACTATTTATAGGAAATTTTTCAAAAATTGGCTAATAATAGGAAAATATTAAAAAATTTTCTATTTTTAGAAAAATTTTAAAAAATTTGCTATCTTTAGGCAATTTTTCAAAAATTTGCTATCTCTAGGAAATTTTTCAAAAATATGCTCTTTTTAGGAAATTTTACAAAAATTTGCTTTTACTAAGAAATTTTTAAAAAATTTGCTATTTGTATTGGTTTTTAATTATTAATAAATTATTAATTGGCTAATAATAGAAAATTTTTCACAAATGGGCTATTAATAGAAACATTTGCTATTTATAGGAAATTTTTCAAAACTTGGCTACTTTTAGGAAATTTTTCAAAAATTGGCTATTAAAGGAAATTTTTCAAAAATTGGCTATTTATAGGAAATTTTTAAAAAATTGGCTATTTATAGGAAATTTCTCAAAAATTTGCTGTTTATAGGAAATTTTTCCAAAATTGGCTATTTATAGGATATTATAAAAAAATTTGTATATTTAGAAAAATTTTTCAAAAATTTGTATATATAGAAAAATTTTTCAAAAATTTGCTATCTTTAGGAAATTTTTTTAAAAATTTGCTATTTATTGTTTGCTTCCTCAATAAATGTTTTAAAAGTTTTATATTTATGGAACATTTGTTAATCTATATATAAATCGGCTAAGGCAAAACAGTTAAGAACACTTTCCTCCTCTGTATGTCAACCGATTTGATCAAAATATACACCATTTGAAAGATATTTACTTACAGAAGTGCACAAGATATATTTTATTAAAATCTGTTCAATATTTTCGGAGTATTAAGCGTTCAAATTAGCTACTAACACATACATATGTACAAAATACAAAATTGGTTTTTTTCAATTATCAAATAATAAAAAAATAGGGTGCTCGATTATTCGACATTTTTAAGAAACCGGTTTTCGGGAAATTAAATTTCTTTATTTTACTTTTCCCTGCTGCATGTGGTGATTTATTTAACTTTGAAACATAATATTATAGGTGCAGGGTCCTGAGTGAATTAAAACCTCTAAGATGAAAAATTAATAAGAACATGTAAGGGGAACTTTTTGGTACTTTTTCGTTCAACATCTGGTTTTTTGATTAATTTGCGTTAATATTATACATCAAAAAAAAAAAAAAAAAAAAATGCAATGTCCTGAGTGGAATACAATTTACAAAGTTGATTTTATGATACTTTATTGTTTTTCAATTGATATTTTCTGATATTTTTTATAGAAGAAGATAGAATATGAACCAGAGGTTAGTCCCTTGCCAAATCGATCCATTATGATGGAAAAAATGAATGCTCAAAACATGTAAATTCATCTATACTTAGATGTAGTATCTTCATATGAACCTTAAAATTTATGGTCGAATTTTGACCATTAGGCGAACACTCGTTTGAATAATTTTGCTAAAGCCCTGCTACTTATTGAACATTGAGCTTCAAATTTGTTATTTATAAAAGTTGTACTTCAAATTTGTTATATTTTTTTTTTTTTTTTTTTTGGGAAATTTTGCAGTTAATAAATTCAAATTTTTAATATTATTTATTTATATAATATGTATTTTGTTCGACCTTTAATATTTCAAATATTACTAAATTTTCGAGCTTAAGGTCTTTTTGTTATAAAAAACTTTTAACGTTTATTTTAAAACCAATATTTCGGCACTTCCTTGAGTGCCTTCTTCAGGGTTTTTTTCTTAATTTATAAATATTTAGTAATATTTGAAATATTATTTATTGTTAAGCTGTTGATTTATATGCATATATTTTAATAATACAAAATAAAATCTATTAATTTTACGAATTTCTAGTTTTCTTACACCAAATAATCCCTGATTGCTAGCGACTTAAACCTGAAGGATAAAAATATATTTGCAAATTTTCACGGTTTAAGTATACACATGTTTTATTTAAAATTATATTTTTCTTTGCTTGCAAAATATTTTTGTTGTTTTTGTGTAGAAATAAAAATATATTCATATATAAAACCCTCAACCATAAACCGTTACAACTCAGAATTTATTAAAATCTTTCTTTATTTCTTCTTTTACATTGGTAGAACTCAATTTCTTTCAAAAATTACAATCATGTTTTTAAAACCAATTTTTGTCTCCCGTGAACATTTGTGAATTTTGCGTTGTGACTATTTATAATTTAGCGTGCGATACAGTGTACAGTATTTTTTTTAAATTACAATATCGAATATAAGTGACTTCATTTGTATGTACACAAAAAGGATGTTGTGGTTTTATTCAAGTATATTTATACACACTTGTTTCCACTTAAACCTACACAGTGCAACAGAAGTGCTCCAAATAAAAGAAAAAAATCTTGTGCAATTGAGCCATACAACAAAAGAAGTCATTCATAGTTTTCAATAGTTGACGTTGTACAAAAGCAATAGGAGTTGGGTTAACTGTATTGTATAGTATTATAATACTCACATACTTAGATAGTGAGATACTTATTCTAATTGCAACATACTTTAACTTTTTTTTGAAGAGAGGGAAGGTTTTAGATGTGGGTTTGAAGGAATCTATGTTTTTTCTCACTTTTAAAAGTCTAAATTGAGTTAATCATATTTGAGATGGTGTTTACGTGGCTGGTGTTGTAAGAATGTTTTTTTTTTGAGAACTCGTTATAAAAGTTCACGAGGAGGTATTGAGTTCATTTTAAGTTATTTAGCGATAGATTTCGTAGAATTGAAAACTAAAGATTGTCATGGGATGTTTTCTACACAAAATATAATTCTTAACTGTTATGAAATTGTTGGAAAACGTTTAACAAATGATGGCAAGAAAACAGTTTTGTTTTTCAATTTTTATAATATTAATAATTATAAAATTGTTAAGTATTAATATTTTTAACGAAATTTTACAAAAATTGAGAGATTCACTGATTAGATAAAAAGGGTTGAAGATGTGTTCGTTTAATTCTTACTTTAAGGAATTTTTATACGTTTTCAAAAAACGTTTTTTTTCAATGTCCGTTTTTTATTTACTTAAATAAAATGTGGCTTCCATAAAAGGAGGTTCCTGATGACGGTCTATGGGGTCCATTATGTCCAAAAATACAGCAGCTGACCCTAATTATTAAAAATCCGTGCTGTTAACGCTTATTGGAACTCAAAGAGAATATAGTGTTGAAAATCGCTACAAGAGTGCTGAAGATCGCTTAGTGTTGAGTGTAAAACGTAGATATTATTTTGTACCATTATAATTTAGAAAAATGTATGCGAACTTTTCTTGTCACAAGTTGGTGATCCGACTCAATGTTTGTTCCTCGGATCGATCGTTCGTCTAACACACTGGATAAATGCCTTCCATCTATCACAACATAATCAATCTGGTTTCTCGTTGTTTGATTTAAGGACACTCACGTAGCCTTGTGTATATCCAGATGTCGAAATCTGGTGCTGCTAACTAACATGTTTTTGCCGCGGCGAAGTCTGTAGGCGTCATTTCGTTTTCACGTACAGGCTTAATTTTCCGACTGTTGCTCATAAATGTCTCCTAGTCATGTTGGGGGTGTGGTCATATGTACTCTCACGGCGCTCGCAAGGTATATCTTTGGTTAGTTCGACATTGTCTTCGGTCGGGGCATGGGCACAAATAAGACTGATGTTGGAGAATTAAACTTTTATACGTATTGTGGCTTGTCTCTCATCCACCGCAGGGATTCTGGAGACTTTGCTTTCTACTTTTGTATCCGTCGCGTGAGTGGTGAAAAAATGTCAGCTGTTTTTGATAGCCATGGATGAGAAATCATTTTTTATTTTCAATGTAATCGATGAATATGTTTGTGTGGTGGATTCCTTTTTACACTTTTTTTGGTATAAAAAAAAAAAAAAGTTTTTAATAAAAGAAAAAGCTTTCGTCAAAAAGGTTGCAATAACTTTCAAGAAAAATATACATAAAAATTTATTTTAAATACAGTTTGTATATTTTGTATTCTATTTATCGATTTATCTTCTATTTATCGATTACTTTTAAGTACTGAGTGCCATCTCTGTTGTGTTTATTATTATTTTAAAAAACAAGTGATATGGACGAGAAGCTAATTGATGCTGTGAAAAATCACGAATATTTATACAATAAAAGCATACTCCTCTATAGAAACATGTTTAAACGAGCAGCTGCTTGGAATTCTATAAGTAAAGAATAATGTATGAATTCCATAAATACTTTTTAAATCTCAATTTCACTTCCAATTTTGCCAAAATTGTTTTTATTTGATAACAATATAAACACAACAAGCTGATCTAAAAATAATATGGCGCATAAAACGCATTACATGTAACTTAACCTTCTCTATAAAAACTTTGAACATTCTAGGTGCAGATTCGCATATCGTAATCCTGTAAATGTTTGCAGGGGTCCTCAAAATAAGAATATATTTCTTCATAGTATGTGAACCTTTATGAGTGTGGGATATAAACCCGACGCCTCGACCATATTTTTATCATTCCAATGGGAACGCGCGGCAGATTTTAGCTCATTAAGTTTAACGGATGTTGAAGGTAGCTACCCCCAGTAACACCACGGGGAGGTCAGCATCCTCAGTTGAGATGATGGGTCTGGGCATTGTCATATTTTACCAACTCAGAACAGTTGGTTTCCATCATCTTTCGCGCAACCCATAAACAAATGTTTTTTATTTAAGTGTAAAAGCTTTTTAATATAAGTGTTACGGCTAAATATGACTTTTTTTAATTTTTTCTCTTCCATAAAAGCCTTAAGCTAGCATTAAGAAATTATTTTAACAAATTAAGTATTTCTAATGTTTACTACTGTCTGAATAACTACCACAATTTCCCCTCAAAAACATTGCTAAGATACTTTTAAATGATTTCTAGATCAGAATATTAAAATAAGTGCTTTACAATATTGTTTTTAATTTTTTTTTTTATAAAACACCAGAAAAAGGGCATTGATGTTCTAAAACACCAAACACATAAAAAACTCTAAGCTGTTAAAAGAGCCTTAAATTATTTAACAAGCTTTTTAACACACAACTAAAAGCAATCATGTTTTAACGATTATGCCCTGAAGTAAACTGGTCAGTTCTGTTTTTATATTTTTAGTTTTTTTTTTTTTTTAAATGTTGCCCTCTTATTTTCAACCAAAAAAAATTACTCACAAAAAAAATTGACTGCCAAACAAAATGTTCTTTTCTACTTTTTATCACTGGCAGTGAAGGAATTAAAGACATCATTCGTTCATAAAATATGCACACTTTACGATCATAGTAGTTTAAAGTTGTTTTGCAAGCTGTATGAACATTAGAAAAGTCCGATTTTGTTACAATCACTGTTGAAGTGTTAGTTTTTGTGGCAGTTGTGTTGTACATGGTTGAAGTGGTTTAATGTATTTTTTATTTAAGAGTTTTGCTTGAGCTGGTTATAAAAGTAAAAAAAAAAACATTCATTAAAATTTAGTACTCAAATTCACTTTAAAATTTATATCTGCTTGCATGTGTTGGAAAGGTTTTCATAAAAAATTAATGTATATAATTTCACATACTAATATATTTGATACGTTTGTTATTTTGGGATAAAAATATACAAGAAGATTTTGTAACGCCTTTTTTGGTAAAATTTAAAAATTAAAAAGTTGCGTGTATTCTGCAGACCAGACTGAAATGAAATTTTTGATTGAGATAGAATTAAAAATGTTTATAATGTGAAAATTAATTATATAAAGTTTTTTTTTTGCAATAATGGGAATTTTTTTATTTTTTTGCTTTTATAGACAATTTGCTGACTTGACGAACTTCGTACCGCCTTACTATCAATTAATTGCGAAGTAGTTTTAACTATTATTTATTTTGGATTTTGAATTAATTTTGTTTTAGTGTGTATTGGCTTTGTACAGGGTGTCTCCAAGCCGGTCTTTTTTTTGGTAGATGTAATGAATTGACACCGAAGCTATTTTAAGTCAATTTGAAAACTTAGACTGCGTCCTCCAATATACAGTAATCTTTTTGGTCTTCGTATGGGAGGTGCCACGTCCACTTATCCAATTTCACCCGTTTTTCGTCAGATGTTGTATATAAATACCAAAATTTGGACAACTTTTCTCTAACCGTTTTTTAGATAAAAAAAATGTATTTTGTCTTCGTATGGGAGGTGTCACGCCCACTTATGCAATCACTCCTACTTGCTTTTAGGATGTTGAGTTTATAAATCCAAGCTTTTTGCACTAAATGAGGACATCAATAACTTTTTTGTTTTACCAAACATGAACAATTTCACTCTTACTAGAAGAAATCTATTTCGTGCCATGCTTACTTTGCCAATCCCGCCCACTTCTTTAGCTATTTGCACCAAACATGGATAATTTTACTCTTACCTTGGTCCAGATATAAAGAAAACTATTTCGTGCCAGGCCCACTTCTCCAGTTTCCCTAAGTTTTAAAGATGGAGTGCATTCATAAATAAGTTATTTTTATTTTTTTTTATTTCACTTTATAGATTAAAAATCCTTACAGACATAAGTGCCAAATTAGAGTAAAATAAATAAATACCATTTATGGACAATTATCCTCTTGCCATTCTCCAAATATAAAGAAATCTGTTTATGTTACACCTACTTTCTTTTTTCGATATTTTAATAGTAATTTTTCAGAGCGGAGATGAACCCAACAAATCACAAGCTTGTCTTACTTTTTTTTTTGTAGTATTTTATTTTTATTTTTCGAATTTTGCAAAATTTAGAAATTTTTAATATTTATTCTTCTATTCAGGGCGATGACAACAAACCATAAATCATAAAATTCGGTATAGCCGTTTATGAGTTATAAATAGTGTAACATACCCGACTTTATTTTATGTATATGGGGGATTTCATGCCAAGTGACCCAAATTTTAAATCGATGTCTTCCGAGTTGGATGAAATTTGCACCAAGGTTAATCCTAATAGATAGTATCGGGTGTTTTTTTTAGTGGTATAGAACTTCAAATTGAAATAAAACACAAGAAAATCGTTTTAATGATCATTAATTTGGCTTTATTGGAAGGATAATTTTATGCCATTAATGTTTAAATATGATTTCAGGCATTTGGCCGCCGCGGCTGGCTCGAATAAAGCCAATTCTACAGGTCCAATTTTCAACCACTTTTTCGAGCATATGGGGCCGTATGTCGGCAATAACGCCACGAATGTTGGCTTCCAATTCCCCTAACGTTTCTGGTTTGTTGGCGTAGACGAGCGACTTCATATATCCCCAAAGAAAATAATCCAATGGTGTCAAATCACACGATCTTGGTGGCCAATTGACAGGTCCATTCCGCGAAATTATGCGCTCATCGAATGTTTCCTTCAATAAATCGATTGTGGCGTGCGCTGTGTGGCATGTAGCGCCGTCTTGTTGGAACCACAACTCATCCACATTCATGCCATCCAATTCGGGAACAAAATAGTCGGTTATCATGGCTCTATACCGGTCTCCATTAAAGGTAACTGCCTCTCCAGCATTATTTCGGAAGAAGTATGGCCCAATGACTCCACCAGCCCATAGAGCACACCAAACAGTCAGTTTTTGTGGATGTAATGGCGTCTCAAGGGTCTCATGTGGATTCTCTTCACTCCAAATGCGGCAATTTTGCTTGTTGACGTAGCCATTCAACCAAAAATGAGCCTCATCACTGAACAAAATTTTGCGATGAAAATCAGCATCGAGATCAATCTCATTTTCGGCCCATACACCAAGCGTTGTTCTTTTGTCAACCTGTTCATGATGAAATGGCAAGCCAAACTGAACATAAATGACATTAGAGTTGCCAGATTTGACCACAAAATGCCAGTTTTATCTCTATTCGAAAAACAAACCTGTAAAAAAAACACCCTGTAGTTTAGACCCAAATTTTCAACAAGATCGGTCAAAAAGTTTCTGACATACAGGTGTTCTTTTCATCCATGTAACTTATAACCTATTGGTGTAAGCAAAATTTGTTCCAATCTTTTAAAAAAATTTTTTTAAATTAAAAAATGGGAATGTTTTCATTTTTTTTTTTTTTTTTTTCCTTTAAGTAAGTTCTGGTCTTTTAGGAAAAAATTTAAAAAAATGCTGCATATGCTAAAAATTTAAAAACTAGTCTTGATTAAGAAATTATTTTTTTTTTACATAAGTCACTCGCATCCCACTAAGCGGCCAAAACTACCTTAAAAAAAACAATCCGGATAAATAAAAAAAAAATAAAAAAAGTTTTAAATTTAAAAAAAAAAATTAAAAAAAAAAAACAAAAAATTTTTTTTTCAAAAGATTGATCAAATAGCTATCTTGGGACCAATTTTGCTAACACCAATAGGTAATAAGTTACATGGATGAGAAAGAACACCTGTATGTCCAAAATGTCAAACTTTGACCCCCTCCAACTCAGAAACCTTTTGACCGATCTTGTTCTTAACTACTATCTATTAGGACTAACCTTGGTGCAAATTTCATCCAAATCGGAAGACATCGTTTTAAAAATTGGGTCACTAGACATGAAATCCCCCATATAGATTTTCCATAAGATTTCTTTGATTTTTGACACAATTTGCAACATATTTTTTTAAGGATATTTTTAAAAAATTTGCTATTTATAGAAACGTTGCTATAATTTGCTATTTTTAGAGAATTTTACAAAAATTTGCTATTTTTAATAGATTTACAAATCAAGTTTTAATATTTTTTTTTGTTTTTTTATTTATATAATGAAGTACAAAATTTCTTCTATTTAATTAGTGAAC
This sequence comes from Pollenia griseotomentosa, assembly GCA_963931875.1. Lineage (NCBI taxonomy): Eukaryota > Metazoa > Arthropoda > Insecta > Diptera > Polleniidae > Pollenia > Pollenia griseotomentosa. The sequence goes on from OZ007560.1 coordinate 204,903,433, forward strand.
TACAACCTCTTAAACTTGTCAAAAAACGAACGCCGGCCACACTCAGCACCGAAAGCTATCTTTCCAAACTGTCCCCAACAATATTGCTAACCGCTTTCAAGAACCCATCCGAAATATTACTGCCACTCTTATCCACTTATGCTACATAAAAGCAAAGCAAATCATTACAATTTATAGAAAGTTTTGCAAATATTTGCAATATATAAAAAATTTTCTATTTATTGGAAGTTTTTCAAAAATTTTGTATTTTTAGGATATGTAAAAAAATTGGCTATTTATAGGAAAATTTAAAAAATTTGCTATTTATAGATTTTATTTAATGTAATATTATTGTGTAATTTGATAAGTGTTTACATGCAAAATTTGAAAAACTTAGAATTATTGAATTTAGATTGATCAAACTTTATTTAACTAAAGATAAATGTCATATTTTAAATGCTAATAGGTTTTAAATAAAACAAAAGTTTAAAATGGCAAAAAATTTTTGGAAAAAGTGCGACTTGTGGAAGTGTGGCCACGCGTGGTGCAAATATTTTGATTTGAATTATAGAAAAAATCAAGATAAAGAAGTTCAAGAGTTCAAGTTATAGAAACAAAATCATGTGAATTGGCCTGTCCATCGCTTTTTTAAAGGAAATTCTACAAAAATTTGTTATTAATAGGAAATTTTAGGAAAATTTGTTATTAATAGAAAATTTTACAAACATTTGCTATTTATAGAAAATTTTACAAACGTTTACTATTTATAGGAAATTTTACAAAAATTTACTATTTATATGAAATACCACAAAAATAACAAAAAGTTTTTTTGATTTTTTTACAACATTTAATAATTAAATATTAAAACACTATCATTTTAACGCATCATTCTGAATAATAAATCTACCAAGACATTATTACAAGTTATAGAGAGAACTTTACAAAAAAAAAAAAAATGTTCTCATAATAAATAATTTTACTTAAATTTTGTCCTCGAACAGGAAAACATCAAGAAAGCACACAAAAAACAAAGAAACTTTAAACAAAAGAAGAACCAAAAGATAATATATAAACATTTATGAAATATTTAATCTTTAACATTCCTTAAACGCAAATATTCATCATACTAAGATGTCAAAGAATTTCCTAACTACAAGTTACTTTTACTTTCTTTCGTTCTTTTACAAGTTTAAGAGATTTTCTTCTTTGTTGTTGTTCATGTCGTAGATTTCTTATATATTTTTTTTTTTTATTTCTTTGCATCAGTTTAATTTTAATACTCAGGACAAGTGATGATGTCGCCAACAAAGTTAGATAAATATCACACAAAATAAAGACAGTAAACTATTTAAGCGACAAACTTCTCATAGACACACGCATACAATCATACAGATGTAGTAATAAGAATGTTTGAAGAAGCTTTTTGTCAATAAAACACAACCACCTTTGATACTCATACTGATTTAGATTTCGGTTTTCTTCTTATTTCTTTTAACAAGTTGTCTGTAGTTTTTGTGTGACTTTCTAAGATCTTAACATCAACTTACGTTCAAAAACAAGTTTGAAGAATATATTAGTCTTGCTCACTAAAAAAATTAAAAGAGGATTCAAATTAAAGGCAGCTATCTATATTTCTACACGGAAAGAAAAATTTACTAAATATGGCTTGAACCAAGAATATTTTGCATATGAGAATCAAAGCCAAATATTTCTTATTCAAAATATATGAATAGCTTGGTTTAAGCAAAATGTTTCTTTAATGAAGAAAATTTTACTTAATAAGAACAAACTAAAATAAAATCCAGAAATTTCGGTTTGGACGATAATCAAGCAAAATGTAGTAAATAATTCATTCCGTGTACGCAAATTTGCAATATTTTTCTATTTTATGGGACTTTTTTTAAAAGGTCTGAATTTATAGGAAATTTTGAGGACTTTCACTTAAAGAAGAGAGCAGCCGAATCAAACCAGGGCACAAGCATTTAATAAAAATAATAACATAAGCGCAGTTAATTTAATTATCGCATGTAATTTATACTAATTCTAGGTGTTATATTAACCGTAGAACACATAATAAAAATAACGCAAGCTCATAATGAGGTGTACTCCACTATAAATCTGAATCATATTTTATTTCAAAATCGTTAAATTAAAATGTTATACTGATTTTATTAAATAATTTAATATATTAAATAATATTTTTAATTAGGCTTAAGTTCATTAAATTTAATTTTCATTAAATTATTGACGAAAGTACGAAAAAACAGAAGTAAGGAAGAACATGTAAAATCAATTAAAATGGATAATCATTCCAAAAAGCAAACTTCGATCTACCAAAGGTTAAAATACAATTTGGTTTAAGGATTGATGTTTGACTATTGACGTCAGCAGTCGTCGATGGCTGCGAGTGTAAAACGGCAAATCCATTTGAGAAGATCGAGTGGTTGCGATCGAAACATGTCATGGTAACCTGCCGGCCGCGGTTCGAATCCCGGCCACGGTCAATAATTAAAAATTATCAATAACAATTTTAATTAATTTTCATGTTGTAAAATCCCTTTCTTCATAAAAATAATTTAATGAAAATTAAATTAAATGAACTTAAGCCTAATTAAAAATATTAAAAATTTGGATTAAAAACCATAAATAGTTCAACAAAATAACCACAATACTAATTATTGTTAAAGCTAAGGCACGAGCTCTATATGTTCATTTGTCCTTCAAGTTGTGCTGAAAAAGGTCAACAAGAAAAAGAAAGACATTTTCATATACAACTGTTGGATACACGCTCATACCGGTTATGTGTTAGCATAGGTAAGTCATTTTTAAGCTTATATGTCTGACATACCACTAAACGGAACTTCAAAAATATTCAATACAACGACACAAAAAAACTCAAGTTTACTAGCTCCGAAGTTTACAAACGTTAAGAGTGGACACACACCATTGCCCAGTTATTCATTCTATGGTTAAACCAGCTGGGCGCACAAGTTACGCTTTAATACTTTTAATTTTAGGATTTTTGTAAATTTGACAAATTTTTTATTTAAATATTAAAGAACTTTTATTTATTCAAAGTTTCCTAAATCCTTTTTGAAATACTTAATACAAAAGTATATGTGTGACCCAACTTTTGAAGCCGATTTCTTCCGATCGGTATGAAATTGGAGATTACATTTTTTTTACTAAATAATGTATAGCTATTCCAAAAAAAATACAAATATCGATAAAAATAGGCTTCAATGAATTAATCCTTAGTTTACCTATGTTTTAACCCACTGTGCGACTTCAATTAGAATTGACTCTGTTTTAGTCGACAGGGAATTTTACGACCACTCAATTCAAAATAAAGTTATCATAAATAAATCAGAAGTTAAAATTGTAGACTTCTGCGAAATGTTCACACTTGAATGACTTAAGCCATCAGGTTAAATACTCGACTTTTAATTTAAACAAGAAAAAAAAACACACAAATTTTATTAAAAGTTTATTTAACAAAAAAAAAACTTAAAACCTAAAACTTAAACATTGGATATAATATTCTTTTCTGTCAGAGTTGCGATAAATAGTCGACATCGACACAACATCCTTAAAAAATACCAAATTAACGTCGAAGGGATGTAGTTGTCGACTTCTTGTGCTAGCGACTTAAAATTAACGTCTTCATCAATAACGACCGACATTATAGAAGTGATTGTTTAAGCTTGCACGATCGCACAAGGAAAAACATGCAACCGCACATTTACGGCTTCCCAGGTTTTAAGAGACACCGTTTGTGTCAGAGAACTGCAAAAATCACTAATTTTCTTGATTTACTTATAAATTTTAAGGGCCGATGTTGAATGTGAACCACACCTAAACGTCAAGTTTTGTTCTGCATTTCATTTGACATTTCTCAATTTCAGACTAACTCAATTTGAACCATGGAAAGATACACAATCGAGCATCGTGTTAAAGTTATTCAGGCTTATTATGAAAATAGAATGGTGGCAAGAAATGGCAACAGTGGGTGATCAATTTTCGAAGAAAATCATCTTCAGTGATGAGGCACATTCTTACCTCAGTGGACTCGTCAATAAGAAGAATTGCCGCGTTTGGGCGAATGATACTCCAAGAGTGATTGTCGAAAAACCAATGCACCCACAAAGAGTGGCTGTTTAGTGCGGTTTATGGGCTGGCGGCATCATCGGGCCGTATTTTTTCCAAAATGAGGCCGGTCAGGCAGTTACTGTGAATAGTGTTCGCTATAGTGAGTTGATAACGAACTCTTTATGGCCCGAATTGGAAAATATGGATGTGGACGATATGTGTTTTCAACAGGACGGTGCCACTTGTCACACAGCTAACGAAATAATGGCTCTTTTGCCACAGCGTCATCGAAAATTTGGACCATCGGATAGTGATGAGCCGCCGAGGTCGCGGAGGCCATTTGGCCGATATCTTGTTCCATACATAATTGAACCATACCAATATTATCATAATAATTAAAAAGAAATGACAATAATTTTCTTAATAATTTGTGTTTTATTAAAAACCAACATCGGCTCTTAAAATTAAACCACCCTTTACAATTAAACATCACTTCTATTCGTAATCATTTTATTTATGCATGTGTGAGTTTGATAATTAAAAGTACTTTGTTTACATTCAATGATGCGCACACCATAGAACAATTGCTCAAAATTAAATCAAACGAATTCTTATGCTCTTGCATTCAAGTAGTCATTGTCCAATCGATGAGACAACGACGAATCTAAATGAGCATGGATGGTATGCAGTGTTGCCAAAACTTATTGAGAAAAAAATGCTAGATTTTGTTAAAAAAAAAATGCTAAAGAATGCTAAATAAATGCTAGAATAAATGCTAAAAAAATTTATATAAAAAATAAAGAAAAATCTTCATTGAAGTAAGGGCCAAGCTCATTTTTATAATTTGCCTCATTTTGTCCTTTAGCTTTCGCGACGAGGTGTCAAAATCTACAAGGGATTGTCAAATGATTGCCAGGTGCAATTGAACTGTGCGCAGCACATAAACTTAATACCGCCTCTGCTGAAAGTTGTAACAATTTCTTTTAGAAGGGATTGGATGGTTTTTAGTTATGCCCGTAGCATTTTTGTGCTTTCTTGTTGCTGCATGTTGCTCCGGGCCACTAAATTTAGAAACAATATCGCATTTGCAGTAATTTCAAAAGGTTTTTTTATTTGTTTCTTTTATCCAGTCTTTTTACTTAAAAAATGTTTTCCTTTTTTTGATTTTTTTATATACATATAAATAAAATATCCACATAAATATAGATGGGATTATACCGGGTATTTACCTGATGTCTAGATGTATACCGGAAATATAATTTTTTTGGGAATTAATTTGGGTATTTATAAATCACAAATAAAAATGGCAAACATTAAATTTCAATAAAATTAATTTAATTTTATATTACTTTTAGTTTTTTAAAAACGTCGTTAAATACTAAAAAGCTAGTTAAATTGCACTAAAATTTTAATAAGCCGAAGCATATTGATTTAAAATTGTGAAGAAGGTATGTGTTTATTAGTGATGCTAATATTGATGAAAATAATTAAATTTTGTGCAAATCGTTTATACCCATCCTGTGGGTAAATACCAATTCTTTTCCCTAGCATAATTTACCAATTGCATATTTATCCTCTTCTCATCTATACACATTCAAGAGCATTTACATTGTTGCATTTTTTTTTAGATCTAATTCAATGTTAGAATCATTCGTTTTTTTTCTTCTTTAATATTTATTTGTTTACTAAATATTAATATTAATGCAAAATATTAAAAATACCACAAGAATTAAAAAAGGCTAGAAATTTTTATATAATGCTAAAATGTTAGATCTAGCATAAAAAATGCTAAGTTGGCCACACTGGTGGTATGACTTTACTTTATTTTTTCAGGTTTTGTATTTGTATACATTTTTACCGTTGGATATTTTCAAAAAATAACAAAAAAGGGGATATTTACAATAAATTGGCAACAAAAAGTGGATTTAAGAAAAAAAGAGGGTATCTCTTTTAAAATCAGTGCCCATGTTCTGTAACTCTCTTGATATGTGTGAAATTAATCAAAAATGCCATATATTGAAACAAACAGCTGTTTTCTCACTAAACTGAGTCTGTAACTTTTTTGGCGAGTACTAGCTGTCACGTAAGGAAATTACTCGCCAATTTACAGAAAAAGTTTGTCTGTAACATTTTTGTGAAAAAAACTCACGAATAAAAATGGGGCGAGAAAAAATTTAAACACTAAAACACAAAATCAAAAGGCAAAATGCAAAGAATAATAATAATAACATTTTGTTCTTGGGACATTTTTCCATTGTTTAATTATTTTTCTTTCAACATTTTTATAAAATATACGAATGTTTCCAAAGCTCGTTTGCAAACAACAAACATTAAAGTCGCACTTGTAGAGCCGACGGCTGTATTTTCGCCGCCGTCGTTGAAAAATTTTAAATTTTAGTAAATTATGATCGCCGTCAATGATGTGTGTTACGGACGTTCTCCACGTCTGCAATGTCGCATCGGCTTCGAGTGCAATGTTATGACACTTTTCGAGAAACGATGGAATATATTGTTTCACATCTTTTCGATGCGAGAAGTTCTCACTATAGTTACAGAACATGTGTACAGAATGAGTTTACCAAAATACATATGTTTTTTCCACGTGTTTTAAATTTCAAGTAATATTTTATAAATGGTAAAAAACATAACAGAAAAAATAATGTAATAACACTAGTCACAGAATACCACAGAACTGTAAAAAGTGACGTGTGAAAAAGGCCCAAATCAGTTGCGAGGGCAGCTTTCGAAGAAAAAGACAGAAAGCTTTTTTTGGTAGTGAAGTGGCAATGTGTTAAAACAGGCAGCAACAATCAACACAAATGGCATGACCAAAACAAAAATAACAAAATACAGACCACGTTAAAAAAATGCATTAGTTCAACAAACGTTGTGTTTTGTGCAAAAAAAAAATGTATTTATTAATATTTTTTTGTTTTATAATGTTATTTATTTACTTAAATATTATTTACTTGTGTTGTGGTAAACTTAAAAGTTAATTTTTACAAAAGCTTTGCAAATAACTCTCAACTAAATAAATATGTGTTCATTGTATTGCGGCATAAAAGATGATGCAAAGAGAAATGAAAAAGGGCAGCTTTCTTAAAAAGAGACAAAAAAAAAACGCAAAATCTTCCGTCTCGTGACAGTTCTGTGGTATTCTGTGACACTAGTCAGCAAAAACCAAAACAAGTTAGGACCAATAACTTTTGTATGTGGTTTTAATTGACTTTAGCGTGTTTAATCCAAATCTGTTCACAGATTTGTGGGCAAAGCCAATATTTCGCCCGAAATAAGGCGGAGCAATGATTTCTTGCTTTTTTTCTTTGTATATGTTGTTTACCAAAGCAATCATTGACAAAACAAGCTAAACAATGTTATGAATGGCAAACCCAAAACGCTGTGCATTACTTGACTGATTTAAAACCAGTAGCGAATGTGTATTGCTGACAAAGTTAGATTGTATTAACGCAAAAGAGTGTATTTGATGGAATTCATAACAAGCGAATTTTTTTGCAATCACACAAAGCCGTTCTGTGGTCTCTGTGTTTAAAAGTTAAGCCATCTTGCAATTTTAAGTTCTACACCGAATATTTTCAAAGTGCCATCTTTTAATTTACGGATTGCTTTATCTCTGTATGTCATGGAAAAATTCTGATGACTTTTAATTTTTTTTTTTTTTCTAAATTTGTTCCAACTTATTATTTCAACAACAGAGTGGCAGAGTGGTAATAAAAATTGTTTCACTATCACAAGGCGACACTGAAATGGACTTTTTCTAAAAGAAGGCATTAACATCTCTTTCATTGACAAGAGCAATAACACTTGTGATATTTTTGTTGTTTTTGCTGTTATTACTCTGCTTATTATGGGTATTTTTATTGTCGTTGTCGTTACTGGTGGTTATTGGCCGGCTTGTCAAGTGTGTGTTCTAGTAGTTGTGCGATATTTTTCATTTTTATATTTGCTCGTAATAGTCAAGGATAATTTGCTACTACTTATAGTTTTGTTATATAGTTGGTAACACAATGAGCTGAACTTCAAAGCTGTAGGTCGAAAAGCTTCTTTGGTTAAATATTAAGTCTTGCAGAAGAGTTGCTGGAGATCCTTACGATTAAAGATTGAAAACTAAACAAGCTTTTTAAAGGTATCAACTTGATAAAGGCTTTTCAAACAAATTTTCTATGAATATTTTACTCAATAAAAGTGTGTTAAATTGTATAATCGTTATTGAATCACCGAAACATAAGTGAAATTCTAGGATTATCAGTACTTTTTTATCAATTAACCCATATCGTCCCAATGTTCGATTTTTCGAACAGTTAATTTTACGCGTTTTTATAAATTTTTTACTTTTTTTAGGTAAGACAAAGAACTAATTTTTTTAAACAATCATATATTGTAAGTGGTAAGCTACAAATAAAAAAATTAAAGTTCTTACCCACTTCACTCCTCCCTTGTATATCTAGGTGGAAGAAAAAACCTTAATTTTGGCATAATTTTAAAAACTGAAAACTTTGTATAAAATATAAAAAAATGAAAAAAGTAGAAATGTAGTTCCATTGAAAAACGATTAAACTTTTAACAACAGCAAAAACATTTCCGTGTTTTTCAATTGTGTTTTTGTTATTTGACTTAAAAAAGCAGTGTTCGATTTTTCGAACACTGGGCACTATTTAGCACTTTTGTTTTTTCTCTATAAGGCTAACTGAATCATCGCATATTACCATAATATAAATTTTTCACTCATTTGAATAAATGGAAACATATTTATTTTGTTTTTGCTGATTAATAAAAAGTTTATGCACAATCACCATTCTGTGAGAAATGTTTTTCGTGCGATTCGAGGAACTTACGGTGCGCATAATGAAACCACTATTGCAAACATCATTCGCAATATTGAGTCCCAGTTTACATTTGTGGATGATACTCGACCGGTTAGACCACATCCTGCACGTAGTGAAGTAAATATAGCAGCTGTAGCTGAGAGAGTATTCTTTGGTCCAAATTTTTCCAAAATTGAGAAAAATCAGAGCACTCAGGGGATGACCCCTACTAATGCATTTCATTGGGTTGGAATTAGGAAAAAAGGTTATAGGAAGGAGAGAAGAGGTAGTTGTGCCTGTGAACATTCGACTAGAATTTATTTATGTTGACAGTGAGAGGGAAGACTCCAGCAGGAAGGTTATTCCACATCCGAACAGTCCGACCAAAAAACGAATTTTCCCTGTAATGCATTGTACGATTTACCGGCTAATCGACCACAAAAGGATGGGCTCTTGAGGAAAAACGTGTACATATTACGAACAAACGTACGGGTTTCGGTCTCGGCGTATCAATCATGTTCTGACTCATAGCACCAACATCGGACACGCTTGGTCCATAATCAAATGATTACGAATGGCAAAGGTGCTGTCATTTGCCAAAGAGTAGATAGGGTTGGAATTTTGATATAGGAGGTCATTTAGACAAATAGGAAATATAAATAGTAGAAGAAAGAATTGGTTTGACAAAACTCCATCTATAATAACTCGTATAGTGCGATCTCTGAGAAAACTCGATATAAATCGAGAGAAATTATCACCGACACCAAATGAAACAAGTTTTGACAAGTGTGCAGTGCACACTGTGCACACTCTGTCAGACTCTGTCAAACGCCTTGGAAATATCTTAAGCAATTCCCTTACTTTCGCCAAAACGCAACAGTACCATATTTCCGATAACAGGGACAGTAGGTCTCCAGTAGAGCAACCTGAAAATCAAGCGCAAGGTCTCGGTGAGATTTGGTTTCAACAAGACGGTGCTACGAGCCATACATTTTGGTGAGCACATAATTTCATGATTTGCTATGGCAATTGCCTACCTAGATCGTGTGAGATCACACCGTAGACTATTTTCTCTGTGGATATGTGGGATCTTCAGGAATAAGTCAGCTACGATTGACGCTTTGGAAGCTAACATTACTCGTGTTATTCGCAAGATACCATTCGCTATGCTCGCATGAGTCGCCCAAAATTGGACATTCCGAATGAACCACCTCAGACAAAGTCATGGCCAACATTTACATCATTTACATACAGTTAATGCCATAAATTATTCTTTTAACCAATAATAAAAATTCAAGTTCACTTTCAAATTTATGTGTTTTATTTTACATTTTAATTTAAACCTCACGATGAATCAACCGATATATCTATTAACCCGGTCCTGTGCGTGTCACATAATCGAGGTTCAACTGTATATTTTTAATTTAAATAAATCCCTTGTTCTATTTTTCTTTAACTAAATAAAATTAATTAGTTTCGGTTTATAAAAAACTTAGGTTTTCTATATTTACAATCTATAGGAGCAATAAAACAAAAATGCTTAATAGTGCCCAATGTTCGATTAATCGAACACCATTTTTCTCAAAACCAAAAAAACTAAAAAAAAATTGGACTTCAGATTCGTGTTTTCCAGTCCCAAATTATCTATCAACCACCAAGTTTTATAAAGTTACTCGAAAAAAAAAAATCGCTGGGACGAAATGGGTTAAAAAAAACTGTTTAAAAAGTATTTAAATTTAATAAATAAGATAACTGAATCAATTATGTTTTTTGTTGAAAGAAAATTAAAAATATAATTTTTATTTAATTAAGATTTAAGTTGTTTTTTGAATTTTGAATTAAAATATATATTAATTAAAAAAAAACTTAATTGATTTTTTCTTGTAAAATAAAATAATTTAAACTCTTAGAATTGTGGTGGGAAATTATAAAAACCTCAGCTATTTTTAATTAAATCAATCAATACATTGTTTGAAACGGCAAAGTTTTTTGATAATTTTTTTAGTTCAAATTAAAAATATCATTTGTTGAAAAAAAATAATACACAATTTAAAATTTTTACAATTCTTAGTAATCTATATAATAATTTTGATAAAAAGTGCAAAATCAACAAATTGTTTGCTTGATTCTGTGAATTTGGTATGAATTTGGTGATTAGCAGGGAAAATATGCTCTAAAAAACATGTTTTATGCGCATTAAATATGCAGTTAAAACTTGAAAACCAAAAAATTCAAAATTTTCTAATTTGAAAACAAAATATTCAACAATTTAAAAACAGGTCCATTTATTAAAAACAATCCTTAAATTGCAATCAGTAAAGCCTTTACTCCATAGTATTCACAGACGAATTTATGAGATTTTACCCTATTTGGAAACTATGGGCTGTCAGCAGCTTACAAAAACAGAGTTATGTTAAGAGGTTAAAATTCATATAATAGTTATTTGTGCCGAATATTATCTAGATATTAACATCCATATGAGATTATGTATACCCTTTACCACAGATGCTGAATATGGTATATATAAGTTTGTCATTCCGTTTGTAATTTCTATAAAATTGATGTTAGACCCTATAAAGTATATATATTCTGGGTCATTATGAGGAGCGAAGTTGATTTAACGATGTCTGTCTGTCCGTTGAAATGGATTTTCCGAAAATCCCACATATGATGGGGGCCAGGTTATTATACATTTATGTCACATATGGCCCAGAATTGTTCGCTATTGAAATAAAGCAAGATCGGTCCACAAATGGCTGACATATAAGTAAAAAACCATGACTGCCTCAAATTTTTTCCTTTATAGCTCCTATTTGACGTGACTTTACCATACCAACACTGTATTTTTTTATACCCTTCACTACAAGTGGTGGATTTTATTTGTAATATGTTTGATTTTACGCATACACATACACATTAATGCATGTACATGATATGCCGCTCAAATAAAGAAACAAAATCATAGACTCATTATATATTAATTTAACGCTTCTTCAGTAAAAGCGTACCATACAAACGAATTCCATTTTGGTTTCTACGGTTATACAGTGGCTATGGTAATAGAGTGCTGGTAATGTGTTTTTTTTTTTTTTTTTTTGTTTTTTTTTACCTTTCACTACAAGTGGTGAATTTTATTTGTAATGTGTTTAATTTTACGCATACACTTACACACTAATGCAAGTATATGATATGCCGCTCAAATAAAGAAACAAACTGAAAGACTCAATATATTTTAATTTAACGCTTCTTCAGTAAAAGCATTCGTAGCCGAGTTGTTAAGTTTTCTCCTGAGACTGATGATATTGCCAGTTCGAATCCCAAAAAGAATATTTTTTCATTTTTTTTAATTAATTTTTTTAATGTTCTAAAAAACAATTTTAAGATTATAAAACGAATTTCAACAATCAACTTTGGCAAAAGATTCTTCGGCATGGCGAAATGAAAAGTTGGCGTGGCTCAATTAATATTTATTTATATTTATTTGGGAAAATGTGGACCGATTCTAAAAGAATTTAATTTGCAGTATAATATTTTTGCGGCGAATTTAGCCTAAATACCAACATAATTAAATGATTTATGGACACAGAGTCTTAGTTGAAAAGAAGTTTTTATGAGGAATATGTAGACCGATTCTCACCATTACATATGAAATAATCTACAAGATTGCAATTGTACTTTTCGCACAAGATTAACATGAACAGACAACTAGCCAGACGGACGGATGGAAATCGTTGTATCACTTTAAAAAGTGATTCTGAGTTGATCGGTATACGAAAAGATTGGTCCAGATTTCCATGAATTACACACATCGCCAATGATGTATATAATTGATTTTTACTTAATTCTTGCTTATACGTATAAAAAATTTTAAAGTTTAAAATAACATTTATATTTAACGACAACCTGCTTTGTCGCACAATTTTCGAATAAAAATTAAATGTAGATGGTGAAATTAAAGCAACACGTTGGCTTTACAGATAGATATTTAAAACAGAAAAGCCAAAATATTTAAAAAAACCATAACATGTTTAGAGGCAACCATAATATGGTTGTGGCTTCTTGATGGAGGACTAATTCAACCATAATATGGTTCTAGGTGACAATACTATGGTTATATTAACCATAAAATGTTTACAATTTTCTTTAAAAATAGTTTTGTTGGAGGTGACTATAATTAAACATGTTTTTTCTCTGCGTGCAGGGACACCAAAGAAAAGCTCAGGGTCTTAAACACAGTGCAACAAAATTCGGGTCATCACCGCCAGCCTCAATACTTGCAACGCGAAATGAAACTAGAATATTGGTAGAGCAAATCTGCCAAAGAGTTTTAAAAGATTTCTCGGGTTTCCAAAAATATCGGCCCCTAAAGTTTTTAAATTTTTTGAAAGTCAAAAAAAGATATACTAAATGTACTTCTGAGCTAAAATACTATTTCAGATGTCTTCAGTAGAATTGTACAGCGATTCTTTTCTTAGAATATATTAACCCTCTAGCACTCATTTTAAGGGGAAATTTTTGTCCTTTTTTTAAATTCCCCACAAAAGTATACTAAAACTGCACTTTAGAAAGTTAAAATGTTCGACAAATATTTTATGCATGAAATTTCACAAAGGGTCTTTTAAGACCAAAAACAGTCTAGTTTCATTTCCCGTTGCAAGTATTGAAACTGTTTTTTTTTTTTTTTTTTTTTTTTTGCTGCACAGTGTAATTGGACGTCAAGCACACAAATTCAAATCGTTGTTTTTCTCCAGATCATTCAGAGATGCAAAACAGTCCATGCCTAAACTGGACTTCATCTTTAAAAAAAGATAGTGCTCTAAGAATGGCCTGACTTTCCGACATTGTAAATAATCAATACTCAATACAATTTTTTACTAATTCTACTTTTTCGAGAGATGGATAAACGCGTTAAACACGTAAAGTGGACCTCCAGCTTAAAACCATGACGGCTATCAACTTTTGTTTCAATATTGCTCTTTCGTCAAAAAGGCCGAAAACACGTAAATCAAATACAATATAAAAAGTCAGGCTTGAGATTTATAACCCAAACTTAAATATTAATTTAATAAAAAATAAAAAGGAATAATATTGTTAAAAAAAATTGGTTGAAGGGAGGGTCCACCTGATGAACAAATGTTTTAAAATTAGTGTTTTTTTATTTATTTACTTTGAAATCTTTTCAGATTTACTTTACTTATTCCCATTTGCTTACTATAAAATAAAGTATAAGAAGTATCGCAGTAAGTCAATTCTTAAGGAAATCGGTTATTACGATTACGTCAACACAATTTATTAGATAAAGTAGAATATTGCAGTAAATAGATTTTATGATAAAACTCTACTTTTCTTTGCAAAAAGAAATAGCTGAGAGCAGCGTTGCCGTTATGGTAACATATTTCAATGTGTACTTGTTTACGTCTTTATCATTTTGGATGCGCTTTTCTGGATTTTTATTTTCTGTAACATACTGTGGCGTACGTTCCCCCACATACACACCTGTTCGCGTAGTTAGATAACATATGTGCCAACCTCGAACCTTTTTCGTTCTTGAGCTCTAGAGAAACAAGTAGTTATTTCATTAGTAGTTGTGATTCATTCATCTAATATAAATCTTAAATAGTACGCCATATAAAGTATAAATACACTTTGAAGTGTAGATGACCACCGCCTGCTACCTTAAATGTTTCATACGTTTAACTGAAAAGTCTATCTATTGCGATAAATATGATTCGTACATTTTCCACTGGGCTTAATGCATCTATCTGTAAGAAATCTACCGCATGATTTAACTTAGTTTTGCACGTAATATTAGCATACATGGCAAGATTAAGAAAGAGAAAGCTATAAGCTAAAAAAAATTATCTTTTTTTATTGCTATTATATCTCGTACTAGAGGATGAAAAGTTGTTAAAATTCTAGATATAGAAAACAAAGAAAGGAAAAGATACACAATTGAAAGCCTTAGAATACAACAACAAATTAAGCAAAGAATGAATTTGAAGGAAGACACGAATATTGTTGCCATCATTTAAGCTGTGATATATTTAAAGTTAAAAAAAATATGTGTTTAAATATTAAAATTATGTTTTATATTTGTACACTCAAAATATTATGTAGTTAAATTCAAACGAAAATTCTATTAAAACAACTTAAAATTCACTAAAAAAGCGGATCATTTACATTTCATTTAAAACAAATGATTTTTACATTAATTTTTAAGTTATTTATTTATTGAACAGTATATTCCTTAAAATTGAATAGTTTTTACTCTTAAAAAATATATTTTAACCGACAAAAATCAAACGAAATAACAAAATTAATACGGAAAAACATTATTTTTTGGCAGTTTGTTTTTTGAATAACAAACATAAATGTTAAAAAATAAAATTATTCGTAAAATAAAAATATTTTTATTCAATTTTAACAGTACAGAAAACGAATTAAATAACCTACAATCAGTTACTGTAATTTTTTAATGAGTGTATGCTCCTTGGTACATGTATAACTTTTTAATGTTATTAAATTCCATATTGTAAGTCTGAATTGTTTATGTGTATCATTATTGTACTTATTTTAGTGTTTTATAATTTTTTAATAGACAATCCCTTGAACTGCAACAGTAAATTTTCTTTATATACTATTTTTTTTTTTTTTTTATATACATATATCAATTTTTGAAAAATGCACTACAAATGTGTCGACTCAATTCCAAAATATGCTAATTCAAAATAGTGAGTTTTGCATGAGAACCTCTTAAAGTTTACGGGCGATACAATAACTTTGGATAAGATTAGCCGATCAACACAATTGCACAATACGAAAAAAAAACGTAAAAAATTAAAAATATGCTAAGTCGACTTAGCATGTCTTGGAGTTGAGCTGTCAATATATCCATCTAAATAAGACTCTACCTATGTTTAACGTGTCATTAAAATTGACTTGTTTGTTTCAGAGAGGCCAAGCGCGGCCCCATATCGGTCCTTGTGGTAATAGCTTTGAAAAAATATATAATCTAAAACCATCCTCACAAAATTAGCTTTTTTTAAGTAAACCTGTTTGGAGCGCATCGGTTGTATGGTTTCCGAGTGTTTATATATTTGTGAGTTTTATATATATATAGATTTTAAGCTTGGCTAAACTATGATCTTGGTGTGGGGACAACGTTTTCACTGCTCCTACCGAGGCAATATGAACCGTAGTAATGCAAATTTACAGAATATAAAACAAGATATTTAGAAAATTTGAAAGCTCTATCGCAAACAGTTTTTTTTAAAAGATACAAATAAATGTTAACTTTGTTGGGGAGTTGCCACGGCCAAAAATAATTTCGACAAATTGTAAAGTCTATTGTACCTCCCAGACCAACTATCAGTAACATTCTGGCAAAATTTGTTAAAAACCTGTGGCTATAGCTTAGGTGTTTAAAAGGTACACACAAAGAAAGTTTCTTGCTTATATACATATCGCATTGGTTCCTCTAAAGGAGCCTAACTCAAAATTTATAGATTTTCCGACAAAAAAACTGTTTTCTGTTTATTGGTAAAATACTACAGAAATTGATACAAGATTTTTAAAGTGGTTAGCTATGACCACTGTACATAGTTTTCTTGCAAAAGGTAAAATTAAAAAATTTTGAGTTTACTCTTTTTAGAGGAACAAGTGCGATATGTATAGATACATACCCACATACCTACCTTGCTTAAAGGAAAAGAAATAAGCTTTCTGTTAAGCAAAAATAAAATAATATTAAGCGGGAATTTTATTTATTTTTAAATATAAAAAAATTTTTTAAAAAAACAAAAAAAAATTTCAAAAGATTGATCAAATAGCTATCGAAGCTACGAAGTTACATGGATGAGAAAGAACACCAGTATGGCCAAAATGTCAAACTAATAGGACTAACCTTGGTGTAAATTTCATCCCAATCGAAAGACATCGATTTAAAAATTGGGTCACTTGACATGAAATCCCCCATATATATTTTTCAATTGAAGAACAAATAATAAAGTCTTTTAAATACCAAAAAATGTTGATACCTTTTTCGCATTTGGTAACTTAGTTTTACATTTTGGTAAGACAATTTTTTAGTCAAAGCAACGCTGGCTAAGAGCTTTATTTTCAGAATAGTTAACGGTTTTACTCTCTAAATTGGCTGCCTCAGTTATAACAACTATCGAAATCGACTTAAAGGGATAGAGAGAGAAAACAACCTAACAGCCGTACCAAACATATATGGCGGTTTTATGATATTCTAAAATTTGGCCCCTGCAGCCAGGGCTGGGCAGTATTTGAAATATATGTATTTGAAATACGTATTTAAAATACATGACGTGGAAGTATTTTGTATTTGAAATATGTACAACAAATGGAAGTATTTTGTATTTTAAATACATGACAAGCAAGTATTTTGTATTTTAAATACCGCAAACCATGTATTTTGCCCAACACTGCCTGCAGCGCCTAGGATGCCCCTAGATGGGTCTCAATCATTTATTTCTAGCGGTCCTACCCACTATCTCCATTCTTAAAGTTCCCAAGCAAAATGTTCAATGCAGAATAGAAATATTTATATTGAAAAAGTCCCATAAATGCCCAGGAGTCGCCCCAAGTAAGATCAAATGTATGACCGACGTCAATTAGTTTTTTGTACTTTACATTTTCTCGATACATACTTGCCCCTTATCACCACTTTTTAGGGGGGCTCCCATACAAATATTGCGTTTTATGAAATTCTTAGGGCACTGCTACACGTTCAATAAATATCGTGATATTTCTAGTATCACGATATTTATAGAACGTGTAGCACGCAATATTGATGGATCGCGATCCATATCGCAGAATGGCCTAAAATATGAAATCCAGAAATCCAGATCGCGGATCGTGGATCACGTGATAAATATTGAACGTGTAGCATTTTCATGATATTAAATAATATTAATAAAAATTAATACGTCAGTAAAAAGTATCAAAATAAAAGAAATAAAATACGCAGTAAAAAAAATTAAAGAAATAAAAAGTAAAAAGTGTCAAAATAAAAGAAATAAAATACGCAGTGGAAAAAATTAAACAAATAAAAAGTAAAAAGTGTCAAAATAAAAGAAATAAAATACGCAGTGGAAAAAATTAAACAAATAAAAAGTAAAACAATTGACAAAATTTGTGAAACAGGCTTTCTTTTGGTTTTCTCGCGACATTGATAAACGACCCGCACAGCACAAAATAACATAAATACTGACGCGATAAATATTGAACATGTAGCATACGCTCGTGATCCATCAATATTTTAAAATGGATCGCGATCCAAATATCACTATATATTTGAACGTGTAGCAGTGCCCTTAAATTAATTAAAATTTTTCTACTTTTGTGAATAAAATCAAAAGTTGGTAACAGATTTTAATCATTTATGGCTTGTTTTGTTTGCAGCTTCGTTTTTTATATGTCTGCAAAAATTAGAAGCCTAGCTGCATTTTCCAATTTTTTATGAAGTTTTAAAAAACAAAAATTTCGAAATTTTGATAAAAAAAATACATTTTTTCCAAAAACAAATTATGTTTCTAAAACGACTGCTCATATTTAAAAAAATGTTATTATTAGTAATTTCAATTAACTAAAACGTTTTGAGTTACGCGAAAATATGTTGTGCAACCTCCTCCATTTTCTAAATAACGATATATCTTGAAACAAGAGCTAACCTAAAAAAAACGGTGGGCACCATTGGTTTTAGCGTACCCGAATTATGCAAAAACGCCATATGCCCGGCTTGTCTAAAAAAGCGTTAATTTCGAGCACAGTGTAATTAATGGCAATTTATATTTTGTTATGTCAACATAGTGGTTTTAACTCCACTTCTTATTTTAATTATGTGGGTTTTATTTAACAACAAATTTATTTAAATTCCCAATTTTAATTTTTGATAAAAACACTGAAATTTTTTGTTGAGGGAAAGCTAGTTTCCATGCGCATTTCACTAGTTGCTTAGGCCAGACTACCAGTAAACCTTTTTCCATAGATTTGAGAAAAGCTAAAAATATTATACAAATAAAACGTTAAAGCGAATAAAATAAAATAATAATCTATATATATAAAAAGAAGTGTACACTTTGATGTCACCACTAACTGCGAAAACGGGTCGACCGATTTAAACCAAAAGTAAAGGGTACTTGGGGGATAGTCTGTAGATGGTTTATGTGAGGTTTGCACGAAATCGGCCCAGTGTTTCCGGAGATATGACATTTAGATTTTCCTATATATTTTTCCCATACAGATATCAACAAATGTCTTTCATTTTCCATATTATAATTTTTTTTTTGTCATTTGAAAAATTACCAAACCATGTATCGTAATGTCCTATATGTACAATGACATTCGGAATAGATTTTAATGTAGATTTCATATCGCTAGAGGGCATAAAATAGGGCAAAATGGGTAAAAGCTCCCCCTCCCAATATCTTCTTAACTAATCAACCGATTTTCTTGAAATTTGGCAGGTAAGTAGTGTAACATCTATAATTTTTATTATTTAGGGCGTAAAATAGGGCAAGAGGGGTAAACGCTTTCACTCCCTATATCTGCTTAACTAATCAACCGGTTTTCTTAAAATTTGGCATGCAGACACTGTAATATCTAAAGGAAATTTAAGATATATATTTTTTGGAAATTCCAACAATTATTGCATAAAATAGGGCAAAAGGGGTAAATCCTACCTCTACCCATGTCTTCTTAATTAATTATCCAATGATAGTATTAAGTCTTAAAGGAACTAAAGGCTATAACTTTAAAATTTACGGCGTAAAATAAAGCAAAAAAGGTAAAAGCACCCCCTCCTAAACCTTCTCAATTAATTAACGGATTCTTTGGAAAAGTTTATGTATTTTTTGATAAATTTGTTTCTCAGGTAATTCTACTTCGGTTATGCAATGGTACACGATTGGTCGTTAAACAATTGATGAAAAACGTTATTGAACCATTTTGAATGGTAAATTGCCACAGACATCCCAATTAAATTCAAACGCGTTTAATTTGCTATTAGATTGGCATTTGCAATGACAATCAATAAGTCGCAAGGCCAAATGATGTCTGTTTGCGGCTTAGATTTGGGCACACCATGTTTTTCTTACGGACAATTATACGTGGCATGTTCTCGCGTCGGCAAGCCATCGAGCTTATTTGTGTTTACTTTAGACGGACTGACAGAAAATATCGTTAACGCAATTGACCTTCGTAATGGATAAAAAATACATCACTTTTTTATGTTAACTTTTGAATATGTAACGAACAGAAATAAAGAAATAAATAGCTATTATTTTTTTTTCATCGCCGATCATGGTGTTAAGCGCTTTCCTCTTTCTTTCACTAGAAATAAGTTATGTGGCAAAACAACGTTTGCCGGGACAGCTAGTAATAATAATAAAAATAAAAATTATAAACACTCAAAATTCTACTTGTAACAATATCAAAGCTTAAACAAAACACCAACAATAAACAGCGAGTTAGTCTTTTTTTCATTCCCCTATAATTGGTTGGCTTTTTTTCGACTCGAATTGTAGTTGTAAGTGCGTGCAGAAATGCAGTAAAGTAAGTGAAAGAACTCTCAACAACTTTATAAAAAAATAACATTTCAAGTGCCACGGCATTCCCTTACTCCGGAGCAGGTTTGTAAGGAGAATACTAAAAAATAACTGTATCAAAACATTCAGTGTGTAAAGCTGTTCGTTACATCCAACAATTTTTATATGTGCTGAATAATGCGCTTTATGTGTCAAAAATGTATTGCTTCAAAGTGGAACTCGCCATATAAAATTCATGTCTTCCGAAATCGCAATGTTAAGCTAAACTTTTATGTTTCTCCCTTACAAACCTGCTTTGTTGGAAGCTCTTTTTTTATTGGGATAGGTCTAAATTTTTCCACACTAATGGCCAATTTCACCAATTTATTTATATATAAACTTATGTTTAAAATTCGTTTTTCATGTTAAAAAAAAATTTAAATTATATGAAAACTGTATTTAAATATGAATTGCTATTTAAATAGAATTGGTGAAATTTACCATAATTGATAAAAATTGTAAGTTTTGATTGCTGTATTTAGCTTAATCTTTTAAGGTTTAGCATTTTTAGCCCTTTGCTTTTCAGACACTCAAATATTATAAATGTGCCGTTTTAAAGAAATCAAAATTGTCCACAGTTTTAGTTAAAGAAAACTACAGATTAACAAAAAAAGAAAAAATTTGGATTAGAAAAGTTGAAAATGATTAGATTTGTTCACAAATATCTTCTGGTTTTCTCATTAGTATTTTACATTATTTTAAGTAGTATTTTAAAAATTCGTCACAACTGTAATAAAATTTTTTTTATACATCTTTTGCTTTTCTGTTGACTTTTTTATTGTTTCGTTTGTTTTTTTTTTTTTTTTCTTAAGGAACATTTTGCCAGTCAATTGTTTTCGTTTAAAGTCTTTTTGAGTATCTTGGCTTATGTATCTTAGCGAGACTTGTTTTTTTTTATATTTGCGGAAATCTGTATCTTTTATTTATTGTTTGTCATAAACAACAGCTTTTTGACAGATCTAATATTATAATGATGGATTCATATGGTTAGATGTATTAAATTACATTGTTTTGCAAAAGAGATACTAATATTTTTTTAGGATATAGTCTTTTTAGTAGATGGTATTGATATTCTTACTTAGTTTTTAGTAGCTGGTATTGCAATTCTTACTTAGTTTTTATATAAAACCATTTTACGACTTTAGTAATACAAAAGTAAATAAATAATAAAAAAAACAAATGATAATAAAATGTATGAAAAATTTGCGTAATATGTTGCTAGAACGAAAATAAATGTTTACAAATTGATTTAAAAACAATTTTTTTCTGCATAAAAAAATTTGCTTAACTATCCAGAACTATCCGGTTTTCACATGACAGGTGATTGATTATATAGCAAAACTCTATAGCTGAGTGTTTTTCATTTAAACTTTACTACACAATCAATCGCCTGTCATGCAAAAACCGCACATATGGCAAATTTTTTGGTTGTGAAAAATTTGAGAATAAATATACGCTGCTAAATGTTCCTGTAGCAGTGAGAATACGGAATAGACGCATTGTCAAGAATAATCATGTCGTACAAGTGTTCGTCATTAACGAATCAAAACAGTTGATTCTACGTCGTTTTCAAGACCTGGGGCAAAAGGTTTTACAACATGCACCCTTATAAAATCGAGTTTACTCAAGAACTTAGGCCACACTAGTATAGTCTGGGTTTACACTATAAAAGCCTGAGTTTATAAATTCAGACTTTCTAAAAGAAAAAAAAAAATGTGTTATTAAGCAGTTAAGATCCGTCACGTATTTCAAGAAACACAACTTTATCTGCAAAATCTGTGTGGTGTGAATTTCATGGTGGTAGTGTCATTGGACCGTTATTTTTTGGTTGACAAAAATGATCGTCAATGGAGTACTCTATAGTGACATGGTGCAACATAATTTTTTTGGGTCCCCAAGGGTATGTAAGGAAACATTTAGAGGATATTCCACCTTTCTGTGTTACATCTAATTGGGAAATAAGGTGCAGCCACACGTAGAGAAAAAACATGCTTAAATATGGTCACCTCCAACAAAACTATTTTTAAAGAAATTTTTAAACATATTATGTTAAATATATCTATGCTATTGTCACCGACAACCATATTGTTGTTAAATTAGTCCTCCATCAAGAAGCCACAACCATATTATAGTTGCCTCTAAACATGTTAAAATATGACAATAATATGTTCCTAAATTAAAAATAAAATGTTCCTCTTTTCCAAGTATAACATGATATGGTTGAAAATCAACCATGCCATATTTCATCAACCATATTTTAGTTATTATTAACCATGGCATGATTAGAGGCAACCATAGTATGGTTGTGTCTTCTTGATGGAGGACTAGTTTAAGAATAATATGGTTGTCATTGACAATAATATGGTTAAATTAAACAGAATATGTTTAAAATTTTCTTTAAAAAAGTTTTTTTGTAGTTGGCCATATTTAAACATGTTTTTTCTCTGGGTGCAATACCGGGAATTCGGCTGAGTTCAATATTGACTGGCCGGAGATCACGGGAGTCAGTAGCTCTACACTGACTTTCGGCTAAGGGCCCTTCGGGGTGGTTGTGGTTTAGACCTAAAGGCGTGGAAAGGGAGATTTTAAAGAGCTTTCTTCGATTTTTCACCACTTGTGTAAAAGGAATCCCTACGCGCAGGTACTTTCAATATATGCTATAGCATGCCAAAAAGCAGCGAAGGTTAAAGAGCTCTAGCTCCTATACAAGGGGCTAGTGTATAACTATGCCGTATTATAAACTCAAATTCTTATCTGCGTGTGCTGGGGCGGTTGGTAAACGCAATGTGTTTCACTCCAGGAGATTAGGTCATCACGGCAGGTGCTCAAGTAGCTCTTTTCTACTCATCAATTCTTTGCATGGATTAGACAGTAATAATAAGAAAATAGCGGGTGTAATAGCTGACTTAGTAAAATCAAAATCTAAAATATAGCTTTTGTCGAAATGTGTTGCCGAGTGATGAAAAATTTTGTTCAACATGTCGACCAGTGTAAAATTCGTATCTGCGGTGCACATGTGAACGAAGTGCTAACTCCGTTTCAACACATTTTACAGGAGAGACAAACAACTTTTTATTTTTCTATGTGCTGCTTAAAAGGAAAACCAAAAATATAATTGGTTTTACACACTTCAAGACTCAAATTGAAGAAAAACTGCATGCTGGTCGATAAGGCGCATCTTTCTCTACCACACGGCATCAAAATCTCAATTTACTTAAAAAGTGGATTAAGCAGGTTTGCATATTAAGCCGACGATATATATTTTGATTCTTCTAAGCCAAAAATAAAATTTTGGAGATATCTAGTTTAAATGTTTTTCGTTTTTCCTTTGGGTATGTTACGGTTTTTAACGTATGCTGCAAAGAATTCTAAAATCGATAATATAACAAAAAAACTGAGCAGTGTGTATATTTTTTTTATTTTGTACAGGAAAAAAATATAATTTAAATAAATTTCTATACATAAATCAATGAGCAGAAATTTGTGTCTTGTTTACGTAAACAGTTTTATGTTAGTAGATTTGTTTTTTTTTAACAATGAAACAAAACTAGTTATATAAAAATAACATTGCCGCTCGAGCTGCTTTTTCACCAAAAGTAATTTTACGGCTGATTGTATACAATAAAAAATATCTACTTATAAAATGATAACACAAGGCAACACATATTCTAAGAAAAACCGGGCATTAGTCATCTTTTGGGGATAAGTATCCCAGTGTATTTTTTTTTTAGTAATTTTTTCTTTTTCTTGTCTGTCAAAAAGCAGCACTTCTATCGATTATTTGAATTAAAGGGAATTTAAAAATATTTTACCTAGAAACTTAAGAGTGTGGCTTATATTAAAATTTGTTCATGCAAGTTGATTAAGCAATTTAGAAGTTCTCTTTTTAATACAATTTTTTGTTGAGCTTTACGGCACTTTGCACTGTATCCTTTATAAAAAGTTAAATTTTTATTACTCCAGCCAGTATAAAATAAAACCAGTTCAGATATACATTCGCTTTATTGTTTCTTTAAACTTATTAATAAATTTTATTTCTTTTATGTTAGGTAAAAAGACCTTGAGTCAAAAAAATGCATTTTGAGTTTCTGATTGGGGGTAACTCAATTTTGTTTCTCTTTCACTCAATAACATAAGTCTGGGACAGTGACGTCCAAAATGTAAACTATGGTTGTATTGCTTCATATTAGTTTGAGTGAATACAGAGACAAGTATTCTTAATAAAAAATATAAGAAATATGTAATCATCCGCCGCCTGTGCACTCCTCGCTTGATAACTGATAACGACTAACTTATGTACTCTAGTGGACTAAATGAAAGAGCGTAAGAATGCGTGTAAAGAATGTGTGTGAATTAATTTCCACAATTGTGGTATGGGCTGGAAGCTAATGGCCTTTGCCAACTGCTTGCAATTGTAATCATTTACTCTTTAGACAATTATGTCCAATGTACAGGATAGTATTTAAATATATATTATGATAATTTTATTACAAACTTAAATCGTATTTAAATACAGATTGAATTTTTTAATTTTATTTGAAAAGTCTTATTTAAGATCTGTTTTTAGAAAACGTAAACAAGTGAGTGAGTGAGAAATTATATTGCAAACAAAAACAAATTTTCGTATTTTATTATTGTTTTCAATATAATTTCTCACTCACTCACTTGTTTACGTTTTCTAAAAACAGGCAGTTAATTAAGATAAAAGTGTGGTAGCACTACTAAATACAAAAAAAAATCATATTTTAGGAAACAATTGCGTATACGTAATATTAAAATTTATAATGAGTTTTATATTACTCATACTCATGACAATGGTATATCTATGGTCAGTGTTGGGCAAAATACATGGTTTGCGGTATTTAAAATACAAAATACAAAATACTTGCTGGTCATGTATTTAAAATACAAAATACAAAATACTTTCAGGTTATGTATTTAAAATACAAAATACAAAATACTTACACATCCTGTATGTATTTAAAATACAAAATACAAAATACTTACAAATCCTGTATGTATTTAAAATACAAAATACTTCCATTTATTGAACGTATTTCAAATACAAAATACAAAATACTTCCACGTCATGTACATTAAGGTTATAACTTTTTTTTGAGTGCAAAATACCACTCCAGCGCCATGTGGGGAATTTTGTTCTGATAATAAAAAACTGTTTTTTAAGCTGATTCGGTGAAAAAAGTTTCCGCACCGTAAGCGATTCCTAAAACTGCATATTATGTGTAAATTTTATTTTTGGAAATGGAAACCCTTTTGATTTTGCATTAGACTTATGAAAAATGGTTTAATGTTGAAGATTGTATATGAATTTAAACAAAAACGAACTTATTTAAGACAAGAGCCACTGATTTAATGATGAAAATAAAAAATAAAATCAAAACTTCAACGCTTTCGGTGCGGAAAAATTTTTCACGAAAGATGAAAAGTGACACCATATTTTTTTATATTTTGGTAGATTAAAATGCAATCAACCATCAATAATTTGACAGAATATATTTTGTAAACTATGTTTTTAAAATACAAAATACTCCCATTTTTTATGTATTTAAAATACAAAATACAAACTACTTATATTTATTGTAAGTATTTAAAATACAAAATACAAAATACTTGCTGGATATGTATTTAAAATACAAAATACAAAATACTTGCACGTCATGTATTTAAAATACAAATACAAAATACGTATTTGTATTTTAAAACCGTATTTCAAATACATGTATTTCAAATACTGCCCAGCCCTGTCTATGGTGTTATTATAAAAGTATTGGCAGTACCCATGTTCTGTAACTTTTGTGAGAACTTCTCGCATCGAAAAGATGTAAAACAAAATATTCCATCGTTTCTCGAAAAGTGAGAAAAAACTGTGTCTGTAACTCATTTCAAAAAAGCTTACGTCGTTACGTTATAAATGTCATAATATGTCATCGAAGCCGATGTGACATTGCAGACATTGAGAACGCCAGTAACCCGTATCTTTGACGGCGACCAAAATTGATAATTTTTAAATAACGGCGGCGAAAAAACAACCGTCTATACCAAATAATGTAAAGTGCGACTTTAATGTCGCAATTTTCGGTAAATTGGCGATTAATTTTCTTACGTAATAGCTAGTACTCGCTAAAAAAAAAGTTGCAGACAGAGTTAAGTGAGACAAACAGCTGTTTGTTTATGGCATTTTTGTTTCATTTCACACATTTCAATCGAATAGTTTTTTGACGCGAGAGTTACAGAACATGGCACAGGTAAGCCTATTCCTTTCCCCTGCAGCCCAAAAATATATTAATGGCCACCAAGTTTAGCGTTTTTTTGAAAACAATCCCTCCAAATGTAAAAGCTGAGATAATAACTTCATTTTAATTAGATAGCTTGACTCAGTTTTAAGTTAACGTACTGAATAAAGCAAACATTGCCAACTTTTTTAAAGTTTACTGAAATTCCCACAAATCATTTTTTTATAGTTTCTATAAAATTTGTATTTGATAAAATATCTACAAAAAACAATATATAGACAGTTTAAAAAATACTGTTACATGAAACAACTTTGTAAATTTTATTTTATGCAAATTCCACAAAAAAGGGAAAAATTAGGTGCCAGTTATTTTATATTGCGCAGGAAAAAATTTAAAAATGTTGATACTAAATTATTATATAGTATTTATATCTTTTTATGTTCAAAGATGATAATGATAGCTTTTTTCCCGTGAAATCTAGCGATTTTCTGGTACTTATACGGGAGTGTAAAATATAGTTATACCTAGTTATTTTAGAGACAAGAAAATATCGAAACCCGCAAAACATAACTTTATGCTCCCTTATTTCCCCCCAAAGAATTTGTGTCCCCTAAATTTGCTCCTAAGTGAAATACAGCCCCCTTAATCAGGAGAAAAATCCCCTAAACTGGCAACTTTGTTTTCCACTCTCCAAAAGGATTTGCAAAAAGAAATTTTTAACTGCAGAAATTTTTAAATTTAAAGCTTGTCAATTATACGAAATACCGAATTTACTTCAATTCTTATTTGGTGTTTAAAATACATTTACATTGTAGATAATGGGATTACATTAAGTTTGTCATTCCGTGCTTAACGCTAAAAAACATTTCTCTAGAACCCCACAAAGCAGAGATTCCTTCCATTTTTTTTATCGCAGACCCTTGAAAAGCAACGTTTTTACTGCGGACTCCCAAAAGTAATTTATTAACAAAAGGTATAAAAGTATGTTCGTCTAAAAAAGGCGCTGCGAAATATGGCCTCTAGAAATAAATCAAAATTTGCTCCAAATTTGGGACTCTTTTCCATAACGCAATATGATCCCATTTTTTTAAAGGAAAAATTACCGCAATAAAAATTAAAAATAGCCCTTAAAATAAAATGAAATATGATTCTAGATTAGGGGTTATTCTTCATTGTGAAAAATCACCTCAAAATTTTAAATGAAAATTACAAAACGACAAAGAAAGTTATGTTACAAATTTGGATTGGGTTCAAGTTTCGGGCATTTCTTTAAATCCCAAATTTAAAATCCAGAATTTCTGAATCCCAAGTTTAAAGCCCTTACGTTTCAACATTCTGAATTTTAATATCCCGCAAATTTATACAGTTTTGGATTTAAAAACAGCATGTTTGGTCCTTCGGTGTGACAAAAGAATTTTTTTCTTTGGTATAACGAACACTGGCTTCGCTCGCTAAAGCTTCACTACATAGCCGGTCAAAATAGTCGCCCCCAAAGTTAAAATTCTGTGGTTTTCACGAATAATCGCGTAAGTTATAAAACCAAACTTTTCAGGAGAGCAAAAACAATTATTTTTTTCAATTGCGGCTTCTGTAGATGCTTTTTTAAACTTTTTTCTTTACTATCCTCTTAACAGTGACTTTCTACGTATTTTACATAGTTTTCATGAAAAAATCCTCACAGGATCACAATCTGTAAAAGGATTAAAATGCATATGTTTGATTGACTCATTAAGTGTGTGCAATATAACATCATATCTCCACATAAGCTCTTTTTGTGAAAATAAATGTTATCATTTTAATCACACATGACGACTTACGTTGTTATTTTTAGCACACAAGCTGGCGACATATTCAGAGTTTTTGATACTTATAGCACAACGTATGGACTTAAAATTACAAACAACCGCTCATCTGCTGTTGTTGCAACTAAAGAAGTCAACAATAAACGCACATGTACATATAAGTTGTTATTAATAGAAAAATTTTCAAAACATACTTTCATATTTTTTGCACGAATAACAACATAACATCACATATGCTTTTTATTTGGAAACATATTCAGCAATTTTACAATATTTGGCGATGTATGTCGACATTAATCGTTATAATAGAAAAATATTTCATTAAACAGTTAACTTAAGTTGTTTTTAGCAGAAAAAAATTAATAATACTACATAATATTCTAAAAAGCTTAATACTTATAAAAACCTAATGCAAAATGTAGCACTTTGACATCATTATCTCAATTTCGGTAAAAACCGACTTACGCGATTATTCGTGAAAACCACAGAATTGTGATTTTATTTGGGGCCACTTTGCTTTTCTTGATATTGGGAACATTTTTCATTCAACTTAAAATGCAAAAACACCACAACGAATAAATGAAAAAAAAACCCCAAAAAACAAAAAAATTAACCCAAAATTGCGTGTTGTTGTTTCACATGTAAAATTTTGGGGACGTCCTTAATTTTTTTTTTTGCCATATTTTCTGGGGTCATTTTGCGCACCGCCTCTAAAAACCCCG
Source organism: Pollenia griseotomentosa (assembly GCA_963931875.1). Taxonomy (NCBI): domain Eukaryota; kingdom Metazoa; phylum Arthropoda; class Insecta; order Diptera; family Polleniidae; genus Pollenia; species Pollenia griseotomentosa. The sequence goes on from OZ007560.1 coordinate 204,932,711, forward strand.
TAGAATACTCCTAGCCCAAGTTTTCTTTTTCTCTATGACTATGAAAAACTTTAACAATAAAAAAGTTTGATAATGAATGGTCTTGATATATTTTTTTTTGTTTTCCTAAGCTGTATGGAATAGAAATGCAGCACATTCGGTGCAGTAGAATAACAGTTATGGACCCAACCCCCAATATTTTCTATTTTTATCCCGTTTACACGGTATGTGCAATAAAAAACAAATATTATTTGTTATTTTTTTAACACATTCTAACCCAGCGGGAAAAAGAAGGAGTACTTATGCTTTCTAGAAGGTCTCTGTACTCCTTCTTTTTAATATACAAGGCCTGCTTGCTCCATTGCTTTCTCATATCTTTTTTACACATGTTGTCATTGCAGAGTAGGCCTTTCGCTCTCACTTATTTAGCAGGTCCATAAGAATGGTAGTAACGGGATCAAAAACATATAATTATTTTGCCTTTGTTTGTGCAGAAAAAAAACAATACAACAACTTTTACTCCTTCCCTACTCCCTTCTCATAGAAGCGACTGTGGAATGTGTATCTTATCTTTTATATGAAAGAGCCGAGTAAGAAAAGAAGAATAATTGAATCAAAACAATTTTAAGCAGCCCTATAATAAGGCTTGACGTAAGAAGGTCCTCTAAGTTTTCCCGCTGGGAACCAGTGATGAAATACAAAATTTTGTTTAAACCCCACGTTTTGATAAAAAAAATCCCTTTATTTCCCTGCGACAAAAATTTTTACACTGAAATTTTCCGTCCGTTATATTTTCAGTTGAACTCAAAACAATATTAATGGTTTTATATTGCAAATTTTATTTACTTTAAACAAAAAGCATAATGTTATTGCTAAAATAAAATTTCAGATAGTTTGAGTAAACACAAAATAAACAATAGCATAATAAAAACATATATGAATATATATATAAGTATGTAAACATAACATACAAAATTAGTTGTCAAGCACTTGTAAATTCATTTTCTGTACAATGGAAACTTGTACAATTGACCATTTTTGTTATTGAGATCTTAGAATACAGATAGAATTAAAAATGTCTTTTTTTTCTTTGTCCGTCAGTAAAAATTTAAAATATTCCTTTATCATCTGCTTTGGCATGTGGTAAACTCAATATAATTCTAGTCAGTTTTGAAAAGTTACGGAATACTAAGATGTGATTGAAATTTTTAGACTTTGATATACATATATCACTAAAACGGAGGTGCGCAAAATGACCCCAGGAAATATGGCCCCAAAAGGATAGTGAAGAGCGGCCCCAAAATTTTACATGAGACACAACAACACGCAATTTTGGGGCAATTTTTTGATTTTTTTTTTTGGGTTTTTTTAATTTTTTTGTTATTGTGTTTTTGCATTTTAAGTGGAATGAAAAATGACCCCAATAGCCAAGAATGAAAAATGGCCCCTAATAAAATCGCAATGTTTACTTAAGGGCTATTTTCAGATTTTAAAAAATTAAAAATCAACCCAAACATTTTTCTCTAGGGATAGTATAAAAAACCCGAATTCTTATAGAAAAGTTGAGAAAATCCTTGCGTCCGGTCCAACGCCGGCTATTTAGGAGAGCTTTAATAAGAGAAGCCCGTATTCGTTATACCATAGAAAATAAAATCCTTGCGCCCGGCCGAAGGCCGGCTATATAGAAAAGCTTCAGTTTGCGAAGCCAGTTTTCGTTATATCATAGAGAAGAAAATCGTTGCGCCCGGCCTAAGGCCGTCTTAAGCGTTAAACTTTAGTAAAGCAAAGCCAGTGTTCGTTATATCATAGAGGAAAAAATACTTGTGCACGGCCGAAAGCCCAACCATGCTATCAATCGTGCGATTTTTAAAATCAAAACTGTATAATTATTCAGATTTTTAAATCGGGATCATTGATTTGCGATTTTTAGTTGCGGGCATATGAACTCCACCCAAAATTTTTAATATAACTTTCTTTGTGTTCATTTTTGGGGTTAAAATTCTTTATAGGCTTTGAGGTGATTGTTCATAATGAAGAATTACCCCAAATTTAGGGTCATACTTCATTTTATTTTTGGGTTTATTTTTCATTTTTTTGGGGTTATTTTTTATTAAAATTTATTTTTTGAGGCCATATTTCGCAGCGCCGACTAAAACGGTTCCAAATCCAGCTTTGAAGGAGAATTTTTTTTTTCATTTTCTTAAAAATTATATTCTATAGTCAGCCATTCCTGAGCAAGAAGATTAACTTTTCACATTATATTTTAAATTGGTTAACGTTTTTTTACCACCATAAATTTAGAATTTCAGAATTTTATTTCTTTCAAAATTTACTGTTTTCAATGGCTGTATCTGCGTATTTCCTCTAGTGCGGTTATATAAAATTTCGAGCAATCAGACCTAATGGGGAATAAATATTATATTTGTTTTGTTACATCTGGTGATTGATTCACTTACTCGATAACCAATAGCAGTTACTCAATTACACTGTGTATAATTTTTTAAGTCATGGAAATATAAACATATACGAACACCACTACGTGACAAAAGGCCAAAAAAAGTAGTTCTCCCGGATTTGCCCAAAGTCATGAATTTTTTTTTTATCAAATTTGTGGCCTCGGTGTAATTTTTGCAAAAAAGTCATAATTTTCTCAGTCTCGTATCTTGCAAACCGTTCGGAATTTTGATTTACTCTCAGAGACAAAGTTGTAGCCCTTGTCATACAGAACAAAAATTGTGAACTTATAAAAAACTTAGGTAGCAAGCTGTTCAAAATTCAAGGAAACAATCAACTAAGATCTCATTAAGAAACTTTCTAAAACGCATGAACTTCCTAGGAATGATTTTTAACACCGTGAAAAGTTTCCCGAAAATTTTTTTATTTAATTTGTTTTTTTTTCTTTACTTCAACATTGAGTTATGGTATCTATTGTAAAAATAAAAAACAAATATTCGTATTATGTTTATAATGTTGATGGCCCTGGACTTGCAAATCGAACTCTCTTAAGGTGTGGATCCAAATCGTCGTCCGAATCTGACTCCGATTCAGAACTTATTGTGTCCATAGGCACGATGCTTCCAGACAGCCCCCCATCTTCAGCTTTTTCTTCTTCAAATTTTTCATTAACACCATACAGGGTGATCTTTTGACTCCACCAACATAAAAAACAATGCATAAGAAGTTCATATGCTCTAGAAAGTGGTTTAATGAGATCTTAGGTACATTTTTGTAGTTGATTTTTTCCTGGAACTTTGAACGGTTTGCTACCTATGGACCTGAGCAGGGGAAAAAAGGTATAAAATCGTTTTTTTGCGATTTTGATCTTGAAGATGAAGTATTTTTTGATTTTATATATTCACAATTTTCGTTCTTTATGACAAGATCTACAACTTTCAAAATTCCGCACTTTTTTGCAAAAATGACACCAAGGTCCCAAATCTTTGGGGGCCCATAAAAAAGTGCATGACTTTGGGCAAAACTAGGAGACACGGGTATTTTTTTGTCCTTTATCGCGTAGTGGTGTCCGTATATGGTTATATTTTTTCGTTATGCACTGTGTTTTTTAAAATATAAGCTAGATTATCCTCTAATTTGTTCGCAATGGAAAAATTCCCTTTATTTTGACGAATATAAAATATCTGTCTTTTTTCCCTATAGTCTATTTTTTCGACAAAAACTTCCTACAAGAAGAGAATCTGATGTCACTGATTCTTACATCACAAACTCTTTGGTTTAATGTATTTAATAAAGTATTCACTCGATTAATCATAGTTAGATTATTTTTGTCCCATTAAAAATAAAAAAGTCGAAGTTACAGGACAATCTTATGACCTTTACTATTTCAACTACAGTTTTTCAAACACTGGTCACATTTCAATTAAATTAAATTGAACCAACAGCAAGAAAAACTCAAACTTACAAATATGTTGAAGTTGGGTTTTCATATTCCATAAAAACATAGATTTTCCAGAAGAAGTGATATTTGTATTTTGTGTTCAAACGATATTTTTGGAATATTTTGAATTACGATACTATTCAAGTAAATAAGAGATATGTCGTTTTATTACTATTAACTCATTTTATATTTGATAAAACTAAACTAAAATTATGTTGCGAGTCCCGGGATAACCATCTCGGATTTCGTTTTTAATAAAGCAACTTTGTCTTCATATTGAGTGTTTTATTTTCAAAATATATAACGTTCATACCCTGTAGGAAGCCTGGGATCAAGTGTCTCTAAGTCGCTTATTTTGGTCACACTATTAACAAAGCTCCTATACGTTGTCTGCCTTTTTGACAGCTGTAAAGCTTTGCCTATTCTTGATTGTGTATAATTATTTTTACTGTTTTATTCAAAATAATTGTGACTACATGAAAAGTCAAAGATTTTTTAAAAAAGTTAAAAAAGCGAACTTAAAAGGTTATATACACAGAAACACACGTGTCTTTTAGAGGAAGAAGGCCTGGATTTATCCTTTTTAGAGCTATTTAAGGGGGGAAAATAAAGCAAGCCAAAATAAGAAATGTTTACCACGGAAATCATTTTTCCGATGAAGCCCATTACCGGTTAAATGGGTACGAAAATAATCATAATTGTCGCATTTGGAATGAGGAAAATCCACAAGCTGTTGTCGAAACACCATTACATCCACAGGAAATTACTGTTTGGTGCGCTTTATGGGCTGGCGGAGTTATTGATCCATATGTCTTCAAAAACGATGATGGCCAGAATGCGAAATGTTTTTGAAAATTGGTGTTCCAGATTGCGCTTTCTATGCTCCAGCCCTGGCGGCCACATGGCCGAAATCATATTTAGACATTAATGTCAAAAAATTTTCTATCCAATAAAGACCGTTTTGATATCAAAGATATATTACTATGTTTTGTTATGATGTCAAAGATATATTACTATGTTTTGTTATGATTTAAGCTTGAATCTTTCTATAAAAAAACACCCTTTAGATCCAATAACAAGCACATGCTTAATTTATATAGCACAAAACATTGTTTGGTCAACTGGTAGACAGTAATATTGATGACAAAGTCAATAGTGGATTAGTTCAGTTTTACTATTGGCATTTCCTGTAGGGTATGCACATAAATCTTTCCATTTATTTGTGTATGTGTATTTGTGGGTTTTCTTTAAAATAAATTTATTTTCTTCTTTTTTTATATTGTCATGCACGATTTCTTATTTACTTTCTCTCTGTAAGTATGTTCCTACACGAGGATTTGTCCTTGTTAAAATTTAAGTAAAATAAAGATAAAATATTATTTATTCGTAGATGAAATTTATTTCCATTTTAGCGCATCAAATTTATAAATCTAAAAAGCAAAAAGAAAAATATTATTTTTCCCAAAAAAAAATAATTTACATTAAAAAAGATTTAAGCTGTCATATCGCTGGCTCAATATTACAATGTTGTATGTAAAATATTTTTAGTCTTTTAGTAATTAATGGTTTAGGGTTGCATGGGACAGTTTTCATTTTCTAGTATTGATCCAGAGATTTTTTACGTAACTTTATTCGGAAATAGCAGAATAGAAATAAGAGATTATAAACTTGATTTTTTAATATATTTGCTATTTCACATACAACCTTCTTTTATTGAGCCAGCGATACATGTAAGTAAAATTAATGGAAATATAAAATATATATTTATATGAATAGTAGTTTTGAAATTGCAATTTCATACAATTTTATTTCGAAGTGAATAAAAAAATGCAAACTTGTTTTTACAAAATTGCTTGTGAAAAAGTTTTGTCTGATTAATATTAAAAGTTTTTGTGAAAAAAACATTTTATGAAAGCCATTAAACCATTTTTTTATATCTTTTTAGAAAATCATTTAATGAAAATTTTTGAAAAATTTTTTCAAAAGCCTTTAGTAAAAAAATTTTCCTTAATAAAAGAGTTAAAGGCTTTCTAGTTTTATTTGAGAAACTTTCAGTAAAAAAGTTTTATTGAGAGTTTTTGAAGAAAGCTAAAATAAGTTTAATTAAAAGTTTTTATAGAAAAGCTTCATTAAATAGCTTTTAACAAAGTTTTTCCATATAATTTTTTTTTTAATAATTTTGTGAAAAACCTTTTAAAGAAATTTGTAAAACACGTTTTTAAAGAAATTGATACAAAAGCTTTTTAAGTTTTCGTAGAATTTTTTTTGTAGAAATGTTAGTAATGCAAATTTTTGAGAAAAGTTTGTAAAGACGTTTGTAAAGAAAGTTTTTGTGAAAAATTTTGTACAGAAGGCTTTTTCAGAAAAGTTTGTAAAAAAGCTTTTACAAAAAATTTCTAATGAAAATTTGATGGAGAAAAAGTTTTTTTGTTAATTTTTTTATTTTTAAATTTCTATAATGAATTTTCGTAAAAAAGTTTGTAACAAAAGTAATCGAGCCCTAACCGCGAAAACAACTTAAGCGACATCATTTTCAAGTTTCGTTTTTTTAATAAATGACTTTATTGACAATACTTGCCTCAGCTCCTTAAATGTCATGGTCACATAGGTACAGTTACGATTTTATAGCAAGAACAATTTTATCGTAAGCCAAAAATTCATAAAAAATTTTCTCTATCCTGTAAAATTTGATTTTTGGCGATTACGTTATTTTTGTGGTTACGGCTTGTAATCTTAATTAAGCTTTGTAGAAAACTGTGTAAATCATAGTTCTATAGAAAATTATTCAATTAAAGTTCTTTAAAATAATTTAAAAAAAAAACATTTTAAGAAATGTTTTCAAAGAAAGCTTTTACCAAAAAGTTTGAATACAGTTAAGAGTTTTTTAGAAAAACTTTTTTAAAGGCTCGAAATTGTTCCTTTAACAAATTTTCCTAGAGAAGCGTCGATGGAAGAATTCTGTGCTAAATGTCAAAAAAAATGTTCTTGCACTTCATTAAAAAACATATTACAGATACTTTTAAAAGAAATATTGTTACGAGAAAAAGTAGCAAGCTACTCCGCCACAATTCACTGTTTTTTCTTATTTAACTTTAATCTCTGGCATTTTGACAAAACATCTTAAGTCGAGATAAGATAACAAAACAGTTTTTAAAAAAACTCGGTGTTAAAAGCGTTTTTATTAAATACTAGCTGGCCGCCCCGGCTTCGCTCGGTGGCTGATTACTAATGATTGATGGAGCCGTTTTCTGATTTAAGGTAAATCAAAAAAAGTACTTTTCGTAAAAACCAAAGATGGACCATAGCGATCATTTTAAAGAAAAAATTATCCAAATCGGTCAAGCTGTTCTCAAGCTATGCGATCAGCAACACACAACATTTCATTTTTATTATATAGATTAAATTAAATTAAAAATTGAGTTTATAATACAAAATTTTAAAAACGTAAACAAAAATTTTTTTTATATAAAAATTCGTATGATTAACAATACTTTTTCGACTTTTTAAATTTGACTTAACCCTTTCCGACCCCGGCTACACATACGTGTAGGTAAACTTAACGTGTTTTGAAGAGAGAATTTTATATATAAATATCTAACTTTTTTTACTTCTTTTAGTCTCTACATGTTATGTGTTATCTCCTGATCGTTGTCTTATAAGTTTTTGCGAGGTTTATTTTAGTATTTATGTAAACGCGTGCAAAAAAGATGATCATGTTTCGCAGTGCGGAAGACAAGATATGAAAGTATCATTATTTTGTTAAATTACACTAAATATATGAATATTTTGTTATTATTTTGTAAAAAAAAGCATCTTACATTTAAATAATATGCAAATATTTTAAAATGCACAAATAATTTTTGTGTTTTTTGTGAGCACAATGTGTACCTACACATATGTGTAATATGGGTTTCTACTACCTCAATTTTGCGAAAGAAAACTGTGATTAGGTGCAATCGTTTTTTGAGGACTTTGCCAAACATTTCCTTTGTATTTTTTGTTCGGTATTTTACCAGCTTACTATTTTGGAGCGATTGGCGGCAATGAATGTGCATAGAACAGGCACAATGCAAACAAGTCGTTTACGGAAACAAACAAGTCATTTTCGAAAGCAAAAAGAAGGATCATTTTTTGAAAAAATAGCCCATAAAACAATAAAAAAAAACAAAATTAAATCCAAATATTTACTGTCGTGAGCAAGTTACCTTTAATTTAATACCCACACAAAGATATGAGAGGAGGGGAAACTTTTTTTTTTTGCCCCAGAGGGCTCCAAAAGTCCCGCCCACTCCAAATTTTTTTCCCCGTACAATTACCTTTAATTCGTCTACCTACACATAACACTAAGAGGTCGGGGCCGTTTTTTTGGATCCAGGGGGCTCACGGGCCTCCGCCCCCTTAAATTTTAAATTTGTTTTGTTTTTTTTTTATTTCCAGAGGGGTTACAAATTTTTTTTCGTATGCCCCGTAAACTACACTTTTTCCAAAAAATGCTAATATTTTGTCCAAGTGAAGTCCCAAGGTACACATATGTGTATGTCCTGTTTCTAAGGACTTGGGCTTTTTATGTACATTAAAAATTCATTTTTACGTTATCTTAGGGCGAATTATCATATACCGAAAATTTCATTAAAATCCGAAAACTTTGACATTGCTTGGGTCGGAAAGGGTTAAGGTGCTTTGTCAAAGTGCAAAAGATATAATATAATAACTTAAATTTTTCTTTTAAATCTTTAATGGAAGTTAATATGAAATTTACAGAAAATTCTAATAAAATTTTTGAACAATTTGTTCTTAAATTTGTTAAATATGTAATTAAATTATTATACCTTTTAAACAATAATCTTTCTATCACATTATAAATCAATTAAATTTTCTTTTTTTTTCTTTTTTGTTTAAATATATTTTATGTTTTTCCAAAAATTTTATTAAATTACACATCACAAATCTAATTAATAAAAAAACACACACTTATAAATAAAACAAATTGTATGTGTGTGTGAGTGTGATTGTGCGTGCAAGGGAGATCAAATATTCGACTTTTTTCAATAACCGATTTTCGGTTATTCCGAATAGTTTCTAGTTTTAAAAATGGGTTTCGGGTAAGCATTTAAAAAATAAGCTGTTAACCGGTTTTGTTGAAAGATATAATATCATTCAAATCTACTGAGTTATAGAAATAAAAAATTTATTTGAATAAAACAATTCACAAAGGAACAATATATATGACGTCCTACACGAAGCCACTAGTTTTGATTTATTTACAAAATATTTGCCTATACAAACGTTTAGCAAAATCAAGTAGCATTTAACAAATTCTAAAATACATTATACATTTAATTATCTTCTTACAAATAAAGTTTGGTTAATCAACAAAAATCAAAGTTTAATCAGTTTACTGGTCACGCTTGTTTTTTATTTTTTTTTTTTTCGTCAAATATTTGTTAGGTCTGAAACAGAATTTTGTTTTTTAAAAACTATAGAGTCAAATAAATTTATTTTTTGATATAGTCTCCCATTTATATAAAAATATATTTATATTTATATATTTATATAAAAAAGTTGTATTGTGTTGGCCTATAGGCCTGCATTTCATTGGTGCTATTATTCGTTAATAGACTTAAGCCTTATTTTTAAAATTTTCAAACAAAACCCAAGATGTAAAGATTATATCGAGGTCTTACCGTAAGAATAGCTTAAGCGACATTATTTTAAATTTTCGTTTTTTTAGTAAATTAATTTATTGGCAACACTTGGATCATCTTCTAAAATATCATGGTTACATAAGCGCTTAAGCGCCAATCTTCATACAAAGTTTTATAAAATATAATAAAAAAAACTTCTCCTGTAAAATTGTGTTTTTGTCGGTAAAGCTGTTTTGCGCTAACGGCTGGATGTATGGTATTTCAAATGATTTTGTACCGGCATTATAGAATCGAATAGTAATAGTTATATTAATGTTTTTTTTTTTTTTTTTATGCAATATCTGTCCATTCCTCGCTTCAATTGAAGACCTTTCAAGACTTTGTTTGATTTTTCATATCAGTTTAAAGTTCTTGGTATTTTATAAAATAAAACTGGTGAATTTTGATTCCGCCAGAATGTAGTAGTTTTTAGATTGAAGATATGCTGCAACTACTTAAGGTTTTTTTATTGTCTTAACGAACCTTTTGTTCTCGGCAACACAGCGGTCTAAAATTTTATCCAATGAATCATTTTATTTGCCGTCTTCTAGGAAATACTTGCAAGTGAGTCAAGTTTTATTTGGCGAACATTTATATCAAACTTATGGACTAATTTAAAGCAGTATTCGAAAATAAACATTAAATATCGCTGCTTAGAGTTCGACTCGGTAGGTAGATTTGTGAATGACATAAACGTTAATTGTAATTGCGTAGTAAATCATTGAAAAAAACGTTACCCCGTTTGTCATCTTCGAGAATAAAAATAATACTGTTCTTATCCAACACAACAAGAAGATGAGAACATTTTATTCCGTTCGGTTTTTTTAAAAACCACAAATTTCATTGTGTTCAGTTGAGCTCATTAGTATTCATTCGTTTCAGTTGTGCTTAGCGCTCTCTTGGCTGGTAAAAAAAAAACCAAAAATATTGTTACTGCCTTTCAATAACGTCTTGGTTTATTTCCTTTATAATAAACCGTTTCGAGTTCCTTATTGCAACTTTAATAAAATAAATAAAACACAAACACTTTTAACACTGTTTACAATTTACTCAACTCTATTTAGTACTTAGTCTTTTAAACAACCGTAATTTATAGCTTTCATTCACAACCAACTATAATTTTCTGCGCGTGATTCGTTATTGACAAAGTCTGAACTTAGAATGATCTTTATTCTGCTAGTCGCCGCTAGTATTTATACTGCAATTTGGTTGTCTAGAACATTCGAAATGTTTTTCGAAGGTTCGAGGCTTTACAATTTACCACACTTTAATTTGATTTATGGCAGCACTTATGTTTAAATAATTTTACCTCTTATACTGAAGCTTTTTTAACGGTCATTTCTAGGGCTTTCTGCATATTGAGATTGAAGTGTACTAGATTATAACAATTTTTAATAACAATGTAAACTAGTAAAATTACTTATGAATAAAAGACAACTAATAAATACAAGACAACTAATAAATACAAGATAACTAATAAATACAACTAATCCTTATCTAAAGTTACTTTCGTAACAATATTTTACAAAAACAAAATATATATACGAAAAAAATCAAAAAGCCATAAAAAAGCCATCAAAAAAGTTTTAAACAAGCAAAACACATACACAATACTCACAAGCTATTCGTGTTGTCGTTGCATAAACTTTTTATTTGTTCAATTCTTCATCAATTTAAAAAAACTAACATTATAGAACAATTGTTCTGTTTTTTAACGAAGAACAGAATACTATATCATGTTCGGCTCTTTCTTGAAAATAGCTACGAACGGTGCTTAGGGTTGTGTTCGTCTACACAAACATTAAACAAATAGATATCGATCCTGGGTGTGTAAGCCGAACGCTCAATAAAGTACATATGTATGTTCATAAATTGCACAGTTGTAAAATAACCTGTTTATTATTCCGAAAACCCCGGTTAATTCGATATTCGAAAAATTAACATTAAAAAATAACCAGCATGAGCAAAAATTAAAAACCTGTTGAAACCGTTTGAATAATACCCGTTTGATCTCCCTAGTGGGTACACAAAATGTTGACTAGCAAAATAATTAATTACCTTTGAACTGTCATTGTATTACAATGTCACAACCTACCCCTGATATAAATAGTATAAAAACCGAACGTAACCAAAAAACAAAAACACCATCCGATTTAATGTAAAACAACACTAATAATTCATTCATCATATTCACCATCACCATCATACAACCAGAGAATTCACACACAAAAACAAATCGACAAGTATTGCGTAAAAATATTTACATACATATTTTTTTTTTTTTCTAAATGCCATTGAAATTCCAAATATAATTTAATTTTGATAGAATTTTTCCGTTTTTGGTTAAAACACAACAACCAGCATAAAAAACCTGAAACGAATTAATTTGGCTACAATACAACCACAAAAGGGGAAAGGCGTTTAAGTGTTTGTGATAAATTGTAAACATTTTTTAACGTAATTATTTTTAATACATAAATATGGGAATAAGAAAAATGCAAAGAGGAGTAATAGGCAAAAAAATAGCAGACTGCAAAAGAATTTTAAGAAATTTTTATCTAACCCAAAACAGATAATCCGTGACTGTCAAAATTGCCCTTAAAATAAAAAAAAAAAAAATTTGTTGGGTTAACGGGCCTTCCTTCGGCGCTATAAAAGTGATTTATTTGAGTTTATTTAACTAATGCCTTTGTGTTATTAAAAATACACTCAAAAGAAAAATCAATCCAACCGTACTCAAATCAGTAGCGGTATTAAAAGTGCGGTGATTAAGGATTTTCTTGAATCAAGTACAGAAAGATTGATTAAAGTACGGATTTTCAATCGCGAAATATTTATCTTATCCATATTCAATCTCAAATTCGTACTTGCAATAATCCGAAAATGTGATTGATTTAAGTAAAACTAAAATTGAATCAATCTTAAAATGCGCTTGATTCAAGTATTATAAACATGATTCAATCCTGAATTCGTACTTGAAATTAATCAAAAGTGGAATTGGAAAGAGAATTTTATTATGATTGATTTACTTACCCGTTTTACACATTACAGAATTTTAATTATAAAACACCAGCATTATTCCCGAAATTGTTTTACCTTTAAAAACTTAATGTACATATTTAACTAAAAATATAAACTAAATGAGAACTCTTGCTTTAAATTTTACGTTTTTAACATAAAAATAAAGTGCTTTGGTTGTTTCTACAAACAACAAGCAAATCATTTTTTAACTAGTTGTGTGGTGTAATTGTAGTATCTACAACAAACTTTGATCAGTTATATGAGATTAGAACACTCACTTTATAATTTTACTCTTAGAGTGGCACGACCATCAAAAAGTTTAATCTTTTTTTTTAATTGGTTTAAAAGTTTTATACCAGAATTGATTTTCGAAAGTAATCCCAATTAGGATTGTTTTAAGTACATTTTAGTGTTATTCGTACTTGAATTTTTGAGTACGACTCGTATTTAAATTAATGGCCTGTTCAACAATCTCGACAGCAAATCGAAGCGATCGCCATCCATTCGCTCGATTTCGAATCAGATTGGGTTCAACAATTTCGACAGCTTTCGATCGCTTGCTCTTACGAGTGTAAATATTTGTTACTTACGTATTAAAAAAATAAAGTATTGCCATATAAGGTATTTCTATATTTTGTTGCTTTTTTGTTAAAAAGTATTAAAAATAATACTAATTTGCTTGATAACAAATACAACCGCGTTTGAAATTTCATCAGCTGTATAAACATGTCAAAAAATAAAAAAACCGTTTTTGTTGAAACCAAAACTTAGAAAAGTTAAATTTTAGTTAAATTTAATTCAAAACAAAATATTAAAAAAAAAATAAATAATACAAACAAATAAATAACTAAGCCAATCAAAAAATGTAAAAAAAAGTTAAATAAGTACCAAGGCAATGTGTATTTTGATAGCAACAGCTTGCTCCTTGGCAGTTGTTGCATTTGTTTCATTTGATGACAAATTAACGACAGTTGTTCCTCAACAACCGTCTTCCTCTTTTTTTACCTGAAGAGCAGTTTGTATATTATTTCTCACTATCGACCTCTATCCTTCTTCGTTTGGATGAAGTTTTAAAATTTTTTGCTGTTTTCCTCCAACATTTGTGGTGTTTCAAACAATCTTAAGGGACTTGTCTCTTCAATTTTGCTTCTTTTTACAACCGCCGTCGCAGATTTAGAAGCTCTTGGTGGTGATTCTGCTATCTGCTGTCTGAGTTTCAGCAATTTTAATTTTGCCCGCCAACACTCTACAACTAGGTGCTGCAGCCGAGGACCAAAGCAGCGTCCGATCAATTATATGGTCTAGGGAAGTTAAACAGTATACTTTATATGTTTTTTTCAGAATTTTTTTTTTGTCCTACATTTAAAATCTGCCCATGTCTGTTAATATATGTTATATTTTTAAAATCAATTCAAGCTATGGTTGTTTTCTGGTTTACATTTTCCCACTTTGCAATAGAACGCGTGGTTGGACCAATGACTTTTAGTTTTAGGCCTATTATTTTCCAAAACTCGTCCATCGAAAATTTATTTGCTCCAAACACCTCTCGTTAACTCAGGATTTTTCTCCATGTATTCGCCTAATGTAAGCAGTACATGGCGCACTCATTTATTTCTCTTAAGAAGCGTTTTCAAGATATTCGCGAAAATATTGTTATTCTGCAGTTGTTTTAGCTAGTTATTTTGAAAAATCTCAAGAATTGTTGATCCGAATTGTAAAACTATTGAATAAATATGTTTTCCTCTTTCAGCCCATATTTATACTGTGTTGATCAGAAAAAAAACTTAGTTTAGATTTAAAACAAAAATTATTTTTTTAAGTTTTTCAATTTCAATTAAACGTTTTCAGTCTCTCCATTAGGGCATTTTTTTCAAATTTAAAGGCCTGTAATTCAGTAAATTTTTATCCGATCAACACACTGTAAAGAAAGGAGGATAAACATATTTATTTGAAATTTTTGGAAATATATAATATAACTACAGAAAAACACGATTTTCGCGAACATCTCGAAAACGGTTATTTAGAGAAATAAATGAGTGCCATATTCTTGTTTAGGCGCCCCAATTAAGCTTAAATGAATATAATTTTTAAGGCTAATTTTTTGTGGGGTATTGTTATCAATAACAGTTTTTCATTTAATATAATTACCATTTGTTCTCCATTTTTATTTATAATTTATTTAAATTACTCTTAAATAATTCTTGTTTTTTATAAATTCCATGATTCGACAACAAAACAACAAGTGAGTGGTTTTGACATTTGTCTTCGTAATGTCGACAATACCTTCGATATTAATAAACCGCTTTTTGTATGAAAGTACTTACGTTTTCTTTCGAGTTGTCGTCTAAACGAATGTTCGTTTAGAATAAAGTTAGTTGAACCCAAAACCGTTTTCGATCGCTTAGAATGCGATCGAAGTCGTTCTTTCGAAATCGTTGAACAAGCCATAAGTATACAAAACATAATTTATCCCGAGTGTTTTCTTTCTATGTACGTCTTTTTAATCAAACATTGCAATCTGCCAAACATTTAAATCCACCTTAAAGACTGGTCTTTCTTCTTGCCATTTCAAGCCAAAAACTTACCTTAATTATTAGCTTATTGCAACATTCGGAGATCAGCTTGGTTGTCACATAAACGCCTTAGAGAGAGTGATACGCATCTTTACTCTCGAAACATGTTCTGATATTCTCTCTAAATACCTTATGATATCTAAGCCACTATATTAGAGTGTAAGCTCTCTTCTTATATATGCAAATTCCCATTGGTTCTAGAAGGAGTATAGGGCTATAAGTTAAATGTTCCATTCGATTCTGTCCAACGCTAGTGCTTTGATCTCGTCCCATCATTTGTTCTGTTTTGCAGCCTGTTATTTTATTTTGCGATAACATGCATGCGATAGTCTACGTCTTCTTTGGCTCAATTGGAGATTCCATTAAATAGCATTTCTTATTGTACTTGTCTAATTATTCCAGCGCAACTTTCTTTTAAGAATTTCTTTTCTTATGTGAGAAACTAGAATATTCTTAGGATTCTGCGTAAACATAAATAGAAAAACGGATCTAACGCAAAAGTTAAATATATTAAGTTTGGTTCTTCTTGATATGTGAGCAGACCTCCAGATGGGATTAAAGAGATCAAATTGCCACTTGCCAGAGTTAATGAGACTATGCACATCATCACTAGAACCTCCAGTAGTTGCCCGGGTAGCAGAATTTGGAAATATCTTCTAGTTTTTCTCCATTTAAAGAGAAAGCTCTGTTACTTGAAGAGTTTATACGAATATTCTTGGTCTTTGCTATGTTGATATTCATACCAGGCTTTTGAGTTTCACTTGGTATGGCAGCGATCTTGGCAGCCATGCCGTTGTAGTTGTGAGGAAGTTGGCAGATTTCATCGGCATAATCATGATCTTCCAGCCTTCTCTGAAAACATCACGAAATTTCATAATATTGTCTAAAGATTATGTTGAAAAGCAGGGGCACATATGGTAAATTTAGCATGTTGCAGCCTTCATTCAACACACTCCAACTTACATTATCGTAGAGGGCTTGCATCAGTGATATTAACTTTGTGGAGGTGCCTTCACATTTAAGAGCATTCATGTTGGCCGAATGTGAGACGGTGTCAAATGCCTTTTCAAAGTCTATTAAGACTAGGTAGAGAGGGGATCTCCACCCAATTGACTGTTCACATGATCCATGCAGGATGTTTGGGGTCGGAAACCAGCTTGCTTACTACCAAGCACAAGTTTAAATGCACTTGTGAGATAATGCTTTCATTACGCATTAATCTAGGAACACATAAGCAACCCTCGCTCAAAAATCTTGTAAAAAACACCATTTCTCTATTAATTTCTTATTTCAAAGCCACATGACCCTTTTAATATCTTTGTAAAATTTTTACAACTTTACCACAATAATTTTAAATTATAATTAACAGCAACACCATATTCTTCCCTCTCCCTAAAATACTAAAAAAAATTATATTTCAATCAGAATTTATCCAATATAAAGTTTTTACAAATCACCACTTCTGCAACAATGCTTAGTTGTTACAGTTTGTATCTGTCCTTATGGTTTTTATTTTTTTTTTTTTTTTTTTAAATAATATCTCGAACATTCTCCACATTACCACAATTGTTGTTTGGCTCATTTTATGCTCATTTGACCATAAAATTAGTTGGTATAGAAGTGCCTGAATGTTTGATTACACATAAATTCTATGTTTGTTGTTGCAATAAATGAACCTTTATGAACAGCAACTACAACATTGCTAAAACATACTGGTACTTTAGGCAAAAATATAAGTAGTTATACATGTGTGTGATTTTTGAAATAGCAAAAATTTATTTTAGTATTTTTAATTAAGCAGAGCATATTTGGTAGTGATGTTTATGAGAAATGATGGAGGTTTAAGCAGAAGTTTTTTTATAAAAACATTTAAAAAAAAAAGCTTGGAAAATAACGTATTTGTTACACAATGTTGTCTTTATATAAAAAGTTTTGTGTTATGCAACTATAGCAAAGGCAAATTTAGCTTTTACAGTATTTTTTAATAGCTAATGAAAATATTAAATAATTGGTTTTGCAGATACTAAAGTGTGGTCCAACTGTAATGCACGATTTTAACTGTGAATCACACCTTAAATTCAAGATTATTGCCACACTTTATTTGCCATTACAGTGTTTGACAAATTTAACCATGGAAAGGTACACAAATGAGCAGCGCGTTAAAATTTTTGAAGCCTTTTTCAAAAATGAGCGTTCAAATCAAACTACATACAGTGCCTCGGTAGGCTAGCTGGTAGCGAGCTAGTCTATCAGCGCCGAGGTTGCGGGTTCGATTCCCGCCAGAGACTCTGGTTTCTTTCCTGCAGACAAGCATAGAGCTTCGCGGGAATAGCTAAGGAAATTAAAAAAAAAAAAAAAAAAAATAAAAAAAATTAAAAAAAAAAAAAAATACTTGTACTTCCTGATTTTTTTGGTTACAGCAAAGTGGGTCTGTAGGAAATGAGATAACACCTCTGCATGCTCGCCCTGTTTGTTCTGGGTAAAAAATTGCTGTTGTTCGCGATTGTAGTCTCCGTGAATGGTGTTCGCTATCGTAAGACGATAACAGACTTCTTGTGGCCACAAAATGAGAATACGGACGTTATGTGGTTCCAACAGGATGCAGCCACTTGCCTCACAGCCAAAGAAACTATAGCATTATAACGTCGTGGCGATGTTAATTGACTGCAACCATTATGGGATTTGACACCGTTGGACTTCTTTCTTTGGGGATATTTAAAAGAAAAAGGTGTACGTCAATAAGTCAATAATAATTTAAGTCCTATAGGATGAGATGATTCTGCACATTACCGACATTGGACCTCAATTATATCTCAGATTCATTGAAAATATGAACCATCGGATAGATGCTGTGGCGATCATTTGGCCGATATTTTGTTTCACACATAATTGTCATAGATCCTTCTATAATAATAAAAAATATTAAGATAATTCTCTGAAAACTTTTTGTTTTATTTACAATTAACATCGTGCGTTTTGGTTGGACCATCCTATTTAAGGCAAAACGTAAACTATAACATAAAGTGGTTAGTTGAAAATATAAATAACACTGTACAAAAATTCCGAACTATTTCCAAAATAACGGTGTTCTGACAATGGATTCTAGTAGAGGGGAACAAAAATAATCACCCTTATTGTGTTTGGCGTAATTAAAATACGCCTACGACTGTTTGGTAAATGATTAAAGGAAATAAGTTCACGTTCTCTTTAATCTATTACCAAACAGTCGTAGGCGTATTCTAAATACGCCAAAAACTGTTTTATGAAAATCTTGAGAGCATAACTTGTTAGGGAAAATAATTTCAAATAAGTAACTAAAAGAAACTAATTTTTTGGGATTTTGGGACGTTTTTATGTGAATTGTGGGAGTTCTTCCAATATTAAAAAAAAAACTTAAGTTGGCTTGTATTAAGCATTAAAAAGTCTATTCAGTTGTAAAATTTCATAAATACTACTTGATAAAGTTTTATGGCATAAATAAAAACTCAAAATACACATTTTTCACACTTCTTTGCAAAATGTCTTCAATTAGTTTTACAATTGTTAAAAATTATGTTATTTTTTGAAATCTTGATCCAATTCCCTAAACTGTGATATATAATACGTCTTCCCCCTGTACATTGTAAGCTTTATTAATGAAATTAGCATACAGTACAACCCAGCCGTTTGGCAAATTTTTTATTTGACTCTCGCGTTTGGCTGTTTTTTTTTTCTGTTTGTGAAAGGTTTTTGGCTTTGTTGTATTCCGTCATATGTATTTAAATTTCATGGCCATCATTTTTATATTTTCTTAAGATTTGTGAGGAAAGAGCCAAAAATGACCGTTATAGAGGGGAGAAAGTTGGTTAATATGTTCCACAAACACATTTGCCGTAAAATTTTCTACAAAGTTGTTAAACATACCTTTTACCTTAGATGTAAAAAACACATGGTTTCATATATACGATACGCTGACCAAACAGGTCAAAAGGGGAACACTTTAACCCTCCCTCCCTAAAATTAAATTCCGTTGTGATTTTCAAATAGCCGACAGACACACTATATTTTTTTTCGTCTAACAGAATCCATTGTCAAATCCATTTTTTTTTTTTTTTTGTGTGTTGTACGTGTAATCTTTACGTGTAATTAAGCACGAAGTTTTCACTGGGATATTCAAAAGATAACCCATTGTTCAGTTAATCGAATAATTTTGAGCGAATAACTGTTCGAATAATTTAAAATTGCTTATTTTCGATTAACTCTTTGGCATGATGGTATAAAAACCACATTTCATATTAATTTTTTTACATTCTGTTTTCAATGGTACAATCTAAATACCACTTTTCTATGAAGATTTAACAACTTTTTTATATTTAACAAACAAATTATAGCAACAGTAGATTTTTAAGGTTGGTGGTATAAAAATAATACCACTGCTTTAATGAGTTGCATAAATAAATGTAACACAAAAGCGCTGCGGTACACAAATTAAACCACATCCTTCCAGTTTTTTTTTAACATTTTTTCAACTTAATAACTTCTTTAAATAAATGCAAATAAAAATCGATGTTAATTTTTGTGGATTTCATATAGTGCGCCGGAAAGAGTTAAAGAATAGTTCAAATAATCGATTAATCGAAAATTTTTTTTTACAGTTTCTTTTATATAAATAACAAGCCGGTACGTTTAAATACCCTTTTATTGTTTCTTAACTCAAGAACATTTTCTTCGAGTAAAAATTTTTTTTAAATATATTACAAAGACTTAAACCAAAGAGTTTGGGAACAATTTATTTTTAAGAATATTTAGTACAGACTTTTACTACAATGATTCAGATAAAGAAGATGATTTTTTTGAGACGAAAAAAAAAACAACCTTCTACCATCCCTTAACAAGGCAATTAATATTATTTTAATTTAAAAAAAAAATCAATCCGAGATTCAAGTGCTATTGCCAGGAACAAAACTGGGTCGAACGACGAATTTTTGGCAGCGATTATTCGTATTGAAAATACACACAATCATTGCGTCAGCCGAAATTCGTCATACGCGGCGACTTTGCAATAGATTTATTTCTATTTCATACGCCGGCGAACGACGAACGTATCAGTACCAAATTTTCAAGTATTTTAGTATATAAAGTTTTTTTTTTTTAGTTTAATAATTGTTTTTTATTATTTTATCGCATTTAAAATATATATACAAAGTAGATAACTATAAGAATAGTTTTTAATT
The DNA here is from genome assembly GCA_963931875.1 of Pollenia griseotomentosa. Taxonomy (NCBI): domain Eukaryota; kingdom Metazoa; phylum Arthropoda; class Insecta; order Diptera; family Polleniidae; genus Pollenia; species Pollenia griseotomentosa. The sequence continues at coordinate 204,953,076 of OZ007560.1, forward strand.
GTGTTTTTGTTAATGTTTGTGTTTTTAAGTAAATTTGTTATTATACGGTCACATTATTTCTCTCTCTTTGCACAAACAGCAAACAACTTTCTCAGTTAGTAAAGCTGTTAGTTATTCGTCGTTATTGTGTTTCATACGAGGAATTTACTCAGCGAATTTTTACTAAAAAATTCGTCGTTCGTCCCAGTTGTGTTTCTAGCGTATAATGAAAGACTACCTAACTAAGACTACTAAAAGAACAGAGAAATTGGATATGCTTTATACCACTTTACTTTCAATCTCTCCAACGTCAACAAAAAGTAAAAGAATCTTTTCTAAACCAAGTATCATCAAAACAGAAGATAGAAAGTGTTTGAAACATAAGCATTTTTTATACTGTATACTCTTTCTGAAAGATAATTTTAGAAGATTAGCTTAAATATTTATGCTATTTTGATAAAAAAAATTTTCCTTTTTTATTACATGAAGTATCTTTTGTTAAATTGTTGTTACTCTTTCATTAAAATTTTTTTGTTAAAACATAACTTTTTGGTCTTATTTTTAAACTTCTAAACTAGACAAAATTAAAATTATTCGATTAACCGAATAATATTAAATTGTTCGATTATAATTCGTTTCAATTTTTACCTCGAATAATTATTCGCGCGAATTATCGCTTAATACAAAACATCGATTAAATTGCATTCGCCTTGTTTAATAAATTCCCTTTAATATTTTTAAAAAAAGTAGTTTATGTAAAAACATTATCTTCACATATGACCACGGTATTAAAAATACTCGACAGACTCTACTCCACCCTGAAATAAACAAAAATAAACTAAGAGATAACTAAACAAACAATTACGAGGACTTTTGTGTTCAAGTTTTTTTTTAATAAAAACTTAATAATAATCTAAAATGTTAATTTTAACTTCCACATGACCGCGAAAGACAAACATTTATTTTTTTAGTGAAATTTCTGATAGAATTTTATCATTAATGTGACTCTTTCTTGGCAACTTCACATAAAATGTTGTTTTTTTTTATTAAGTTTTAATAGCACTTTTTATTTTACGGAAATACAACACAACACGTTTTGTTTTGAAAAATAATTCTGCAACTTATGCAATTCTTCAAACTCTTAGCCGGCAGCTTTTGAGTTTATTTACAAGAACACGCGGCCATAGAGGGTCGTGAGAGTGACTTATGGGCCTCTGAAATTGGTAAACTCGGATATTCAAACTTTTAAAGAATTCGCCAATAATACATGTATATGGATTGCAAAAAAATTAGACTTAAGCTGACCTTAAAATATATGCTTAAGTTTTTGCCTTTAGAGATATTCGGCTAAAACGAATTTTTTGGGTTAATTTCTTAACGATATTTCTAGTTTGTTAATCGGGTAGAGTATGTTTAATATCAAGCTGTTATCAATAGTGGGCTTAAAACTTTTTTTTATTGGTAGGAAGGCGGACTTTAAGTAAGTATAGTGGTATATTCGAGGCGAATGTGTATGCGAATAAAGGTAGTACATATGATTCATAAGCAGGGCAACCAAAAAAAAGCACTAAAAAAACTGTTTTAAGCTCTTAAAAAAAGCGTTTAAAAATATGAAAATAAGCTGTTTAAATTTAAAAAAAAGCAATTTAAACTTGTTTATTTTCCACTTAATTCGTTTAATACATTGTTATAGTAAATTATAATTTGATGCAATAAATTTTTGAAAAGAAAACTATGTCTGTTTAGAGTCAGCAAGTTCTTGTACATAAAGTTCTTCCTACGTCTACAGATGTTAAGGCAACAAAGTTAAAATTGAGTATTTGCTCTGAAGTATATTTTATACAATTGGACTCATAATTCCGCTTGCCTCCGAAAATATCCCCAATATCTTTTAATACCGAAAATCCTTAATTTTTTAATGAAACTGATTTAAATTTTGTATTTACTTTGTCTCCTATATCCCCTGGAACATGTGACATTTTTCTTACGGTCCATAACTATGTTCACTTAGAAAACCAATGAAGGATTTTTTGTGTCCAATTTAGTTACAACTTCGTGTAAATCCCCAAAATTTGCAGAAATTAACAATATTTGATATAAAGAGAAATTCTTAATAGCTAAAACTATACTAAAAAAGTAAAAGATAAGACGTTACTATACCAAAAACAGAGAGAAGGGGAACTAACAGACGTTACTTTATACAAAAACTACATTTAAAAAGAAATAAGACGTTACAAAGTATGATGGTAAAAGACGTTACAGACTGAGGAATTTGATCGTAAGAATACAGCTATGGAACTTTCGAGAGAAAAGAACTTAAACAAGCAAATAAAAAAATAAGTTGATAAAAAGGCTTAATACTAAAAACATTAACACATAAAAATTATACACAACACTATAAAAAGTACGTTACAGTACCGCTAAGACAAAGTAACATAAAAATCAAGTAAGAAAGTATAGTCGGTCAAGCCCGACCGTATAATACCCAACACCACAATATTTAAAAACAAGTTTCGAGAGTGTATGGCTATATGAATAGGGATCTATCTATGTTTTAAATTTCATTAAAATCGGTTAAATAGTTACTAATAAGCAGAAATTGACCCTATCTCCCCTCGTGGGTGCCGTGCAATAAAGCCGTAGGCAATAAAGCCATATGGAAGCTTAAGTTACCGAAGCCGGTATTTGTTATACCATAGAGGAGACAATCCTTGCGCCCGGCCGAAGGCCGGCTATGCAGAGAAGCTTTAGTTAGCAAAGCCGGTGTTTGTTATACCATAGAGCAGAAAATCCTTGCGCCCAAAAGTGTTTTCGTTATATATTTAATATATCCACGCAGAGAAAAAACAACAAAACAATTTTAAAATAAATTAGAATTATATTAAAAGAAAAAAATTTAAATGAGAAATAAGGCCAGTATGGCTTTATTGCACTCCTAACATGGTAATAAAGCCATATGGCCTTATTTCTCAATTTAATTCAAAAACAATTTTTAAATAAATTAGAATTATATTAAAAGGAAAAAATTTAAATGAGAAATAAGGCCAGTATGGCTTTATTCCACTCCTAACATGGTAATAAAGCCATATGGCCTTATTTCTCAATTTAATTAATTGAGAAATAAGGCCATATAGCAGCTTGTATTTGGGCTATATTAAATTAGGGACCGATTCGCCCTTGTTTCAATTAGAACCCACGTACAAAATTTCATTAAATTATCATTCAAAATTGCGACCTGTACTTTGCGCACGAGGTTACATGGACAGCCAGTTAGCCGGACCAATATTTTAAGGTGTTTCACACAGCAGCATAAATACAAAATACCCTCTCAACTCTTTAGTGTAGCTATAATAACATACAGAGATAATATAGGTTTTTGGGATGATATTGTTCAAGGAAAGCACAAAATCTTACCATAACGTTGAACGATTTTTTTAACCAGAGTTGTTACAGCACAGAAATGGTTGAATTTTTAGTATTTATAAAAAAAAAGTTGCACATAAAAAAATAATAGTAAGGTTCTTTGCAAAATTTTATTAAATAAGTTTTTTTCGTATGAAAAAAATGAAAAATTATCTTAAAATGGCAAAATAAGTAAAAAAAAGCCGATATCGCAAAAATAACTAAAAAAAAGCCGATATTGCCAAAATAAGCAAAAAAAAAGCCCTAACAAATATAGCTCATTTTCTTTGTTTTTTTATGATCGGAATTTGTGTTCAATCAAAATCTTTCTATCTTGTAAACCAAAAAATAAGCATTTGCTTTTTTTTGGTTGTCCTATTCATAAGATATGAATACTCATTTTTTCTATCAGAAATATGCATATAAAAATGTTTATATTTTTCGAAAGAAAACATTATGAGTATGCTTGAAGTAGCAATTTTTAGTCAATTTGAAATTTGTTTCTCCCACATGTCCAAAAAAAAATTTTTAAGTAAAGAATTCTAATATTTCAACACACAGACTTTTATAAAATTAAGACAGTAATGTTTTCTTATATGTCCATGATTTTCTGGAAAATCCTGATTTATATCAAGTGGTAATTAGTGGCAGTATGGGGATTTTAGTAAAAATGTATAATTTTTTTAAAAGCGTTTTTCTGTGACTTGGAATTTGGGATATTTCTTAATCCAAAATGGGGAAGTTTTTTATTTCACTGTTTTAAGATCTTTTTGGCCTACATAACTTCAAAATTTCATTCTGATATCTCTATCCATGCCAGATTTATGGAATGTTAAACATTAAAACTATTATTTCTAAAGTGTAAATAAATCAAAAGGCTTTAAATATAAGTAAAAATAGTAATTTTAAGGTTTGACATTCTAAAAATCTGACACGCACACAAATATTATAATGAAATTTGGCAGTTGTGTAGACAAGACCTTTCACGGGACTACTTTGGTGTGAGTCCATTTTTCTCTAGGGTTATGTTAAACATTTTTGTAAATTTCGCCATGCAACGATTTCACATAGGAACGATTTGTGTGAACGCCTTTCAATTGACATATTTTATTCTTTTTCCCAGTTTATTTTTTTTATCAGGCATTTTTTTAATTAAAAGGCTAAGGCGTATATGCCGTGATATTTACCTGGAATGCATTAAGCCAAAAGACTCAAATTGTTTCCAATTAATTGTTTTCAAGTTCCACCCTCCATCTTCTATGCGTTTATACACCTGTCAAAAAAGTGGAAGAATACGTATACGCATCGAACTCATGAAGTCTTTTTACTTTCTACTTTTGCATGCGTCGGGCTTGGAGACTCATGAACACACTTTCCCCCCACTAACCTAAGATCCGGGCTTGTTAAAGATTTCCTATTTCTAGATTCTTATTTTTTACGATTCTCAAGAGAAATTTAACCAGTTTTTGGTAAATTTACATGGCATCTGCCAAAAGGAAATAAAACACTTTAATAAAAGGTACTCAAGCTTAAAAGAACCTGTTTTCGTAAATTGAACAAAGGCAAACCCAAACACAAACATTTCATAGTACCGTTGACATTTGTTAAATAAAATTTTCGTACAATTATCAAGCACTCCTCAACAATTTTTATGTTTTGCTTTCTATAAAACGTATATTATTCCCATTTGGTCGTCAAACTAAGGGATCCTGTCGATTTTTAAGTTTTTCTTTCGGCATTACACTTTATACCCTCCACTTCTAGTAGTGAATGAGGGTATATTAAATTTGTCATTCAGTAAGATCATAAGTATATGTATTTCAGCTGTATAAGTAATTCAAGACGATTTTGTCGTGTAAGTATGTCCGTCTGTTAAAAACACGCTCATTGCCGAATGACTTAAAAGACATTTATATTTTGGTGTCAATTGGTTCAAAAAGAGAGATTCAAATCCAGTAAAAAGAGTTAAGTGGGTAACAGTATAGTCGTTGTAGTACAACGTTACGAATAGCGCTACAAGCTGTCAAAAGTTAAAAAAAGCAGTTTCAAAGTCACGTAGTTGTAGTAGACGTTACAGTTGAAGTTAAAACGCAAAACTCGAAATTTTAAACTTTGTTACGCTACAGAGCTTCATAGATACATATGTGGAAATAGCTTCTTAAAAAATTGTGCTTCCACAATACATATTTGTATTAAGAGCAGATCGCGGCAAAACTATTGCACCGTGCTTTTTTCGTCTCTTTTGATCTCACAACTACCTGCACTTATTTCTTGAAGAAAACCAACCAGTCTGGCTTGAGCTTTCACACAAGTCGATTGTGTTATTTTCGTATATATTCATGATTTTTAAAAAACAAATATAAAAAATTGTTTTAAATAGTGTAGGTGTGAAACATCTATAAAAATGTTTGGCTTAAAAGAAAAATTTTAATATCAAAGTAATTTTTGGGAATTTTAAATTAATAAGATTTTATTTGTCGTGCCTAATTCCCAATTTTTTTTTATTTTTTTTTTCTTGATAAAAACACTCAAATTTGCTTAAATTTGCTGAAAATTGCTTAGGCCAAATTATCAGTAAACATTCTCCCAAAAATTTTTAGAAAAGCCAAATGATGCAGAGTGAATGAGAACTACAAACACCCCAAACGTCTGATTTGCAACGATATCAAACCTCAAACAAAATACTTACAATAAATAGTGGGTTTATCTTTTCTTACATTCCCCACTACAATTAGTTGGAATTCTCCCAACATTATTGGTAGTTGTTTGTAGGATAAGAAAAAAACAAAATAAAAGCAATAACAAATTGCTTTATTGATTTCGCAAGAAAATCATAATAAAGCAAGTTGCCAGTTCAGTTTTTTTAAGTCTTGCACGTACATATTTATTATCAAAGTAATTTTTGGGAATACAAAGGTGGATCCAGAAAATTTTTTAAATTCGTTCTATATGTGACTCGAAACATACCAAAGACTTTTATGACGATCGGTTCCTAATTTTTCAACATGCCTGATACTCATAAAGCCTCTTCGCAAAGATCATATTAATACACCGAAAACGCTAACAAATAATGATATTGAAATTTAATTTGGGTTAATTTCATTAAATAAGTTAGCAAAGCCCACTTCTAAGTTTTGTTTTAATCGGTCCATAATCCTTACTACCAACGATCAGCCCATAATGCCTAATTTCACGACATTATTATTGGGCCTTTTATGTGACATATGGTAAGTCCAATATAAAGCAAAATTTCTTAAAACACTTTATTTCACCTAAAACCGTAACAAATAATAGCATTGTGGTTTAATTTGGTCAAATTTAGTTGCATACGACTAGATATTACTCTGCCAACTTTTGTGATGAAAGGTCGACAATCCACACCCGAAAACACGTTCATTCACCAAAAACCGTAAAAAAAACATATTTCTGTAAATTTTGGTTCGCTTTAGTTCAATATGACTTAAAATAAGGCAATCGAATTCGCGATTGTTGATACCGTACAACAATTGTCATAGAAAGCCCTTTTTCGGGAAGGTCTAAAATACGTCTAAAGCATTGGGACCATTTAAACTTTTATTAGATTAAAAATAACAAAATTTGTTGCAAGGTCCCTTTTAAAATAATATGAAAAGAAATTTTAATGTCTGAGTTCGAAAAATTTTAATTTTTAGTGAAGGATATCGAAAATTCGGCATAAAGCATTTTTGCTTGTCTAACATTTCTTTCACTTGGAAAATATTTATTTTTTTTTACATTTTCTCTTACAACTCTACGACAAGCAAGTAAATATGAATTATTTACATTTGAATACGTTTTTTATATATAAACAAAATCTTTTAAAAAAAATAATAAAGGAAAAAAAATCTGAGATAAAAAGTTTATGGCAGGACTGTTAAGCAAAAAAAAATGTGAACTTAAAGTTTTGCAATATAAATAAATACGTAAATAAAATTGTTTTCCTTTTCCTTCTCTTCTCTTTTTTCCTTTTTTTTTTTTTTCTTTTTTTGATAATAATTTTAGCTTTAAGGAAACTTTGGACTTACAGCTACATATCGTCGCAGGAATTAAAGAACGCTGTAACTGACAAAACATAACATGTTCACCAGAGCCAAAAAAAAACCTGTATGAAAGAAAGTAGAAAATAATTCATATCACAAAAACTATAAAACTTGGGAACATGATTTTAAAAATGTATTTTTATTTTTTCTCGCTTTATATATTGGCTATAAACATTTCCTCTCAAGTCTATTATTCCCGGTGATTCTGCGGCTTACAGCAAACGATTTTTTTTGTTTGCGTAAGTGACTCTTTTTTTTCATCATACAAATATGGGACCGGGACCAATCGACGGAGTATTTTTTTTCTGATAAAAATGATGCAAAAAAAAATATTTTTGATTTTTTGTCAGTTACAGTGTTCTTTTATTCATGCGACGATATATAAATTTGTGTTTGGGTAAAGGAAAACAAGTTGTTGTTTTTTTTTAAGCTCGTAGTAAAATATTTATTTTTTTCCCTTAGTTTTGTAGAAAAAAAAAATGATAAGAGAAATTAAGAGAATATTAAATAGTTTTTGAACTTTAATTTTAACAAGTTTTTTTCAATTTTTTCGGAAAATGTTTTGCTTTGGTAAATTAGAAACAAATTTGTTATATTTAATATTCAAGAAAAAGTTAAAATATTATTTAAGTCGGCTTTTCTTAGCATCAAAAATCGTCTTTCTACAAATATCTTCCAGAATAAGAAGTTAGTTATCATAAACCATCTAATTATGTTTGTAAGTATTGAAAGCAAAACTTAATTAATTAAATCTGAATCATATTACTAACTAGCTAATACAATTTTTTACAAAAAATAAGTTTTATTATAGATTACACAGGTTATGTGTCCCTGAGCGATTCAAAATCGACTTAGCCATGCCCACCTGTTAAAATCACGCTTACTTCCGAACGAGTCAGGAGAAAATAATAATTTTGTTGTAAAATGATTAAAAGTGCCTTGGTCGGCTAGCTGGAAGTGAGCTAGTCTATCACAGCCGAGGTTGCGGGTTCGATTCCCGCCAGAGACTCTGGTCTCTTTCCTGCAGGCAAGCATAGAGTTTCGTGGGATTAGCTTAGGGAATTAAAAAAAAAAAAGTTATCCATAACAGTCTGAAATTTTAATCCCCAAATTAAAAAAGACGGACTTCGGCCGGCCACAAGGGTACAGTCAAATGAAAAATCGATCCTTCCGTACTCAATTTAATCCGAAGTGGTATCAATAGTACTGTGAGTACGGATTTCCTTGAATAAAGTACAGAAAGATTGATGCAAGTACCGATTTTCAATCGCGAAATACTTAACTTATCCATATTCAATTCAATACTTAACTTATCCAATTCGTACTTGAAATAATCCGAAAATGGGATTGATTTAAGTTAAACTAAGATTGAATCAACCTAAAATTGCGCTTGATTTATAATTATTAAGTTTATTTTATCCCGAATTCGTACTTAAAATAATCCAAAAATTAAATTAGAAGGAAATCTTAATGTACATGTACTTATAACAAATAAAATATAAACAAAATGAGAACTCTTGCCTTCAATTTTGCTTTTTAAACATGAAAATAATGTGTTTTCGTCTTGTTCTGTTGTTTTTATGCTCTCCAACACAATTAGTTGTGAAGAGGGTATACTAAGTTTGTCATTCCCTGTGAAGCTTTTTTATTATTCATCTCAGACCCCATTAAGTATATATATTCTGAATCCTTGAGTAATTCTAAGTCGATTTTGCCATATCCGTCTGTCTGTCTGTCCGTCTGTTGAAAACACGCTCACTTTCGAAAAACTCAAAAGAAATGAACAAACTTGGTATCATATTGCTTGTAGTTATCCTAAGCAGTTTGGGATTGAAATCCAGCAAAATCGGTTCCGTAGGATCAGAGCTATAAATCAAAATGTGGAACCACCACCTAAAAAAATTAATGATTTTGTTACAAAAACTAACATAAATGGTGGAAAAATGCACGGAATGTTATAAGTTTTTGCAAAAATTCGTTTTATTCGACTGAAAATCACGCTACAAAATTTCGTGAAGATCCGTTCATAATTTACCCTAGGCCCCATATAAGCTCTACTCCCGGAAAACAGTATAGTATGCCTAAAACCCAAATTAATAATGCTATCATAACAAAATTTGGCATAGCAAAATAACACTAGAAATGACACTGTGAAATTTCGTGAAGATCGGTCCATTAGTTACCCTAGGCCCCATATAAACCCTACTCCCGGCGGAAAAGAGCTTAGTATGCCTAAAACCGTAATAAATAATGGTATCATAATAGAATTTGGCACGTCACAGTTTTATATGACTAGAAATGACATTGTGAAATTTCGCGAAGATCGGTCCATAACTTATCCCTACTCCCCGAAAACAGTTTAGTACGCCTAAAACCGTTAAAAATAACGCTATCATAATAGAATTTGGTACTTTACAGTTTTATAAGACTAGTAAAATTTCGTGAAGATCGGTCCTTAATTTACCCTAGGCCCCATATAAACCCTACTACCGAAAAACAGTTTAGTACGCATAAAACCGTAATTTTAATGGTATCAGAATAAAATTGAATACTTCACAGTTTTATAGGACTAGAAATAGAACTAATAAATTTCGTGACGATCGGTCCATAATTTACTATAGGCCCCATATAAAGCCCACTCTCGTAAATTAATTAAATACGCTTAGAAGATATATTTATTGTGGTAAAATTTCTACCAACTTACTTTCATATGGCCAGAAAAACTGTTATGAATTTTGTGATATACGGTCCATAATTTATCTTAGATCCCATATTTAGCAATCTTCTAAAATTCACTATAAACGCTAAAACTAATCTCACCGCTGTTTTTAAATATATTGAAATTTATGTTTTTAATACTTGAATTTTAATAATGACTCTGCAGAATTTTAAAATGATTGGTTTATAGCTCCAATATAAATTCCCGTTCTGAAAATATTTTAAGTTCGGCTTAAAATGTTACGAATCATGCTATTTTACTCAAGCTAGTTAAAATTTCAAAAAAAAAAAGGCATACAAATTTCTGATTGTCGGTCAATAATTAAATATAGGTCCAAACCGCGACCAATTTTAATGCTAATGTCTGTTTTTATAAAGATAAATTAATAATAAATAGATATCATGTAGGTATCACTCCTGAATAAATTGAACTGTCGGTGGAGGGTATCAAAGATTCGGCACAGAAGAATATAGCACTATAAATTGGTGTTGTTGTTTCTAAACATAACAAGCAAGTTGTTTTTTACCTACTTGTTTGGTGTTGTTGTGGTGTCTACAACAATCTTTGATAAATTAAATGAGATTAAAACGCTCACTTTGGAATTTTACTCTCAGAGTGGCACTACCAACAAAAAATTTAATCGTTTTTTACTTGGTTTAAGAATTTTGTACTTATTTTAAGAAATTCCGGGATTGATTTGCGATAGTTACCCCATTTAGGATTGTTATAAGAACGTTTTATTGTTATTCGTACTTGAATTTTTGAGTACGTATCGTACTTAAAGTAAGTACAAAAAGAAACTGGGAATTATTTCCTTTCGTAGGTTACTTTATATAATATTCAACATTTTTTATTTTTCTGATTTATTCTATGAGCTATAATTTCAGTTATGTAATGTATAAAAGTCATTCCTAAAAATTTAAGGAATAGAACTATTACAAAAAAGCTTTATAAAATACATAACTGAAATTTAGCTCATAGAATAAATTCGAAAAATAAAAAATGTTGAGTAAGTATAACAACTTAATTTACCCCGGCTTCGCTAACAAAAGCTTCTCTGCGTTGGCAGCCTTCAGTCGGGCTCTAAATCATAATAGAGATGTTATCATTTGATTAAGATAATTTTTTTTGCAAGTACTGACTTGACGTGGAAGCAAAAATAAAAGTAACACATTTGACGCTAAAAAATTACATTGAAACCTGATCGATAGAACCTCTCGTATTGGATTCTATCACTTTTCTGCTAAGATTGGAGGTAAACAGCTTCTTTACCTCTAAGCACTTCCTACTTTTTTACACCAATTCAGTTGTTAACAGCACTAACTACACTTGGTGTTCACCTATCGACAGAGGAAGAAATTCGGATTCCAACATCCCACTGACAGATATATATAAAATTTTAAAAATATTGAAGAAATCTGATTTATTTAAAAGAATTTTAAACATTTTTTTTTTTAAAATTTGCTCACAGTTTGCTTCTTTATAATTGCGATTGAGTATGATAAAAATAATGATGCTGAAAAACCACAAAATATATAAAAACCACAATCACTTATCTGTGTGCTTGTATATACCATAGTTCATGTGAAGTGTTAATATGTTAGTGTAATAGTGTTATATCAAATAGTGACATGACATACAAAACATACAAATAAAAAATTCATGTTAAAATATTAACTGAAATTCCTGCTTAAAAGCGTTGACTAAAATCATCATGATTACGATGAAAATGTAAGAGATCGATGATTTATCAATATGTATTGAAAAAATATTTAACAAATAAACAATTTATCTATACATATTTTTTAACACTTATGTTGGCAAGCTTTTACGCAACGCAATTGCAGATACATCAATCAAAAAGAGAAAATAAAACAAGTAAAAGTCCTATGCCGAATCTTATATACCCTTCATCGTGATAAGAACACAGATATATATAAATACTTTTCTTTAGATATAAATAAATCTATTCGGCGCCACGCCCACTTCTCCAATCATGCCCACATTTTATCGGATGTTGTGTATTGATAACCGAGACACATGTACCTAATTTGTAAGCTTTGGCTTTTTCCGGTCACTCGATATACAGAAATTAATTATGTGTTTGTACGGGATGTACCACGCCCACTTCTCCAATCTCGACCACATTTTTTAGAGAAATTGTGTATTGATAACCCAGCTATGTGTACCAAATTTGGAAATTTTTTCTTTTACCAATTTTAATCTAATCCCGCCCACATTCTGTTGGATGATTTCTATTGACAACCAGGATGCAGGCAGTTGTGGTTTATTGTTCATATCTCAGCCATTTGTAGTCCGATCTGGCTGAATTTTCAAAGCAAAACTATTAGGAGCAGATGTGACAGAAATACATAATAACCATCACATCCAAGTCTTTGCAAACCCCATTTTCAGCAGACAGACGGATTGACGGACATCATTTAGTCAACTTCGTTATTCATAAGGACCCAGAATAGAGTCTTAGATCAATGTTGTATAAATTACTTTTCCAACTGTGGTGAAGGATATAATGAATAAAACGCAATACAAATTATTGATACTTAAGGCACAATAAATTCAAGTTAAAACTTTCAAAATCATACACATCATACTGCCATGTACAATGTACATGACTGTCACGTGCTTACTTTCCAAAATTTCTAATATTTAAGCCGAATTGTCTCTAATTATTTATTTTTAGCAAAGATTATTATAAATAGTAAACATTTATGAAATTAAGCGATAAACGGCAAATTTTAGCGACATTTTCTCTAAAATATTCAATTTTAAAATTTTTTGAAAAAATTTCTCTAAGTAATCCGGTATGCGATCAAAATCGATCGATTTTAAAACAATCGTTTTTTAAAGATATGATGAATTTCGATCAATTTAAAAGTCAATTTTTAACTTAACAAAAATTCTACATTTTTTGTTCCGAATAAAGTTCAACTAACAGCCCTAGGGGAAAAGGAACTAACGTCAAACTGGTCACGTGACAGTTCTAAAGTGGTAGGGACCGGTCATTTAAACATGGCAATGTCCTAGGATGGGGTCAATTGGCACATTTTTGACAGTTTGGAACAGGTCACTGAAATCACCTAAATGGACACATTAAATTTCGGTTAATATAAATCCTGTCGCAGATATTGTCCCGAGTAAACCATGTTAATATGAAAGATCTCCTTCATATAAACTAATAGAACCAGATAGAATCTACAGTTCCTCTGGAGTAACTACACTTTTAACACACTATCCCCACTAAAGTTAGATGTCATGTTTCCAACTATCACAATTTGGTCCTTTTTATTACAAAATTTTATTCACTGGTCATGGGACAAGTGCTGTTAGAACAATTGACACAACATTTCCGCGGGGATAAATATTTAATATAAAATTTTAAAGAATATAACAGGAAATAAGAAGAAAATATATTAGAAATGTCTTTCTTAAGATAATGAAAGTGATGTTATTGACTTTAAATAGTTCCGTTTTCTAAAACGACATACCTGTATATTGTTGTGTAATAATTCCTAAGGTCCGCCAAATAACTTTTTTTTTTGAAAATGCTATCAAAAAAAAACTACTGAATATATTCTCAAATTTCTTTTTTTATTTGAAAGTACAATCCTTCCGGTTTTAACGATCGGTTAAATTTTTAAGCACATTATCGATTGCGTGCAGCTGTATTTCTCTAGCGGCTTCACGAATATTGTCCTTTAAAGCGTCAATTGTCTCTGGCTTGTCGGCGTAACACTTATCTTTGACGGCACCCCACAAATAATAGTCCAACGGTGTCAAATCGCAGCTCCGAGGTGGCCAAACGACATCAGCTCTGCGGCTGAAAATGCGATCTTCAAAAACAGGGCGCAAAACATCGAGTGTCGCTTCGGCTGTGTGGCACGTAGCGCCGTCCTGTTGAAACCAAATGTTGCATATACTCCTCTTTAATTTTTGTGAACAAAAATTCGTTCAACATGGCCCGATAACGATCGCCATTGACTGTAACGGCCACTCCTTGGACCAAAATCGGCACCAAACAGTGACTTGTTTTGGATGCATCGGCTTTTCAATGAATGGGTGCGGGTTTTCTGTGCCCCAAATGCGACAATTTTGCTTGTTTACATAACCGCCAAGATCAAAATGAGCTTCATTTGAAATTTTCGCACACATTCTGCAACATTACCATGATTTTCAAAGTAATGTCGGAATATTTCCCAGCGTTGTTCAAGCGTATACACAACCTATTTGTTCAGGGGAAGGATAAAACTAATTATCTGTCAAATCAGACATGAGCTAATTGTTACCATACACGAAACAAGCACTAGTTGAAAAAAACGTTAGATGGCGGACCCGTTATAAAAATTGCAATTTTTCGCAAGAGTCCTTATAATTTTCTTAATATAGCAAAATTTGAGCCAAATTTTCTATAAGTACCAAATTTCCAGCAAAAAGAGCTTATCTTTCCTACTGTTTATAATTTCGCTTCTTCGACATGAACTCACACATACACATGTTTTATAACATATGCAACAGTAGAAGTAAGTAATCAAAACAACAAAATAAATAAAAGAAACAAAATAATTAAAAATGAAATTAAATATTTATAAGTATTTCACACAGACAATTTATCAGTTAATGAGATTTTATAAAAATATTTACTTAGTAAATGGCATTAATTGGTTTTAATGTTTAATACAAAAATTAATTGAAATGAAAATACCATAAAACAACAACAAACATACAACAAATTGGAAGGAAATCAATTAAAGTACTTGAGAAAATTCTTGGAAAACATATATTGCCATGATTGATTTATTTGGTTTTAAGCATTTTCTACTTGATTGAAGTGCAATAAAGCAATAAATACGTAATTGATTTACTTGGAATTGCATGAGTTACTTTTAAAAAGGATAATTTATATTGAAGTATTCAAGTATTGAAGTACAATGTATGTGTTTCTTAAGTAAGAAGAAGTCAGTTAGAGTTTGCAGATTTTTATTTCCAAAAAAGAGTTTTTTAAATATGTTTTAGGGAACACTTTCCTCCTCTGTTTGTCAACAGAAAAATATATATATTAATTAGTTCTCCGTTCATCATATCCAGGCCATAGTGTCCTAGTTATCAAGCCGGTGGACTCACAGGTTCACCGCGTCTGTGCAACTCTATAAGACTCGCGTTTGATAAGTGACTTACAGTGAGCCATTGGAAGGCCAACGAATTGATCAATGGATACGTCATCCATGCAACCACCTTGTTTGGCCAGCCCATCTGCTACCAGATTGCCCAGGCACTCTGAGTGCCCCGGTATCCATATAAGCGATACCCTTGAATGGTTCGCAATCTCATTCAAAGACATCCTACATTCTTCCCGCTAGGGAAGCAAGGGCAGCTTTGTTGTCAGTAAATATACGTATGTATATCTCCCGATATGCAATAATACATTTGCCGCCCGCCTTATAGCCGAGATCTCCGCCTGCAGGACACTACATCCATCCGGCAGACGAAAGGAAACTTTCATGTTCAGTTCCTTTATGAAGAAACTCCCGCCAACCTTTTCACCTTTCTTCGAACCATCAGGGTCGGTTCATGGAAAGTATCCGACGGCACATTACCGTGCGGCGGTTTTGTCACGAACCCCGCGCCAAAGAAAGGCCCCGGGGTGCAATAGTCCACTCCATCAGGGACAATCGAGCATTTGATTATCCCGGCGTGTCAATAGTCACGGACCGATCAGCCGAGCGCCGCATTCAGCCGTTTCGCTGAGCAAAGAGCCATCTGTCTGGCCGTGATATCCACCGGGAGCCAGTTTAATACCGTAAACAGCGCCCTCGTGGGAGTAGATCGCATTGATCCCGTGATCATCAAGGCGACCAGTCTAAGTACCTTCTCAAGCATCACACGGTGTCTGCTCTTATCTAGTATTATCCACAACACAATAGAGTGCGGGCTGACATTTTTAAAGGCCCCTTCAATATTTAGAAAGCCACGAGTGTGTACTCCTTGAGTCCGAGCGATCACTCAATAGTTCCAACTAGAGAGTGGAGAGCCGTCTCAACAGACCTGCCCTTCATGTAGGCATGTTAAGAGGCAGAGAGTAAACCCCTTGGGATGGTCATCCTCAAGTGTATATATATATAACTCTTTCAAAAGTCTTAAGAAGAAAGGACGCAAGGCAAATCGGCCTGTAGTCCTTCGGTTCAGTGTGAGAAGCTTTACCCGCCTGGGTATAAAGACCAATCTGCACAAGGTTCAGCTCTGCAGGTCCGCCGGAATTATACCATCCATACCCGGAGATTTGTATGGGCTGAGAACTTGAGAACTTCCAGAAAAGTGAGGGAAATACGGTAAATTGAAATAATATTGAACCACGAAATATAAAATATAAGGGCAGGGTCCTGAGTGAATTAGAACCTATAGGATACTTTTTTGTTCTTCAATTGGTGCCTTTTAAATTTACGTTAATATTACACCTAAAAACATAAAATCAACATATATGGTTCTGAGTCAATAAGAATCTGTATGGAAGAGCTTTTTGCTACTTTTTCGTTCTACAGCTGGTACTTTTCGTTAATATTGGGCCTAGAAACAGAAAATTTAACATGCAATGTCCTTAAGAAAGGTGAGCATTTTTTTTGTTGTTTAAATTGCACTTTTTGAATTTTTTCTTTAAATGGTACTTTTTGAATTTCCGTTAGCATTAGAAACATAAAATTAAACATTCAAGGCCTTGAGTGAATGAGAATCTAAAAAAGGGATATTTCAAGTACTTGTTCGTTCCTTCGCTTGTACTTTTTGAATTTTTATTAATACTAAACTTAGAAACATTAAATTCAACATGCAGAGTCCAGATTGATTGAGAAATTATAAGAAAAGACTTTTCGGGACTTTTTGTTTTGAATTACTACACTTTGGTTTTTTACATTATTAATCCTACAAAACTAAATTCAACATTCACGGACCTCAGTGAAGGACAACATATGGACCGGAGGTTGGTTCCGATTCGCTAATACGAAAAAAAGACAAATGCTTTACACATATAAATTCATTTAGACTTACATGTATGTTCTCTATTATATTTGCATAAATAATAATGGCCGAATTTAGACTACTGGGCAAACAATAGTAATATTAATTCAGAAATGGGTTTTAAAATCGGTTGAAATGTAGCACCCTTTAAAAAACCGATTAATTGAAAAACGACAAATGTTCATCATACATAATTAAATCGCAATTATTTCTCCAAAAAAAAAAAAAATCAAGAATTTAGAAAGCAAATTAGGGCTGTGCTGGAAATCGAAAACGTAAAACGGAAGAAATTAGAAGTTGTTTTTAATACACTTTTAATCAAATTTTTTTAATTTTTGTTAAAAAATTCTGTTTAATAGAGAAATGTTTGTTTAATATGCATATGTCATAAATTGCTTCTAATACAGAAATCGATTTAAAAAACGACTTTTAAAATTGTTGCGTTTAAAGGGCTCTGGAGGCTTTCAAATAAACCCGTCAATCAGTGCATATGTGTTAGTGTCGTTTATTTGAGGCTTTTTTGGAGACGTACAAATAAACCCGTCAATCAACATTTGTAATTTTGATTTCATAGGGTTCGTTTCAAATAATGTCGTCGTCGGATGATGATTTATTGATTGATTTATTCCATAATGCTGGCAAGTTTTGGTAGTGTTCAATAAAACGCAATATAAACTTTTGCTCATCCCCGCATTTTTCCATTTTACCAAAGATATTTTTTTATTTTTTTAAATCAAAAAAACGAAAAACCAAATAAGTATTTATATTTTTTTTTTTTCTTCCGTACATGACAACATACACAAAGCAAATAAAATTTTTTTGTCAATCACAACTGGAGACTATCAAATAATCAGCCATCAAATAAAAAAAACAAAACTTTTTGATTTTCATCAAGCATTGCCGACAACGCGTATGTGTACCCGAAAAAGAACGACTGCACGCACACAACTATGTGATTGATGTATTTATTTGATAGTCTCCCGGGCGTTTAACGTTTTCGATTTCCAACACACCCATGTATGATTTTATAAAAGCGATCGAAATAATGTTTATTGAGTTGTGTCACAGAAACCAAATTCGAACGAAAGTGAAAATGAAACGTTTTACCTTTTCCAGAAAATGTAAAAAGCAAAAAATGTTAATATGCTATTCCAAAAAGCAAAACAAAAAAGGTACAAATTGAAAAATGTGTAAATTTTCACTTTCGTACGAATTCTGTGACATACCTGATATTTTGTCTCTCCGATTTGCTTCTGGTTGCCATTTTCTTTAAAATTCAAAAAATATTAATTTTCTACTATTCATGAAAATAAATATAGTTTTGTGATCAGGATTAATAGATCTTTTAAAGTTTGGAAAAAAATTATTTTTGACATTTTTTCTACTTCTAAGGTACCCAGTAAAAACTTCGCCTCCTTTTTTAAAATGAATAGCTTCTTACACTCATTATTTAGTAGCTTTCTTCTATATAACTATTTATTTTTTAGATGTTTGTAGGTAAAAAAAATGACTTACATTTAAATGCGTTCATATTGGGACATCCCTTGTAAAATTCATTGGTTCTTTCAGTAGAATTGGAAGTTGTGTTTATTTTTTTTCCTGATTACTTAACACATTATTTTGTAGGCGAAGTTTTTACTGGGTAATTAGGAACTTGTTTCCAACGAATTGTACACAAATATTTAAAATTACTAGTTTCTTAAATATAATATATATTAAAGTATCGTCTTGTATTTAATACTCACTCAATTTATATTTTTTACCATATTCAAATGAGCTGCTCATTGCAAAATTATATTCTTTTTTTTCTAAAAATAAATTTTTGAAAAGTATGTAATCCCGCCACCCTCTACCAAACGATAAGGCTGGATCTGCGCCTGTGGTCATCATATCCTAATATTCTACTAAGGTTGTAAAAATTGTTGTTGTTTTCCGAAGTGGAAAGTTCTATAATAGTTAATAAGAGTTTGTATGCTGTGTTCAGTGATGCCTGGAGATATTTCAAAAAATCCCAAAAAAATTTTCCCTACAGTTTTCTCTACCTTAAAAATGTATTGTTTCATTTAAGCAAATAGGTATTTTGTTAATAATATTTTTAAAATATTATGATACCAGCATTTATTAATAACAAGTAAAAACTCAAATAAATTTGTTAATGTCATACACACACATATAAAAACTCAATTTCAAAAATAACACAGTGTGAAAATTTTAAATTTTCTCTTTTTGGCAGAAACGCTTCTATCAGCCATTTCACAGAGTATAATTCCGCCCGGGATCAAAGAAAACATATTTGTGTATTGATAGAAAGTGTATTTTGATAGTTTGATGGCCAAAAATGGTTTCATTCCGAAAAATTTTTTCGTCATTTTCTGAAGCAGCAAAATACGAAATGAATTCCGTTTCCGAACGGAGTTGTACTCTGTGACATGCCTATATATATCCATAAACTTAGAGTCAAAACAAAGTAAAACTCTGAATTTGATTTTTCATTTTCTCATCTTCTATCCTTTTTAAAGAGCTTGATATTTTTCAAGATTACTTTTTTAAATAATTTTTTTTTTTTAATAAAAGGGAATTCTCTGTAAAATTTAAAAAAAAATCCTTTTAAAAATATATCCTACCCTATCCTTAAGTTTTTATTAAAAAATTTTTTAAAATTCGTAATTGAACTGTTTTGTTTCTTTTAGTTTAGAAGGTGTGATCGTTTTTTTTTTTTTTTTTTTCTTTTTACAAAAATAATTTCCATGTAAAATATTCATTCATTACATATTCGCTTTTAATATTCACATACATTTTAGCGAATTTGAGTGCGATTGTGAATAGCAAAAATAAGAAAATAGCTCGGAAATGCGATCGCAAATATTTGGGTACATGATTTTGGCAATTGTTGAAGACTGCCAGGTTGTTAGGATTTAAAGAATATGATTCCTGTTAAAAAAAATACTCCATTTGTACTTAAATTTTATGAATTTTATAAATTTATAAAAATTTATATTTTTTAAATGAAAATAAGACGAATATTTACGTATTTTTAGACAATATATTATAAATAAGATTTTTTTTTTTAAATTCCCTACATTTTCCTTAAAATAAAATATCTATCCTTTTTCCCTACGCTTGAAATTTTCCGAAAAAATCCCTACAAAAAGGGAAAATTCCCTACTATTGGCATCACTGGCTCTGTTATTATTGTATTATCGTTACTACACAGTAGAAATCTAAATTAAGAGGGGGGTGCTCGCAGCAGTCATATTTGTTCGTGTATTTATTTTAAGACAGATGAATACCGTTTTAACTTCACAATTATATAATAGAAAAGTTGTTGTGTTTTTTTTTCTTTTGCTTCAATAAAAGCAATTTAAAATACTCAAATACGGTTTTATTATTTTCTTAAGGGGCAGTTTTTTCCATAAAAACATTTTTTTTTTATTTTGTTAATTGACAGTTTTTGTAAAAAAAAAGGCAACACTAATTAGAGTTGAATTTTATATCCCTATTCCTACAGATACTGCCATGGGAACCAAAAAAATACATCGTTTTAGAACTCAAACACAGCAATGCGTATGATTAATATAAAATAAATTTCATATTAAGTATACGTACTGATGTTTTTATTACTATATAATACGCATTTTAAATTGTATGTCAATATTATTTTTTGTTTTTTTTATAAATTTTTTTTATTTATTACAAATATAAATTTACGTAAAATACACTATAAGGGTTTTCATTAAATAGCTAAAATATTAAATTTGTGCAAATGGGCAAACTTTCGAGACTTATTACATAAAGCCCTTTTTAACTCTTGTGTAATTTTAAACAATTAATTTTAGCTTGCATTAAACGTCAACACACAAATTAATTTTTAAAATAGAAATTTAAATTTGTGTCCAAGGCGGCATTTATACGATGTTTTTTCAGACATGTTTTACAAGAATATGATATATGGCAATATTTTAGCTCTTCTAGTCAACAACATAAGCCTCCAAGAAAGTTTTTTGATAAGACTAATATCTTAGAAAATAATTAAGAAAATAACAACAAAATACCAAACATTTTATAAAAAGGCGATTTAATGTCAAGTGACACAATTTTGAAATCGATGTCTTCCGATTTGGATGAAATTTACACCAAGGTTAGTCCTATTAGATAGTAGTTTACACACAAATTTTCAACAAGATCGGTCAAAATGTTTCAGAGGTAGAGGGGGTCAAAGTTTGCCATACAGGTGTTCTTTCTCATGCATGTAATTTATTACCTATTGGTGTTAGCAAAATTTGTCCCAAGTAGCTTAGATAGCTATTTAATCAATCTTTTTTAAAAATATTTTTTTGTTTTTTTTTTTAAATTTTTTAATTTTTTTTTTTTAAATTTAAAACTTTTTTTTTATTTTTTTTAGCCAAGTGTTAAATTTAAAAAAAAAAAATTTAAAAAATTTTTTAAAAAACAAAAAAAAAATTTGTAAAAAGTTTGATCAAAAAGCTATCTAAGCTACTTGGGACAAATTTAGCTTACACCAATAGGTAATAAGTTACATGGATGAGAAAAAACACCTGTATGGCCAAAATGTCAAACTTTGACCCCCTCTAACTCAGAAACTTTTTGACCGATCTTGTTGAAAATTTGTGTCTAAGCTACTATCTAACAGTACTAAAATTGGTGTAAATTTCATTTAAATCGAAAGACATCTATTTCAAAATTGGGTCACTTAACATTAAATCCCCCTTTTATATACAGTGTAAATTCGATAATCCGGTCTCCACTAATCCGGAATATTCGGTAATCCGGACAAAATTTTTCAGCTCATTGCGTATTCTATAATCCGGATTAACTGCAAATATATAGTCCGGATTGAATAACACCCAATTTAATTTATTTTTTTTATTCAAATCACAGCATGCTTTAAAAAAATACAGTCATTGCGTATTCTATAATCCGCATTGATTGCAACTCTATAATCCGGATTGAATAACACCCGTTTTTTATTAATTTTTTTTTATTCAAATCACAGCATGCTTTGAAAAATACAGTTAGAATAGTACATGCGGTAATCCGGATAATTCGCTAATCCGGATTGGGGTCTGCAATCAATTATCCGGATTATCGAATTTTTACTGTATATAAAACGTATATAAAATGTTTGGTATTTTGTTTTTATTTTCTTAATTATTTTATAAAATATTGATTTTAGCAAAAAACTTTCTTAGAGGCTTATGTTGTTGACTAGAAGAGCTAAAATATTGCCATATATCATATTCTTGTAAAATGTTGTTTTTAGAAGATAGTCATATGCAAACAAATTACATTTGAATAAATGGCTTGATAGCAAACTTTGAGAGACGGACGCCCCCCCTAAAACACAACTTATCGCAACGAAATTTTTTTGTATTTTTTTTTACATAAAACTGAACCGATTTAGGGGGGGGAGAATATAAGAAATCAAAATAAAAAAAATAACGGCCACCCTAGTATACATACATGCAAATAAAAAAACATTAAAACTTATTTCGTGTCTGCTTGGCAACAAAAGTTTCTGTTAGAAATGTCTCAAAAAACATGATAGAAATGTCCACTAAAACCTAAATTTAGTTCTTTAAAATGCCTTAAGGAAGCTAAAAGACTAATTTGCTCAGATTATTCAGAGAATTTGTTGTTTGAGATTCGTTAACACTTGAATTTTTCGTAGAAAAGGACGGCAAGCATAAAAAATATGCTTGTAGTATAAACGCAGGATTAAAAAGCGCATGTTTGCGGGCAAAATTGATAGGCTAACTAACGAAATCGGTGTAAATGAATACTCATACAATTGTTGACCATACATTTGCTAGGGGTAAAAATACACAGTTTTCACAGACTACGAGACTTTTAAACGGCAACATGAAAACCCTTTATGTTTATTTCAAAACATTTACACCAATTTATGTATTAAAATTAAATGCGATGCCTGAAATTATTATTTGTGTAACACTTACCACATGCAATTGTTTTCCGCCAGAGGCATAAAGTAAATTGAAATTTCTATAAAAAAAAAAATAAAACATTTCAAATGTAGCTATTAATATTTAAATTCTTTATATTTAAAGCAAACAAATTTAAAATAAAAATCTTAAAATTAATTTTCACACAACTAAGATAACATTGCTGGAAATTAAAGCTTTTTTAGAACAGTGGTTCATAAATTAAAACTTTAACAAAATTTCCTAAAAAATAATAAATTTTTAGAAACATTTTTAACAAAATATTAGAAGAAATAGAAAATGTTCGACAAATTTTCTATAAAAAAGTAGCAAAGGTTTGCACAACTTTATATAAAACAGCAAATTTTGATATAATTTCCTAGAAAACAAACTTCCTAAAGAAATAACAAAGTTTTGCAATTGCTAAAAAAATAGAAATAATCAAAAAAATTATTTATCAAAATAAAAAAAAATTTTAAGGAAAAAAATATCAATTGTGATTTTTCATTGTTGGTTTTCAAATAAAGTTTTTGATATTTTAATAATGCTTAAGTTATTATCATTAAATTATTTTTAGTAAAGGAAGGAGTTTACAACATGAAATAAATTTAAAGTTTTGATTATTTTATTCTTTATTGAACACGGGATTGAACTCGGTTCGAATTTACTAGTTTCGAGAATAACCGAATTCCCATCATCATAATTCTTTGCTATTCTTTCGTTTGCACCACTTGGGCGCAGTAAAGGCATGATCGACTATGTGGCTCAACTTGTGTTCCATACACAAGCATGTGAATATATGAGGGAACAAATGTCGTTAGCATTGTCAAGGTCTTCAAGTCTATCTCGAAGGCCCCACACAATTCAATTTCTTGATGTTTTAGCATGTTTCATAATGCACAATACATCTCCTTTACCATTGTTTATCTTATCTCTTTCCGGAGCACTGTATAAAATCGACAAAAATTAAAACCGATTTTTATTTGCATTTATTTATAGAAGTTGTTTAACTGAAAAAATATTAAAAAAAAAATGCAAGGATGTGGTATAATTTGTATACCACCGCGCTTAAGAGTAACATTTTTTATGAAACTTATAAAAGCAGTGGTATCATTTTTATACCACCAACTTTAAAAATCTACTGTTTCTGTATTTTGTTTGCTAAATGTGAGCTTAAATCTACATAGAAAAGTGGTATGTATATAGATTATGCCATTGAATACAGAATGTAAAAATTAACATGAAAAGTGGTATACATTTTATACCACCACGCCGAAAAGAGTTATTAGATTGTTCTTTTTCATGCAATATTCTGCATGTTGCGTTAGCATAAATAGATTTTATGAGAGAAGTCAGCTGTTGTGGAACTCCCTTACAGGCCAGAGCCTTTCAAAATACTGTATGGTTGAGCGTGTCAAATGCCGTTTCAAAATCTTTAAAAAGAAGATATAATGGGGATCTGCATTCAACGGACAGCTCGACTATTATTCTGAGACTGTTGCCATGGTCAACACAGGATTTTTCACAGCGTAAACCGGCTTGTTCTATCCTTATACCGGCAAAGATTGCATCACAAATCCTTTTTTTAGCAGCATATTCAAAAAAGTAATACCCCTGCAGTAACTACGTTCTGATAAATCTCTTTTTTATTCATTTTTTATGATTACACCTTCCAATAGTAAATGTGGTAAATAACTGAAAGACCACAATGCATCCATGAGCGGAAGCAGTAGTTTTGAGCTTGTCATTGGATCGATCAGCAGCAGTTCTGGAGGGATATTGTCCAGGCCTGAAGATTTGTTGTTTTTCAATGATTTTATAACTTTATCACCTTTAAGGTAACTTTCTTCAAGAAAGTTTTGAATAATTTTCTATTAACTACACCCAGAGAAAAAAATGTTTAAATATGGTCACCTCCAACAACACTATTTTTAAATAAAATTTTATACATAATCAGGTATGTGATGAAAATCGATCGATTTCAAAACGAACGTTTTTAAAAGGTGTGATGAATTTCGAGGGATTTTAAAATCCATTTCTGAATTATAGTATTAAATTTTCGTTCAGAACACAATTTAGTTAACGTATATAATATAAAATTAAAATGAATAAAGTCTGCAAATAAAAGGAATATGTATTTAAAATCCATTTTAAAAGATACTGAAAACGATATGTTCGGTTCAGTGTTGAAAAATTTAGTACTTTAGTACTTTCTTCAGTACTTTTTCATATTAAAAATACCGAAGTACCCCCGCGATGTTTTTAGTACTTTTTTATCATTTGCGCTTTTTTACTTTTTAACTGTGATGTGATCATTTCGATAGCAGACTTTGGTAATTAAGTGTTTGTTGCAATATTTATGTTGTTGTGTATTAAAAAAAATCCAGTAGGTGAGTTATATGAAAATTTTACAAATTTATGAGTACGCGAACTTATTTCAGTAAAATCCAGTACAAATTTGTACAAATATTGAAAAGCAAAGCGAGGACGCCAGGATCCCTATTTTGCTATCCAGAATAAGATGTTTGATTCTACAAGTGGCAAGAAAATTAAAAAAGGATTCATTGGATAATATAATAGTGGAAAGTTCAAACGAAAACCATTTACTTTTAAATGAAATTTTTTGTGGAACTTGATTTGAGTCAATTTTATTTAGAACATGCAAAGTTAACAAGGAAATTATTTATAAATTGAAATAAACTGCAAAATCATTTTATTTAAGACTTTGCGAAACATTTAGAACTAAATTTTGGTTTGATAATAAAACCTGAAAAACGATAAGCAGCTTCTCTTTAGAAAATATTGTTTCTGGGAAATCCAACGAGAAAGAAAATTATAAAGATAGCAATTTTAGAACTGAAAATATTCCGATTTTTTGAAAAAATATAGCCAAAAATAAGAACGTAATGGATGAACTACTGTTTGCTGACATTTCACGTATTGCTTTTGGAATTTTATCGATTTTGTCCTCAGCATAAGTTGAACGCACATTTTCAAATGTAAAAAGCAAAGGAAAAAATCGTTTATACGTAGAAACTTTTTCAAGTTTGATTAAAACTAAGGCCTGGAACAGAATAAAATAGTTGTAGTAGTAGCTGAAACTGATGAAGGCTCTGTAGTGCAACAAAGTTCAAAATGTCGAATTTTTACGCTTCAACTGCAACGTCTACTACAAATACGTATTCTGTTGACACTACTTTGTAGGTACCGTTTTTTTTTTTTTTTGACCATTCTGCTCCCAGCGACCATTCTGCTCCCAACTTAAAGATCTATTAAAACCAAATGATAGTTACTGTTGTAGTTATAACATTTCTTATGATCTCTTGAATTAATTTGCTTTATTTAACAAAATGTTTGTGAGTACAGGCATAAAACTTTATTTTTCTAAAAGCTAACTATTCTAAGCTCTAAGTATGTAATAAATGTAAAAGTCTGAATAATATAACTTTGCAAAAATTAAAATATAAAAAGTCCACCATATACATTTATGTGTACAAAATTCAAATTTTTAATTTATTTACTTATACAAATATAAACGAACCTTACTCTTAAGCCCCAGTTAGAAAACAGTATCAGTAACGTTGCAAATCGGCTGCTTCATTTTGTTGTATGTACTGTACTGTCAGCTAACTGGGGCTTTATGTTTAACAGAAATATTATTTACATGTGTACCTTAAATAAAAAATAATCTTTGCTCTTAAATACATAGATAAATGAATTAAAATAAAACATATTTTGTTCTTTCACTTTCATAAATGATTGTTTAATTTTTTAACAAAAAGTACCATTTGGTAGGAAAAGTACTATTTTAGTTGAATTTCAGTACCATTTCAAAATTTGAATTTTGCAACACTGGTTCGGTTTCAAATCGCTTCGTTTTTAAAATCGATTTCCATCACATACCTGATTATGTTTAATTTACCGATATTATTTTGCCCGACAACCGACACAATCATATTATGGTTGCCTCCGAACACGTTATAGTTAATAATAACCAAAATATGCTTAACACTTTTTGTAGAGTGGTTGGTTTTCAACCATAGCATGTTGCTCTTGGAAAAGAGCAAAATACTACTGTTAATTGTGTAACAAATTATTGTCATAATTAACCATAACATTTCTAGAGACAACCATAATTTGGTTGCGGCTTCTTGATGTATGACTAATTTTACCAGAATATGGTTGTCGGTGGCAATAATATGGTTAAATTAAACATACATATTATGTTAAAAATTTTATTTAAAAAAAGTTTTGCTGGAGGTGCCATATTTAAACGTGTTTTTTCTCTGCATGTAGCAAAGTTTTTCAGTAATTGCTGTCAAATGCTTCTACGAAATTTAAAAATTTTCTATGAAGTAGTAATTTTTAAATATTTTCCTTTTTTAACAAAATTTTCTTTAAAAATAGCAAATTTTTGAGAAAATCTTTTCCTTGAAAATTTTGTATGAAAAGTTTTAAAAAATTTTCTGTAGCCAGTAAAATTTTCTTATACATTAAATGCAAATTTTTTAAAAAACTTCCATATAATAAGCAAATTTCCAGTTTAATTTAAATTTTTAAAGTAAATTTACTTTAAAATAGCGAAAAAGTTTAAAAACCATTTGGCAGATTATTTTTTTTTTTATTTTCATTTTTCTTTTTCCTTTGTTTTTTTTAGGAGCCCTTAGGCTTTTTTGTGAAACTTCCTAGAATTAATGAGAAAAGAAATGTGAAACAAATAAATAATTTGTTGTTTGTTGGGTATTAAAATACAAAATTTTAAAAGCAGGAAATAATAAAAAGAATAAAATAATATTAAGATCCGTATATGAGATAAGAAAATAAATCAAAAGTTAGGTTATGTTCAGAAGAGGGGGATGATATATCGCCAAAACCCATTTGGTTATACACCTACGCCAATTTGGCAAGTTGTACGTTCTAAATTAAGGGTTTCTCTAACCATTAGCCCAAAACCAGTTTCAACACTAGCTTTTATTTCAAGGGTAACCATATCACATCAACTTCTCCAAAGCATTTTAAATTTGGTATATTTTCCGTTTGAAAATATGTTCTCCTAAGGCAACTAAATGCAGCACACTCACAAAAGTAGAGTTCCAGAGTCTCGCCCTCTAGGCCACTTTATCTACGTATGCTATGCTTAGATTATCCACAGTCCGTAGTTCTATCCTAATAAAAAAATTTATCATTTTGCGAAGCACTAATGGAACATTTAAAAAAATAAACGCACAATTATGTGCTACGCAATAAGACATACAGAAATGCCGTAAAGTAAGTAAAAGAACTCTCAACAACTTTTATAAAAAAAAAAATAGCATTTCAAGTGCTACGGCATTCCCTTACTACGAAGCAGGTTTGCAAGGGAGAATACTAAAAAATAACTGTATCAAAACATTCAGTGTGTAAAGCTGTTAGTTACATACAACAATTTTTATATGCGCTGAATAATGCGCTTTATGTGTCAAAAATTTATTGCTTCAAAGTGGAAGCTCGCCGTATAAAATTCACGTCTTCCGTAAGAGCAATGGTAAGCGAAACTTTTATGTTTCTCCCTTACAAACCTGCTTCGTTGGAAGCTCCATTTTTTATTGGGATGTAAACCGTTAATACATTCACTAGTCTTCTAACACAGCGTTTACATTTGCCAGTACTGGCAAGACAGTAAGCATATACCTATTAGTTGGCAAAACAATGCAAAAACAAAATAGCTGTAGAAGTGTTTATGTATTAGTGAAAAAGTTTGAATGAATTGCTACTGTCTTGCCAGTACTGGCAAATGCAAACGCCATGTTAGTGCAGACCTCTTCAAACCTTTAATCTCCATTGTCCTTTTAGGATTTGGGTTTCCCCATTGATCTTTCGTTATCTGGACGACAATAGTGTCCTGCCAGCTTATAATGGCTTGCCTAATGCCTTTTTCTTTGAGTTCAGCTTTGAATTTTACTAGTGGTGAAGCGTTTTATAGGTCAACGGTTTTCAGGTATGTCGTAATTTCGGATAGCCTCTCCATATTTTCGTTTTTATTAAAGGCTTGGCGGCTTGGGACGTACATTAATTATCTGCAAACCTACGCAAACGCAATAAAAGTTTATCAATTTCTTGCATCCTGCCAAATTTAATAAGTAAGCTCTAATCATTAAATAGACTTTAAGGAAATGTATATTCTTTTAAGTGTTCTCAAGTTTCTTTAAAAATAAATTAACTTTTGCTATTAACCTTTTTTCCATTTGAACATCCGTCCTTTTATTGCCACGGCAAATAGTATCCCAAACATCACATTTTTTATTTATTTTTTTTTTTTTAAGCAACATAATGAAATAAATCTTTTCGACTGACATCTGTTTCTGACATATAAAGCGTGTACGAAAATAATATGTATGTATCAAAAATATATAAATAAAGAAGCGGTAAATGATACTTTAATTTACTTTCATCTTCCGTTTCTGATGTCAAAATAATACAGCCTTAAATTTGGCTTATTTCTTTTGGAAAATCTTTCGAAGATTTATTTTTTTTTTTTTTGCTACCCTTGACTTAAAATAAGGCAAAAAAGGTACCGAATGCGGCTTGGAAAATAAAGTAAAAAAAAAGTTAATGTATGAGAAAAAATACATATAAGTACAAGTCGTTTTCATTTACACAAATTTAAAATTTTATTTACGTGCTTTTGCTTTCAATTTCATTTAAATCTTTACACTAATACGAACACACGCACACACATACACTCGAACATGCTTTAATATATTGTCATATACAACAAACAATCGTATATTCAGTTCATTATAACTTGTTTTCATTTCTCTGTTCTTTTTAAATATTTGACAGTGGGCCATTACTTTGAAAAAGTAATAAAAATTAATAAATCAATCTTTTTGAGTAAGTTTATAAAATTCTAAAATAAAGTCGTAAAACTAATGAAAAGTTAGTTAAGAAATAAGAAATGTGTTAATGAATTTTTGACTACCAAGATAAACTTTGATAAATAAAGTTACTTTTAACCTTTTTAGTAAAATGTTAAACTTAAAGAAAACTTCATTAATTTTGATTATAGACTAAATAAGTTTTAAAATTAAGAGCCATCTTCATTGGTTTTAAAAAGGCATGTAACGATACAGCTTCTTGCCTATACGATACCGATACTGAAACAAAAATATCGCCGATAGCGATACCGATACGCATATTGAATTAGAATTCAAGTTAAACTTAACAAAACTCAAGTAGAATAAATTGTTTATTCTACAAAATTGCAGTGTTCGAGATTATTAATAATTTAATTTGATATAAATAAGATTTAAAAAACGAAGAATTAAATATGAATTCATGAATTTTAAATGAAATTCAAAATTAACAAAGTAATTTTTGGGAAAACAAAATTTTTCAATTAACAAGATTTTGTTTGTCGTGCTTATAGACGCCAGCCGTTATCAACAAGGCCAAGAAGGTATCAAACTCAACAACATCATATTCTACCCATTTGCAAATTGGTTTATTTGGATTCTTAGTACTTCAGCTCTCTGCCATTGTATGGCCCTTTTTATTCGTACGCCGCAGGATTATATTTTTTATGACATCATTAAAAATAAGGCGCATTGTTTCACAACGAGTTTTCATATTTCTATTGGTTGGACCACTTAAAAAATTAAATGAAAATACGGGTTCTTAGCCCATGTAGTGCCATCCTTCGATGTATACGTCATGTCTGGCCCAAGAAGACTTATGGTAGCATTCCAATCAGGTTCCTCTTCAATCTGATCAATCATATCTGCATCACCATTCTCCCCACCATTCATCTCATCGTCGTCGTCGCTTTCATGAAGGTCAAGTTCGTCTTCCAATTCTTCGTACGACGCTGCTCCATTTGTAACCCAATCGATATCGTTAATGTCATCATTGCAAACGCTGCCACTACTGCTCTAGCTTGCTATTTGTAACCCAATCGATATCGTTAATGTCATCATTGCAAACGCTGCCACTACTGCTCTAGCTTGCTAGAAGTTCCTCTAATTCCGCTTCAGTCAATCTAAATTAAAATACATTTTCACATATAAAGAATACGATATATAGACACGATACACACCTGGTTACATCGATCTTGCCATACCGGTTAGGGCTACCGCCACAAGGCAATACTTTATTAATGTACAAATGAACAGACAAAAACATAAATGACAAAGTGTTTACACAAAAACATCGAAAACATACCTGCGTTGTTAAACATTGCTTGGCCCAGCCTCTGGCTCAGGTAAATATACTGGAAAAAATCCTCGTTGGAGTTCAAAAACTGGTGGCTCCACAACATTTCGTGCACGTTTTGCCATTTTTCTTTTGAAAACTTCCTGCGCCAGTTTCTTAAAGGATTAGCGTCTCTAGAAATATTAGGAAATCTAAGGTATAGGATTGAAAGAGGCTTATACTTCTCAAATCTTCTTATAATTTGTTCTCAAGTGCTCCAAGGGCCAGTTTTTGTAAGCTTATCAGAACTTGTATTACCTGTAGGTGGTAAGATGCAGAGACATGTTAAGCAGCTCAATAGGACGTTTTTTCGGTACGATTGAAGTCAGTTGTCTTTGAAACATGCGAGCTGTGTATCGAGTGTAGATAAACAAAACGTTTCATTATTTTCTAAAGCCTTTCATCTTTCAGTTAGAGCTAATGCTAAGTCAACCGGTAAGTTTTTATACTCCGAACTATTTTCCATTTTCGTTGATTCATTTATTATATAAAAAAATTTCATTATTCTCCCTTATTTTAATGCTCTGCTTTTTAATGTGTTATTTCTCTTCGGTGCTTTACAAAAAATAAACATAGAAAATTAAAATAATTGTTGAAAAATACTCCAAAAAATATAAAAATTATCGCCTATACCGATATATCGGAAAATCTGAATTATCGTTGATATATACTTATTGGTATCGGTATTTGTTACATCAATAATTTTAATACATTATATTTAAAATTTATTTTCTAACCTCCAAGCCTGGAAATTTCAGTGTTTGTGCCGGCAAAGTCATAAACTCTCCCCTTGCTCAGGAGCTAGAGCTAGCTTACCTCCTCTTCTGAATGGCAAGAAGTTTCTGTTGAACAACAACAGGACTTAGGGAGATCCACAAGCAAACCGAAATTTACCACAAGTGTTAGAAAATCAGCATTTTAAAATCTCTTTTCTGGCAATTATGGCTATAAACCGCAGCCACCACTCCAATTTCGAAGAAGCCTCACCAATAACACATTTAAGACAGGATTCCCTAGTGCAATGGCTTTCCGTGGTGCCCTGATTATCCACAAAGAATGCAAGACCTGGCCAGCTTGCTTTTGCCGCATAACGCGTATTTTATGTACCTTTATCCGGGGAGGATTTCACAGCAAGTGTTAAAATATCAACATGATTAATCAAAGATGTGGACAAATTTTACATGAGCACCTGCCGTATTGCTTTATCTCATACGTTTACCAAGCGCCCCTGAGTGTGACAGCAATAAGCACATATATTGAATACTTCAGCAAGATTAAATACTTGCCCATTGTTAAGGAGCTGGACCATTCTAGCCTCCGCTGCTTTTTGAAATATGCCACGGGCTGACCTTCCCTCAGGTCGAACTCTTTCACGAGTGTGATCTCCAAAATATATTTTCAACAAAAACGCGAAAAACTCCGCACAGAATCAATCTTCCTGAAAGACAGAAAGCATTTCCCGAAAGAAGCATACTAACAGATATATTAACCCATAGTCAGTCCGGTGCCATACCACCAGGGACTACTGTCTCGCGTTGTACCAAAAACGATCTCTGATCAGCCGCGATCTCACAGTAGCAGCAGCATTTTTTACATACCGCATACAAATGCTAAGCTAATTAATAAGCCATGTTCTGAAAATTGAATTCGAGCGAAATTGAAATCGAAAAACTTTCTAAAACGATCCTGTTTAAAAGGTTCATAAAAATATACCGTTTTATATACGTCACACTTTGAGTACCATTTATATTTATTAGAACTACTTTAAAAATCATGAAAAACTACGGTCAGTTTTAAAAAAATTTAACTGAAAATTTCCTTTGATTTGAATTTTCCTCGATTTCGATTTTCATTCATTTGTTCTTTTAAATGTACTTACATTTTAATATCCTGCGTTAAAATATAAAAAAAACTTACTTAAATGTTTAACAACTTTAATTTAAATCGAAATTTAAATTTATTCGAAAAGTAAAGTAAGGAGTTTAACAAAAGTTTATTTGACTTTAATGAAAGTATTTGCCAAATCAAATTAAAATTTTGATGCCCCGGTAGGATAGTTATTTGCAAGTAAGCTAGCCTATCAGTACGAGGGTTCCAGGTTCAATTCCCGCCAATGACTTTGGTCTCTTTCATTTCAATGGGCTAAAGATCTTCGTTGTTATTGATCGTTAATTCAGTTTAAAATATAATTCTTAAAAAGATTTTGTTAGTCGTGCTTAATTCCCAATTTTAATCATTGATAAAAACATTGAAATTTATTGTTGAAGGGATAAGCTATTATTCCTATGCGCATTTCACTGGTTGCTTAGGCCAGATCATCAGGAAACTTCATCCGAAGATTTTAGAAAAAACTAAAGATATTAAACAAGTAAAAACTGAGTTTATCTTTTTGTATTCCCAAAAATTACTTTGCTAATTAACTGGCAAGTGTACGGCTTAAAACAACAAAACTCTGGCAGCCTGCTTTATTTTTGCGAGAGCAATAAAGTAAGTTGTTTTTGTTTTCATTATGTTTTTTCTTAACCTATTGTTGTTGTTTTTGTTAAAGCTTTGATATGGTTACAAGTAGGACTCTTGCTTATAAGTAATTCTTATTCGCTTAACAGTTTTTAATTGTTTAATATCTTTAAATTTTCTAAAATCTTTGGATGAAGTTTCCTGATGATCTGGCCTAAGCAACCAGTGAAATGCGCAAAGGAATAGCTTATCCCTTCAACAATAAATTTCAGTGTTTTTATCAATGATAAAAATTGGGAATTAAGCACGACGAACAAAATCTTGTAAAATTTTGTATTCCCAAAAATTACTTTGGCATAATTTTTAATTGTAGTTGTAACTTATAATGATTTAAAATTTACTTCAATTCTTTTACGAACATTATTATTTGCGATTTTTAATGCAAATTAAGCTTTGATTCGAAAAAATTTGATTAAAGAAATTAGTGCAAAAAGAAGTTAAAGCTCAACGAATTAAGCCCATACACTATTGCTGGGCTTAATGTGTTTGTTAACTAATGTGAACTTTAAAAATTTTGTTGTTGAGATTTTCAAAATTTTTTTTTTTATTTTATTTTAGGCACTGTACTTGAATGCACATTTAAGGAACTGTTGGGAATAAAATTTATTAAATTTCGTTGCAACCTATTTACAGTGTCATTCATATAAATCAAACCGAAGTTCAGCCAAGCAAAATTGCTATGTTAAAATTGTGTTGAGTATACAAAAAAGTTTAACTGAGACAACTCAACTTCAAATATTAAGGAAATTTTTTTTTGTAATGATAAAGTTTTTATTAAGTTTAATTTCAAATAAACATTAACAAATACTTTCAATTAACATTTCAACATTATTTTCTATCCACTGTCAAGAAATATTAATAAACACTTCCATCTTGGCATATGAATTCCATGGCAGAACCATCAGTAGCAATTCTCTTGGTTAACAATCTGTAACATGTGTTTAACTACAGCAACTATTACAACTATACCAACAAATATACTATAGATCTTTGTTCTCTTTTTGTTTTATTTTTTTGTTTCACATATTTTATATCCTTGTAAATTTTGTTGCCAATACACATATAGTAGTATACTTGCCTTAACCGGATGTGTTGAGTAGGTAACTTTAGTTACTTAAAGTCTTAAACATGCTCTTGTAAACAAACGCAGACAAAAACATAAAAAAAATTACTCCCACACTTGGGACTTGAATGTGCATGTTTGTAGTGTGGAAGTGTCTGAGCTATACGCTGCAACATGTTCATCGGCTCAACGGTGTATTTGTCTTTAAATATATTTATATGTGTGTACTAGGGTATAATCTATATATTTGTATACATAATATAAACTTGTGACACTGTTTGTTTTTGTTAGAACAGATGCTCGAGCATGCATGTGTGAGCAATTTTGCTTAAAAAATATTTTTTAGACATGATTTTCATTTCAAGTAAAATGTGTTTTTTAAGGATTTTATTTTGTAAAAGTTTAATTAAATATTAAGGAAAATTGTTTAGTACAGTACAATTAAATTGACAGAAATTTTAAGCTGCTATGTTGCATTTTATTAAATAAATTTTACAATAGCGGTATTTAAAAATAAGTGCACTTGCTATGTTGTAAAATCATTTGCAATTATTTTTAAACCCTACTAATATAAAGATTAGAAACATAATTTTTTGTTTCGGTTTACTTTAAAATATTATATCCTCATACTATGCGTTTGTTTTGCTGTGTGTGAAGCACTTAAAAATATTGGTGTCAGACCCACCTTTTAGTATACTAGTCGACTCAGAACCATTTTTTGGCTGGTTGTCTGTCAATGGAAAATTTCTCCGCATGGTACATGGTATTCATACTGGCTCATGATATTGTAAGTATAAGTGCGTAAACATAATTAAAACTTAACTACTCTGATTCACTCATACTCACGAGAGAAATTAATGTGAGTGCGAGGTCGACATTATACGCATACTTATAATTGACCTCAGTTTGATTTATAATTTCAGGAAATACTTACAATACTCACATTGATTTAACTCATTCAGCTCATCCATTTATCGGTTTAACACACAATATCAAACACACAACTTCATAATCAGCGCTGCCAGATAAATTTGCCGAAAAATCGTCCACTTCACACATATTATGTGGCAAAAAAACTGCTTTTACAATATTATTTAAGAATTTAACATACACTCATAAAATTATTACAGTAACTGATTGTGGGTTATTAAATTCGTTTTCGGTACTGTTAAAATTGAATAAAAATATAGTTATTTTACGAATAATTTTATTTTTTAACATTTATGTCTGTTGTTCATAAAACAAACTACCAAAAAATAATGTTTTTCCGTATTTATTTTGTAATGTAGTTTGATTTTTGTCAGTTTAAATATATTTTTTAAAAGTAAAAACTATTCAATTTTAAGGAATGTGTTGTTTAATAAATAAAAAATTTAAAAATTAATGTTAAAATCATTTGTTTTAAATGAAATGTAAATGATCCGTTTTTTAAATGAATTTTAAGTTATATAAAATGAATTTTCGTTTGAATTTAACTACATAATATTTTGAGTGTATAAAACATTTAGTACACAAATATTCCCAAATCTCTGCGAGGGGTGTAGGGATCATTAAAAAGATATTTCACCATTTTTGGTTTCGTCCTCTCAGGAAAAGCAGATTTATGCATACCAGAGATGCTCAAACATCCAATAGGACAGGGACTTTAAAGTCTTTTGATTTCTTTAGTCCAGGGTAGTCACCAGAAAACCTTGTTATTTGGTGCTTGAGGGAGTGAGTAGCCCAAATAACATAGCACCGGAGTGACTATTGGTTGGGGACTTCTTGCGAGAATTGCTTCCTATCTTTCAGGATAATTGTCTATGCGGAAATCTTGCTTCTCTGATAGTCGATTACTTTTCAGTAAGTTGTTCACCGTCCGATGGGGGAGTGCCTTCTCCCAGGCATAAATCTACATAAGGGTACAACGGACTGCGGATTTTTTGACGAAGATATACTTTCGGAGATCATGTAGTGGCTTGGGCTTATACGCAAAATCGCGGGGAGGTAGACGTCCTCTAGGAAGGCTAATTTGTGGAAAAGTTCGGCATGTGGACACTCCCTAGGTGCTGTTGCTATTCGTCAGGTAGAACTGGATTTAAATATAGCGGTGGATGTTAGATAACACCGGCTCCTTAAAAAAGGGCTAGTGTATAATTTCTGTTCGATTATTTACTCATATTGTTACCTGTGTATGAAGTCATCTTTTACACACGGGGCTTTTGATAAATTCATAAACAAATCACTCAGTGATTAGGATCCACCATAAACTTTGGCTATGTGGCAGCTTCTCGTGTAAATCTGTTTCCACATTATCCAAACTTACATTAAAAAAAATTAAGAATGTATGTATTTTTTATTGTTACTCCCTTTGCTTAGATTTTGTATTATATTTTGTTTATTTTTGATAGTACTTCTTAAACCCGCAATTCTACTATAAAGATGCATTTATTTTTCACTTCTTCACGCTCACACTATTACGTAAATTGGTCGTCAAGACTTCTCTTCAGTATTTGTTTGCGAAAGCGGCACTACAGTAGAGTTTGAAAAATTTTCAATGATTTGAATGTGTGTTCTAATGATATTTTCCTGGCCTCTACTGTGTCATAAAAAATGTATAATGCAAAACAGATAATGGTGTAATTTAAAAACTAAAGTACAAAAAAAGAGCAAAAGTAGTACAAATTATTACTTTACCTAGATTCAAATGCTTTTTTTATTGAACATGAAGAAATAGAAAATTATTTCATTTTTAAATATGTTTTTTCATTGCAATCATTGCAAACTGTTATTTCTAAAGCTTTTTCTAATGAAAGATTTGTTGTGTGCTTAACGAGAATATTTGTAGGTAAAGCTTCAGATTTTTATCTTCTTAACTCTTTTAACTTAACTTTAACTTAACTTATTGAATTTCGCAATTTGTAAAATATCAGTTGATAAAAAATATTTTTTTCATACAAAGGGGCGCCGAACAAAAACATTGCAAACGATGTCGAATCGATAAATGCCAGCCTTTGTGTAGGGTATCATATGTGCGGGTTGGACACATTTTCCTCTTCGACTTATTTTTTATTTCCTAAATATTTATACCTGTATTCATAAAAATATTTTAAGTTTTATAAAGGTTTGCAAAACAAATTTTCTATAAAAATATTCCTTAATAAACGTTTGTTAAATTTAACAATCGTTTATGAATACGGGGGTTATTGTTTAAAAAAAAGTATCCAAAATTTTTTTTTTTTTTTCTATAGAAAATTTTAACAAAGTTTGGTATTTATTTATGGAACATTTTGTTATAATTATATTGTTACGTTACTGCCTTTCAATATCGTTTTGGTTTATTTCCTTTATAATAAACCGTTTCGAGTTCTTTATTGCAACTTTAATAAAATAAATAAAACACAAACACTTTTAACACTGTTTACAATTTACTCAACTCTATTTAGTACTAAGTCTTTTTAACAACCGTAATTTATAGCTTTCATTAACAACCAACTATAATTTTCTGCGCGTGATTCGTTATTGACAAAGTGTGAACTTAGAATGATCTTTATTCTGCTACTCGCCGCTAGTATTTATACTGCAATTTGGTTGTCTAGAACATTCGAAATGTTTTTCGAAGGTTCGAGACTTTACTATTCACCACACTTTAATTTGGATTATGGCAGCACTTATGTTTACATAATTTTACCTCTTATACTGAAGCCTTTTTAACGGTCATTTCTAGGGCTTTCTGCACATTAGGATTGAAGTGTACTAAATTATAACAATTTTTAATAACAATGTAAACTAATGAAATTACTAATAAATACAAGTTAACTAATAAATACAAGATAACTAATAAAGTCAACTAATTCTTTACTAATTATTACAACTAATTCTTAACTAAAGTTACTTTCGTAATAATATACTCATGGAAAATTTTTCCAAGCTTTTTTATTTAAAAGAACATTTTTTATTTTAATGTGAATAATTAGTGGAGCTCAAGGTCAGTTTTTTTTTTATTTTTTTATTTATTTAAAAAATGTTTCCAATATTTCGAGATCCACTGGATCTCATCTTCAGGGTACTACAATTATTGTTAACAAAAAATAAAAAAAAAAAAATAAATAAAAACATAATTTTAACATTAAACGAGTACATATTGTCCCACTGTGTCATAACAACATATAAACTAGGGTTTTTTCCCGGGATTTCCCGTCCCGGGAATTCCCGGGAATTTCAATTATTTTATTTCCCGTTTTCCCGGGATTTTTCTTGCGGGATCCCGGGAAATAGAAAGTTCCTAATAATTTCAGAAAATAGCTATTTATACTTTGAAATGTAGTTTTCTATTCTCATAAAATTAGCATCTGTGGATGGGTTGTGGATTAGATCAATTAATAGAAGTGAGTACATGTATTTAAATCAATGTCTCCTGATGCAATAAATCTACTAAAAGCAGAATGGGCAGTGCAACAGTTGATAATTATTACATTTAGTGAAGTGAAGAGTTAATAAAGTACATTAATTCAAAATAAGATGCAGGCAGTAAAGTTTCATTGTCCATGAACAAGTCTTAAAAATAGGAGATACCTAAACATATCGCTCCTTTGTTGCAACATAGTCATATCTACAAAAACAAACGATATTGGCAAAATGCGATTAAAGTTTTAAAAATGTACCGATTTAAAGATATATTTTGCTATAACTTTGGTTCAGTTTGAGATATAATACGAGAAGGTATGAAGGACAATGTTGCTAAAGTTACTTAAAATTTTGAGATATGACTATGATGCAATGAAGGAGCGATATTTTTACAATTTCAATTTAAATTTGTGTTGGTTTATATATCCGTGAAGTGCGGGGAAACAGAAATAAAATACTATTTTGGAAACTCGTGTAAGATACTACAACATACAACTTGAAAAACACATTGTCCTAAAGATTACAAATGAACATATTGAAATGAAAAGGTTTGGAAAAAGCAGTCCGGTTGATGCTATTTTTGCATCAACCTTGACATACATTTGAATGATATAGACGTTGTTCATAAAAAAGAAAAAATTGCTTCTGTTTGTGAATCCGAAGCATGCTACAACGGTGCACTTTTAACTATTTGTCCAACCTCGGTAAAAAATGAACGAAATTTTTCGGAAACATGATAATTAGTAAATAAAATCAGGAATATACTTTTTGACGACTTACAAAGCGCTTTGAGTGTGTCAGAAAGTTATTTCCTAAGCCATTAAAAAATGTTATATATTTCTAAAAAATATTTTATCTATTTTATTAACTAACTTTTTGATCTCATATCTTGAGTACCTTAATTTTTATTTTGTTTTTATTATTGTCTTATGAATTAAATTGTTATGTTTATGTTATCTTTTAATCTTGTATCCAGAGTATAATAATACTGAATAAAAGCTTAATTATAGGGAATAAAGGCGTGAGGTGATAATAATTCAAGTTGCTATTTCAATCTTTAATTAATTTTTTAGTATTGAACCATTTCATTTACTTTCTTTGTAAACAAGTTACCTTTCGTTTTTTTATAAAAGTTTTTTTTTCATTAATTAAAACCAAAATTTACTTTGTATTATTTATATGGAGCGGGATCCCGGGATCCCGGGAAATTTAAAAAAATTTCCCGCTTTCCCGGGAATCGAAAAAGTCTGGGAAAAAAAAACTCTAATATAAACAGAAATAAGCGCACAATTTTTTATTTTAAGGAAATTTCGCTATAATTTTATTATCGTTATTTTATAGCGCACACAACAATTTCTGTATTTGACTTGAAAATTTTCTCTTCAATTTTTGTTTCTTAAACAATTCTCAAATGCCGTCAAAAGTAAATAAATAAAATGACAAGAAATTGAATAAAAAAAAAAGAAAATAAGAGAAAATTGCAACACATAAAATGAAAAATAAAACCCCTTCACCAGAATGATGAGAACAAGACAATAATTGATTACTTCCCTCCAGCCTTTCGCTGATGTTGTCTTTTAGCTTTAAACACATCTTATACTCGTATTGCATTTTATATCGAGCATTAAAGACAAGTATAAAAAATTGATTTCTATAGATTGCTTGAGAATTTGTGAATCTCAAAATGAAATCCCAGAGATGGCTCTTAAGGCAAAAGAAAGAAATGATGACAAACCAAACAGAAAAACACTGGGTTATAAATTTTAATGAATGCTTACCGTGATAATCAAATAAAATTAAATGGAATGCGCATAAGAGTGTAAATCACGAAGGCGAAAAACTCACGAGATTTTAAAAAGTAAAAGGTTTTTTTTTGTCGTCGTTTTAAAGCACGTTAAGAAGTCGTTGTGTTAGAGCAATGAGATGTACGTGTAGCATTTAAGTTAATTAGCTTGATTTTTGTTCTTGTTAAGTGTATATATATAATTAATTTTTGTTTTTGTATTTGTGCTGCGGGTGATTAGTGACAGGAAGCGAACGATTCGTAATGAATTTTCTTAAATTAATTTTTGTATACAAGGGTGCGCAGAAAAAGGTTAAAATTGCTTATAACATTTTTATTTGTGAGATTTTTATTATATTTTGTTTTCTTTTTCATAGAGTATACATACTATTGGAGAATTGTTCTTGTTGGAAAAATAATATCCTCCAAGTGGTGGCCATTTTCTGCTTTGCCTTGCTCTTTTTAAATTTTTTCCATTACTGATCCCAAAACTTTGAGTATAAAGTGACTTTTGGTTTTTAGTTGGGGGATGGTTCTTCGAT
Organism: Pollenia griseotomentosa; assembly: GCA_963931875.1. Taxonomy (NCBI): domain Eukaryota; kingdom Metazoa; phylum Arthropoda; class Insecta; order Diptera; family Polleniidae; genus Pollenia; species Pollenia griseotomentosa. Next base: position 204,994,740 of record OZ007560.1, read on the forward strand.
TGTTAACATACACGTTTTATTTCTGGATATTTATCCCCACAGAAAGCTGTCAGGAACTGTGAAATAAATATTTCGAAATAGCAATAAAATGATAAATTAAGAAATTAAATTGAAAACTCATACAGTTTTCGACTAAAGAATTTTATTGCAAAAAGAGTTCTTATCCAACAACAACTTATAACGTGCTTATAGCGTACATCAATCCATAATTTATTTTATGGGTCAGACTATTAGTTTGGAAGAAATTAGTTTTTCGCCGACTAAAGAATTTTATCGGTTGTCTTATAAAACAATCTTTAGCGCCCACAGTATTAAAAATAGCTGCATAATTTTCTACGGAGCTTATAATCCACATCCTTGCCTCTTATTCAACCAAACATTTTTTGTGGTTAAGATAATTAATTAAGATGATATGATTTTTCCGCCGCTAGATTGGCTTTATTTCCCAGTGTGCGACTGTCATATACAAACTCAATGACACAGTTTATTAAAACTAAAAGATCTCTAGGGACAGGAGCTCTTTCAATTAAAAGGCATAAAAATCAAAAATTCACGAACTTATTTATCGAGCAAAAGTTACCTTCAGCCCATTGCATCTAGCGGAAATCGATGCTGCAACCATGTACCAACTAGCCTATTGTACCTAGTAAAAAAAGTTAAAAAATATATGCAGAATGAAATCCATACAGCTTATTCTGCACCACCCTGTACAATATTGGCAGACTCTTCTAAGTAAAAAGATGTCAATTGGAAAAGTACACAATAAATAAAAAAAAAACACGTTAAGTCTCCTATAAATAACAAAATTTGGCAAATTTCCTATTAGCAAAAATATCCTATTATGCGCTTAAGATGTCCTATAAATTTTGAGCGCGATATTCTATAAAAAAAACAATGTGGGAATAGGATTATTACAAAGAAGTTTAATTAATTGAAATTTGACTTGAAGAAGCACATTCGAAAAACTATTTAAATAATTTTCTACAATTGAAGCACAGCCGCGAATAAAGTTTTAAGTTACAAAATAATTATTTTTCAGGAGAGCAAAAAAACATTTTTAAAAGGCAAGATTATTAATTTTTTATAGTTTTTCTTAAGATTATTAAAAATATTGATAAGAAAAGCGTTTATGCAAAATATCAAGAAATTTCAAATTTATATTACATGCAAATTAACAGTTTATAACCTTTTTTTTAGTGGAAAAACGTGGAAAAACGTGTTATATCCACAATCGCGTTGTCATTTAAAACGTTATTCCACGTTTCAAAACCATTTACTTGGTATCATTTTGTAATTAACTTACAACGTTCTTCCACTAGTTGACACTTTGTATGTCATTTTATAGGCGTTAAGGTGCAAACCTTTGGGTGATTTAAGGTTTAAACAGTGTAAGAGAGTAATGTTAATGGTAATCTGCAAAAAACAGTTTTTCAAAAAGTGGCTTTTACAACGTTATTCGCGGCTGTGCTTCAATTATTAAATTTCTAGCCAAATTAAGGCTTTAGCAAAATTTCCTGCAATTATCAACTTTTTGCAAAATTCTATATACATTTTTGCTAATTCTTAATTTTTTGGTAAGAAGGCCGGCTATACAGAGAAGCTTGAGTTAACGAAGATGGTGTTTGTTGCACCATTTAGGAGAAAATGCTTGCGCCCGGTTGTCTGTGCAACTCAGCTTTAGTAAAGGAGAAAATCTTTGCGGCCGAACAAAGGGCGGCTATGTAGAGAAGCCGGTGTATTTTATTCCATAAAGCAGTAAATTCTTGCATCTGGTCGAAGGCCACCTATGCAGAAAAGTTTAAATTAGCGATTCGTGAATTTTAAATTCGAGATTCTCGAATTCGGGCTTTTGAATTCGGGATTTTAATGAAATAATATATCGTTTACTGAAAACAAAACTGATTTAACACTTTTAACACTGTTTACAATTTACTCAACTCTATTTAGTACTTAGTCTTTTTAACAACCGTAATTTATAGCTTTCATTCACAACCAACTATAATTTTCTGCGCGTAGAATGATCTCTATTCTGCTAGTCGCTGCTAGTATTTATACTGCAATTTGGTTGTCTAGAACTTTCGAAATGTTTTTCGAAGGTTCGAGGCTTTACTATTCACCACACTTTAATTTGAATTATGTCAGCACTTATGTTTACATAATTTTACCTCTTATACTGAAGCTTTTTTAACGGCCATTTCTAGGGCTTTCTGCACATTGGGATTGAAGTGTACTAAATTATAACAATTTTTAATAACAATGTAAACTAAAAAAATTACTAATAAATACAAGTTAACTAATAAATACAAGATAACGAATAAATTCAACTAATTCTTAACTAATAATTACAACTAATTCTTAACTAAAGTTACTTTCGTAATAATATATTCATGGAAAATGTTTCCAAGTTTAAATTAGCGATTCGTGAATTTTCAATTCGGGATTCTCGAATTCGGGCTTTTGAATTCGGGATTTTAATGAAATAATATATCGTTTACTGAAAACAAAACTGATTTAACTAGATCTTACAGTCATTAATGAAGAATTTTTAAAAATTATAATGCGTTTTTGCTTTCTATTTTTCGCCCTAAAATTTTTCTAAGCTATGGCAAATTAAATTATTATAACCCAAAAAACTACGCAAAATCGCCCGAAATAAATGTGCTATATTTCATACGGAAATGAACCCAAATTGCATTGAAAAGTTTTGGGCGATTTTGCACACATTGTTTATAGCGATTTTGCTTTGGGTTATTTTCCCTACAGCCATTGAAAACTACTTAAGTTTTAAAAAAAAATATAAACAATAAAAATCAATCAATTACACTACAGCGGCAATAAATAATGCTCGAGTGTATCAACATATGAATGACATATTCGTTTTGATATCTCAATATACGCACTCTGTTTTTTTTTATATACCCTGCAAATAATATTGGACTACCTGATCCATTTCGATAAAATGAACTACTCTATGGACTGGTCCAATGTAATGCAAGCATGGACCACGTCATTGTTAAAAAGAGATTGTAGTGACACGACATGTCTTCGTTTTTTAACGACATGTTTTCGTTTTTGAACGACTGCAAAACTAATCCTCTTAAGCATACTATGGAGTAGTTTTAAGACTACTCCTTTGTAGTCAAAGGTTATATGGTCGTGCACTAGGACATCGTAATGTTAAATAGACCATGTTTTTTCCATACGTTTGGGTTACTTTTGGACTAGTCCTAGTCCCTTGGGGGCTACATTTTACACGCGTGTTTGGAATAGTCCTATTATTTGCAGGGGACAATATCACACACACACACACACACATACAAACATTAGCGATATACAAAAGCAGAAAATAAATATAAGAGCAACTTAAGTATGAAACTGATAGTGAATGAATGAATGTAAGACTGTGTATATGTGTGTGTGTATTTATAGCATATCCTATATAGGGAATCCTTTAACAATGAAATATAACACAATTGATGCATATAAATGCAAGCATTTTATACAATTTACTAACTAACACACATACACTCAAATTAATATACATTTGCAGATTAATATATAAAAGTGTTTATGTATGTTTCACACTTACATATAAGTGTGTAAAATTTTTTACATTTTTTGTCTGGGGTTTCAGATGAGTATTAACATTTATACATAAATCTGAAATATATTAAAACATAAATGACAATCCTTTTCATTTTACATTTGCATTCATTCACAGCTTGAAAATAATAAATAAAATTATATACTCAGCAGCAGTTTTGTTTGTATTAACATATTTTATTCTATTGTTTATAATATTCGAAAAATGCAACGGCGTGTGAAAGTTTATACATATTTGTGATATAAATATATATATATTAAGGAATAAATCAGGGGGGAGAGGCTAGAATAATTCAGATCAGTGTTCGAAAATAAACCCCTAAATATCGCTCCTTAGTGTTTGGTTCCGTAGATTTGTGGAAAACACAAACGCTAATAGAGTTTGTGTAGCAAATTATTAAAAAAATAACGTTTCCCTGTTCTTATCCAACCCATCAAAAAGATGAGAACATTTAATTGAGTTCGGTTTTTTTCAACCACAAACTTCATTGTGTTCGGTTCAGCTGATTAATGTTCGTTTGTTTCTGTTGTGCGTAGTGCCCTTTTGGATTGTATAAAAATCAAAATTTTTTCACAAAAATACACATACGAAAAAAAATACAAACAAACAAAACATATACACTAGGGTATTCATTAGGTTAACCGAAAATCGGTTTACCGATTAATTACTACCCGATTAACTGATCGGTTAATTTAAAATTAGCAATTAACGATTATACCAGTTAATTTCAGTCGATTAACCGATGTAACAAAATTTTTTAGTGTTTTGTAGTATTATAACATTTTTTTGATTTTTTAATTTTTTGTTTCGTCTTATTTAAAAAAGGTATATGGGTATTTCCACAGAAAAGTTTTCCAAACATATGGCTATTTCCACAGAAAAGTCTACTTTTTGTCACGTTACGACCCCAAGCAATTAGTCTTGTATTTTCGAACCATGTTGTTCAAATTTTTCCTCTCTTTCACTAAATGTAAAGCTAGTTGCGCGTATGCACCAAAATGCAAAAAAGTAAATAATATTTTCATTATTCTTTGAGAAACAATAAAAAATGGTTCTGTGGAAATACCCATATGTTTGGAAAATATTTTTTCCTTCGAGCAATACTTTCTTAAAAAACAGTAAAAAAAAAACAGAAACTATTGGTTCGGAAATACTTTTTTTGCAGAATGTTCAGTGCTGAGCTTTACCAGGATGAGTCAGATGATGACCTGACAATAGATTAAACTCTCGATTGTAACACAAACAATCTTTAACAAAATTAGCTGAAATAATGGCAAAATGGAAGTTTTTATATGTTGAGAAAATCCTGGAAAAGGACTGAGAAATAAGATAATTTTTATCATAATACAAAGAAACCACGATAACGCATTCAGCTTTTAAAAATTAAATGTTTCTGCGCATTTACGTCACATCAGTATATAAGAACAGCTAAAATATAGAAACACAAGCAAAAAAACATTTCTATAATATGCGAAAGTAGCGCCATATTAAACAGTTGAATTTTGTAAACATGTGCAATGCGTAATCTTGTTTTTATCATTCTTGAATCTGTATTATGGGTTGCTTCCGATTTCTCCAACATCTTCGATAAGTGAAATAATTTTTTCCATGTCAAGTTTTATCGAAACTAAAGAAAAGAATCGCTTAAATCCTAAACTTTTAAGCCAAATTATTTTTCAAAAAGATTATTTTATAAGATCTTAAACTATTGAAATAATTAATAAAAAAATCTGACAGTTTATGTTTTAATAAATACATAAAAATATTATAAATAAATTATAAAATATGTTTTTTCTATTTATGAATTACTTTTTTGTTTGCTCGTTTTAGTTCAAGAAATGTTTTGTTCGTTATGTAATTGTTTTTTTTTACTAACACTCAATTTACATGATGAATTTTATGACGTCCAATTTTGGTCTTAGGTATATATATAAATTTTTTGCTTTTTTTATGTTCTTCGGCATGGCGAAATGAAAAGTTGGCGTGGCTCAATTAATATTTATTTATACCTATCTAAAGAACGTTATTTATGTATATAACTTTTTGTTCTTATCTCATCATGGGGAAGGGTATATAAGATTGGGCATAGCCGAATACAGCACTCTTACTTGTTATAAATACATTTTTAAAAGAACCCAAAGTCTACTCCTAATTTTTTAATTTACTTACCCGTAATTTAATTTTAAAGCCGTGCCATCCAAATTACCACAATTCCCATTAGCTAAAAATTTTCAATTGTATTAACAATTTTTGGCAATCACAAAAAAAAGGTCAGATTAAGTTACGCATGAAAGCACAAACAAATCTAAAGAAAAAAAACTAAAAAAAAAAATTTTGAAATTTCTTTAAGCATTGAAGTGTGTGTGTGGGAAAAATGAAAAATAGTTTGTTCTCGTTTTGATTTTTTTTTAGGATTTAACACTTTTTTTGTCGTGCTCTCCATTCGAGGGTCTGAACACATCTGTCATTGTATTTTAACCCCATGCGAAATTAGACTCATTCATATTGTCTATAGAAAATACACAAAAATAAAAGAAGCAACTAAGAAAATCTATGACTTGAGTTCTATTTTTTTTGTAATCCAATATTGTGTTGATGAAAATTAAAGCAAAGTATGTTGTTACGTAATGGCAAATCCTTTTAAATCGCTCGATTTTAACACTTCTTTATTTTAATGATGAGAAAAGAAGTGCCAAAAAGAAAGGGCGTTTTGTTATAGGTTACAAAATGACTGCCATGATGAAATAAAAATGAAACATTTGGTGTAAATTATATAAAATGTGTTTTTTATAACGAGCACATTTTTCTGTAATTGTGTGTAATAAACTTATAAAGAGTGTTTTTTAAAGAGTGACACAAGTTTAAATCATAATAAAATAAGGAAATACATTTATTTTTAATATCAATAAAACGGTCTTTATTGAAAAAAAAAATATGAAATTAACGTTTAAATATGATTTCTGACATGTGGCCGCCACGGCAGGCGCGTATAAGGCGCAATCTGGAACACCAATTTTCAACAACTTATAAAGTGCACCAAACAGTAATTTTCTGTGGATGTAATGGTGTTGCGACAAAAGCTTGTGGATTATCTTCACTCCAAATGCGACAATTCTGGTTATTTATGTACCATTCAACCAGAAATGGTCTTCATCGAAAAATAAAATTTTTAACAATTTGCACGCGTTGCTCTGGTGTAAATTGATTCATAATAAAATTTCAAAGCAAACTAAAGAAAAAGCTTTTTTCAGCTGTAAAGTGGGTGCTCAAATAAAGCAGTGATGCCAACTCAAAGTTGTGATACTCTAAAAAAACAACCTTTATATAGTTTTTATTAATGTCTGTAATCAAAATATTTTTATTCTTAAACATCTTGTACGTTTGATTAATATCATTGTTATAAATCATTTTTATTACCAAATAATTGCGACTATGTGTGCTTTTCTTTAAAACAAATAAAAAAAATTAATAAAAATTTCTTTTGATAATTAAAAATAAAATGTTTCTTTCATTTAAAATCAAGTCATTAAGTAACATTGCATTAAAAACGAATCGTAATTTATCGAAATGAAAATTGTACGATAAAAAATTTTAATGCTGGGATAATAAAAATAATATGGAAATAAAATATTTCCATATGCTTACTTTTACGTAGCTACTTTTTTCGTATTATTTACAAAGGTTTCGTATAAAACACGAAAAGATTCATTTGAAATTCTCCAACAATTTTGCTGTGAGAACAACAATTTTCAATAGTTCAATAGTTTCGATACCCTGCTTATGGTATAAAATGTTAAGCACCTTTAAATAGTTGTCAACTGCAATGAACAAATGCGGCACTCATCTCTCTCTTCGCACTGTTCCTTTGACTCAAGGTACATTAACACAAGGTAGACTCATTTGGGAGTGTAGACATGCTGCTCTAAAAATTATCTTCATATAAAACAAAAACAATTTAACGCACACATGTACAAATGTTGGCTCATTGTGCCAACGTGTTTACCTTGTGTAAATATACGTTTGACATATAGTTCAATAAATGTAAACAATCGCTGTCAAACCAACTCAAAAAGCGAAAAGTTGTACAAAGTTTTCGTTATTTGTTCGACAGTACTTGGTTTCGACTGCAGTTTCCATGTTCACACGTTCTCTGAGATCGCCAAGAATAAAAAAACGAAGCCTCAAACGTAGCAGGGAGAAATTTAAAAAATCAATTTTATTAAAAAAATAAAATAAACAAAAATTAAAAAAAAAAAATTCGTTTATAATACAAAATTTTAAAAACGTAATCAAAAATGAATGAAAATTCGTATGATTTTTCAACTTTTTAAAATTGAGCTATGAAGTTTTGTCAAGATGCCACAGAAATAATACCGTACCTGGCACACAAGCTAAAAAATAGAATGGTGAAAATATTTAAAAAGCTCAATGATAACAAGTAAAGGGTGGTTAAATTGTAAGTTAACCAAGTTTTTTTCCGAATTTTATTTGACATTTCTCTATTTCAGACTTACTCAATTTGAACCATGGAGAGATACACAATCCAACAACGTGTTAAAGTTATCCAGACTTATTATGAAAATGGATGATCAATTTTCGAAGAAAATGATCTTCAGTGATGAGGCACTTTTTCACCTCAGTGGATTCGTCAATAAGTAGAATTGCCGCATTTGGGCGAATGATAATCCAAGATTGAGTGTCGACAAACCAATGCACCCACAAAGAGTGACTGTTTGGTGCGGTTTATGGGCTGGCGGCATCATCGGGCCGTATTTTTTCCAAAATGAGGCCGGTCAGGCAGTTACTGTGAATGGTGTTCGCTATCGTGAGATGATAACGAACTTTTTATGGTCCGAATTGGAAGATATGGATGTGGACGATATGTGGTTTCAGCAGGACGGTGCCACTTGCCACACAGCTAACGAAACAATGGCTCTTTTGCGCAACAAATTCAATGGCCGTGTTATCTCACGTAATGGCGATGTCAATTGGCCGCCAAGATCATGTGATTTGACACCGTTGGACTTTTTTCTTTGGGGTTATTTGAAAGAAAAGGTGTACGTCGATAAGCCAGCAACAATTTGATTTGATTTGATATTTATTATTGTTTTACCCATACAACAAGATATACAAAATCTTTTAGATTATAGTAGGGATAACAGGTAGTTATACAATTAAATGTTTATAACATGGTACTTATTATTTTATATAAAACATTAACAAAAGTGTTGAAAAAAAAAAAAAAAAATTAAATAATAATAAATATTCAAGATCTAAAGGATGAGATAATTCGGCACATTAACGGCATAGAACCTCCATTATGCCTCAGGGTCATCGAAAATTTGGACCATCGGATGGAGGTGTGCCGCCGTAGTCGCGGCGCCCATTTGACCGATATTTTGTTCCATATATAATTGAGTAATACCAATATATCATAATAAAATAAAATTACAATAATTTCCTAAATAGTTTGTGTTTTCTTCAAAATCAACATCGGCCCTTGAAATTTAACCACCCTTTATATACTGCTTGTCGTCATATGATTACTAGGGATGCGATTTTCATGCAAATGCATGTTTTTGTCGATAGTCTAAGATCGATTTCGACCAATTGTCTTTCCGAATCATTAAATTTGCGTTAAAATGGCATCGATTTGTTTTTGTATATTGTTGCATATTTTGGTAAAAATGCATATTTTTGCATATTTTGGTTTTAAGTGCATATTTTAAAATTGTTTGGGTGACATATTTTGTGAATTTCCATAATATAAAAAAAAAGTTCTTCAAACAGTATTAAAATTGTATAAAAAAAATTTTCCAAAATAAAAATTTTTTAAATCAATAGATAAAATTTTTTGGAGCTTTTTGGAGATTTCTACAAAAGATCCTTCAATTTTTAAACGATGCAGCACCAAACATGGTTAAGGCTGCCAATTAATCGAAAACTGTTACATGCTACTTGTAGGCACATGGGCTACATCGAGTTGCAGAGGAAATTAGAAGCCAATGCGATAATATTGACTTATTGATTTCAGACGGGAAACAATGTGGAAAGAAAAATAGCCCGACAAATTTAAAAAAAAAATCCAAAAAGTTTTACAAAAATATATGGGATTTGAACAATAAAACAAATTTCAACTATTTTTGATCCAAAATCAATTGTGGCGTCTGAATTAGAAAATTAATATTCCCCAAATGAATTCGCATCCTTCAAGTATTCTTCAACTTCGGTTGATGTTGAGAGATCATTTTCCATGTACAAAAAATTTTTAACAGACATAGGTAAAGTTCTAATGATATTAAAAAGTATTTATTTGATTATGCAAACCATGGTAGAATAAGTACAAGGTATAGTCATTAGAAATTTTGTTCTCAATATCAAAACCCATATAACGTCAAACAAAAGAAAATATGAAAAAAAATTAAAACAAGCGTCAAAAATCAAATAAATTATTTTTACATTACATGGGTAAATAATGATAACTCTCCCTAATGAACATACCTGGTACTTATTATACTATGATGTAAACAAAAAATTTAATTATGTAGTTATTTAAATTAAGTTTTAAAAAATAATTTTTTTTTTATATAAAATAAAATTAAAAAAGCAAACGCTTTTTATCGAAAATGTGCAAGATTTTGGTACATATTTTTTATGTTTTTAATGCATATGTTGGAGTTTTTAGTGCATATTTTCAATATTTTTGTGCATGAATATCTCATCCCAAATGATTACGAACTGCCTCTATTCTGGTGTATGAGTGCTGTTAAATCTCTGAGCTCTCCAATGGTCTTGAAGGTTCTTCCAAGACTATGAAATATAGAATGCATTTCCTGTAGTGTTGACTGTCGCCAGGTGGTTTTCAACACTAGCGTGGTAAAAAATTTCTTCAGATGGTTTTCGAAGTGTGTGCCCTATCCAGCCAAGCTTGCTTCTACGCAAGTCTGCATTAATATCAACCACATCAGGATGGATCTGGTACGGGTTAAAATGATAAGCAATTCATTATAAAAATTCAAAATCTCTTTGAACCTTAGTATAAAAAGTACCAGGTACGTTCATTAGGGAGAGTTTTCATTATATTCCTATGTAATGTCAAATTAATTTATTTGATTTTTTACGCTTGTTTAAATTTTTTTCCATATTTTCTTTTGTTTGACGTTGTATGGGTTTTAAAATTGAGAACACAATTCCTAATGACTTTACCTTGTACTTATTCTACCATGCTTTGAACTATTAAGACTCAAAGGAAATAAATATGTGTTCGTGAATGCTTCCGAGCAACAAGTATGTAGTGCTTCTGTTTTAAAAAGAACTTGCACTCTTTGTTACGTACTTTCGATTTTCGCTTATAAAATGTCTAATTTTAATAATCAGAGAGTAAAAATTGGGGAGAACATGGATGATATTTTCCAATTTTGGTAGTATAGCATTAGGATGGGTCAAAAACAATTTTTTATCTGTCCTTATATTCCCCTACAATTGGTTGGCTTTTTTCCGACTCGAATTGTAGTTGTAAGTGGGTAAAAAGAAAAAATTAAAAAACATATTGCTTCATCTTCAATTCATCTTCATCAATTTGCCGTTTCAGTATTTTTGCACGGGCACCTGCATATTAATTATTTTTTTTACACGGTTACAACTACAATTCGAGTCGGAAAAAAGCCAACCAATTTTTATTGTTGGTGTTTTGTTTAAGCTTTGATATTGTTACAAGTAGACTTTTGAGTGTTTATAATTCTTATTCGCTTTACAGTTTTATTTGTAATATATTTTTAGCTTTTCTAATATCTTTGGAAAAAGGTTTCCTGATGATCTGGACTAAGCAACCAGTTTTAGTGTATTTATTAAAAATAAAAATTGGGACTTTAGCACGGCATAGAGAAATCTTATAAATATTAAAAAAAATGACTCTTTTCATAAATACTTAATTCTAATGAGCCAGGTGTGGCCTTAAGATGTGAATTTTTTTGGCAAGTTTTATTTGTTTTAATGCAAGACAAAAATAAATATTGGTCTTAGAATATGGTTCGAGAACTTTTATTTTTTCTGATACATCAGAGACCCACACAAACAAACATACCTCTTTTTATTTATTTTTTTTTTTTTTTTAACTTAGGAAATATGACTCAAGAAATTTCTGGAAGATAATTTTTTGCAGATTCTGTTATCTTGAATAAAAAATTTGGAACTCTGAAAAAAAATTAATTTAATTTCGGCGAGCTCCAATATAAAAATCTTAAAGTTTACGATAGTAAAAAAATTTTTCTCAGTAATACTGTTCACCTAAATTATTTGTCCCTTTTTTTGTTTTGTTTGAAAAAAATATTTTAAGAAATGTATTTTTGGCAATTTTTTTATTAAAACAGGTAAAAGTCGTTTTTTAATTAAAAATTTTAATAATTAGTATTGTGATTATTTTGTTGAACTATTTATGGTTTTTAATCCAAATTTTTAATATTTTTTAATTAGGCTTAAGTTCATTAAATTTAATTTTCATTAAATTATTTTTATGAAGAAAGGAATTTTACAACATGAAAATCTTCCCTCTGTCTTTCCTTTTCTTGTTGACCCATAAAAATAATTTAATGAAAATAAAATTTAATGAACTTAAGCCTAATTAAAATATATAAAAAATTTGGATTAAAAATTTTAGCTTAAAAATTTATTGATTTGGGTGCCTTCCACTGTAAACAAAAAGTGAAAATGATGAATTCCACTTACAATTCTATTTAAGATACTTTGCTAGTTTTACAAAAACGTATAATACATATTCTAAGCAAATAAAAAATCTTTAGTTTTGGCTATGGGACAGACCACTATGTGCCGTGGTCCTTAAAATGTTATTTTTTTTTTTTCATAAAATTTGTTAAGTATTCTTCCCATACTTTACTCCATCACTGTATATCTTATTATGACACAAACATGTGCTATTAAAAATGCAGTGCTTTGCATAATAAGACAATTTTTTATTGGGCGTAATAAAGTGTTGCCTTGGATCTTAAATATATGTTTTATAATGTTTCCACTTTTCACTAACTTTATTTATAGAAAGTTTTATTTCCCGACTTTCTAAACCGATTTAAAAATTGAAAATCAAACAAAAAGTAGCTTAGTTAAAAATGGATTTTCCCTTCTATAAAATCGTTATTATATGTATATGCTCCACTAACTCCCACTGAAGCATGGGGCGCCGTTTTTACTTTTTTATATTTTACGACAGGCTTGTAGGCCGCACTAAGTCATTTTGAATATTTATTTTTATTGCCACACTGTAGGAGAAACATTTATCACTGTTAAGAGCGGTAGGTTTAATAACATAATAAATTGTTATGACTTTTTGAAAATACGTACATATTTCTGAAACTATTGAAAATATTAGTTATAGCTAATTAATTCATTACCATCTTAATGTGTTTTAATTATATCGGATTTTTTAATTGACTGCTATAAAACGAAGTTCGCCAGCAAAACAAGAAATATTTAAATGAAAAATATTAGAAGGTACACTCAAAAGAAAAATCAATCCATCCGTACTCAAATCAGTCAGAATCAATCAAGCAAAAAAATATTGATTCAAGAACGGATTTTCAATCGCGATATACTTAACTTATCCATATTTAATCCCAAATTCGTACTTGAATAATCCGAAAATGAGATTGATTTAAGTAAAACAAGAATTGAATTATAAAGTTTATTTAATACCGAATTCGTACTTGAAATAAGCCAAAAGTGAAATTTAGAAGGAGAATTTTATTATGATTGATTTACTTACCTGTTTTACACCTTGTTGAATCAGCAACATTCCCGGTATGGGTTTTACTTTAAAACCTTAATGTACATAAATAACTGCAAATATAAACTAAATGAGAAGCAAAAGTTCTCAATTTTATTTTTTAAGCATGAAAATAATGTGATTTCATCTTGTTCTGTTGTTTTTGTTGCTTCTACAGACAACAAGCAAATCGTTTTTAATCTTCTTGTGTGCTGTTGTTGTAGTGTCTACAACAAACTTTAATAAATTAAACGAGATTAAAGCGCTCACTTTTTAATATTATTCTCAGAGTGACACTAACAATGAAAAGTTATTTCTTTTTTTTACCTGGTTTAAGATTTTTGTACTAATTTTTAAAAATTCCGATACAGATTTTCGAAAGTCATCCCATTAAGGATTGTTTTAAGGACGATTTAGTGTTACTCGTACTTCAATTTTTGATGCCCGCAATCTCTACAAACAGATATCGTGTTCGTTCCTTACAGTTATCTTTACCTATCCGGTAAAACTATTTTGGTAATTTCAAAGTTAATCTTGCCTTTGTGTTTTTTTCCTTTAAGTTTTCTTTTAAAATATTGCAACACTTGTATTTTAATTAATTTTTTGAACTAACTGTCAAAAATCGATAGTGTTAACCAGTAGGTAAGACATACGTGTTAAAATTATGAACAATTCGTTACACCATTGATATCCATACACAGCTAGAAATCTATTTGTAGAAATTACGGGCATGAGTGCGACTCTTACTTTAAGTATGTATAAAAAACTTATTTCAACCCGAGTGTTTTTCTTTCTGTGTAATTAAAAATGTTTAATCAAATTTGTTATATCAAGTTTAAACCGCAACAAAAGATTGAGTATAAAAAACAAAATTATACGAATTTTTTTTTACCAAGCTTTTTCGCCGTCAATTTAATGACGTACTGAAAAAGATTGTGTCGGTTGAGATAAAATACTCTTACACCTAAGTGCGCCTAAAAACGTAATAAATTGCAGTCTGATTTGGTCTTTCATATGACTAGAAATAACACTGTCAAATTTTGTAAAGATTAGTGTTCTAATTCCGGCAGTCGTGACCGAGTATGTACTTTCTCGAGCAATTTTATTTCTAATACTCTTAGTCAATACTGAACGAATCGAAATTATTTGAAACTCAAATTAATGCTTTACAACACTGAACAAATAATTGTGGAGAACTTAAGCTTAAGCGACAAGCCGCTGTCACAGAAAAAAACAACAAAGAAATCATCAATGTGTACTTAAGCTAAAAATGTTTTTGTTATAAATTCGTAAAGGTACCTTGTGTGACCATGAAATATTAACAGATGATGCAAGTGTTGCCAATAAAATCATTTATAAAAAATTAAACTTAAATTTACCAACTATGTCGCTTAAGCCCTTATGACACTACATTTTTTAGTCATTAATTGATAAAAAGAAATAGTAAATGTTAGAAAGAGCAAAGCAAAAAAAATGTTAACAAAGTTTTTTAGCAAATAGAAACTGGGAATTATCTCCTTTCGTAGGTAACTTTATATTATATTCAACATTTTTAATTTTTCGAATTTATTCTATAAGTTACATTTCAGTTATGTATTTTATAAAGCTTTTTTGTAATAGTTCTATTCCTTAAATTTTAAGGAATTACTTTTATACACTACCAGACTATTATATTGTATTTTCTTGTTACATTTTACCTCAGCTATCCTTTGGATAGCAATGGAGTATATTGTATGTACAGAAAAAAAAAAAAATTTAAGGAATAGAACTATTACAAAAAAGCTTTATAAAATACATAACTGAAATGTAACTCATAGAATAAATTCGAAAAATCAAAAATGTTGAATACAAAGTTTTTTAGTTTTTTTTTCCTCTTGTTATGGTTTTGTTTCAGGGATGGCGTTGAGAATTTTTAAAATTGTACCAAAAACCTTTAAAAATTGTACTTTTTTACCCTAATTGTACTAAAAGATATTTTAGTTGAAATTTATTTTATTTATGTTCATAAAAAACACCACAAAAAGGTATTATAAATCTCAGTTTAAAAAGTATCAACAAAAAAGTACAATCGAAACAACTTAGCCATCCCTGTTTTGTTTATTTTATTAAATGTTGCCAACTTTTTGTTTATGAGAAACCTTAAAACAAAATGCGGCAAATCGCTGAATTTGCCCATAAACCGCTGATTCAGCAACGCTTTTAATAATTCAAGCTTGAAATGTCAATTTTAAGTTAAACAATTTTACATTTTTTTTTTTTTTGACATATTTTCATTATTTATCGAAAACTTTAGTAAAATTTTTGACAGTTTGCCATTTATCTTACAGCTTAACTCTTTGCACTTGGTAAATTTTTGCATTACATTATATTTGTACTGTTCACCAAAACTTGTACAATGCATTAAAAATGTAGTGTCATAAGGGCTTTAAGCTACTTTTGCGCAATGCTCGATATTTTAAAACAGAAATTAAAGGTGTGAAATTTTAAAGCAAAATAACCTTATTTATTTTCCTCAGGCAAAATTTTGAGGCAAACAAAAATGTTTAGAAGAGTTAAATTAAGTTATCAATTATTTCACTAAAGTACTCTCAATAAACTCGTTTTGTTTAGATGAGAATTATTTATTTTTTTAATTTGTTTAATTTTTCTATGTTCTTGGCTTCTAAGTCATACATTTTGTAGTAGTACCTAGTTAAATGGCATATTAATCTAATGACTTTTTCCACGTTTTACTTAATTTTTCATTTGTTTTATCTAATTCCAGGAATCAAGTAATTTTCTGCCATCATACGAAGCAATTTCCTTTGCTGTTAAAAGTATAGCAACTAAACTTAATTGGACAAAAGTTGACATCTATGTTGGCGGTAAGTTGATTTTCATTTATTATTCTTACACAAAACTCAAGCACCCTCCACTCTCTTTTTGTTATCATGTTGGGATTTTGTGTTAGAAGATTGGCAACGAGGCTGCAAAGTGAGAACACACAGTTGGAGTAGAGTCCTCAAACAAATAAGAAACAATCTTGATTTTTGAAGGCAATTTTTGTTTACGCTTTTATGCCTCTGTTTATTTTCTTGGTAATTGTATTATTTTTTTATATTATTATTTTACTTGTTTTCTTTTCGTTGCTACTCTTGTCGTCCTTGTTGATGGCAATAAGTGTTTAAAGACCACAAGGAATCTAGGAAAAATAATAACGAAAACAAAATTAAGTGACAGAGATAGAGAAAGTAGAGAGACGATAACGAAAAACCAACATATTTACATTTAAAATTAATGTTGTCGTTAACGTTACCTTAAAAAAAAGCTTTAAGGACTTTTTTGTAGATTGTAAGCTTAAGGTGTTGAATGTTAAAATATTTGACTAAATATTTAATTTCTTTTTAAACCCTCCGCCACTAGTGGCGGATACAAAGTTTGTCATTCCGTGTGAAACGGTTTTTTAATATTCATCTAAGAATATGTATTTTGGGTTGTGTCATCTTAAAATCAGAAGGTGCAAATAAGGAGGGATATGACACAAGTTAAAGAACCAGCCAGAGACATTGTCAGAAAAGCTATCGAATGGAACCCAAAAGGCAGTAAAAGAAGAGTTCGCCTTCACCTTCAACATCACTTCCGGCCAGGTCACTCACATTGAGTCATCTTTCGCCTCTATCTGTCACCTCCAGATATAAGCGGGTCTACCTTTCTGCCTTGAGGATTCCACGATAATGTAATTTTGGCGACAGCTTCACTTGGCATATGGCCAATCCACTTCCGTATCCTTTCAGCGATTTGAACACAGATTGAAGCCTCGCCTGTTCTTGTACATAATCCAGTGTTGGAGATCATGTTCGACAAAAAAATCTTCATTATTTTTCGGAGAGATCTGTTTATGAATTCCTGTAGGGCATGTAGATCGTCAAGGTGTTCCCTGCCTCAAAGACATAAAGAATAACCTACTACTCTTTGGTTCTGAGTCTAAATGAATTAAAAGCTCGTGCTTAAAATATGGGGGATTTCATGTCAAGTCACCAAATTTTTAAATCGATGTTTTCCGATTTCGGTGAAATTAGCACCAAGCGTAGCCCTATTAAATAGTAGCTTAGACCAAAGATGTTAAGTAATGATTATATAATGCTAATGATTGCTAATTAACCTTCTTTTGTGAAATTCTCTAGTTCATCAAACAATTAGAATTAGTTCAACTAATTCCCATTAGATAATTAAAATTCTTATTCCAATGGTAAAACTAATTGCAATTAGTTGCCATTAGCAAAAAAATTGGTTTACCTTTACAATGAGAAATCTAATTGACTTCTGATAATGCAATTAGATATTCAATTAGCTCGAATTAGAATAAATTAAATAAAAATAAAAAAAAACTAAAATATTCATAATATGAATTTCACACATAGTATCTATATTACTTATGTACATATATCACATACATGCGCACATATTTTACGTTAGTACTAACTGTTTAATAACTACAATGACCGGGTATATTCGCTTTCAGCAATACGAGCTTTTCAAAAGAAGAGTCCGTCAAGCGACCCCACCTTGGACTATTAATAATGCCCGCAAAGGAAAATAGTCCCTCCACAGGGCCTGAAGACGTAAGCGGTGTGTTGCAAAACAGTGCTATTTCCTTTAATGTAGGATATTTGGACCACTTGCAAATGATAATTCTTCCGACAAATAAATATGTTTTTAAGTTAACAAAAATACCAGATTCATTTACAATATTAAACAATGTAAACACTTGAAACAAATTGCAAAGCACTTTTATTTATTTACATTTCAAACAATTACCAGTTGATAACAATTACGGTTATTGAATTACCACATGTTTGCACATACAGTGACTTACATCATTATTCGTTCACTTCAATAATTCTTTGGAAAAAATTTATTTTTATCAAAATAATTGATTCTAATTCGAGCTAATTGAATATCTAATTGCATTATCAGAAGTCAATTAGATTTCTAATTATAAAGGTAAACCAATTTTTAATGGCAACTAGTTGCAATTAGTTTTACCACTGGAATAAAAATTTCAATTATCTAATGGGAATTAGTTGAGCTAGTTCTTACTGTTTGATGAATTAGAGAATATAAACCAATTGGATCAATTACTAATTCTAGTTGGAATTTAACATGTATGGTTTAGACACAAATTTTCAAAAAGATCGATCAAAAAGTGTCTGAAATAGAGGGGGTCAAAGATTGACATTTTGGCCATACAGGTATTCTTTCTCATCCATGTAACTTATTACCTATTGGTGTTAGACAAATTTGTCCCAAGTAGCTTAGATAGCTATTTGATTAATCTTTTTAAAAAAATTATTTTTGTTTTTTTTTTAAAAAAAATTTTTTAATTTTTTTTTAAACTTAAAACTTTTTTTTATTTTTTTTTAGCGGGAATTTTTTTTTTTTGCTCAAAAGAAAGCTTATGTCTTTTCCTTTAAGGTAGTATTGGTCGCTTTTTGGGATACGAGTGGGCTATGTATAAAAAAAAATTATTTTAAATTTTTAGCATATGCAGTGTTCTTTCTCAACCACGTAACTCATTACCTATTGGTGTTAGCAAAATTTGTCCCAAGTAAGCCTAATGAAAAATATTGAAAATTTGGATTAAAAGCCATAAATAGTTCAACAAAATAACCACAATACTAATTATCAAAAAATTTATCGAAAAATTGTGTTCAGCGACGAAGCTCATTTTTAGCTAATGGGTACGTTAATAAGCAGAATTGTCGATTTTGGAGTGAAGATCAACCAGAAGCATTGCAAGAGCTACCAATGCATCCAGAAAAAGTCACAGTTTGGTGCGGTTTATGGGCTGGTGGCATCATTGGACCGTACTTCTTCAAAGATGATGCGAATCGTAACGTAACTGTGAATGGTGAGCGCTACCGTGAGATGATATCCAACTTTTTTTTGCCCAAAATGCAAGAGCTTGACTTGCATGACATGTGGTTTCAACAAGACGGTGCCACATGCTACACAGCACGCTTAACAATGGACTTATTGAGAGGCGAGCTTGGTGAACATTTTATTTCACTTTCGGGACCGGTCAATTGGCCGCCTAGATCGTGCGATTTAACGCCTTTAGACTATTTTTTGTGGGGCTATGTTAAAGCTCATGTCTATACACACATGCCTGCTTCAATTGACGCATTGGAAGACAACATTGAAGCATTTATTCATGAGATACCGGCCGAAATGTTGGAAAGAGTATGCCAAAATTGGACTAAGCGGATGGACCATTTGAGGCGCAGTCACGGTCAACATTTGCATGAAATAATCTTCAAACATTAAATTATATGGACAAATAAAGATTTCATGCATTTTTCTGAATTTTATGTGTTTTTTTTTAAAACTTTCCTATAGCTCTTAAAAAATCACCCCTTATATATACATACCAATGTGTATGACTAACAAAGTTTTACACAACGCTTGACACTTGCACTAGAACTCACGTTGCATATGAAAGACAATACCCAATTGATAGCAAATGGGAAAGAAATAGTAATAAAAATTTATTTAAAGCAACAATCAGTATGAAACAATTAATAATATGTCTTATTGGAGGTTTCCCATTTTAAACCTGTTTAAATTTTCATTAGATTTGAGCAATTTTTCTCCCAATAAAGTACTCTCCCTGCACCAAAATCCTCAAGACATTTTCTTTATTCACTTATTTATATTTCCTTTTTTAAATCTCTTTCATAACAACAACAAACGCAAAATAAATATTATGGATAAATTGTATCTATTTATTCCCTTTTTTTACCATTAGAGCGGTAAATTAAAAAAATGTCTAACTGTAATAAAACGAGAACAGCAAACTTTTTCTTTTTTAACAATAAATAGTATTTTAGACACAGAAAAAGATAAATGTCCAAAGTATGCAATAAAAATATATTTTCTGGCCGGCAGTTGTAAAAAAAAGAAACAAAAAAAAAATAGCTTTAATGCTTAAAAAAATTCATTTCAAACGGGAGTATTTATCAAGTGGTCATGTTTATTTAAACATTTTGTTTTAACATGTTTTCCATAAAAACTGTGTTTAATTTTTATTTTTCATTCTATATTTTTGTATCACTTACAAACTGTTGTGTGGTATTTTAAATGAATGTTTATAAATAAATAATCTATTAATATGTATTGTATCTGTTGTAAGTTGAGTTTTTTATACTTCAGAGATTATATTGCAATTTATTTAAGTAACTGAAGCTAAATGACCTATAAAAATAGGACCGGCTGGTGGATGAAATAGCGTATGAGGTTTGAAACGTTCGAAAATGACGATTGAAAAAATGGCATATCGTGGAAAAAATATAAATAAAAGCTTTAGGTATTGTTATTTTTTTTTTTTAAACCCAACTAGTACAATATTTTTTTAAATTTCTTGTCAGCGGAAAAGGTTTAAATTGCTATTTATAAGAAAATATTTACATCACTATTATCCTCTCTAAAGCTATTATTTGAAAAATTTTGTATAAAACGCCAACTTTTTCAAATTTACCCGTTAAAAGCAAGTTTTTAGACAATATTAATTTTGAAATAATAAGTTTTTCGAAATTTTTCTATAGGAAGCAAACAAAACCTCCTAAAAATATCAACTTTTTATAAAATTTACTATAAATAGCAACTTTTTTTTAAATTCTTATCAAAGCAAATTATTAGAATATATCCTATAAATAGCAAATTTCCTGTTAATAGTTAGCTTTTAGAAAATATCCTATCAATAGATAATTTTTATAAAATATCCTATAAATAGCAAATTTTTATAAAATTTCCTATAAATAGCAAATTTTTATAAAATTTCTTATATATAACAACTTTTTAAAAAATATCCTATAAATAGCAAATTTTTAGAAAATATTCCTATAAATAGCAAATTTTTAGAAAATATCCTATAAATACCAAATTTTTAGAAAATATCCTATAAATAGCAAATTTTTAGAAAATTTCCTATTAATAGCAAATTTTTAGAAAATTTCCTATAAAAAGCAAATTTTTAGAAAATATTCCTATAAATAGCAAATTTTTAGAAAATTTCCTATTAATAGCAAATTTTTAGAAAATATCTTTTAAATAGCAAATTTCCTGTAAATAGTTAGGTTTTAGAAAATATCCGATAAATTGATAATTTTTATAAAATTTCCTATAAATAGCAAATTTTTATAAAATTTCTTATATATAGCAACTTTTTATAAAATATCCTAAAAATAGCAAATTTGTAGAAAATTTCCTATAACAGCAAATTTTTAGAAAATTTTCTATAAATAGCAAATTTTTAGAAAATATCCTATAAATAGTAAATTTTTAGAAAATTTCCTATAAAAAGCAAATTTTTAGAAAATTTCCAATTAATAGCAAATTTTTAGAAAATATCCTATAAATAGCCAATTTCCTGTAAATAGTTAGCTCTTAGAAAATATCCGATAAATAGATAATGCTTATAAAATTTCCTATAAAAAGCAAATTGTTAGAAAATATTCCTATAAATAGCAAATTTTTAGTAAACATCCTATAAATAGCAAATTTTTAGAAAATATTCCTATAAATAGCAAATTTTTAGAAAATTTCCTATAAAAAGCAAATTTTTAGAAAATTTCCTATAAAAAGCAAGCTTGTAGAAAATTTCCTATAAAAGCAAATTTATAGAAAATTTCCTATAAATAGCAAATTTTTAGAAAATATCCTATAAATAGGAAATTTTTAGAAAATTTCCTATAAAAGCAAATTTTTAGAAAATATTCTATAAATAGCAAATTTCCTGTAAATAGTTAGCTTTTAGAAAATATCCGATAAATAGATAATGCTTATAAAATTTCCTATAAATAGCAAATTTTTATAAAATTTCTTATAAATAGAATTTTTTTAAAAAATATCCTATAAATAGCAAATTTTTAGAAAATATTCCTATAAATAGCAAATTTTTAGAAAATATCCTATAAATACCAAATTTTTAGAAAATATCCTATAAATAGCAAATTTTTAGAAAATTTCCCATAAAAAGCAAATTTTTAGAAAATATTCCTATTAATAGCAAATTTTTAGAAAATTTCCTATTAATAGCAAATTTTTAGAAAATATCTTATAAATAGCAAATTTCCTGTAAATAGTTAGGTTTTAGAAAATATCAGATAAATTGATAATTTTTATAAAATTTCCTATAAATAGCAAATTTTTATAAAATTTCTTATATATAGCAACTTTTTATAAAATATCCTAAAAATAGCAAATTTGTAGAAAATTTCCTATAACAGCAAATTTAAAGAAAATTTCCTATAAATAGCAAATTTTTAGAAAATATCCTATAAATAGTAAATTTTAAGAAAATTTCCTATAATAAGCAAATTTTTAGAAAGTTTCCAATTAATAGCAAATTTTTAGAAAATATCCTATAAATAGCCAATTTCCTGTAAATAGTTAGCTTTTAGAAAATATCCGATAAATAGATAATGCTTATAAAATTTCCTATAAAAAGCAAATTTTTAGAAAATATTCCTATAAATAGGAAATTTTTAGAAAACATCCTATAAATAGCAAATTTTTAGAAAATATTCCTATAAATAGCAAATTTTTAGAAAATTTCCTATAAAAAGCAAATTTTTATAAAATTTCCTATAAAAAGCAAATTTGTAGAAAATTTCCTATAAAAGCAAATTTATAGAAAATTTCCTATAAATAGCAAATTTTTAGAAAATATCCTATAAATAGGAAATTTTTAGAAAATTTCCTATAAAAAGCAAATTTTTAGAAAATATTCTATAAATAGCAAATTTCCTGTAAAAAGTTAGCTTTTAGAAAATATCCGATAAATAGATAATGCTTATAAAATTTCCTATAAATAGCAAATTTTTATAAAATTTTTTATAAATAGAATTTATTAAAAAAATTTTCTATAAAAACCAAGTTTTAAGAAAATTTCCTATAAATAGTCATTTTTTAAAAAAATTTCCTATACACAACAAATTTTTAGAAAATGTTCTATAAAGAGTAAATATTTAGAAAATTTCTTATAAAAGTATAAATATGTAATTAGCAAATTTTTTGGAAAATGTCCTACTCTCAAAAGAAAAATCCCTCCATCCGTTCTCAAATCAATCCGACGCGGTATTAATATAACGGTGAGTACGGATTTTCTTGAATCAAGTACAGAAAGATTGATTCAAGTACGGATTTCAAATCCATACTCAATCTCGAATTCGTACTTGAAATAATCCGAAAATGAGATTGATTTAAGTAAAACTAAGTTTGAATCAATGTCAAAATGCGCTTGATTCAAGTATTATAAAGATGATTCAATCCCGAATTCGTACTTGAAATTAACCAAAAGTGAAATTAGAAGAAGAACTCGATTACACAGAAAATTAAATATTGTCTCTTATCACCAAATTTATACCAAATTCATAGAATCAATCAATCCATTTGTTGATTTTGCGCCTATTACCAAAATGATTATATTGATTACTAAAAATTTTATATTTTGAATATTTTTTTTTTTCAATAAATTTTTAGATAAAAAAAATGATCAAAAAACTTTGCCGTTTTAAACAATGTGTTGATTGATTTTGACAATTTCCAACAACAATTTCACAAGTTTAAATTATTTTATTTTAAACAAAAAATTTTTTGTTATTTAATTATTTTTTTAATTCAAAATTTATTTCAAAACGACTAAAATGTTGATAAAATCAAAATTATGTTTATAATTTTCTTTCAACAAAAAAAATAATTGATTCAATTAATATAATAATTTTTTTAATTGATAAAAAACTACTAATAATTTTTTCTGTGTATGATTGATTTACCTACCCGTTTTACACCCAAC
This sequence comes from Pollenia griseotomentosa, assembly GCA_963931875.1. Lineage (NCBI taxonomy): Eukaryota > Metazoa > Arthropoda > Insecta > Diptera > Polleniidae > Pollenia > Pollenia griseotomentosa. The sequence continues at coordinate 205,018,953 of OZ007560.1, forward strand.
AGAATTTAAATTATAAAACACAAGCATCATTCCCGATATGGTTTTTACTTTAGCTTACCAACACACTAAGCCCAAACACTTTTGCTGGGCTTAATGTGTTGGTTATCTAATGTGTAGTCTAAGTTTTTTTTTTGCATAAGGTGGTTAATGTAAATTAGAACTCTTGCTTTCAATTTAAATTTTTAAACGTGAAAATAATGTGTTTTCATCTTGTTTTCTTTTGTTGTTTCTACACATATCAATTAAATCGTTTTTTAACTACTTGTGTAGTATCGTTGTAGTGTCTACAACAAACTTTGATAAGTTAAATCAGTTTAAAATGCTCACTGTGTAATTAACTCTCAGAGTGGCATTACCAACGAAAAGATTCATCTTTTTTCACTTGGTTTAAGAATTTTGTACTTATTTTAAGAAATTGCGGTATTGCTTTTCGAAAGTAATCCCATATTGGATTGTTTTAAGTACGTTTTTTTGTTATTCGTACTTGAATTTTTGAATACGACTCGTACTTAAATAAAATAAAAAACTTAATTTATATAATAATAGGAAATTTTTGGAAAGTTTCCTATAAATAGCAATTTTTAGAAAATATCCTATATATAGCAAATTTTTGGAAACTTTCCTATAAACAGCACATGATTGAAAAATAACTTTTAAATAGCAATTTTTTTTGCAAAATTTTCTATATGTAGCAATTTTTTTAAATATGTCTATTTATATAAAATTTTTGGAAAAATTTCCCAACTGCAACTTTTTAAAAATTTTCTATAAACACAAAAAATTTGCCATATATAGTTATTTTATTTAAAAATGACCTATAAATATTTAATTTTTTTTTAATTTCCTACAAATAGAAATGTTGGCAAAATAAATTTCATTTACCCATAACTTTTTTAATTATTTGTTCCGTTTGTCCTTTTTGTTATTTATTTACACTTTTACGTATGCTATCATGTTTATATCAAATTTATCTTTCATGTTCTTTAAAGCGATGTTAATGTTTGTTGTTAACTCTTAAATGAGTTTTTTGTTTAATTAAAAATGTTCTTTAATACTTGTCAAATATTTCATGCCTACGAAATTTTGATACCTATGTAAATATAATGCCAGAAAAGCTCTCTGTTATGAATGTGCTTTAAGTATGTGATTTCAAGTAAATATAAGTATATTTTATTAGGGGTGGTCAAGTTTCTTTAAAAAAAATTAATAATTATGTTTATAGAACAAATTAAGGAACTAACGAACAAAATCGATAGTAAAGCAATCGCTGGGAAAATCTATTTTGGTTTATTTAGAAATATCAAGATTAATTTTAGGCACACCATCCTATTTGTTCCCAAAAGACATCCCTCATTAAAGGCATGTGTATGTAATTTTTTTTTTAAGTGTTGTATTTGTTAAACTGTCAAAATGTTACAGGGCAAAATGTTGGTAAATTTTTAATGCATTTTAAACAAGTAGTCTGTTAACAACTTTGACAAGTAGAGATTTATTTTTAACATGCACATACACGCTGTACCTATACATATGAATGTCATTATGAACACTTACTCAAACAACAAATATTTTGATTTCATTTGAAACATCAACAAATGTAAATGGAAGTGTTCGTTTATTAAAGTTGACAAGTGTTGAACAGGAAAATAAAATTCTAGGAAATTGTTAAATAACAATAATAAAAAATCAAATAACGAAAATTTAAATAATAGCAATACGTGAAGGAAATATGTACAAAGAAAAAAAAACTAAATTTATTCGAACTGTGTCAATAGAAAATAAGAAAATAAATAAATTGAAGCCACACAACTGGGAATTCAGTTACACTGTTTTCTCGTTTAAATGTTTTCATTTACTTTTCCTAGAAATGTTTATTAGTTTAAAGTATTGAACCATAAAAGTAGAAATTCCTTTAATTTAAATAAGCGAATTTCTCAAATTTGTTTTTCATAAAAAACTTTAAGCAAATTTTGCTAAAACTTAGCAAAACTTCGTATTACCCAGTAAAAAATTCAAAACGAATAGCTTCATTAACTCAATATTTAGCAACTTTCTTCATTTATATTTGCGTTACATAGCCGCTATTACATAAGTACTTCTTATAACGTATTATATAAATCATTATTATATTTATCAGACGACGACTTTCTTTGGCCAAAATTGTTTAAGGGCGAAGCTCTTTACCGATTCTTATGAAACTTTTTATTAACAAATATATAGAAGACAATACAAATTGTTACGAGTTCTAAATAAAGTTTAAAAAATGTACAGTGTTTAAAAGTGTTGTTCTTATTTTATTTAATTAAAGTTGCAAGAAAAAAACTTAAGAGGTTTATTATAAAGGAAATAAACCGAAAACGGTATTGAAAAGACATTAACGTAACGTTAATTTCTAACAAAAAGATAATTTATTCAAAATTCCAAATAAATAGCTTGTTTTGAAAAATGTTCTATATATAAAAATTTTTTTTAGGAATTGTCCATAAATAACCAATTTTTATAAAATTTTCTCTACATAAGAAATTTTTATAAAATTTCCAACGAATAAAAAAATTTTATAAAATTTTCTGTATATTACAAATTCTAATAGCATATCCAATAAATAAAAAATTTTTATAAAACTTCCTATAAATAACAAATTTTTATAATATTTGCTATAAAAAGCAAATTCTAATAGCATATCCAATAAATAAAAAATGTTTATAAAATTTCCTATAAATAACAAATTTTTATAACATTTCCTTTAAATAACAAATTCTAATAGCATATCCCATAAATAACAAATTTTTATAAAATTTCCTATAAATAACAAGTTTTTATAACATTTCCTATAAATAACAAATTTTTATAAAATTTCGTATAAATAAAATTTCCTATAAATAATTAATTTTTAAAAATTTCCTATAAATAAAAAATTTTTAAAAAATATCCTATAAATAAAAAATTTTTTTAAAATTTCCAACGAATAAAAAAATTTTATAAAATTTCCTGTAAATAACAAATTCAAAAAGCATATCCAATAAATAACAACTTTTTATAAAATTTCCTATAAATAACAAATTTTTATAACATTTCCTATAAATAAAAAATTTTTATAAAATTTCGTATAAATAAAATTTCCTATAAATAGCCAATTTTTAAAAATTTCCTATAAATAAAAAATTTTTATAAAATATCCTTTAAATAAAAAATTTGTTTAAAATTTCCAACGAATAAAAAAATTTTATAAAATATCCTGTAAATTACAAATTCTAATAGCATATCCAATAAATAAAAAATTTTTATAAAACTTCCTATAAATAACAAATTTTTATAATATTTGCTATAAAAAGCAAATTCTAATAGCATATCCAATAAATAAAAAATTTTTATAAAATTTCCTATAAATAACAAATTTTTATAACATTTCCTATAAATAACAAATTTTTATAAAATTTCGTATAAATAACCAATTTTTAAATAGTTCCTATAAATAAAAAATTTTTATAAAATATCCTTTAAATAAAAAATTTGTTTAAAATTTCCAACGAATAAAAAAATTTTATAAAATTTCCTGTAAATTACAAATTCTAATAGCATATCCAATAAATAACAAATTTTTATAAAACTTCCTATAAATAACAAATTTTTATAATATTTCCTTTAAATAACAAATTCTTATAGCATATCCAATAAATAACAAATTTTTGTAAAATTTCCTATATATAACAAATTTTTATAACATATCCTATAAATACAAAATTTTTATAAAATTTCCTATATATAACTAATTTTTATAAAATATTCTATAAATCAACAATTTTTATAAAATATCCTATAAATAACCTATTTTTATAAAATTTCCTCTAAATAACAAAAATTTATATAACTGTATAAAAATTGTTTATAAATTTACTATAAATAAAAATTTTTTATAAAATTTGCTATATATTACAAATTTTCATAAAATTGGCTATAAATAAAAAATTTTTAGAAAATTTGCTATAAATAACAAATTTTTATAAAAATTCTATAACAAGTTTTTATAAAATTTCCTATAAATAACACATTTTTATAAAATTTTCTATAAATAAAATTTAATAAAAAAAATAAATTATCAAAAGCAATTTTTGGGAATACAAAGTTTTAATTAGCACGAATAACAAAATCTTTTAAATAAAAAAAAAAAAATAAAAGTAACAAATTGTTGTAAAATTTCCTATATGGGTAAATATGGAATTACGAATTGCGAAAATTTTTTAAAGGTTGCGAAAGAAAAAAAATCATATATTAAAAAAGAAAAAAAAAATCAGCCAAATAAAAAAATTGATTTTTGTTTGTAGCCCCAAGTATTCTCTTTAAAATTACATAAAAATCATCTTCGTATGTAAAGTGGTTTTCGAGATATTGAAGAAATAAGCTCAACACATTCGGCTAATTCGGCGAAATTATGACATTTTGAATATGACATAACTTTTGACAAAAAAATGTAAAAATTTTTTTTCGTTCATATGTGTTCCTCATAATATAAAAGAAGCCTACTCACCAAATTGCATTAAAATCGAAAGGGGTCGGGTCCCGCTCGATTTGAAAAAATTTCTATAAATAGAAAATTTCGAAAAACTTTCTATAAAAAACTTATTTAGAAAATGGTTGTTAAACTTCCTCTAAATAGCTTAGTTGTAGTCAATTTCAAAAATGGCAATATTTTGTAAAATTTCTGATTGACAAAAAATTGTTGCAAATGTTTCTATAAATAAATAGAAAACTGTTTCAAAAAATTTCCTAAACAGTTATTTTTAGAATAATTTCCTAAAAATAGTTAAGTGTCCCTTTAAATTGGAAATTTTCCTATTAACTGCCAATTTTTCGTATAGCTTTCTATAAAAACTTGTTTCAAAATATTTAAATATTAGCAATTTTAATGAAATGTCTTCTTTAGAGTTTAAGTAGTTTAAAACGATTTTGTTTGCTATTATTTATCATTTTTTCACAGACATCTTTTCTCGTTTATATTAAGAAAATATCTACAAGCTTTTATGAGTAGTATTATACCTTTTCCTTGTGTACATTCAAAGTCAGTGACCTTTTTATTGCTTAAAAAAGCTATTAAATCAACTTAATAAGCGAAAAAAGCAAACATACATTAAGAAAAATTGCAAACAAAAATAATATAAAGAAAAATTAAACTTAGAAGTGCTACTTGTTTCTAATACTCAAAAGATGACAATGGTTATGGTAGCTGGGAATCCCAGTATAAAGAATAAAAAAGAAAGTTTTAAAAAGAACCGAACAGCTAATGTCTTTGTCGTTGGCTATTACATTTTCCATTTACATAAATAAGAGAGTCCTAGAGAAAAGAACAATTGTCATTGTTTATTATGGTCACACTTTATGCTAGAACACAACTGGGAATACCGAATATACATCGGTAGAAACATAACACAATAATGCATATGAAAATACACAGAATCTTTGCAAAGTCGAAAATTTGCCCTGGGTAATGATAGGTTTATTTATATTTCTTTGGCGTACGAACGACAAATAAGTTGGGACAAAGTGACCGCTTTGTATTGGGGTTTCGAAAACGTTTTAGTAAATAATGTTAATTTGTTTCTTTAAAAATTGTTTGTATTTTACAATGCAATTATTTAATAAAATATTTAATAACCAATTTCCTTAATATTATATATGGGGCATTCCACACCAAATCGGTAGGTTAAAAATTTTTTTTTATTTACCCAATTTTTATTATATTTTTTAGTACACTTTAAAATTTCCTTCGTGGTAAATTTTCACACTTTTTTTATTACTCCTTCATGTGTCTCTTTTTCTAAATTTTTTTTGCATATAACTTTCTTAGAAATGGATCAAATTATAATTTTTCGATTTTTGAAAAATTAAAAAAGCAAAAATCGGTATCTGTTTGAAAGAATTTTTTGCCAATATTTCTTTTTAAATTAATAGTATTATTTTTTGTTTTTTTGTCGAACTAATGATAATAATTAATTTACAAAACTTTCCTGCGAAAGGCAGAAATCTGGGAAAAATATTGGTGCTCCTGCTCTTTACGCAACGAATTTTTGCCGACAAACTCGTCGTGCTAGGTGAAGTTCGTCGTTCGTGCCAATTGTGTTTATACCATTAATCATTTTTTTGAAGTTCTTATTTGGTTTGGTGTGAATAAGCAATAAAAAACTTTAAGACTAATTATGCTTTAGAACTTTCTAAAATGTTTCATTATTTTATGGTATTTTTTTCTTTCCATTGAAAAATAATTTAAGAAAGTTGTGTTAAATTTTTAGCTTTTCTCTTTATAATTTCCTTCCGTTTTCAGTTGTTTTTACATGTGTTTACTTCCTATTTTAATTTATTTATTGTTTAATTATTGCTCGTTTTAAAAGTTTTAAGTGCCTTCTAATTTATGGCGTTTTTCGCAGCCATCTACTTTAATTTAATTTGAAATTTATTCCTTGTTCACAAAAGGGCGGCGAAGAATTTAAATCAATTTAAACTTTAAATACGTATGTATGTAAATATGAAGAGGCTCACTGTGTTTGGAATTTCATTTTAACACATATTTCGTTAAATAAATTTGTTACTCACACACGCACATATTTTTAAATTGGCGGCAAGTCGTATTTTAAGACTCGTTGAAACACGTCTACTGGGGTACATTTTGAAGGAAGTTGTTTACGCAAGTACGTCCAGGTTGATTTTAGTTGGAATGGGGGCTGTGCATTTTTTATAGAGGGGTCTAAGATGGATGTCGGCACAGGTTCAGGTGTATATACAAAGTGGACCATAAGTATTTTTGATATACTTTATTTATTTTTGTTTGGGAAATTCAGTAGCCATGTATATGATTCAGGAACGAGTAGAAATTGTTGAAGTTTTTTTACAATTTAATAATTCAAAGGCAAAAATATTTCAAAATTTTTTTAACACCAGAAATACACAATCACTTGTTTACGCTTGTTTTCAGTCATCGGTATCTGTTAGTTACTTATCTTGGACTGGAAGACGGCCTGAACACGAAGCCAAGATAGTGTCGATCAGTGTTTAAAAAGCTGCAGTTGAGATAGTAAAAGTCATAAGATTGTGCTGTAACTTCGACATCTTCATTTGCCATTAGACAAAAATTAACTGTAGCCTTTACTTCTGATTCATTAAATGAAAACAGTCGCAGTGAAGGCAAAAGCAAAAAACGAAATTTTTAACACAACAAAGAACATCGGCAGTAGACATGTTCGGAAGTGTTTGGTTTGACAGACTGAAACTTTTTTTTTAATTTTTGGGAATTAAATAATACTTTAAAAACATTATCGCTTTCATATACTTAAGCTACGGTCACACTTATTAAATATTTGATCAAATAAGCGTAACCCCTTCTTTTGTTAATAGTTAGCGAGATTTAAAATGGTCTTAATATTACAAAATAAACTAAGTATACTACTACACATAGCAAAAAACAGTTTTTTGTAAGATGTGGTATTTTAATCAAAATAAATATTGATATTAAGCGAAATGATTTTTTAGTTTGGTTGTTGGTCCCGTTTTTTTCGTCAAATATTTGATAAGTCTGACCGTATCTTTACAATGAATACAACATCCTATCTTCGTTAACTTCGGGATTTTTTAAAAGTTTCAGTCCGTCCAAGAAAACACTTCCGAACATGTCGAATGGCGATGTTCTTTGTTGTATACAACTTTTCGTTTTATGCTTTTGCCTGGCCTACGACTGTTTTCATTAAATGAATCAGAAGTAAAAGCAACGGTTTATTTATGTCCAATAAAAAATCAAAAAGTGGAAGAAAAAGTAATTTTTTGATTTTCACTCCAAATGTCCAGAAATTCACTGCCGAGAATAATGAAAAAAATGTATTGCTGATTCCGTACAAGATACAAATGGCTAATGAAATTTTGCCGCCAGACTATGCAACTTGCTAAAGATTTTGTGAAAAATTCACCAAATTATGAAACGATTGTTCACTGATTTACAGCTCACCCTGTAGATGATTAGAACATACGTAATCCCTTTAGACTTCATGATGAATGTAGTGTATTCCAAACGAAAATTCTGGCGGTTCCTAAGGCGACAGTATTGGTGGCTAGGAACATTGAGAAAGGTAGCGAAGTAGAAAGGTCAGGGAGCTCTCAAAGTTCAAGTTCGTGATTGCAAAAGAGCTCTTCACATCCTAAATAGTGAAAACTTGGTCATATAATTATGGGTTACTGAACAATGAAATTCCTGACGAACTTGCACGACTAGGCTCAGCCCTAGATAGATAGGGCGATTAAATTTAAAAGACCGATGTTGAATGTGAACCACACCTAAACGTTAAGTTTTTTTTGCATTTCATTTGACATTTCTCAATTTCAAACTAACTCAATTTGAACCATGGAAAGATACACAATCGATAAACGCGTTAAAGTTATTCAGGCTTATTATGAAAACGGGCGTTCAGATAAAATGCATATCGAGCACTTCGTGATTTTTTCGGTCGATTTAATCGTCCAAATGTGCGTACAATCAGAAAAATCGTGTAAAATGTGAATGATAATCCAAGAGTGATTCTCGAAAAACCAATGCACTCACAAAGAGTGACTGTTTGATGCGGTTTATGGGCTGGTGGTATCATCGTGCCGTATTTTTTTCAAAATAAGGCCGGTCAGGCAAGTACTATGAATGCTGCTTGCTATCGTGAGGACGGCGCCACTTGCAACACAGCTAACGAAACAATGTTTCTTTTACGCGACAAATTCAATGGCCGTGTTATCTCACGTGGTGACGATGTCCATTGGCCACCAAGATCATGTGATTTGAAACAGTTGGACTACTTTCTTTGGGGTTATTCGAAAGAAACGGTGTACGTCGATAAACCAGCAACACTTCAAGAGCTTAAGGATGAGATAATTCGGCTCACTAACGGCATAAAGCCTCAATTATGCGTCATCGAAAATTTGGACCATAGGATGGAGGTGTGCCGCCGAGATCGCGGCGGTTATTTCGCCAATGTTTTGTTTCATATATAATTGAGCCATACCAGTATTACCATAATAAAAAGAAATGACAAAAATTTCCTAAATAATTTTTGTTTTATTCAAAGTCAACATCGGCCCTTAAAATTTAACCACCCTTTAGTAGTCAGAGAGATGTTAATATATTGACCTTTAAGCCACTGTGCTTCTGATGACCCTGAAATCAGGGAGTTTATGTTAAAGAGCCTAAAGTAGTAAGACTAACCATCAGACTATTAGGGTGCTGCAGCCAAGGCGCAGTCAACTCCACCAGCTAATTTCTTGATATGAAAAGGACAAGCCTGGGAATCAGAATTAGTGCCATCACAAGACTTTGGTTTATCAGGTGTATGTAGAGTAAAATGAATAGAAACATCCTAAAATCCTGCAGACTATGCAAGGAAGTAGTAACGCACACATACTGTCTGCCAATGCTCTAAGTTATTGGTCCAAGGGTCTAGATGTCCAGGGGTGTCTTAGGGTGCAAACTTTAAAAAATCATAAGTTTAATCATGGACAGAAGGTGGCTTACCGACAGACAACTCATATAGAACAAATGGCATATTAGGACCTTTTTCTCTTTTTCTGCTTTTAAATTTAATTTTCCCTTTGGTAAGATACATTTTCTTTCTCTCTCTTTGTTTCCTTTACTGTAAAGGGATTCATTAAAGACCTCTTTGGTCTTCGAGCGGTCATGATATAAGCAAGCATTATTTTAACCAATTCCTAACCTAATCTAATATTCTGAGATTTTATGCATAATTGCCTATACATAAATAAAAAAAATTGCAAAATTTCCTATAACTTAAAAATTTTCAGAAAATTTCCGACATACAAGGCATTTTTCGAAAATTTACTATAAATAGCAAATTCTTTTAAATTTAACTATAAGTAGCCAATTTTTAAACAAATTCCCAAAAGAAGTTCGTTTGAAAAGCAAACTTTTCGCAAAATTTCCTATTGGTAAAACATTTCAATTAAGATCTGTATAAAGCAAATTTGGCGTGAAAGTTGTTTCCTTAACCTTCTTAATTACTTTTCCTCATCTCAGTCCTTATGTATGTTTTTGAAAGCTTAAAATGTTTACAAAAATGTCTATACTTACATTTCCGGTGATTTAAACAACGACAAACCCTCATACGTTCATTTACACACTTATTTACAAACAGGGACGTAATTTCCCATTCACACAGACATAATAGCTTTTATACGTTCTAAATGACAGTAATATTTTCACATAAAATATCAACCAGCAAACAATTTTAGCTTAAAATATTTCTCAAAATTTGTTTAATAAAATTACGACACAATTTAAATTCAAATTAAAATATTTAAAAAAGAATTCATGTTTAATATTTATATCTTTTTTTTTTAATAAGCACTAGTTTTGTTTACCAGGTTATCTATCCGCTTTAAAGCACCATTCTCTTTTTGTCTTGTTTAATATTAAGCGAACAATAACTTTCCGGCACATCAATAAAATTGGCGACATGCGGATGTTTTTGATATTCTTATTGTACACACGTTTCTCTATATTTTTAAGTAAATACTTAAGTACACATATAAACGCTTAATATTTAGTTTATGATATTTTAAATTCTTAAATACAAATCTGCGTTAAAAAAAAATGTAAAATGATAACGAAAACTTTAGGTTAACTTATCGCAGTAGATATTATTTTCACAAGTAGTACATATTAAAAATACACTTTATTTTAGGAGATATTTAGGAGATAGATAGTAGTAGTTTCGTTGTTTATTATCCCAAATGTCTTCCCGCGTAGCATAGTCCCCAATCGTGCATGTTTCCTTACGTAAAAAAGTCATTAAAAGTAAAGTGTTTTGCAACTATAATAAAGGGTGGTTAAATTGTAAGGGCCGATGTTGAATGTGAACCACACCTAAACGCCAAGTTTTTTTCCGAATTTTATTTGACATTTCTCTATTTCAGACTTACTCAATTTGAACCATGGAGAGATACACAATCCAACAACGTGTTAAAGTTATCCAGACTTATTATGAAAATGGATGATCAATTTTCGAAGAAAATGATCTTCAGTGATGACGCACTTTTTCACCTCAGTGGATTCGTCAATAAGCAGAATTGCCGCATTTGGGAGAATGATAATCCAAGAGTGATTGTCGAAAAACCAATGCACCCACAAAGAGTGACTGTTTGGTGCGGTTTATGGGCTGGCGGCATCATCGGGCCGTATTTTTTCCAAAATGAGGCCGGTCAGGCAGTTACTGTGAATGGTGTTCGCTATCGTGAGATGATAACGAACTTTTTATGGCCCGAATTGGAAGATATGGATGTGGACGATATATGGTTTCAGCAGGACGGTGCCACTTGCCACACAGCTAACGAAACAATGGCTCTTTTGCGCAACAAATTTAATGGCCGTGTTATCTCACGTAATGGCGATGTCAATTGGCCGCCAAGATCATGTGATTTGACACCGTTGGACTTTTTTCTTTGGGGTTATTTGAAAGAAAAGGTGTACGTCGATAAGCCAGCAACAATTCAAGAGCTAAAGGATGAGATAATTCGGCACATTAACGGCATAGAACCTCCATTATGCCTCAGGGTCATCGAAAATTTGGACCATCGGATGGAGGTGTGCCGCCGTGGTCGCGGCGCCCATTTGGCCGATATTTTGTTCCATACATAATTGAGTAATACCAATATATCATTATAAAATAAAATTACAACAATTTCCTAAATAGTTTGTGTTTTATTCAAAATCAACATCGGCCCTTGAAATTTAACCACCCTTTACAAGTCAACTAGCTACGAAGGTGACCACTTAGGACTCCGTAATCCCTACGACCTTTTGGGAAGGCTGGGAGACCCTAAATTAACTAAAAGAAACAATTAATTCCTAGCCCTATAAAATTGCAGTTAAAAGACGTTTTTCAAAATACGATAATTAAGAATAATTAATTATACAGGTTTGCTCATTTAGTGGTTTCAAAACCGCTGGTGTTAAATATCTGTCATCGAGCTTTTCTTAAACGAGTTAAAGATGCATTTAGGTGTGTCGCAAGGAATTTTTTCTCGGTCTTTCACTCTCTTTATTATATTTTTAAATGACCTCCTATGTCAAACTTCTAACCTAGGGTATATTGGGTTACAGATGACAAGACCTTTGCCATTCGTATTCATTTGTTTATAGCCCAATCGTATCATTTATGAGGCAAAACATGAATGATACGCTTGTTCACGACCTTGGTATAACCTCGGATTGGTGTCGTGCAAATATAGTCGATTTAATGCCCGATAGACCCAGTGTTGTATGCTGAAGAGCGCTATACTTATTGAGGAATCGGAATCTCTTGATGTTATGGGCATGAAAATAAATAATAACAAAATAAATTGAAAGTGTCATGTCAGTAGAAGCATTCAAATGTCTCGGTTTTTTAAAATGGTGCTAAAGATACTTCACTTTATCTGATCTCCTTACTATTAATACCACCTATAACCGTCAAAATGTGGGGGTTTTTAGCCTTTATTATCGTTACTACAATGGGATATGTTCTGACGAAATTAGGCATGTGGTTCCCGAAACTCGTACGTTTTTCTTAAAAAAAACTCCTTCTTTTGTAGTTTATTGGCCGGTACATCGTTCAACGCATTACAGGAATAAGTTTTTTAGCCGGACTGTTCGTATGTGGAATTCTGGTCCTGCTGAAGTCTTTCCTCTCACTATCAACATGATTAAGTTCAAGTCAAATGTCAACAAGCACTACTTCCTATATACTCCTTCCCATAATCTATTTCCTGGTTGCAACACAATGAAATTCATTAGTGGGGGTCATCCCCTCGGTGCTGATCCTTAAAAAAAACCCCGAAGAACGAGTAAAAATATCTAAAACTTACTACAACAGTGGTGGCTCAAACGTCGCTACTCTTTGAACATTACGGAGTAATTATGATTGTCCTAATCGACATGCTGGGCAGGGAATAATGGAGTGTGTAATGAAATTTAAATTTAAAGATACTGGAAGCGTTACAGATGTGGTCACGAATGTGCATTATCGCAATGTGTTCACCGCTGAATTTATGTGTTTAATAAATTTTAAATAAATATTTTATACATATGTACGTATAAATATATATTCTATATATAGAATTCTTAGCTATATGCGATTTTCTTTTCATATGGTTTTTCATTCTGGTATGGGTCTAAAATCTCTGCTATTTTTTTTTTTTGTCGTGTTTCCTTAACGGCGCCTGGTAGTTGATCCGTTAGTTCTTTATTTCGCGAATTCATCTATCTTTTAGATAAAGCGGTGTTTGGCCATAAGCGTCCTAGTCTAGTATCGGGACAGTCCATATTAGAATCTAGACTCACCGATATTTTCCACATAAAGCTCTGTGATGAATAGATTGAATACTAAGGGTATAAAATTATTCGCCTCATTTACGACCATACATCTTTTAATTATGCATTTGACAGCAATTTATTTATATTCTTTTTTTTTTATTTTATGGTTTCATATAAATATCCTATTAACAAATCAAGAGAATTTTGTTTTTCGCTATTGAAATTATTCCTGTCCTCTTATTTTCAAAGGGGTTTTACCAAAAAAAATTTTTTATTGTAAAATTAAGAAAATGAGGAAAGCAATATTTTGTTTTATACATATTGTTTAACAAAAACTACTTTTCTAGTATTTACTTAAGAGTTGCAATTAATTTTAAATATATTTTACCTAAAAGAGAAACACTTTTACTCCGCAGACTATATCGAAAAACATGCTCGATTTTTCTGCTTTCCAAGGAAGTAAAAAACCCAGGACAAACCCCCAATTTTCTTACACTTATTCATTTAATCAGAATTTTTGCTACTCTTATGCATGACAGCGTATGATTAATATTTAATTGAAATACTTTAATTACTATACGCACCGCTGTAGAGATATTTGGGGGATTCACAAGGTGTCATAAAATCATATGTCTTAAAATAATAACATGAAAAAATACGACTGTTGTGAACAACCCCTCATAATTTAGTGTGCTATTTTGAATTTAAGTCAGCTGATTTAAAACAAATATAAAAAAAATAAATATTTACATAAAATCAAAATGTTTTTTTATTCTAATCCATCAATAAAAAAATTAATCTTAATCTTTCCTGACTATTTTCCATTTTTCAGACGCAAACCAGAAATATTTTATTTTGTTTGTTTACCAAACATCAGATTCCTAGGCCGATCCAATTTGACGCCGCAAGTGTTTTGTTGCAAAAAATGCTAGCCGCAGGTTAAATTCGGATGTTAGCCGGATAAAACTATACCATCAACGGCGACGGCTTCAAAATCATAGCCGCTCGGCTCAGTTGCTCGGCGCAGGTCTCTTCTGATTAATTACGACAGCACAATAAGCATAGCACGCAAAATGTTATTAATTTAAGACACTTTTTGTTTACAAAGCAACAACAATATTTTAAAACCATTGTAAAATGTTAGAACATTATGACAATACATCATGATAGCACACCTTGTAAATACCCCAATTGTGAAATTTGTGGTTTTCATAGTAAACTACTTTGAATGGATTTTCGTTTAAACTTGTTAACTTAAGGAAACAGTGAGGCCTTTATCTATTAAAGAGAAGGATGTAATAAGACATGTACACTAGGGGTGGAATAGTGTTATATGGAAATCCTTAACAGCAAGATTTCGATACGACATACGCCCCACTTTGTGAAGTTTGTTAAAAAAACACATGAGCCAAAAAATAAGGGGGTCGGATAGGGGTAAATGGCTCCTCGCGTCAAAGCTAGAGGAAAACGATACAAAACCAAAAAAAGCTTCACAACTGTCCCTGATTCGCTCCTAGAGAGGTAATATGTAACAGTGACTCCCCCTAATATTTCCCCCCTACATTTTTTATTAACCTAAAAACACCCTATCTGTGCTCCTTAAGGGGGCTCCCATACTAAATATTATTTTTCATAAAATTACCCGCCACCACCCTTACTAGCCGCAGAGTGCCCCTAGAGGAGTCAAATATATCACGGACCCCCAATATTTTTGCTACCCAAACATTTTTTTAGAACATATCTAGTCTCCATCTTTAATCATTAGGGTGGTCCCCATACAAAAATTTTGAAAATGGAGGAGTTACACAACATATCTTCGCATAACTCAAAAACGCTTTAGCTTATTGAATAAACTAAAAAATATTATGAATTTTTAAAAGCAAAATTTTCGAAATTTTAATAAAAAATAATATAGTTTTTTTCCAAAAATTGGTTGTTAAAACGACTGCGCATATTTGAAAAAAATTTTACTTTTCTTGAAGAAAATTTTATTGCGGGATTTCGGTTTTTTTTAGTTTTTTTCAAGAAGCTAATGCGTTTTTGAGTTATGCGAACATATATTTTGCAACTCCTCCATTTTCGAAATTTTTGTATGGGGACCACCCTAACGATTAAAGATGGAGACTAGGTATGTTCTAAAAAAATGCTTGGGTAGCAAAAATATTGGCGGTCCGTCATATATTTGACTCCTCTAGGGGCACTCTGGGGCTAGTAAAAAATGTGAGGGGGGAAATATTAGTGGGAGTCAGTCTTACATTTTACCCCTCTAGAAGCGACTCAGGGACAGTTGTGAAGCTTTTTCCCTACCTTTAACCCCGATAAGGAGCCATTTAAAACCATGCCCCCCCCCCCTTATTTTTTGGTTTATGCGTTTTTTTACAAACTTCACCAAATTAGGGGTTCTAACGCATCGAAATCAAAAAGTCGTTCACTATTCCACCCCTAATGTACACTTATAAAAATTTTACAGTAACTGATTGTGGGTTTTTAATCTCGTTTTCCGTACTGTTAAATTTTAATAAAAATATAGTTATTTTACGAATAATTTTATTTTTTTACATTTATGTTTGTCATTTAAAAAACAAACTACTAAAAAATAATGATTTTTCGTTTTTTTTTTTTTGTTATGTTGTTTGATTTTTGTCGGTTAAAATATATTTTTTAAAAGTAATAAATAAAAAATTTAAAAATTAATGTCAAAGTCATTTGACGAGCTCCATAACAAAACGCAATAATTACACCATAACATTTTTTTTGGATAAACGACAAAATGTTATTTAAGTAAGTAGCACATAATTTTTTTAAAAACAATTATTGAGGTATTATTGTCTACAAGAAATAATATTAATCACAAATTAATGATTCTATCTGATAGTTTGTTTTAAAGTTATTTAGATAGCAAATTTGGAATTATTGCGTTTTGGCCCGAATCATAGTATTAATTCATGTTATTATTGCGTTTTGTTATGGACCTCCTCAATTAACTTAACAAAAACGAAAGGTATTAACTAAACAAAAATTCCTTACGATTTACAGTTATCTAAGAGTTACCACCAGAGCATAATTTATTTATAAATTTGACTTTTTTAAAATTTCTTGTTAATATTTTTTGCAAAGATGTGTAATTATTGCATTTTGCTCTGAACCATTATATTTGATATTGAATTTCAGTGTAGTTATTGAGTTTTGTTATGGACCTCCTCATTTGTTTTCAAAAAATAGTAAATGATCCGTTTTTTAAATGAATTTTAAGTTGTTTAAAATGAATTTTGGGTTGAATTTAACTACATAATATTTTGAGTGTAGGCTTGATAAGACTTTCTACACCCTTCGCCTGCAAAATTCCAAGTTAACCCTTTTCAACGAAACTTAATTTGCTGATCCTTATCATTCCCCTTTTCAAAAGTTCTAAAATTTTTTATTTTATTTTAATATTTAAACAAAATTTATTGGTTTTAAAATATTTTCTTTTTCTTACAAACTACTGCATCTTAAGAGAAATAAAATTTACTTTTTTTAAAAACATTTATTAAATAGTTAAATTAATTTAGTATTTGCATTAAATAAAATATTTAACTTTTCCTTTAACTAAAACAATCGAACTTATTTTAAGCCAAAGTATTAAATTCAGCAAAAGTTTTGCATACAAGGTAGCTGAATATAAAACAAAAATTTTGTAGTGTTTAAACTAATTTAAATTATAACTTTAACCAACATAAAAACTAGTTCATAAACAACGTTCTTTATCCACATTTATGTATTCACTCTCTTATTTAAATGTGTAAATAAACAATCATAAAAACAAATGCGTCATGTAAATAATTTAACAGAGGTGAGCAGCAATTAAGCACATGTAAGCCACCAATATCCCATAACCTTATATTGCAATGAAGGACTAAAACCAGTTTTTTATTCGGTCAAAAATGTCAGAGGCTGCAGCAAACACTTGATAAAAACCATCTTAAATTATCCAAGTGGTGTTTTCTGAACACATTCTGTTTCCTAGTTTAAATATTTTTATTACTTTTCACCATCTTACTCTCGACTATACACAGCTGTTGTTGCAAGCAAAATAAAAAAAAATTAAATAAAAACGCAGTTCTAAGAGTATGATTTACTATACTAAAGTGACACATTTACGATGATAATGACTATGCAACCATAATTTTATTTTTATTATGATTTGTACGTTGGTAACTCTAGCAATTAAAACAATGTATCACAAAGTTTGTAAATGGAAGGAAGCAAGAGTATCTAACTCAACCCTTACAATCATCTCTGTAGACGTGTCGATGTCAGTTGTTTATAAATTATTTAAATGTTCACTATTGTATATGATGTATATAAAAGAACAGTAAATTTTAACTGAGAGCAGCAAATCAAACAAAAACTAAAGAATATTCGATTGTACTTATATTTTCATCTGCGTTTGTACATAAGTGCAGACTAGTGAGATGCTCAGAATTGTGTAATAAAACATGAGAAGTGTAATGACTATATGTGTCTGGACACTTTGGAGCATAATAAATCATTAACTTATTGTGTGTACATACTTTCAAAAAATTTCAAATTTATTTAGATTAAGAGATACTCCCAATTGAAATAATGCATCTTGGTCTACCACATAAATATGAGACAACCAATTGCAGCTCATTTTCTTAAAGTGAAAGGTTTATTTAAGTTTCACCAACTTTTAGTTTATGAAAGGTTGTTTTAGCTAAAAAAAAATTATTCTCTGAAAAAGTTGCTTAGTTTAGGACAACTTATCCTATAGAAAAGTTTTCTAGTCCAGAACTAATTTTTTATTAAAAAAATTATCTAGTAAAGTTGTGTCGTCTGGAGCAACCTTTCCTATAGAAAACTTTTGAAGTCCTGAACAATTGCACCTAAAAAAAGTTACTACTTTTCTTGTTGAAAAGTTATCTAGTCCTTTCTTATAGAAAACTTGTCCAGTCCTAAATAAAAGTTGTCTATTCAAACACAATCTTGCTTTAATAGAAAAAGCTGTTAAATTTATCGAAATGAAGAGATAACGAATGCGACTTTTCTAACGATTTTTGCGGTTTTGATAAAAAAAAGTTTGTAGGTATAGTTATTGAATTTTTAGTCAACAACCAAGTTTATTGAGTCAATAAAATAAGTTGTTGCCCAAAAAATTTTTTTTTCGTGGCTTGTTAAAATAAATTGTTGAAAAATAAATCAAACAAAATTTTTATCGAATCTTTATTTATTTATTCATTAATTATGATGTTCTAACTACCAATTTTTATTCTTTAACAAATACACTAAAATTTATTGTTGGAGGATAAGCTAGTTGCAATGCGCAGTTCCATTGCTTAGGCCAGATCATCGAGAAACCTTTTTCTAAAGAGTTTGGAAAAACTAAAGATATTATATAAATAAAACTGTAAAGCGAATGAGAATTACAAGACCCAAGTCTTACTTGCAACGATATCAAAGCAATTAAAAAATTAACAAGATTTGTAAAAATTTTCTAGTCAAGGAGAAAACACTTAAGCGGCCTTTTCCAATAAAAGTAATAAAAGCAGGGAAAAAATCTGAAAATATAATGTTTTCTACATTTTTGCTTATACTTTAAAGTCACTTTTACAAATCGTCACCGGAAATGCACATGGGCTTTACTACAAAAAATTTTGAAAATGAGTTTTTGACAGATTTTTGTTCGTTTTATTAAACTTTATGTTTACGAAAATTATTGGACCCCAGCGATCAAAAATGGCTACTTTATTACCGAAGTTCAAACGCCAAAAGCACGTTGTTATTATTGATTTTGTAAAGTTTTTTGCTTCTCCTGTAAAAAATATTAAATGTAGTTACGTCCGTTTGCATTTTTAAGATGACGATATATTTTAATAAAGTGATTTAATTTCTGCTTTCTATTTTTATTTGATTGAGTACACAGAAAAAAATAATTTTCTTATTTGAATACGAAAATCGCATATTTGATTACAAAAATTTTTGAATTTTCTGCGATGACAATTTTTGCGGTATTGATAAAAAAGTTTGTATGTATAATTGTTAAATTTTTACTCAACAACCAAGTTTATTGAGTCAATAAAAAAAGTTGTTGCCGAAAATAATTTTTTTCAACAAAATGTTTACTTGATTTGTTAAAATAAATTGTTGAAAATGTTGAATAAATCAAACAAAATGTTAATCGAATCTTTATTTTTTTATTTATTAATGATAATGTCATAAATTTTTAATTTTTATATTTTTATAAAAACACAAAAATTTATTATGCGGGGATAAGTACGTTCCTATGCGCATTTCACTGGTTGCTTAGGCCAGATCATCAGGAAACCTTTTCCAAAGACTTTGGCAAAACCAAATATATTATTCAAATAAAACTGTAAAACAAATGAGAATTATGAGCTATTTAAATATGAACAAGGGTTGTTAAAATACTGTCTTTACTTTGATTCAAATATTTTTTTTATTGAGTATGAAGAAATATTTAATTATTTCATTATTAAATATGTTTTATTGAATGCTAATTTGTAAAGTGTAAATTTGATAAATTTTTTCTTTGAATCAAACAAAAAGTTTGTTGACCTAAAATTATATTTTTAACAAACTGTGTTGTTAAAAATTTTCTTGAGATATTTTTTTCTGTGTACTAGAAAACTACAAATTAAATTTCCACTTCAACATATTTTTGTCGTATTTATGTTCATAAACAATTTAATTAATAGAAATTTATCAAAACAAAACATATTTTATTATTAATTACACAGCGGAACAGTCATTTTGCAGTCTGAACTTTGATTGCAAATTTTTTTCTAATTTGAGGTCGCTGATTTCAAATCCAATCTCCATTTTTCTCTATCAGCTCTACTTTTCGAGATATACTGTTATGTCCAAAATTAAGGCACTTTCGCTACATATATTAAAATAACTTGAATCGAAACTCAGCAACAATATTATCTTTAAGGCGTGCTTACATTGTTTTTAAATCTGCCCAGTAGTTTCAGAGATATCGTTGAATTTTTGAAAAAAAAAAGAAAAATGTTGAAAGAAAAAAAATTTTTTTGGTCTCTACAAATTCATATAAAATAAAAATGCTACAAAAATCACAGTTTAGGTCTTAGCTTAAAATAATTTGAAATGAATTGAAAAATTATATCGATATATATCTAATCGATATTTTTTAAAAATATCGATTATTATTATTTAAAAAATATCGATATATCGAACGTTTTTTGCTGAAACTATTACCAAATTAAAAAATTTTGAATACCTTTGTATATATATACATATTTATGAACAAACATAATATATGTAATCACATTGTTACTTTTTATTTCAAAAAATTAATAAGAACAAAAAAATAATATTACGAAAATTTTAAATGGAAGTAAATAAGTCATGGAAGTACCAACATACCTTTAAATTTGAATTGCACCCCAAAAGTTCCAACTTTAACTAGAAATGTTGTTGATTGTGTACTGATGTGTTGGATGAACACCAGTGCTAAATAATCTTCTGGACAGGGAACAGGGGATGGCCGCTGAGATACACGGTGGGCTATCGAGAGGGAGGTTATTATTATAATTGCTCCAGAGGAGTAATTATAATAGGGTGAATTAAGAGAAGAAAGCAAAAACAGAATTTTAGTAATATTTTCAATTCACTTAATTACAATTCTATTCCACTTAAGGTATACATACGTGTGGGGTACAATTCAATTATGTTAGGTTGAAAAGTATCCTAAGTCGTGGGTTTACTGAAAGTTGTTCGCACTGCTGGGTGGTTGAGATGTTGTTCCCTTCACTGCTGGAAGATAATTGAAATAACACTCGTTACAAGAAAAAAAAAGAAAAGTCATGTTAGCTTGCATTTAACGAAAGCTGGTTACAAATGACTATTATGAAGAGTATCGGCCTGGCAGTGCGTGCAACTCACAGCAAATTCACAGCGATTATTAATGGTGAGTATAAAATATAAAAAAACGTTAAATACATACTAACAGATACAATGGAATTAATTAGTACAAAGTTTAAGGAAAATAATAAAATCAATTTTTGTACGGTAAGTTTGGGTATGATTAAGAACATTTCAAATTTTTTATAATTTGTACAAATGTAATTTGTACAGATTGTTTAAGTTAAACCAGTAATGATCAGATATGGACATCAGAAGCACTCTCTGTTTTATGTGCTCTCCTGTCAATCTGCTTCTTGTATCCGGCACTGCTTCTTATAAATGCCAATCGTTTAAGATCTTCATATTAGTTTAAAAAACATATGATGCATGCAGTGATGCCAATTCTTAAAAAAACATATTGTTTGAAAAACGACTTAAATTTAGAGTTTTTAATGAAGACTGACTTTAAAAAATATCGAATTCGATAGTCGTATTTCCATATCGATATATCGATATTTTAAATATCGGCGATATATATCGATTATATTTTATTTAAATATCGATATTTTGATATATCGATATTTTTTTCCCATTCCTAGCGTCGGTAGTGATTTCTCTCGATTAATATCGAGCTTTCTCAAGGACCGCTCTATACGTGTTGTTACAGATCGGTTCTTATCGGAGGAGTTTCATTTAAATTCAGGCGTAGCGCAGGGTTCTGTTCTTTCTCCTACACTTTTTCTTATTTTTCTTAACGACCACCGGGGTCTTACTTCCAATCCTATCTATTCTTTTGCAGATGACAGCAGCATTTGTCATTCATTTTCCTTCATCATAGACCAAGCTAGCAGATAACATCCGTTTGTTGTCGACTGTACAATGTATCGCACAACGCATTACAGAGAAAATTCGTTCTCTTGGTCGAACTAGTCGTATGTGGAATAGACTTCCGGCAGAAGTCTTTACAGTCGTTTACAATTTGAAAAAATTCAAACTAAATATCCACAAACACTACTCCCTCCTTCCATCTCCTCATAACCTATTTTCCTAATAGCAACACAATGCATTGCATTAGTAGGGGCATCCCCCATTAGTGTTGGATCAATTAAAAAAAAAACGGTAATTTTTAAGGTAGTTGGTTAGCTATTTTTTTTTTTTTATTAAAAATAGATAGATTTTTAGTCTGATTTTCGGCCAACTTCTTCAAGTACAACTGTCAAAAATATATTGGTAACTGGAAGTTAAAGTAATAGTTATGGTGTTTTCTTTTCTGGCAATAATGTTCAAAGAGAATGTAATGTTAAAAATCGCTACAACCGTGGTAAATATCGTTTGTAAGTACAAACTTAACACGCTAAATACACACAAGTGCTAAGTATTAAACGTAGCTATTATTTTGTTTGATTTTAATTTAGAAAAATTAATCACTTTGTAAGGGTGCGTGTAACCTGATTTATATATGACACAATTATATTTTTTTTTTAGAAAAGAAAACGCCATTAGTTTTACCTGCACTTGGTGAAATTAACCGTTAAAGGACAAATGAGATGACCTGATTTTAAATGAATTTTCATTTATGTTATATTTAATTTTACGTTGATTTTACCTACATAATATTTTGAGTGTTATCATATCATACAAATAATATATGCACACTAATTCAATAGCCACCGTATGGCGTTGATTATTATAAAAAACACCCTATTCAAGTTGTTCCAATATATGTAGCGGAAGTGCCTTAATTTTGGACATAGCTGTGTATCTCGAAAAGTCGAGCTGCTAGAGCAAAATAGAGATTGAGATTAGAAATCAGCGACCTCAAATTAGTAAAAATTAGTTCCAGGCCGCACAAAATAAGTTCAATTTTGTTCTCTTGTATAATTTATTTATTTTTCTATTAAAATAGTAGAAATATAGTTATAAAATACATTGTAACTTAACAAGCCGATCATATGTTTATCTTGATGAAATGTTTTCGTTTTTGTTCTTTGAAAGCATGTATGTGTTTTCTAATTTTTAAACTTAATAAACAGATAAAAATGTACCAAAATGTGCTTATTGTTCCTTCATAATAAAAAGACTTCGTTGAAAATGTTGTTTACTTTTATTAAAATTTTTGAGTTTTTAAATGAATTTTCAAAGGGGTTAATCTTATCTTGTAATGCAAATTTATATTTAAACTTTATAGATTATTTGAATATATGTGCGTTTCAATAAATAACACAAACTAAAGATACCGTTTTGCTACTAAAACCAGGAAAATTGAAAAATAATTTTCGAAAAAAGCTCATCTCCGAAACTGTAATGACCATTTTTTCCTTTTAATGTTACTTAAAATACTTTTTAGTTTTTACTATTATAACACAAAAAGAGGAAATTTCTGTAAAAAGCTCTGCTTCAAAAAGTCAAATGGTTTAAGAGAAATTCAGTTTTATGTATCTCCTCAACACTTTGTATTTTTGTTGATTGAGACCTTTTCGAAATAAATGATTCAATTAACGGCGAGATTTTTTAGAACTCACTCACAAAAAAAGTTATTGAT
The DNA here is from genome assembly GCA_963931875.1 of Pollenia griseotomentosa. NCBI lineage: Eukaryota > Metazoa > Arthropoda > Insecta > Diptera > Polleniidae > Pollenia > Pollenia griseotomentosa. Next base: position 205,042,706 of record OZ007560.1, read on the forward strand.
TATGCTAAATCATTTACATCCTTTAAAACTACAAAACTCAGACCTAGTGAAATCGCACATTTAGAATATCAATTTCAAATCACACTGGTTCATACTGGTTCATTTCAAATTCCTATGACAACATATTGAAAGTGATATAATAAAATTCGCAAAAACTAATTACAAGCAATTTAACCACACAATAAAATAATAATGTTTGACTAATTACGTTCTTACATATATTATATGTAATCCGAATTCATATGGATTGAGACAATATTTATGTCCATTTAATAACGATACTGACGGCCATTAAAAGCCTCTTTATGCATATAAAACTAAAGATGTTATACACTTAGTGTTTTATTCATTTTTAAAGTGCGTATGAGCATATAGATAACAAAGTGTTTATTTCACGCTCTCTTATGCATAATAAAAATCTTATATAATGTGTAGGATACACGAGATATGTGTAAATGTACACAGAAAAAAAAAAACAAGAATTAGTATGTTATACTCTTTTTCCCCCTAAGCTAATCCCTCGAATTTCTACGCTTGTTTGCAGGAGACCAGAGCCTCTGGCGGGAATCGAACCCGCAACTCCCGCAAAGATAGACTAGCTCACCTACCAAATAAAATTTGTTTAAACTTTTCTAATATTTTTAACAATTTTTTTAATTAATTTGTTGTATGTTGTCAGTCATATTAACAATTTGTTTTAGTTGAAAAAAATAAAATAATTTTCTGTCAATAATTTTCAATGCAAACTTAAAAATTTAATATTTTTTTTTGTTTTAATCTCGTAAAGAGTAAATGATAGGGCTGTTATTGAAATATGAGTCAACCTTTGGGGTAAGTTAAGCTATTATTTAAAACATCTTATCAAAATTTGAACGAGGTTTTATTTATTCAGTTTTCGAATTATAGTTGATGGTTGTGTCAACAATCCGTTTTGTTTATTTTAACGCCTTCTAGTGCATCTACTTCTAACTCCGTTTCTGTAAGATATTTGTGATGAGATTTTTATTATTATATTATATTATATTAAAAAAATAAAAATTAATTAAATTAACATTTTTTCTTTTAAAATTGCAATACATTTTTCAAAATGTGTTAGCCAAAAAATATTTTGTTAATATGACAAATTTGTTATTAAAATTTTAATGTTTGCTAACAAATACTTTAATTAGACTGGGTTTTTAAGATCTCAGTTACTCTAGGTTTACTTAATCTGAAAACAGATTTGTGCCGCCATTACCAAGTTTGTTTACAAAATTCTGACGGAACCACTTAGTTTTTCTTTAAATTGTGGTTTTTAATGAAATAATAAAAAAAATAATCCAATTTCGTCGAAAAAATCCGAGTTTCAGACTACGTTTAACTAAGTTTAAACTTAATCCACATCTCAAAACCCCGGCCTTAATGTTAAAAATTCATTTTTAAAAAAATGTTGAATGTGTACAATTAGAATTAACAAAAGTATTTTTTATATTTACAAATTCGGTTGTTGGTGCCTTTTTAATTATAAAAATTAATTGCATTGATGTCATATGGTATTCATATGACAGTTGATTTGTTGGAATTTTTTCTGTGATTTCCAAGCATTTGCTTTGTTTAATTTTTAGTCTAATTACAATATTACTGCAATATTCTGGATATTTATTTATATAGTTGTCAACTCATCTGGGTCCTCACACAACCAGCAAATCACCGCCATCCTGCCTATCATACAATGGTCCGTGATAATAAATATCATGTTCATAATGCAGCCTTTACTCTTGCCCAGCAGCGAATCCGAATCAAACTTGCTAAGCACCGAATACAGCGAACGCCATAATCTGCAGTCCGTTCTATTCCCCTAGACTCGATTTGTTACGCTCAGAACCAATTCCCTAATCATTCCAAAATAAAAGCCTATTTGAGGCTTGACTGTATCCAAACAGTTCCGAGCCCAGTCTGGCCAACTCATAAGCCAGTGCATGGCGTTGAGGAACACTAAAATTTAAACTGTAGGAGCTCCGAGCAAATATTGTTATTAATCAGTTGGATAAGAAATATGACAAAAATTGTCCTAAACCAGACATCGTTTCTATAAAAAAAATTTTCAATATCAATATTTTTAATTAGGCTTGAGTTCATCAAATTTAATTTTCATTAAATTATTTTTTACTGAAGGAAGAATTTTACAACCTAAAATTTTTATTAAAATTTATTGATAATTGTCTTGGCTGAGCTGGGGCTCGAACCTGGGTTGAATTTACATGTTTCAAGAAACACCACATTCTCTCATCAGAATTCTTTGAGTTCTAACCTCTGCACCACAGCGGTGCCTGCCAGCTAACAGTCAAACATCAATCTGTAACCAGTGATACTGGTGGTTCGAAATTAACTGTAATTATCATTTTCAATTTTATATTACATGTTGCTTCCTTTCCTATGTTTTTTCGTATTCTTTCTATCAAGACTTTGTCTTGAAAACCTGAATACATTTTTTTTAATTAAAATGTTCTTAAAACATTATCAATTTTATGAAGAAAAGCTTTTCTAGACTAGACAGCTTTTGTTTAGAAAAAGTTGCTCTACACTAGACAACTTTTCTAAAAAAAAATGTTGCTATAGTATAGACAACATTTCTATTAAAAAACTGCTTTGGCCTATATTTCGAAAAACTTTTTCAGATTTGTTTTCAATTTTACATTATCTCAAATACTTTACAACTATTTCAAGTTCTAAGCTCTACCATCAACTAAATGACTTTCCTTTAAAATAAAATTCTCGAAAAAACAAATACTTGTAAGTCTTTATCAGTGGCCAGCTAGAACCCTAATGACTTTTACATGTGTGAAAATTGAAAATAAAATATTTGTGTGGAAGTTTTAATTGCTCTAAACCACCTCCCTTTAAATGTTTTTTAAAAGAAAAAAAAATGTTCTAAAGTTTAGAATTTTTTGTTTTTGTAAAACAAAGAATTTTCTACCCTAAAAGTTTTGCTAAATTATTTAATTTTTTTCATTTCGTTTGTTTGCTGGTTGGTTTTGAAGCCACATTGAATATGCACCAGGCACAAATGCATTAAATATTTTCACAAAATTGTTTGCAAAATTCCATTTAAGAGGTGAAATGGGTTTAGAATAAACGGAATATAAATGAAATCAACAACAGGAATAAAAAACTAAGCTAAAACCACAAACATTTTTTACAGTTTAATGGTAGAAACTATTAGAATGAAAATACTAACTAAATAAGTGCAATTATGGACACTTGAAACGAATAAGAGTTTCTGTACAGATGTAATGATTCAATTATTTTATTGAAATAAATAAACAAGTAAATGAAAAATCTATTCTTGAACATAATGGCAGGATTTTTAAGATTGTTTAAATGATCCAAAAATAAAAAAACGTTACATTTCATAAAAATAATCAAAATGGAGAAAAGTCCGTCCTGAGTCTAAAGGATTTTGTTTGAAACACTTAAATTGTCATTAACATCCCAGTAAAAACTGATGCTTCCTCGGAAGCAGTAACGTAAGGGAGAATTCGGAGTGAAGCGCTTACGTTTCTATGAAATATTACATGATTTTTGTTTGGTATTCCTCGCGTTGAAGCTCTGCTGTAGAGATCTGAAGGTCGCTTTTTTATGCTTTGAAAAGTGACTTGATTTACGTGCATAAAGTAAGTGAAAAAAATTGTTTTTCAGCGCTTAAAATTTTTTTATAAATCTAAAATACATTTTTGGAATAAAAGGATTATAGTTTTATAATAATTATAAATGATTTTTGTAAAATTATGTTAAAATTTTTTTTTTTTTTTCAATAAAGCAGATGAAAATGTTATCTTAAAAAAACGAATAAGCAACGATTCACTTCTAGTATTTAGCACCGCATTTAACAATTGTAGGATTGTATGCCATATCTTACAGCAGTTGAGTAAGCTAGTTATTTTTAGAAGCAAAAAAGGAAGCGGTTGGGATGCTGTATACGTGCTTCCAAATTTAAAAAAAATGTTTGCTGGGATCTTGAAAATTTCAAGTTGCTCCAAGAACTCGGCAAAATGAAAGAAACTCAAAAATCAGAGATTTCTAGCTGTCTCTTTTTTTCAGATGAGCGCTAAAATACTTAAAAACAAATTTTGAATTTTGTTTTGGTTTTAAATGTAAGTTAAACGAGTGAGTTTTGCGCTCGTCCTCAAAAAACAAGCAGTTAATAAATATAATTGTGACTCAATTCGAGTTCGTTAAGGAGACAAAAAGTTCATTCAAAAAACAATTTCGTTAAATTATCCTCTTGTTTTTACGTTTTGTTTAAGTGTACAACTCTGTTTTATTTAAAACGATTTTATACAACAAAGCGTAAGTGTGCTTTTCGTATGTTTTGAAAAACTCATACATCTGTTGAGAGAGAGAAATAGAGAGACCAAGGTTCTTCAACTGTTCGTGGATTCAACACACGTGCTTACTAATTTTTTTTATTTTTTTTTTTTTTTTTTTTTTGTTTTTCAACCACAGCATGGTTTGGTCGCATTGTATCAAAAATGTTTACCGGTTTTTTACTTTACGAAAGCTTTTAATGTCTTTTAAACAAAAGATTTTTCAAATTGGATTTCAGAAAAGTGACGAAAAAATTTTTTTTAATAAGGATTATTTTCACAAAATTTACAAATCACGACCTTCTAATTCGTTTTATGATACTTTTTCAACACTCACAATATTCTGTACGTAAAATTAACTGAAATTGTAATATAAAATAAATGAAAGTTCAATTAAAAACCGGTCTACCTATTTTTCATTTATTTTTAACAAAAAGTTCATTTAATTTTAACTGTCAAAAATTCAACACCATATTCCGTAAAATCAAATAAATATTCAGTTATTTTGTAAAATTTTACTGTCAAAAATTCAACACCATATTCAGTAAAAACGATTTAATATTCAGTTATTTATTAAAATTTAACTGTCAAAAAATTGACCCCATATTCAGTAAAAACAATTAAATATTCAGTTATTTTATTAAATTTTCGTTTACTCCACAAAAGAGCCGAATTTCTAAAAAATACCAGACAGACACCTGTCCGCTTGTTTTTCTTATAAGCGAGAGAGGGAGAAAAATTTTTATTTACTTACCCAGTTACCAGTTTTGCCAGTGAAATTTCGAGAAAGATACATTTCAGTTTCCAAAAAGATACACTTTTTCATAAAAAGATACGTTTTGAAAAAAATTTGAAAATCCATTTTTAACGTTTAATATTTATTGACTAGCATTTTTATTTCTAATTAAATGAATATTGTAAAGAAAATGATTTCGTATAAATTCATTTTTATATTTATTTAAGTCATAAATATTAGGTAGATATGTAATTTTTAAAAATACAGTAAGCAAACTTTAAAATTAATTATATGTAATTATCTGTGGATGTTATCAAAACAAATTCATTTTTGTAAAAATTAATATACGAGTTAAGGCGTTTATGCTAAGGCGATTATATCAACGTTCATATGTATAAATTTCCTGAAAATAAAAAAGATTTTCATATTTCCTCAGAACAACTTCGCACTACTAGTAATCATCGATTAAGGTGGATCATATGCTGCAACCCCTTAAAGTTGTCTGTCAATACATATTATCAAAGCTGCTATCAAGGCGAATTCACTAGAAGGTTGGGTCAAGTCAACATATGGTGTTTTTTTTCGACTTGGGAAAGTGTGTATGCAAAATAATTTTTTATGTAAACTAACCTTATTTTACTAGCAATATTTTTGACAATCCGACCACAGAAGCAGTGTTGTTGTAGAGTTGACCTGACCTTTTAGTCAATGCGCCTTGGCTGCTATTGTATTAGTATTGAGTCAGTTACGATGATCATTCTTAATAAGTTTTAGTTGGCTTAAAATTGTCGAATATTTTGTTTCTGTACATTTTGCGTACAGATTCAAAAGATACGAAAAATGTCAGGATTATACATGATACCTGAAGTAGTCAAAAGATACGAAAAATGTATCTTTCGTATCCTAACGGCAACACTGCCAGTTACACACGTTTGTTTTACTTTTGTTGTACTGACCACGTTGTTTACAGAAGAACTCTCAATTATAAGACACCAGCAGCATGACCGATATGGCTTCGCAATTATTTTACTTTTAAAATTTGATGTATTTAACTAAATTATTTTAACAAATAGAAAATGGGAATTGCTTACACAAAACAAGCAATTCATTTTTTATAGATAAGTAAAAATTAATTTTTGGTTGTAAAATTATATAAAATAACTGAATATTTAATTGTTTTTACTGAATATGGTGTTGAATTTTTGACAGTAAAATTTTATAAAATAACTGCATATTTATTTGTTTTTACGGAATATGTAGTTAATTTTTTGACAATTAATTTATATAAGATAACTGAATATTTGTTTTTACGAAATTCGCGGTTGAATTTTTGACAGTAAAAATTAAATGAACTTTTCGTTGCTTTAAATTACATTTTAATTTACTTTAACATAAAGAAGAATTTAACTCAATCAACGGACAATATTAACTGCAACTGAAAATCCGTATTAATATGAACTTAAAGTTAAAAATAAATTTGCTTGGAATTTTAAATGTTTATTTATTTAAAAATTACTGAACGGAATATTTCTTAAATAAACTACAGTCCGTTACTGTTATAATATTGTGAGTGTACTTATTATCAATTTATTGAACCGATCTCTAGCCAAATAGATATAGGAAAAGTGCCGTTACTTTTTCCATATTTTGTTTTGGTGTTTATTTTGTTTTATTTTTGCACTGATGGTTGAAAATCAGCCCATATTTCATTCCGCATACGTTATGCTACTTTTACTTTTTCTAATGCTAACTCACATGCTATTTAAGGCCGTTATACACTATCCCACAAAGTCTTGAGTATTTTACGAAAATGCTTCCCTGATGTAATTATTGTTTGAACATTTTCAAAAAACAATAACAACTTATCATGACAGGCTTTTTTCAAAACACGTAAGACTTGTGTGATAGTATAAAGCAGTTATTAAGGGTTCTTTACACTATCACACAAGTCTTACGCATTTTGAGGAAAATACAACCCTGCCGTGGTAAATTGTAATTGTTTTTCAAACAATAATTAGATCAGGGAATCATTTTTAAGAAAACATTTAAGACTTGTGTAATAGTGTAAAACTGCCTTTAATTGCTGCCTCTTTTGCTATCTTTATTGCTGGGCTTGCTTAGTTTATGCTTTAAATAAAGGGCTGTTTCTGAAAATACTACTTTTTATACCCTTTACCCCTAGTAGTGAATGAGGGTATACTAAGTTTTTCATTAGGTGTAAAACTTTTTTAATATTCATCTTAAGTGATTTTAAGTCGATTAAGCCATGTCCGTCTGTCTGTCTGTTTGTCTGTTGAAAACAATCTCACATTCGAACAACTCAAAAGAAAAGAACAAACTTAGCGTCATACTGTTTCTGGTTATCCTTAAAAGCTTGGCATAGAAGTCCAGCAAAATCGGTTAAGTTGTAGTTATGCATTCAAATGTTAAACCACCATCTTAATTTATTATATTACTACAAAAAATAACATAGATAGTGCCGAAATGCACAGATTTATATGATATTTTGCAAAATTATGTTCTATATGACTGGATATCATACATACTACTAAATTTCGCGAAGACCCATATAAAGCCTATCCTCGGAACATCGTTTAGTTCACGTAAATTCTTAACGAATAATAAAAATAACATTTTATTTGTCACAGTCTTTAAGTAATAGAAATCACAGTGTCAAATTTCGAAAAGATCGCTTCATAAATTACCCTAGGAGCTATATAAAGCCCACTCTCGGAAAAAATTTTAGTACGCGTAAAACCTTAACGAATACACAATAATATCTCAGTTTTGTTAGACTTTAAATCACATTGTCAATTTTTTTTTTTAATATCGGTCCATAACATATATATATGGCTCATTTGCTGCAAGACCGGCATTACTCAAAAAATTAAACTTTGAAGTCAGAGACGCAGAATTGTTCGCTTTGTTTTTCTTTATATTGTGTATTAAATTCATCTTTATATCTTTTATACTTTCCCAGTTTGAAGAGAATGTGTCTCCTTTTTTTCTAAGTAGTTAGAGCAAATCAAAAACTTTAAATGCGTTTATCTCGAAATTGATTTTTTTGAGTTATGCTGGTCTTGCAGCAAATGAGCGATATATATATTTATAGGTTACATATAAAGCCCACTCCTGAAATATTCTAACTGTCTGTGGAGGATTTTCATATAATTTTGCTTTATGAAACCATATTATTGTAACCGCAACAACCATAACAAAATCATTCCATTCCTTGGTATGGCCTCCATAATCATCATATAAAGGTTTCCCAGGGTCATTTTATGTTAATGTTAATTATTAGGGCATTGCATTTAATGCAAATACATGTTTTTTCTCGAAAATGTATATATGTGTTAGTAAATAAGTTATTTATTCGAATCATAACTTTTCCTGAAAATTGGCTTCGAATTTTAGTGCATCGTTATCGTTATTGCATTTAAGTTCATATAATGTTTAAAAATTCTTCTAAACTCGCATATTAGTTAGTTTTGGCGGAAAAATAATTTTTTGTTTTAATTCAAATGATTTTTGAAGTTTTCAAAATCATACAAAAATTTAAAAAATTATTTTAACAAATTGGGGACAAAAAATCATTTAATTAAAATTTAAAAACACTGTTATTTTAATGCTTGCAGTAGCATTTCCGATGTGCAAAATATATACATATTTTTCTATCTTAAATGCATGAAATTCCATGCCCTATTAATCATTTTTGTGTTAAACATAAATATGTATACGATGATTCCTTAAACAACAATATCATGTTGTTCTTAAAAAGTAATGTTCAAAGCGGATTTTTATGGCTTAATTTCAAACATATGAATAGTCACAGTGAACAATAACATTATTGTGAGTTAAATTAATGCATAACATAATTGCTTTAATAATTAGTATGATAAAACTGAGAATTTTATGATATTATAAAATGTTTTGTAATCATACTTAATTAGTCGTCCTTGAAAATTTAATTCCACATTTCCTCCGTGTGTTGGATTAACCCATGTTACCAATTCTCCGCCTAACTTTAAAGCATCCGTAAATTTATTCATTATCGCTAAAGTTTTTTTAAAGAATATATTCATTAGTAAAGTGTAAATGCTTGTAATTAAAAGCAAAATTGGTTAGTTTTATATAACTCTAAGGTATTAATTGCATTTTAAAAGGAACATGGCTGAAAACACTTACTAAAGCACACAAACACTTAGACACTTTTACAATTAAACACACTAATACTAACGTACTTGTAAAAAGCTCTGAACTAGGTAAATAAACTGAGAAACCTAAAGGCAATAATGAAATGTTAAGAAATATCAAACAAGCAAGAATTTTTTATTCGGCTAAGCCGAATTGTTGATACGCTACAGTAATTTTATTTTTTTTTTTTTTTTATTTAATTATAAGGAGCAAAACATTATCACTGGACAAATAAGTCACGATTTATAACTTATTTTATGATCATAAAACTGGTCGTTACGATTCTACCGGCCAATTTTTCTAAGTTCAATTATCATTAACTATCAGTCAAAATCATATTGTTAACTGGAAGTTAAATTAACAGTTAGTTATAATTGAACTTGGTGAAATTTGCCGTAAGTAACTTAAATCGACTTATGAACACAGTATTTTTCGTAAATTGATTTAAATATGAAAAAAAAAACGTTTGTTATTTGTCTTATCGAATCGGTTCTTATGGACTATTATGGACCACTTCACAGAAATATATTTTTTCACCAATTAAAGCATTAATCAAAAATAAAGTCAGTTTTAATTAAAAATTTAATCAAATGAACTACACGTTTAATCAAGTGAATTAAATGATTAAGTTTTTAAATTAAAGCTGATTTAATTTTTGATAAATGCTTTGATTGGTGAAAAATTGTTTTATGTGTTATAAAAAAGTTTACCACAATTTATAGTTAAATATTTATTATCTGTTACGATTTTATAAGTGTTTATTGGGCATCAGCTGACAGCTAAACTTAATAGCAGACTCTTACACAGCTGATGGTTGTGAAACGTAAAGCTTAACTATATATACATAAGTAATCAGAATTTCATTAACTTTTTATTATCTTTGGAAATTACCAAATCAAAGCATGCAAATCTTACTTAAATACTACGTATATCATCAATCCTTCCTGATTCAAACTATTGTATAATACTTTTAACATTAAAAAAAACTTTGCCAAATAAGTTTTAATTTTACCTTTAGGAATTTTACTTGATACGAGTCTTAACTATAATAAGAAATACTTAGGCCTTTTTAAGCCTTAAATATAAGGCAAACCTGCCTACCAACCTCTTCCCTCTAATGAATAATACTTCTAATAAATATAAATATGCATAGAATGTTTGTTAGTTTATGCTAGAAACCCAGTTGACCAGACTGCCGTAAACGATATAGTCTTCAATGATATATGCACGACTTGTTTCCTATCCTATTTTTTATCTATACTGTTTCCTTTTCTACATAAGAATGTGACGTTTTATTTAAAAGAATGCAATTTGGTGTTCGGTTGCTTTGCTCTCTAAAAGGTTGGCTTGTTTTATTCTAGAAAACTCTCCCTTACTAATGCCATACGGTATTGTTGCACTTTACGCCCCGTATAAATCGACAGTATTGATTACACTGTGTGTAATTTTTTAAGTCATGCAAAAATAACCATATGCGGACAACTCTACGTGATAAAAGACCAAAAAAAAAGACCCGTGTCTTCCAGTTTTTCCCAAGGTCATGCACTTTTTTTATGGGCCCCAAAGGATTTGGGGCCTCGGTGTCATTTTTGCAAAAAAGTGATCATTTGCTCAGGCTCATATCTTGCAAACCGTTCGGAGTTTTGATGTTCCCTCTGAGGCAAAGTTGTAGCTCTTGCCATAAAGAACCATAAAGTAATTGTGAATATATAAAATCAAAAAACTTCATCTTCAAGATCAAAATCGCAAAAAAATTTTAAAAATTCGATTTTTTTTTCCTTTTTCCCCTGTTCAGGTCCATAGGTAGCATACCGTTAAAAATTCAAGGAAACAATCAACAACAAAAATTTACCTAAGATCTCAGTATACAACTTTTTAGAACATATAAACTTCCTAGGAATGATTCTTGAATGATTTCATTGGCCAAAAGTCCAATTTTTTGCTATAACGAATTTCAAAAATGTTAATGCCATTCGATAGCAAGCATATTAGAACTAGGGTAACCAAAAAACAGGGTTAAAATATTGGCAATTGTGGGTGTGGCATGCTGCTGGAAACAAATATTTTATATTATTTAAAAAAAATTTGATTTTTGTAAATTTGTTCAGAACTTAATTATGATTTCTCGTAAACTGTTATCAATAATGGGTGTTATATAAGTGGGATAGTAGTTTTTAAGAAATGGTTCGTATCATTTATACCTGATGTGTTATTAAATGTTTCACTGGCATGTTTCTCCCTACCAAACAAAAATTGCAAGATTATCTCTATCGTTTCAAAAGTCACAGATTTCTGAACGATGTAAAACGATTTTCAGTCACTGTGCGTCAATGAAATTATTAAAGGCATAATCGCTAATCTCGCCTTATGTGACCTCGACGCCACTTATATGTAAATTTCGTCGACAATTTTTAGTAAGCTTCCCTGGTAATGTCCTCTATGTCTTTCTGTTCTCTTCTACCCTTCGAAAAAGATGACTAAAAGACGTGGCCAACTGGGAACTCATGCCAAACTCAATTAGTAATTATATAGAAAACGTGTATGTACACCCCTGGATAAACAAGTTAGAATGTATATATGGGCATTTCCTGGGGTCGCGAACGTACGTTCGTACGTTTTGATGTATAAATAATATAGAAAACAAAACTTTTCCTTGCTTTTTTTTTTGCGATTCGATAGCATTTTGGTAGCTGTATGTTTAGTGCAAAAGATGAGTTTCATCGAGTTTAAGTTTTCATAATAATAGTTATTAACATGTGGTCGCGAACGTACGCAAAATAGAAGTCAACTTTGGCTGACAGCAGTTAAATGTAAAAATCTGCGTAATGGAACGGAATATTCAAAAGTGATTAATTTATTTTAAAAGTGTATTAATGTAGGTCTCCATGCAGTATTTACCAAACAAAATATCTCTTTTGGTTTTTGTTTAATTGGCTTAAGTACCGGTCGCGAACGTACGGGTCGCGAACGTACGATTTTTCCATATGTTTTTTTATTATTATCACATTGCAGTTTCCCATTAATGTCTTCAAATTTCCTTAACAAACAACTAAATACTCAATTTACAATTGATTGTAATGAAAAGATTATGAAGAAAGAGTGTAAACATAACATATTTTTGCATGTAAAACAAGCATATAAAAATGTGTTTAGAAGTAGAAAATATAAGTAAATATAAAATTTTCCAGTTTCCCGTGCAATTTCCTCAAGTAAAACAGCTGAGACATGCTATGAAACCATTCTTTTATAACAACATAGACTTTTTAAATAATAATAAACAATAAAAGACGATGATTATCAACATTCTATTTTTTCATCCTGGTAGACCATTCTGGGGAAATGCCCATATGTATGTATGCCTCACTGAAACTATACCTAAAGAGTTGGTAAATAGTTACACATAAAATACATATTAAGAATATGAACTATTTTCGTAAAGAACATGTATGTATGAGCTTGGGAGCGGGTAACTTTTAAACACAAAAAAAACAAATGTTTTACATCATATGAATATTACAGCTTAAGAAAAAATCTTCCATTAGGAATGCAAGAAATACATACACAACTGAATTTTTTTTTATAGGCCAGATGTAATTAATTTGTAGGTATAAATTTATGGCTCGAAGGTACAAAAAACTTAAACTCAGAGAGCATATTTTTGTACGCTTGAATTAATATTTTGTTTTTTTTTTTTTTTTTGTTGTAAACAAATACTTCATGCTTATAAGGCTTTTTGCTTAAAAATACGGTTTTTTAAATTTCCGTAAAACTTTGGAAAAATTTAAGAAGCAAGAATTTTTTGAACAAATATTTGATTTTATAAGAACTAGGGTGTCTTAAACAAACTCTAAAGCTACGGTCACACTTATTAAATATTTGATCAAATAAGCGTAACCCCTACTTTTGTTAATAGTTAGTGAGATTTAAAATGGTCTTAATATTACAAAATAAACTAATTATATTACTAGACAAAGCAAAAAACACAGTTTTCTGTAAGATGTGGTATTTTAATCAAAATAAATATTGATATTAAGCGAAATGATTTTTTAGTTTGGTTGTTGGTCCCGTTTTATTCGTCAAATATTTGATAAGTCTGACCGTAGCTTTACTATCACTGCTAGAGCTTGCTCTTATGAAAACATGTAACAACTAATTTCGATATATTCTATGGAGCTATTAGAAAATAAAAATAAGTGGCTAGTCCTTGTCTATTAGGAAACAATTGCTGCTGAAACTTTCTGTAACTATGCTTTTATGGCTGCGTTCTTGTCCATACAATGAAATTTAAGTATTGTGTGTAACTTCCCATTTTGTTTTTTTTTTTTTTGTTTTTTTTTTTTTCTTTCAACAATAAGCCCACAAAACCAACATGTACATGAGACAAAGAACACTTTTTCATTAGTCATTCCCCATTTACAATCAAGCTTAAAGGTTTCGCAGCAAATGGTTTATCAGCCCAATCACGAATAAAAATTTGTCTCTTTCCCCATTCCTCATATTACAAATAAAAACTGCGGATGAAAGTTCTCCCTTTTTTCCGAAAAAAACTTTCCTGTAAAAACAGAAGGGAGCTTATACAAACTGCAAGAAGGATTTTTGGAGGGCTGCTGAGGACGAGTTTAACAACATGGGGCCACCAAATAATTGTTTTACTGAGTGGAAAAGTGTTTGTTATTAATACTCTTAACAGAAATCGATCAATCAAAAAACAGTTAGTACGGCAAAAGGCTGCAGAACACATAACCAAAAAAAGTACACAGGAGGAATAAAATCATACGTTGAACTTGTGACAGCAAAGCCCGTTGGTGTAACCGATAAACGTGTCACAAAAAAATTTTCAATTAAGAACTTGCAAGGGTATGATATTTTTTTAATTTTTTATTTTGTATTAAATTGATTTAACGTTAACTTGCACAGCCACAACAAAAAAAAAACCTGTCACCAAGCAAAACAGATTCGGTGATGCCACTTATTAATTTTTTTTTTGTTCAAGCGGAATTTATGATTGGATGATTTTTTTCTCGAGAAAAGTATTTTACGTGAGAATAAAATTGCTTGGGACTAGTTTGGATTGAAGTTGGGAATTGTATTAGTTTTGACTTTGCAGATCTAAAGACAATGCCGCTTTAAAGTTGAACACACAACTCTAAAGTTGGACACCTAAATAAGTAAAATTTTTTTTACTCAACGCTTCAAAAAAAGATTTTGGTTTTGCCATTGTACCGACGGAAATCGATTCAATAGAAACCTTTAAGGTAAATATATTAACAGCCCTATTTAATGCTACGGAACCAATTTCCCCTAGGATTTTTTAGATCCTAGACTGACTGTTAGTGAAGGATCTACTGGCAACACGTGCTATATACTGAAATTTTTATAGCCTTTATCAAAAAAAGGAACCTATCTCTTCTATTTCTTCTCCTAAGTCCTATCTTGCTCCTAAGCCAGGCATTAGTTAATGTTTAAAGCAATCATGGAGTAAACTTAACAATAGTTTGTATTCTCCCGGTCTTAGGAGCACACCCATCGTTAACTTTCCCCGGGTGCTGGGAGTATTCAACTACACGCAGAGAAAACATATGGTTGGGCATGGTTACGGCAACAACACTATGTTTAATGTAACAATATATTGTTGTCGTACACAAACAATTGTTATTTTTATTTAATATCAACAATATTATAGTTACTGTAAACATATCAATGTTTATCGCAATTATGAATTTGAGTATTGTTGACGGAAAAATAATTATTTTTCTAACAACTTAATTATGATAACTTTCTAAACATATTATATTTCTCACAACCATATCATGATATTTAATAGCCATAACATGATAACTTTCTATACATTTATCATATTATGTTAAAGATGCAATCAAACTAGTTTTACTCTAATCATATTATGTTAGCGCCATTTGTAAAATAATTTTGAAGAAGTTGTGTCGTTTTTTTTATTTGTGAGCGGTTAAACAATTAAAATATAAAATTCCATAAAAAAAATAAGTTTAAAGAAATTAAAAAATTAAAATATTAGCGGAGTTCATTCAAGTATTAGTGATGTAATAGTGCAAATGCAAAATATCATAGTTTTTTGTAAAATCCAACAACAAAACACACAGAGATTTCGTTATATTTTATAAAAGTGCTACGATATTTCTGTGGTTTTCATGGGCAACAGCGTATGTCTTAAAAAAAATTGTTCAAGAAAGCCGAAAACCCATTCTAGATCAAACTATGGGCTAGGTATTGCACATTTTAAACTTTGTCATTACGTTACAAAACGGAATTGATCCATCTTTCTTCAAAAAAATATAAAGAGCGTTCAAAATTAGGCAATATGGCATCAACATCTTAAAATCAAAAAAATGGACACACGCGGTTGCCCATGAAAACCACAGATTTTTCATTTGCTCTTTTGCAAGCCTTATATTGAACTCCGCTATTTGATTAACATTAAGAAAAATTGTAAAAAGCCACAAAATAAAAAATCGATTCAAAAATATTTAAATTTATTTTGTATTTTTATGACAGCTATAAAAGGTGCTGTATCATAATATGATTGCTTCTAAACTTATTATGATTAACATGATGATAATATGATTACTTCTTAGCAAATTATGATTAACATGACAATAATATGATTAATTTCTTAGCTTATTATGATTAACATGACAATAATTCGATTACTTCTTAACTTAGTATGATTAACAGAATAATAATATAATTAAGGGAAAAATATTATGATGACATACTACGAGTATATTGAGTCATAATATGTTTCAATAATAATCGTAATATGGTGACTACAATCATAATTCTTATCATAATATGTTGCTCTTAGAATATGTTTACCACAACCATGTTTTTTCTTTGCGTGTAGGTAAGCATCTATTTTTTGTTGTTTCACTCTAGAAGGATATATGTATATAAAGATAAATCCTTAAGCTGATCTGGTACTTAAAATTAACATATATCGCATAGCTAAGCGCTGACCACATTCTTATCTAAAGGTCCGTAGAGGTTAAGTTGGACCCCAAACAAATAAATTAATGAGGATCCTTGGAAACATACACGCAGAGAAAAAATATGGTTGGGCATGGTTACGACAACAACACTATGTTTAATGTAACAATATATTGTTGTCGTACACAAATAATTGTTATTTTTATTTAATATCAACAATATTATAGTTACT
Organism: Pollenia griseotomentosa; assembly: GCA_963931875.1. NCBI lineage: Eukaryota > Metazoa > Arthropoda > Insecta > Diptera > Polleniidae > Pollenia > Pollenia griseotomentosa. Next base: position 205,059,177 of record OZ007560.1, read on the forward strand.
GTAAACATATCAATGTTTATCGCAATTATGAATTTGAGTATTGTTGACGGAAAAATAATTATTTTTCTAATAACTTAATTATGATAACTTTCTTAACATATTATATTTCTCACAACCATATCATGATATTTAATAGCCATAACGTAATTACATTCTATTAATTTATCATATTAGGTTAAAGATGCAATCAAACTATTTTTACTCTAATCATTTTATGTTAGCGCCATTTGTAAAATAATTTTGAAGAAGTTGTGTCGTTTTTTTATTTGTGAGCGGTTAAACAATTAAAAGATAAAATTCCATAAAAAAAATAAGTTTAAAGAAATTAAAAAATTAAAATATTAGCGGAGTTCATTCAAGTTTTAGTGATGTAATAGTGCAAATGCAAAATATCATAGTTTTTTGTAAAATCCAACAACAAAACACACAGAGATTTCGTTATATTTTATAAAAGTGCTACGATATTTCTGTGGTTTTCATGGGCAACCGCGTATGTCTTAAAACAAATTGTTCAGGAAAGCCGAAAACCCATTCTAGATCAAACTATGGGCTAGGTATTGCACATTTTAAACTTTGTCATTACGTTACAAAACGGAATTGATCCATCTTTTTTCAAAAAAATATAAAGAGCGTTCAAAATTAGGCAATATGGCATCAACATCTTAAAATCAAAAAAATGGACACACGCGGTTGCCCATGAAAACCACAGATTTTTCATTTGCTCTTTTGCAAGCCTTATATTGAATGCCGCTATTTGATTAACATTAAGAAAAATTGTAATTTGTATTTAATTTATTATTTTGTATTTTTTTGACAGCTTTGAAAGGTGCTGTATCATAATATGATTGCTTCTAAATTGATTATGATTAACATGATGATAATATGATTACTTCTTAGCTTATTATGATTAACATGACAATAATATGATTAATTTCTTAGCTTATTATGATTAACATGACAATAATTTGATTACTTCTTAACTTAGTATGATTAACAGAATAATAATATGATTAAGGGAAAAATATTATGATGACATATTACGAGTATATTGAGTCATAATATGTTTCAATAATAATCTTAATATGGTGACTACAATCATAATTCTTATCATAATATGTTGCTCTTAGAATATGTTTACCACAACCATGTTTTTTCTTTGCGTGTATATAATGGCTGTGGTTTTTTATCTAATTAATGCGAAGGAAACTCTTTAAATTTCCGGATGAAATTTCCATTTCTGTTAAAGACTTAAAACGATGTTTGGCGTTGTACTTGTACTTTCCACTTCAACTCCAAAAAAAAAAACGTGCAGAATACAGACAATCATTAACTAAGGTTGCGACTTTTGTGCCCAAACACGGAAAGAATTGTTTACAAAGTCATCAGAAAATATGGCTTGAAACAAAAAAATTTTGAACGATTCATCTAAGCCAAAAATTACTTATAAATCTTTCTAAATACGATCGAAATATAGAAATTACACTAGCCAACAAGGTTTCGGACTGGAGCAAGCAAATATCTTTCCTAGGGTAATTTGGTGGGCTGATTTCGAATCTGTAATTGGTTTTTGTCTATCACGTCAGGTTTTCGAGAATAAAAAATAAATGTTTTTATTCGTTTTTTACATAAAAAATCATTAGCTTATTTGAAAAATCATTTGTATTTGGTTGGTTCGGTTTCACGTATTAGAGTCCAGCAATAGTCTCCCAGCAAGCTTTTGTCCCAAAATCCTTGATAATTTCTCTCAATTTTCATTGAATCTTGGTAAGCACGGTAAATGCGGATAAAGAAAATGCAAAACATTGTCGGTGTCCACGGTTTGTCCAAGCCTCTGCCCAATAAAAAATGGAGCTTCCAACCAAGCAGGTTTGTTAGGGCGAAACATAAAAGTTTCGCTTACCATTGCGCTTTCGGAAGACATGAATTTTATAAGGCGAGTTTCCACTTTGAAGCAATACATTTTTGACACATAAAGCGCTTTATTCAGCGCATATAAAAATTGTTGGATGTAACGATCAGCTTTACACACTGAATGTTTTGATACAGTTATTTTTTAGTATTCTCCCTTACAAACCTGCTTCGTAGTAAGGGAATGCCGTAGCACTTGAAATGTTATTTTTTTTTTTTTAAAAGTTGTTAAGAGTTCGCATAATTGTGCGCTTATTTTTTTAAATGTACCTGAAGTGCTTCGCAAAATGACACAAATTTTTATTGGGTGACTGCAAAACCAAAAAATGTAAACATGAATATTTTAATGATTCTTATATTGCATATTCTTTTTTTCCAACCAAATATTCACTACACACAAAGCAAAAATAGCTTGAATCAGTAGCACACGATCTCCCTGACATACTTACACGCTACTACTATGAAGATTTTGAATGAATGTGGGCTTTTGTCAGATTAATAATTGTGAAATTGTAGTGTCAGTATTGACTGTTTTAAAGTACTGCCAGCATGCGATAAAAAATGAACAAGACGTGATAGCCCAATTTTGATGCCAGATTAGAATTCAGCGCAGAGATGTTAAAAACGTGCTTCGTTTCTGCAGTCATGGTTTTTTTCCAAATTTGTAGACCAGTGTTATTTTTGGATTTTGAAGTTACTTGTTTTTTTTTTTTTTTTCAAAAAATGAACTTCTTTCCGTGGTAGTGGTAGTTATTTCATACGTTACCTAGTAAGAGGTTGTCATTACAATTGTCCTTATTCTGAAAACTTCAGTAAGTACTTACTAGTAACGACCACATTAACTACTAATTACTTTTATTATTTTCACTAGTGAATATTTGCTTACTAATAATCAGCTCAATAACTACTTGTTAGATGTGCTGTTTTCAGTACTGAATACTTACATACTGGTAACGTACTCAATAACTACTTATTAGGTCTATACCCAAGTGATTTTGTGGCTTCTTTTTGTAAGTACTTACAATTCAACTTACTCGTAGCTAAAGAATAACTAGATATTATTTGACTTATAGTAAGTGTATTTATTGTAAGTACTGAGTTCTGTGGACACCTCGAACAAAAATAAGTAGTAATTCAGCTGAACAATAAGTAGTGTTTATTTTCTCCAACATTACTTACTAACTTACCAGGTAAGTAAAGTTTTTGCTGGGTATTTACTAAATAATGGCTTGAACCAAGAACATTTTGCATGATATTCGTCAAAGCCAAAAATTACTTATTCTAAATAAACATATATATATATGTGTGGCTTGGTTAAAGCAAAATGTTTCATTATTATTTAAGAAAATTTTACTAAATATGAACGTAATAACTTAATATCAAGAAATTATTTTAGATTTCATGTCTTAAGAAATGAATTTGATTACTTCAGAAAATTAACTTCTTTCCGTGCGCACATGGGCATAAGTAGACGCCATTGTTTTCACAAGGCATTGAGACCTTCGTGCAGTTAGGCGGTAATCGTTTGTTTCCATTTCAAAGAAGCTGCACATTATATATATAGATATATGTTCCCATCGATACAAACCGGCATAAGGAGCATAGGGCCTCAAGAACTGCACATTATTGTGTCCCAATTTTTGCGAAATTCATGGGTGCTCAAGCATAATGTGAATAAGATCTTATAGGGTGCTTTAATTTTGAGATATTTTTCAGATTTTTCGGAAGAGCTTTAGAGGTCGCTCAAGTCGAACTTTTGCCAAAAATCTGGTTTGGCGGCCTTTTTTGGAGTTTTCGGCATAACTTTGTCAAACCACGATTTTTTCACTTTTAATGAATAAATTTTAAACAAAATTGTCCAAGCTTTATTTTGCTGTATAAAGACTATTAGTTATTGCAATGCATTTGCTCTTTTAGGCACCCTACATTAAAATTTTTCATAATTTTTCCATAAATTTTGTAAATAACGTTTGATAACTTTTAAAATTTTTATTAAAATGAAACAAACCAACAATGCAGTTTGAAAAATAAATGTATTCTAAAATAATTAAATTTATTTTTAGAAGCAAATATTTTTGAATTCGCTCTTACTGTTCCTAAATTATACCGGTTTTCAGTATTGTACCCAGCTTATGATATTATTACTCATACCCAACAAACAAATTAAAATCAAACGTATTGTTTTTGCTTTGTTTACAAATCATTAATAACGATTCTTACGATGTAGTTTTATGGCCTGCAATAAACTCTAAAAACCAGTTTCAGAAGTTGTGACATTGCATTTAGTGTAAGCTAAAGCCACCCTCGTTCTGCCACATCATTTACTAATTATAAATTTTGAACTTAGTTCTTTCCATCTTCAAATGATTTGTTGGCTTCCCAATTTTCTGGATCTGTTTTTAAAAAATCAATTGAAATATTGCAAGTTTCAAAAACAATTAAGACAGGTTTTGGAAATTAATACTAGAATTTCTTTAATACATACACACCATATACATACATACCAGTCTCCGTTTTCATCATGGTGTTCACAAATGTTTCTAGAGATAAATAACTCCTATAATCTTGGGCAAATAAACGATACGAGTTCCACATTTTCCTCCTGTTCAGGGCATTGCGGATATCTTGACAAATCATCGTGTCCAACGCGATACAGGTAGCTCCTTTAATCGCCAGGATCCATTAGAAACTGTTTGATGTGCTCTCTAACCACTTCTTGTTTGTGATTTAGCTATCGCTCTATGTTTGGGATCAATCAGTTTGTCCATCTCCCCGTTGAACAGTTGTCCCATTTCCTTTGCCAGCTTATCGTAGTGTGGCTTCTTTCAATCGGACGTATTGCTTGGTATCTTTTCTCAGTATTATTTCTTCTTTCCCCATAAATCTTCCTTAAATTCTTGCACCGTAAGTTCTTTAAGAATAATTCCCGCTACCACACATGCTGCCTCAAGGTATAAGCGATATCCGCTACAGTTACGGAGGCAGTTTCTACTGAAAATAAGCATCATGTCCTTCCTAGATGTACACCTTAATGTGGTTTCCCAAATGGGTGATCCATAAAGAATAGTTAAATCTACATCTTGACATAGCAGAGGCTCTGCCTCGGTCTTACTTTATTAAACATCGCCCTAGCTAATGAATTAACAGCTCTAGTTGCTTTCTGACAGGAGATTCAATATGCTACTTAAAGTTTAGTCGATTGTCTATCACCAACCCCAGGTATTTTATAGCCTCCGTGGCGACAACTTTTGTACTGCCTACCCATATCATGTATGTATGTTTTCATTTTAAGAATCACTTTTACTTATACTTTTGTGTATACTTTTGTGTATACAATTGTACATATGTTTATATACTAAATGCAAAAAATATCAAAGGTTATAAAAGTTTATAAAGATTTATGTTTACATCTTTATATATAAAATATGAATACAAACTAACATATTTACATGTAGCACTTGATCATAAAGAGGGTATTAACTTAATATTTAAAAACTGTCAGTAGAAGGCAAACTGTGATTGGTTTAATATGAAAGGCATATGGAAAAGAATTCTTTAGCCAAAAGTTTTATTACCAAGAGACCTGCATGAATGCCATCAAAAGACAAAAATATGCATTGATTTCATTATGAATTTGAATGAATGAGTGAATTGTGTGAATGAATGAATGAATTGTTTGAATTAATGAATGAATTGTGCTTGTTATCTCTCATTTGTTAATGTATTGGTTTTGTGAGAGGCAGATACACAAAATATTTTTTTTTTAAGGATGTTTTTTTATTGCTTTGCTAGGAATGAATCATTCGTGCAGGTCTCTACTTACTATGAAGATTTTATCCAAAAAGTGAAAAATAAAAATTTTAAAGTTAATACCCTCTTTATGATCAAGTGTCATATATACTTATGTAGAATATATTTTTTTGTTGAATATTATGCATAATTTATTGATAAGTTGTGTATGTAGGCAGGTTGTATTTATACCGGAAAAAGTAATTCAAGTAGGTTTAATAATAAAAAAAAATATTAAATTACGAAGGTTTACGTTGCGAAGGAATAATTCTTTGCACGTAGAAAAAAGTATTTGTCATTCTGGTCACGATTAACTAAACAAAGAGCAAAACGTTATGGTTTAACTTTTAACATATGAACGACCTCCGTAATACGTATATGGATGTAGACAATTGAACATAGTTACGGTAACAAAAGTGTGAAGTTAGTGATCATAATATTTTGAAGTTTTCTGTAATTATACTGACTTTGTTGTTCGTGACCGAACTGAACCACATTTATTTTACATACAAAAGATTCCATTTTTGAAATGATTTGCTTAGCAAACTATCAAGAGCTAAGCCACATACCACTAACTTAATATTATCGTTTTCTTGATATAAAGGCCATTCTAGAAACTACAACCATTTATATAATTTCATACAGCTTATTTGCAGAAAATTTAAGTGTTCGAATTCACATTTATTAACCCTGCACAGAAAAAATGAAACACCAACTTTAATTAACGTATTTGTTAGAAATTTGTACTATTAATTAAATTCTTAACTGATTTTCCACCTGCAAACAAATTGATCATATCAATTAATGCATTTGTAAGTTTGAGCTTTTCTTGCTGTTCAGTTTCAATCAATAGGTTTAATTGAAATTTGACCACCAGTAAAAGAGGCCATATAAAACGTAAACACAAATCAAAATATTTTTTTCAATCAACACAGTTAATTGAAACAATTAAGAAATTGTTTGAGAATTGAAAATATTTTGAAGTTTGTGTGTATGTTTTCATATTTGCAAATAAACACACAAACATTATAATTTTTGTTTTCAATTAAGGCAAATTAATTGGAACATTAAAAAAATTGTTTAAAACAGCATTATAGAGTTAATTGAAAAAATTTTGTGAAATTGTTTTCTGTGTGCTGTTAGGTTTGGACCATTTTGGTCAAATTTTTTTTTGACCACTTGAAACGTCAGCTAATGTATTTTCTCTATTTTAATGGGTTTAGTAAGTTTTAAGCTGTCAAGCATAAAACCGATTAGAAAAAAATTAAAAAATACAAATCTTAGGTTATGGACCATTATGGACAATGCAATTTATTTTATTTTGTTCATGAGTAAAAGTATGTAAAAATTAACAAAATGTTTTCCGACTCAATTTGAATTCAAATCTTTTGCAAAGAGTGTATTTGGCATAACATTTGGCAATTGCAAATTTTTTTCTCGACTTTCCTAGAAGCTAATATTTTAATTTAACTGCTTGTAAATGGGAAACACTTTGATGACGAAGCTTGTTGCTGAGTCAATTACTCTGCTGCAAATGGATTTTAAGGATTGACTGCTCTTTTCCACATCTATTCTTCTTATGATAGACATATCATACGTAAAAGCTCAGGTCTTCTGCGATTTGAATCAATTTCTGTGTATAGAATGATTGAGAATGAATAAATGCGGATATATTTACTTAAGTTGAAGGGACAACATTTGGTCATCGATTAATTTTTTTTTGCGGTACACGCAAAGAAAAAACATGGTTGTGGTAAACATATTCTAAGAGCAATATATTATGATAAGATTCATGATTGTTTTCACCATATAACGATTATTATTGGATCATATTATGACCAAATATATTCGTAATAGTATATCATAATATTTTTCCTTCAATCATATTCTTATCATGTTAATCATAATAATTGAAGAAGTAATCACATTATTGTCATCAATAATAGGAGCAAGCTTGTTACTACTTTACTTTAAAGAAGTAATCATATTATTGTCATCAAAAATAGGAGCAAGCTTGTCACTACTTGTCATCATGTAGAAATAATCTTCGCTCATAATGGACCGGAATATTGAACGACCAAAACATGCATTAATCAATCCATTCAAATTTTCTTTGTTGCCTCTGCAATACAAATTTATTATAATGAGCACTTTACGTTACACTAGATCAAAAATATTGTATAATTCAATAAACATATGCCCACAAAGATTTTCTAAGTCTTTCCATTTGCTTTCAACCGTATTTATTCGTATTGAATAATTATTTTTAACTCTCGGAGGGAAGGTAGCAGAAAAGTAGACAAAACGGCATCTGGACATCGCATAACGTGTACCTGGTGGTACTTAGATAATAATCTCTGTTAAAGCTTTAACATGACGTGGTAAAGGAATTGCACTTCATTCCATTTTATTTACGCAATGTTTAATGCATCGATACCACAAGCTTGTTCACAATTTTATACCATCTTCACTTTCAATATTTTCCTCTTATATGAAAGAAATTTAAATATCTGAGTCACTTACATTTAGAATTTGAGCAATAGAACTGCTGTGCAAAGTTCGTCGATTTTTCATTTTTTCTCCTTGAGAAAGTAAACAGATAAAGGGCTGATCACAAACTGGAAGAAGACTCGTACTGGTTGTACACATACTGTATACAAATTGCAAATCTCCCAAACAAAACAATATAAGCAACAAAAATATATATTCAATGCACAACAAAATATTTGTAATTCCCCAAAATTATTATTTCGTCTATAAATACTTTCAAAAGTCTAGGCAAATGAGTCTTATATCTAACTTATGACAAATACAAGGTGGACCAACATTTTTTTTTAACATAACAGCAGGGTTAAACGTTCATATCCATTAAATTTATATCACACTATAACTTAAAACTGTCTAGATCATAAGTAGTAGAGATTCTGTATCTATAGTTTCCTCATTTTTATACCACAATTGGTGAATGACGATTCATTTAATCGGGATTGCAAGAAGGAAATATACAGCCCAATTATGATTAAAAATTCCCCGGGAGTTTTTTACCTTTTCCCATTTTTACAATTGAATTAATATAGGAAAAATGGGAGACTCTCGCGGGGAATTTTTATTCATGATTGGACTGGTATTGTATTAAAAAAATATTTTCTAAACATGTATATGAGACGAAACAATTAATTAAAACACAAAAAATTTGTTATAATATTACAAAAAATTAAAAATTATGTAACATCGGTTAATCGACTGAAATTACCCGGTTTAATCGTTAAGCGAAAATAGACAATTTTAAATCAACCGATCAGTTAATCGGGTAGTAATTAATCGGTTAACCGATTAACGGTAAACCGAATGCATACCCTAGAATATACTAAGCTTGTCATTCCGTGTCAAACTTTTGAAATATTCATCTGCAACCCCATAAATTGTATATATTTTGGGACCTTGAGCAATTCTCATTCGATAAAGATATGTCCGTCTATCTGTGTATTGACAATACGCTAATTGGCCAACGACAAAAAAGAATATCACATTCTATCTTAAAATTTTAGATTTTAAGACTCAAAATCACTCAAAATTATTTTTGTAAAGATTGAATCCCAATTTTTCGTAAGTCCTTTATTAAGTCACCTTCCGAAAAGCAATATAAAATGCCTAAAATGCTAAAAAAAAGTTACATAACTGTATTCAAATTTGATCTAATTAAGATTTTTTTAAATGCTACAAATCACTTTACCGAATTCTGCGATGATCGGTTCATAATCTGAAAACCACTTAATTACGCCTAAACCAAAGAGAATCCTTTTATTTTATGTAAAAACTTCAATTAATTGGGGTTGCAAACAGTCATGACTCCAAACTGATTCTATTCTTTGATTTCAAAATAATTTTAGATTTGCAATGATTGCAATCGCAACACTGCAATACTTTGTGATTACCAAATTTTAAAATTATTCTTTTAAGAAATCATTGAATGCAATCAATTAAATTGCAGTCAATTTGATTGCAATCAAATTCTAATTGAAATCATATGATTTCCATAAATTCACTTTGAAATCACAATTATAGTCAAAGTCAAACGAAAAAATATACAGTTGTAATCTAGTGGCTGTAAACAAAAATGACATTGTTGGCAATTCAAATTTATCAGAGTGAGCTTTATTTCTAATATAAGAAGGAGTTTCACATGGTGAAATTACTAATTTCACCATGGATTTTTATTTGAAGAGAACGAAATTTTGATTCTGATTTTATTTTGATTGCAATAACTGGATTTGATTGCAATTTAATTAATGCAATCAATAATTATATGTATGAATTGATTTCAAAAAATTTATTGCATTCAAAATCGGAAAATTAATTGTATGATTTAGAATTTTAAGCGTAGCAATCATTACCGAGAAATCGTGGGATTGCAATTTAATCTATTGAGCTTGAGCTCGTTAGGACAGGTATATGGGGGTTCTTATCAACAATACAATTTTTAAATTTGCGATTTTTAAAAATTTTTTTCTTTTATTTGAAAGCTTACACTTTTCTGCACTTGACTGCGCATATATTTTTTATTTGACTACTCACATTTTTATGAACCAGTGTTAAACTTCGGAAATTAAAAAATAATATAATAAAAAAAATTATAGTGTTTAGTTAAAAGCATATAATAAAAGGTAAACTATTACAACCATGTACTTACATTTGAAGGTAATTTTACCTTTTAGATTAACTCTCATCAAATTCTAAGTATTATGTTAAGAGTTATGCGCATTTTAAGCAGTTATTTTTGGCAAATTAGGAAAATTGGAAATTCAATAGTCAAAAAGTTCATTTTCTGCAAGACCAGCATAACTCAAAAAATGAAATTTTGGAGTTAGAGATGCAGAATTGTTGGCTTGGTTTTCTTTATATTGTGTATTAAATTCATCTTTATATCTTTTATACTTTCACAGCTTGAAGAGAATGTGTCTTCTTTTTTTCTATGTAGTTAGAGCAAATCAAAAACTTTAAATGCGTTTATCTCGAAATGGGTTTTTTTGAGTTATGCCGGTCTTGCAGCAAATGATCGATAAATATTTTAAGTGAATAAACAGATGAAATAATTTCCTTTCTTAGATTTTCCATAATAATAATAAGCCTTGCTTTAAAATTATTTAAGAGCTACATCATTGTGGATATAGACTTTCCAAAAGAAATCTTCAATACTTTTCGATTCCGTTTAATTAACTATCTTTCTTTCATTAAAATCAGGCAGCTTGTTAATTTCGTTAAATGTCGCCAAGAGTTGTTCGGCCTTCCTCGTCTTCTTGCACCCTGGGGCTTATATATTAGCGCTCTTTGGCATGTATTGTCATCTTTTCTTCCAAGTGTGTGCCCTATCCAGCCAAGTTAACGTCTTTGGATTTCACAGTTTATGTCCTTCATATTTGTTATGGCGAGCAGTTGAGCATTTGTAATTGTATTAGGTCAATAAATTCCAGGTATTATCCGGAGGCAACTGTTGGTAAAAACTTGCATTTTACGCTTGAATTCTTCAGTTTCAAGCCATGTTTCGTATCCATATAAGACGGACAACACACAGGCTGAAAATATATTAAACTTCGTCTTTTTGCTGTATTCATTTGATGTCCAAACTTTTGATAATATTCTGCCTGGCCCACGATGTCGACAAGAACATTTTTTTCGTAAATTTATATTGAAAACAAAAACAAATTTTAATTTTTTATTATTGTTTTCAATATAAATAAGCGAATGAAATGTTCTTGTCGACATTGTGGGCCTGGCAGATTGATTGCAGAAGCACCTCTTGCTTTTCGTATTCTTGCCGTGACATCAAGAAGGACACCCTCATTTGTATCTATCATACTGCCTAGGTATTGAAACTCGCTTACACTTTCTATTACGTCATTGCCGATGGTTAGTCGTTCAGTTGACTTTGCATTAATTCGTATTTCTTTTGTTTTATTGATATTAATTTTCAACCCAACCTTCTCTGATTCTCTGCTTGTATATCAGATTTTTATAAACATGAAATATTAATTGGATTTTTGTTCTCTATGAAGTCACTTTAGTCGTTAAAACTAATTATTTATTTTTAATTTACTAACTCTCTTTTAACATTTAAAAATTACTTTCAAAAACGTTTTAATTTTTTTTGCTAAAATTATTTGATTTTTTCATCCATAAATTCTTTATTTATTAGCAAATATATAACAACTCTAATAAATATTATTGTGCAATTTTCTTAATATTGCAAAAAAATGTTAGCATATTTTTAAACCAACTCAATCTAATAACCATGTTCTTTAAAATGATGTTTATAACGTTCGTCAAAAGCCAGCAGTTTAATTGATGCTACAAGCTACATCCTTTTCCCCAAATGTACTATGTGATGTTCGGAACATAATTTACTAGACATTTGGAATAAACATTAAAACGCCTTAAAACCCAACGATTACTGTGAGGTCAAATTTCATAAAGATTCGTTCTTAATTTATTGAAGAGCCTATTTAAAGCCCACTCCTGAAATATTCTTACTCTCAGTGGAGGTTATCTAGGAGTAACCACAGTCAAATAAAGTACTTCTATTTTTTTCTTTTTATTTGTTATTACCATTTTCCATAATTGCTAAAAAAAGGACATTAAAGTATTCTAATTCTTAAGACACATTTTAGTCAACATAAAAATAATAAACACAAAAATTAACTAAAACAAAATGTAAAACATCCCTAAAGTCTACAAAGTCTTTGACCAGTCATCTGGCAAGAAATAAAAAAACCGTTTAATTCACTTTGGGGCGAAAACAATAATAACAACAAAATTGTAGCCATTAAACTGTTATAAAGAAAGTATAGCTGGTCAAGTCGAACTATTTGATACCTTACGCCACGCTTAACACAGACAAATTTTCGAGAGTGTACCCTACTTGGGACCAATTGGTCATCATAGACCTGTCAAAACTAATTTAATTTATTTTTTTTTTTTTTTTTGCAATATTATTTATTGAATCTTCATACATTAAATCATACATGTTAAATTCCAATTAGAATTAGCAATTGATGCAATTAGTTTATATTTTCTAATTGATTAAACAATTAGAATAAGTTCAACTAATTCCCATTAGCTAATTAAAATTTTTATTCTAATGGTAAAACTAATTGCAATTAGTTGCCATTAGCAAAAAAAATTGGTTAACCTTTACAATTAGAAATCTAATTGACTTCTGATAATGCAATTAGATATTCAATTAGCTCGAATTAGAATCAATTGAATTGAATAATTGAATATCTAATTGCATTATCAGAAGTCAATTAGATTTCTAATTGTAAAGGTTAACCAATTTTTTTAGCTAATGGCAACTAATTGCAATTAGTTTTACCATTAGAATAAAAATTTTAATTAGCTAATGGGAATTAGTTGAACTAATTCTAATTGTTTGATCAATTAGAGAATTTCACAAAAGAATGTTAATTAGCAATCATTAGCATTAGCTAATCATTACTTAACATGTATGCATTAAATATGAACTAACAATAATTAATCAAATCTTAACCTAATACTTTATTTTATGTCCTGCCAGTGCCAGACAAAAATTTTCTTCTTCACGGGTTCTGTTCACTTATCTAGGTGTTTATCGCTCATCTAATCGGATAAGTGCTGCATTGTCTCTTCTTCTTAAGCGAGTGTGGCCGCTATCATATAAAATATTTCGAGCTAGTGGGTTCGGATGCGATTCGAGCCTTTTTAAGTATTTTACTGCATATTTCGTAATCATAGTTTTTAATAAAGAAACATTAAGATCCTGGTGAATATTTGAATTTTCAACATACCAAGGGGCAGCTGTGATTATTCGAAGAAGTTTATTTTGGCGCCTTTGAATTTTTGCTATATTAGAGGCCGAGGCAGTGCCCCATAACTGAATACCATAGCACCAGATTGGCTTTAAGACGGAGTTGTAAAGAAGAAGCTTGCAGTCGAGACTAAGGACAGAGTTTCTACCAATAAGCCAATGAATTTGAATGGCTTTTAGTTTCATTTGAGTTAATTTTGCCTTTCCACGTTAATCGCCGATCCAGATGTATACCGAGATATTTTACATGCGAATGTTGAGGAATTATTTGATTATTGATTGTAATATGGGGGCAAGATTCCCGGCACAAGGTGAATGTTATATGCACGCATTTTTGCTCATTGACCATAATCCTCCATTGTCTTAACCATATTTCTAGTTGAACTATATGATGCTGTAAGTAACGAGATGCTTCATAACGGTTTTCGTGGACGCTTAGAAAAACTGTATCGTCTGCAAATGTTGAAGTTTGGGTGTAGTTGCTTGTTGGCATGTCCGAAGTATAAATTAAGTATAATAGAGGGCCCAGGATGCTGCCTTGTGGGACTCCAGTGCCAATGGGCTGAGGTGAACTTAAGAAATTTCCTTGTTTAATAATAAATTGATGACCGACTAAGTAGCTTTCTAGCAGCTTGTGTGTGTTTGCTGGTAAATTTTGCTTCAATTTATGTAATAAGCCTTCATGCCAGACTTTATCAAAAGCTTGAGAAACATCGATGAAGAGTGCGGAACAATATTTTCTTTCTTCAAAGGCTTTTCTTATGGCGTTTACTATACGATGGGTTTGTTGAATTCTGCTGTGTTCTCTCCTAAAGCCGAATTGGTGATTAGGAATACATCTATTTTCACTTAAAATTGGAGTTAATTTTGACACTAACAGCCTCTCAAACAGCTTTGATATATTAGAAAGTACGCTTATAGGCCTATATGACTCAACTTTTGTGTGATCCTTTCCTGGTTTAGGTATCATGGTGACTAAGGAAACCTTCCACTTTTGAGGATAGTATTGAGGACGTAAGATAGCATTGAAAATTAATATAATAATTTTCTTTGCTGTACTGGGTAGCTCCAAAAGCATTTTGTTGCTGATCTTATCAAAACCAGGGGCTTTTTTTCTCTTATCTCAAATCTTAGGGGAACAGCTGCTCTAGCAGGAACAGGTGGTAACTCGACCGCAGTATCGTGAGATATATTTGGGGTAAATACGTTTTTTAAATGATTAACAAACAGATTTCCCTTTTCGTAATCATTTCTTGCCCAACTTCCGTTCAAGTTTCTTAATGGTGGCTTAGAGACAACTGGCCTTTTTAGATTTTTAGCTGCACGCCATAATGAGTAGTCTGATTGCGGAGTTGCATCAAGTTCCTTAAGATATTTTTGCAGAGAATCCGTTTTCTGTGTCTGTAGTAACTTTCTTATTTTTTTTAATTTATGAGGCTAAAACTTAGAAACGGGTTCGTTGCGCCGAATATTGTCTAGATATCTTCGTCTTTTGAAATTTTTTTGGCCTTAAGTGGTTTAAGGAAGCGGATTTTTATGGAACCTTAATTGGGTCAGGTCAAGATTTACAAGCACGAAATTGACATGACACGACATAGCAATTATTACAGAAGTTATCGTGGCCAAAATTTTTATCAATGCCAGCGTTTCGCAACCTTAGTACAGCAAGGATCTATTTGCACCTAAACTACATGTAAGATAGAAACTTGTTGTCCAAAGGTCACGAATTATAAGGAAATTATGGCAGTAAAAGCTAATCTCGGGATTGATATTTGCATGAAAGCTATGGTCGAATACGAACTGATTTTAACAAAAGTTGGTAAATCAAATAAGACTAAATTACTTCTAGACCAAATGTAATCTAAAGACCGACAAAATGAGTTGGTTTAGGATGCCCCAGTAGGTTAGTTGGTGGTAAGCTAGTCTAGATAACTATTTTTTGTTTGTTTTTGTTACTGTATTTGTAACTCTTTATAAATAAAATAAAAAATAAGATGGTTTATTTCACAAAGACTTTATCCAGGAAAAAAGTTTTAATTAGGGGTATGTAAAACTGATGACTGATTATCAGCATTTACAATAGACTTCTTCCTTATAACAATTTAAGCGTATGTAGCAAATTACATTAAATTAT
This sequence comes from Pollenia griseotomentosa, assembly GCA_963931875.1. Lineage (NCBI taxonomy): Eukaryota > Metazoa > Arthropoda > Insecta > Diptera > Polleniidae > Pollenia > Pollenia griseotomentosa. Next base: position 205,074,848 of record OZ007560.1, read on the forward strand.
TTTCAAAATTGTGATCTGTACTTTGCGGTAAAGTTTTACATACCCTCCATGAAACCCCGCACCAATGCCTATTATACAGGGCAGTTACTCAATGGGCATCACTGCACTGAAAGAATTTTCTTCGCAATTCCAATGAATTTTGACTTTAATCCCATGAAAAATTGCATTAAAAAGGAACCTATGCAGCGCTTCGTTGGATCAATGAAACCTGTTTCATTAAAATGTATTTAATGAATTATGTATACTTTCAATAAAGTAAAAATTTTTTTTTTCTTATTTTATTTTTTTTTTTTTTTTATTTATTTTTGTTTTTTTATTTAATTTTTTTAGTTTATTTTATTTTTTTTTCTGTCTCTGGCGGGAATCGATCGCGCAACCTCGGTGCTGATAGAGTAGCTCACTACCAGCTAGCCTACCGGGGCAGTGTAGTTTTTGGATAAAAAAACTACGTTTTTTACTCTATTAAGAGCGTAAATATGAGATTAAATTGTCCATAACAACAATAACAAAGTTGATTGAAAGTGGATTGAAAGTTTTTGTTTCATTACTATAATGACATTTTTATTGTCATAATGAAAATTTATATTTATGAAGGCAATTATTGAAATATGTTGCTTTTATAAAATAAATGTTTGATTTCATAAATTTAATAGCATATAACATTAGATGTATGAAATAATTAAATCTTACGTTTTTTAATTAACAATTAAACATTTTTTTAAGGAAACTATAATTTTGTATTAATTTATGAATATAGTTATGTTTGTATATTGTTTTTTTATGTTCCCAATTAAAATTTTTTGTTTAACTTGGACAAACTTAAGTTTTCATATATCTAATGAAAATTTTTAACGTAATAACGAAATCCAATGAAGCGATTTTAACGAAAAGACTTCATTATAACTATGAAATTCCATTTAGACAATGAAAATTTTCATTTAACCAATGAAAAATTTTTTATGAAAATGATTCATTAAATATATGAAGCATTTTTCTTTCAGTGTGCAGAATTCAACCAATTCGTTTTCCTAAGATTAGAATACTAAAGTTGTTGCATAACTACACACTTAAAATATTTTCTTTACAAAATCACCCGATGTACGATAAAATCTCTGATATGAGAAAAATTGATCAATTCCAACTTCAATCAAAATATTAGAAATATATTCCTTTTTACGTAACGGCTCATGAGGAGTTCAACAAAATTAATTCAAAATATACAATAAATATAAATGCTATAGAAAACATAACGTACTCTCATATGGCGCCCTTGTGCTTCTCAAATATTAATATAGATTTCTCCCTTGCATATGAAATTCAACAGAAATTTTTGAAATTAATTAATATCAAATACTCAAATCATGGTCAGTTTTTTACCGATGGTTCTGTTATGAACGAGAAATTCATAATTTTTCCTCTATATATACTAGCAAATTACTAGCAATAAAAACATGTCTAAAAATACTTAAAAACATCTCTCAAAAAACACTTATTATAAGCGACAGTAAAAGTGCCCTAGATGGCCTACAAGATCCATATAATAACAACATGATTAAACAACAAATAAGTATGTTAATAACTTTCCTACCTAATCAAAAAATTACACTTCGATGTCCCCTTTCAGACTTGGCAAGTTAGTTGCGCAAGTAACTTGCCGACAACAACAAAGTCTGTACAAAAATTTTTTTTCTTTACCCCGACCTTACCGCTGACTTCTACAAACAAAGAGTTGCGCAAGAGACTTGCGCAAGTAACTTGCCGAGTGTGAAAGGGGTCTATGGGTTCCTAGCCACCTAAATATAGGTGGAAACGAAAAAGTTGACCAGCTTGACCGAAATTCTTTAAAAAGCAGGATATCTACCGAATATAAATTTCAATATACAGACTATAGACAATACATTGGAAAATATATTTTTGACATCTGGAATGATCTATGGAAAGATAATAACGAAACTGAAATACAGTCTGTCAACAATGACTTTTCACATTAAATAAATTTTGGAAAATTTAATAATTTTTTAATAAAAAAAAGGCTTGGTTAGTTTTCTAAAAAAAATTTTTTAACTCATCCGTTTTTGTTCTTTATTTATAATGCTAGAAATAAAAATAAAGACCAAATTCAGTGAAAAAGACACACAAATATTGCAAAAACCAACATGTACTGCAGTTTATTAACGGTAACATACCGATATTTATGACGTGTGTTAGTTTTTTTTGTAATTTTACAACTCATTTGGCACAGGATTTTGTTAGTGCATACGTTATTTACATAATAAGTTTAAGGCCCGTTTTCACGACTTACCTTTAAAGTTCGAAATAGTTAACGGTACCTTTGCACTAGTGAGGAATAAAGTTACCTTCAACTATTTTTCGTTTTCACAACTTCTCTATAAAATAAACTTAACATTTTTGAAAATGTGGCAATACTAAAGAAAATACCGACTATTTTTGCCAAAATAAAAATACGAACTGGCAACTACGCACTTTTTTACATTTACAAAATATACGTATAATTGGAGTTGCCATATAAAAAAAATATGTGAATATAATATGGCAATCTCAAGTCTAAACCTTACGACAAAAGTTAAAGGTAGAACGTTCCTCTCTTTAGCTTATCCTTCACTTTTAGATTAAAGGGAACTTGTGATAATTAAGAACTCATTATCTGTTCGATAACTCCCTACATTTAGCTATCGTTAATCGGGCCTAAGTGTTAAAAATTGCCAGGGAAACGATTATCGTAAGAAGTGATTCAACTGATTTATTACAACCACCAATTGGGGGCAAGTACTCAGGAGCTATAAGAAAGGCTTTTGGTATCAAGAATAACCATTTATAATGTGCTTTACCGTGCTGAAAAAGAGGGTAGGCTATAATTAACGCCTGGAGAAGGTCCTCATACTAAAATAAATAGGCGCGTAGAGCGCTTAATTCTAAGAAAAGTGACCCAAGAGCAGCCGGTAAAATTAACACTGTTTTCTGCAGTAAATATAGAGAACGTTTTTCCTTATTCATAAGAAACATATCGCAACCTGTGGACTATTGGGACGATGTGATACTCTGCGACGAGACCAAAATAAAGTTGTACTACAACGATGGACCAACTAGAGTGTGGAAAAAACCCCTAACATTGTTGGAAAATCGCAACATTATTCCAACAATAGAATTTGGAAAAATGTCGAGATTTTGCTTTTATAGAGACAACCGTGGATGCGCAACAATATTTAAGCATTTCGCAAAATAATTTGATAAGCAGTGCACAAAAAATTTGGGTTCATACGAGACAATAAGCAGCAATTCAAATTTTATCAAGACAAGGACCCCAAACACAAGCCCCATGTAGTAAGAATGTGGCTACTATATAATTACGGTACAGTTATAAAAACACCTGACCAAAGTCCGGACTTAAATCCGATTGAAAATTTGTGGGTTTATTTGAAAAAAAGTGGCTAAATGGCAACCGACTAACAAGACAGCTCTAATAGCCGCAATATTGGAAGAGTGGCAAAATATACCAGCCAACTATGACTTAAGGAAGTTAATTTACTCGATAAAAAAGAGAGTCCAATGCGTGAAAGATGCTAAGGGTAGTCACATCAAGTATTAAAAGTAAAAAATCCATTTTTTTTTTGTAATAATGTTAATGCTTAATATAGGTCGCAATGATTGTGAAAAGATTTTCTTGCCATCAAAAAAAATTAAGTATTAACTTTTTAGTTGAATATTTTGCTTTTTTTAATCAAAGTGGATTTCTTCCATCAGTGAGGTTTAGATGGCCCTGTTGTCGTGATATTAACATTTTTTTATTGATGGTAGATAATAATGGGGTCAAGTTATTAACAAAATTCTCCAGTATTTCGTTTTTTATATATTGAAGTTGACGGTTACATTACAATATTTTTACTTTTAGAAGGCTTAATACAAAATACTAGCATTAGAAATTTCTCAATTTTAAATTTTAGCCACTCCACGCAACATTTTCAATAATTTTAGCAGGTGGTGACCGAATACTAAACATGACTGTGCAGGATAAAGTCCAGCTTTTGAATAAATTCTCACTTTAGTAGACGCATGTGGCTTAACCCTGTGTGAGCCACATGCGTCTTGAAAAAAGGTCAAGAGACTATCAAACGAATAGATCGTCTGGGGTGGACCTTCAGCTTTACTTTTAAATGCTTCGGAATCTCATTTAAAGACATTCGATATTCTTCAGGTAACTTCGATGACGCATAGACATCCGCTATGGATGCAATGGCAGCCTTGCTATTAGTAAATATATATAAAGAAAAAACATGGTTATGGTAAACATATTCTAAGAGCAACATATTATGACAAGATTCATGATTGTAGTCACCATATTACAATTGTTATTGAATAATATTATGACCAAATATATTCGCAATATTACATCATAATATATTTTTCTTAATCATATTCTTATCCCGTTAATCATAAAAATAATAAGAAGTAATTATATTATTATCATGTTAATAATATTAAGTTTAGAGGTAATTATATTATAATGCAGCACTACTTTCACAAAAATAAAAAAAATAAAATTTTTTTGCATCGATTTTTATTTTGTGTACATTTTCTTTATATATTTAATATGCTTAAAATTGTTTTTTAATGGGTATTTTTTTAATTGTTTAATCACCCACTAGCAAATAATTCGATAGGCATATTTAAAACAAACGACGCAACTGATGCAAAATTATTTTACAAATGGCGATACCAAAATATACAGGCCTGTCACAGAAATCAATTCCGAACGAAAGTGATTTCGTTTTATGTGGTACAAGATACAAAATCACTTCCACTTTCGATCGGAATTGATTTCTGTGACAGGCCTGATAATTATAGTAAAGATATTTTGATTGCATCTTAAGCATACTATGACTACATGTATAGGAAGTTATCATGTTGTGTATATTAAATAACATGGAATGGTTTTGAGTAATGTAATATGTTTTCAAATTTATCATTGTTTAGTTGTTAGAAAAATTATTATTTTTCAGTCCACAATACTCAAACTTTTAATTGCAATTATCATTGAAATGTTTACAGCAACTATAATATTTTTGATATTAAATAAAAATAACAATTTTTTGTAAACGACAACAATATATTGTTACAATTAACATAGTTTAGTTGCCGTAACCATGCCCAACCATATTTTTCCCCTACGTATATGCATCGAAATACGATTATACCTCAGCATTAGGGATGCCATTGGGGATTGAAATCCCGGGATTTCTGGATCCCTGGATTAATACACATTATATATAAATATAAATTTTAAATAACCGTTGTGTGTCAAAAGAAAATGTTTTTCAAAAATTTGAATTATAAAAATAAAAAATACAACTGAAATATAATTTTTAATAATTTTTTTTTTTTTTTTGTATAGAATATAAAAATTCAATAAAAACGAACATTTTTGTAAACAAAAGTTGATATATTAAATATCCCGAAAAATCCCGGGATTAAAAAAAAATTAATCCCAGGATTCGGGATTTGTCAATCCCTTACATCAGACATTTCCGCCTACAGGTCACAACAGTCATCCGGCAGCAAAAGGGAACCTTTATATCCAGTTCCTACGTATAGAAACCCACGCCAACTATGCTTTCGTTCTTCGAACCTGCAAAAATAAGTCTAGTTGCCTGTTTATTAGTGTTATCAAAACAACAACCCAGTTTAAAGGATACATTATTTTTAATATCAGCCTTAGTGTGCCATAAAAAAAAATATATATAAAAAAGCGAACAACGTTAAAAAAAGTAAATTACTTTTTGTTACTTTCTTTTGGTTACACATTTAAAATGAAAAGTGTTTTTTAATTAACTTTTACTTAAAAAATTATTTTATTCTTTTTTTACCCCGTTATTATTTCTAATTCATTTTAATTACGCAGTATATTTTTTTTTATATTAAATAACTCAAACATTTTTTCCTGTTTTTTTTTTTATTTAAGTCATAAGTGCTCTTAAAGTTAATACTTTAAGATTTAATTCTTACTGTTTTCGGATTTCCAGTATATAAGTGGATTACTTAAAGCAAAAAAAAAATGTTTTTCCTTTTTCTTTAGGGGAAATCTTGTTAAAATTATTTGTGTGTGCGTTAATGTACAGGTATAAAATTTATGTTAAAAAACTTTAAAGATGTTTAGATTTAGAAAGAAAAAACTTTAGAGAATGGCGGATGTTTTTCCATAAGATAAAAAGTTGACTTTGACTTAAAGAGACAAAGAATAAAAATTTAATTTATTGTAGCGAGTAAGTGACTGAGAAAGCTATTTAATTTGGATGGTAAAGAAAACAAAATTAGTTTTAATATCTTTTTTTGCATAATCGAAGACAATTAATTTGTCTATATTTCAAAAAATGTAAAAATACAATCGAAATGAATAAATCAATTCACAAAATAAGTGACTCATATTGTTGTGGCTTCTCTCATTGGTTTGCCAGATTTTGATATTTAATGGTGTTTTTTTTTTCTACAAAAAATGTGACATTTTATCTTAAAAAATGTGACATTTTATTTTAAAAAAATGCAATTGGTTGTCTGTTTCTTAAAAATTTTGCCCGAAAAAGATGGCTTGTTTTATTCTAAAAAACTCATCCTTTTCGGGAGAAAAATTTTTAAGAAACGGACACCAAATTGCATTTTTTAAATAAAATGTCACATTTTTTTTGGAGAAAAGAAAACACCATAAGTCTTTAAGAAAAAAAGTAAGGGAGAACATGTAAATAAATTAAAGTAAATAATCATTCAAAGCAAATTTCGATATACCAAGGGTTAAATACAATTTGGTTTCAAGATTTATGTTTCAATGGCGTGGAGTGTTAAACGGCAAACTCCTCTTAAGAGATTGAGTGGTTGCAATCGAAACATGTTAGGGTAACCTGCCTGTGAAAACCCGATTTCGGTTCCCAGCTCAGTCAAGAATGAAATAAATTTTAATTAATTTCATGTTGAGAAAATTCCTTTCTTCAAAAAGAGAATTTAATAAGAATTAAATTTGATAAACTTTATGCTATAAACACAACTGGTATAAACGACGAATTATTCGCAACAATTATCGTCGTCAGAAATAAAACACATTGGTATGTATGAAAATACACACAATCATTGCGTAGACCGAAATTCGTTCTGCGTAACGAACACTGCGATAGGTTTAAATCGTGAAAGCTGTAAAGAATAGCAGGGAAAAATCGCTTATATTGCGAACTTGGCTGAAATTTGCAAACAGGCGAAAATTCGCTAAAAAAAAAACAAGCCATAAAATTGACTAAAAGTCTCTTAAACAAAAAAAAATGGCAAAAATTCGGTAAAAATTGCTTAATTAGCGGAAATTCGCAAAAATTTGCTAACAGCGGCATAATATCTAATGATGTCTAATATTTTTTTTAAAAATCGTTAAAGCTGTAAAGAATCACAACCCTAACAAATAAAAATCGCTTATATCGCGAACATGGCTAAAATTCGTAAAAACTGCAAAATTTAAACAAACGCAAACATTTATTTGAAGTCGCTTAATCAGTTTAAAAAATCAATATATGGGCATTTCCTGGGGTCCCGAACGTACGTTCGTACGCTTTTGATGTACAAATAATATAGAAAACAAAACTTTTCCTAGCTTTTTTTTTTGCGATTCGATAGCATTTGGGTAGCTGTATGCTTAGTGCAAAAGATGAGTTTCATCGAGTTTAAGTTTTCATAATAATAGTTATTAACATGTGGTCGCGAACGTACGCAAAATAGAAGTCAACTTTGGCTGACAGCAGTTAAATGTAAAAATCTGCGTAATGGAACGGAATATTCAAAAGTGATTAATTTATTTTAAAAGTGTAGCAATGTAGGTCTCCATGCAGTATCTACCAAAAAAAAATATCTCTTTTGGTTTTTGTTTAATTGGTCGCGAACGTACGATTTTTCCATATGTTTTTTTATTATTATCACATTGCAGTTTCCCATTAATGTCTTAAAATTTCCTTAACAAACAACTAAATACTCAATTTACAATTGATTGTAATGAAAAGATTATGAAGAAAGAGTGTTAACATAACATATTTTTGCATGTAAAATAAGCATATAAAAATGTGTTTAGAAGTAGAAAATATAAGAAAATATAAAATTTTCCAGTTTCCAGTGCAATTTCCTCAAGTAAAACAGCTGAGACATGCTATGAAACCATTCTTTTATAACAACATAGACTTTTTTAATAATAATAAACAATAAAAGACGATGATTATCAACATTCTATTTTTTCATCCTGGTAGACCATTCTGGGGAAATGCCCATATCCGATAATAACATAAAAAAGTTTGCAAAAATAGCGAAAATTTTTCATATTTCAAAGAAGAATTGATTAAAAGTCCCTTGGACTATTAGGAATCGAAAAAATTCGTTAAAAATTGCTAAATTAGCGGAAATTCACGAAAATTTGCGGTATGATAGCAAAGTCTACTATTTATTATAAATCGTTAAAGCTGTAAAGAATCAGACAACTTACAGCAACAAATCGGGAACATGACTGAAATTCGCGAAAAATTGCAAAATTTGAAACAAACCCAAAAACTAATTTGAGCTTGCTAAATCGAAATGCAGAACACCAAAAATGCTTAAGTAATCCACATGCGAGTGGATTCGGATTCTAGAACACATCCAATTAATAGTTTTTTTTTAAATATGGTCAACCTATATGATAAATGTTAACAAACAAATAAATTACAAAGAAATTTTAATAAAATTTATTGCTTGTTAAAAAAGATGAAAATGGATTAAAATGTGTATATAATCTAGCGTCCAAGGTATTTACTTCTATAAATTAAAAAAAAAAAAATCAAGTCACATTAATACCTGGAATTCACGAACTTATTGTGTCTCATTTGACGAATTTTCGCAACGAATTCTTGCCGACGAATAGCATTAAGACCATCTATATTTTAAAACAAAATTACATTGATTATGGTACGCCAATATTCTCCAATAATCGTAACGTGAGTTTAAGCTTAAATGAAATACCATTTATTTTTGGAGCCATTGAATTGGGTTTATTACCGTTATCTAAGGAGCGAAACCCTTTTTGATTTAATCTGTTGCAGAACAGAAAAGAGTTCAACTTTGCGGAGAATTTCGCACCAGTTCTGAAATATTCATATAAATAACTTTATTATATTTCTTGACTTGGTTCGCTTTAACTGTAAGCCCTCCAAATATTGTGCTTAAAACTTCACCACACAAGCCCCAACGATTTGGCCACAATATTGAGCAACAAAAGGCCTATAATTAAAAACAAAGACCAACAAATTTTAATAACTAGTCAATTTAGGAATTAAAGTTTTTCTGAAAAATTAAAATTATTTTCTTAAAAGCTCCTAGATTTTGTCTATATTTGGAAACATTTTCAAATTTTCGAAAATATTTCTGCATATATTTTTTCTAAGTCTAAGCATTTTCTATTGGTGTGTATTATTATCTTTTTTATTTTCTACCTTAACAAATATCTCCTTCCCTTTTAGCAGATTAAACATCTTGATCACAATTTCTACCCATAAAATTCTTTGTACTTTTTATTGTTATTAATATTTTCTTGGTAATAATTAAATTACTTTTTCCTACTAGAAAAAACAGACATTGTCTTTTATTGTCAAGATATAAACATGAAAATGTCTACAAATTTCATATATTTTAAATTTTAATTTATTTATTTTTGTAAATTAAATTTTATATTAAATATAAGAATGAATGGATTGCATAAATTACTTTTGATTTTTTATTTTCTTGTTATATTTGAAGTTTTAATTTAATAGTTCTGAGAATATTAAAAAGCAAAATCTGTAGAATAAATAGCAGAAGAAAAATGACTTTTATGATGATGTCTTTTAAGAAATGAATATATACAATAGAGATTTTTCAAATAATTAATATGAATGAATGAATGTTTTCATTTTCGAAAAAAAAAAAAATAAAATTATACTTATCAATACAACTGCAGGCATTCAGTGTTGTTTGGTGTAAAGTCATTTAAATTGATACAGTTGGTAGCAAAAATTCCCTGCAGGAGACTTAGAGTTAATTGTCAAAATGACACTAGTACAATTACTAGAACAAGAGGTACTACACAGAAAAAAGTAAAAACGGTTTTTATCACCAAAATAATTGAAACAAGCAAAAAATTGTTTAATTTTGCACCTATCACCGAAATGATTATACCAATTACTCAAAATTGCAAAATTTGCAAAACAAGGAATATTTTTCCAATTAAAAAGTTTTTACATTTTAATTACAAAAATAATTGAAAAAAATTATTAATATTAAACAATCTTTAAATTGAATGAATTAACAAAGTAATTAAAAAAAATCTACACTCAAAATATTATGTAGTTAAATTCAAACGAAAATTCATTATCAAAGTTATTTACGGGAATACAAAATTTATCATTAATACGATTTCTGTATGACGTGCTAAATTCCCAATTTTCCATATTTGATAAATACACTGAAATTTATTGTTGAGGGAAAGCTATTCATTTTATATAACTTTAAATTCATTTAAAAAACGGATCATTTACATTTCATTTAAAACAAATGATTTTTACATTCATTTTTAAATTTTTTATTAATTAAACAACACATTCCTTAAAATTGAATAGTTTTTACTTTTAAAAAATATAATTTAACTGACAAAAATCAAACTACATAACAAAATAAATACGGAAAAACATTATTTTTTGGTAGTTTGTTTTTTGAACAACAAACATAAATGTTAAAAAATAAAATTATTCGTAAAATAACTATATTTTTATTAAATTTTAACAGTACGGAAAACGAATTTAATAACCCACAATCAGTTACTGTAATAATTTTATGAGTGTATATTTAAATAAAATGAATTACTGACGTAATTGATTACAATACAGAAAAATAATTATTTTAATAATTGTATTGATTAAAACAGTAATTTTTCCGTTCTTTTTGATGACAAAACCATCGTGTTTGTATGTATGTGTATGTAAGGGCAAATACAATGTAATGTATGTATGTATTTTACTGATGTTGCTAAGTAGGCGTTGCATGCTATTTTTTTGCCGAAAAATACGGTTAGCATTATTTTAACAAAGTGTTTAATTCAAACAACAGAGTTGATTGATTCAATTAAACATTTAGTTAAATTTAAGGTTAAAATCAAGTAAAATTTTAATTGAAAAAAAATATTTGTTTTTTAATTCAATCAATGAAGAACGTAATTAAATGTATTTTAAAATTCAAAAGTCACCATTAATCGAAAAAAAATGCCAATAATTTTTTCTGTGTAGTGCTGACAGGGTTGGAGTTTTTATATAAAAATACTAGTGCATATGAGTACCAGTACTTGATGTAGTACAAGGGCACCACTTAAAGACTGAAAGCATTTTTTGTAACAAAGCTAAAAGTCGAGTACACACATATTTGTATCTTTAAACTGTTTCTTAAATTGTATTTCAAATCACTTGTTAATGCCATATATAAAAATGTTAAAATGCAAACTATTTTCTATACACAAGAACTAGTAACAAACTGTTTGCTAAGCATCAAATGTGGTCCAAGTGTACTAGTAGACATCTATAACCAATAGTACTAGTGATTTTCCAAGCACACTCAATGCTAATTTGAGCATTTAGATGGTATAGAAAAGTTTACAGTTGAGAACTAGTACTGGATATTTTTGTACTAGTGTTAAATAAGCTAGTTCAATCTCCGGCAGGGTTCACACACGTTAAGTTTGACTCGTCAAGTCTTGGATTTTTAGGAGAGAGGAGAAGAGAAATTGCAATCTTTTTACCCTTCTCTCCAAAAAGCTCAAGACTTGACGAGTCAAACTTGACGTGTGTGAACCGGCACTTTGTTATAACAAATTATCCATTTTTCGTTTTCAAAAGTACAGTTAAATTGATATTATGCAAGAAATGCAATGTCATTTAAACAGCCGCCTCTAGATTGGTTTCAGCAGTCGACCCTTTCGAACTAGTTTTCGACAACATTTTTGCACATTTTGGGTGATATCTCCGCGATAACTTGACAAATGTTGATTTTTAAATGCTTTAATGTATTGAGATTATGAGGGTTGACTCGATCTTTGACAAAAAAAGTCTTACGTCGCCAAAACGTGAAAAAGCGCGTTCTGGAAACTTTTAATGAAATTGTGCCAAAACAAAGCATAAAAAAAACTTTTTCCACAGGTATACTCTCTAATTTTATTATACATATCGCTCGTTTATTGCAACATAATCATATCTTAAAAAAATCAAACATTTGAAGTAACTTAAGCAAAAGTGCTCCTTCATACATTCTTTATATATTTAAAACAAATTAGTGAATTTAGCTTTATGGTAGTATCCAAAGAATTTTGCACAAATAACTTCTTGGTTTACATCTATAACCTTAATAACATTTAACAAATTTCAAAAGAACAAGCCCATAATTGACCATACCTCCCATATACAGTGGGGAGCAGAGGTGAGTACATGTTTGTATATCTTGCACTTCTAAGGGAATAAGAAAAACAATAATAAAGCTATTTAAACATTTTTTTTTGTATTTTATTTCTTTTTTAATTCTTAGCAAAATTCAATTTAAAACAAAATAAGAAAACAACAAGTTCATAGGTAAACATAAACAAAACTTAAATAACTCTCATGTTCTCAATTTTGCACCCGCGTGTTTTCAACCATATTCTTAGAAACATTCAAAATTTACCGTTAATTTTGATTTGGTTTATGATTTGATTGGTGTTATTAATGTTTCTGTTAATATAAATTTTTGTTTAACGTCGTGTTTGATAAACTGCGTAATGTAAATAAAAGGTGAATTTCAAATATAAAATACAAATTCCAAAATATTTAAAATTATGAGAAAGCTATCGCGAACCGTGAAAAAAAGTATTTTAACCATGACAGAAAATGGCTTCTCATCGAGAGTAATAGCCAAAGAAATTCAAGTGAGTCAGTCAGTGGTGATAAGAGTCCGGAAAAGGCGAAATATTACTTCCCAAGCGCAAGTTCTGGGTCGCCGAAGACTTTTAACAGATGGCGACGCACGTTTTATGATGAGAAAGATGAAGGCAAATCAATCTTTAACGCCAAAGGAAGCTTCCCTAGCAATAAATAAAATTGTAAGCCGATGGACAGCAAGAAGAGCGCTGCACAACATTGGCTACATATCAGCTTTTAAGAAACCTAAACCTGCATTATGAAAGAAAAATGTTGCAGCAGGATTAAAGTTCGCATTGGAACACAAGAATTGGACTGCCGATGATTGGAAACGAGTATTCTGGTCAGATGAATCCAAATTCAACCGATTTCAGTCAGATGGTAAGCAGTATTGCTGGCGCCGCCCTGGGAAGACCATACAAAGACACCATGTTGAACAAACTGTTAAACATGGTGGTGGAAGCGTTATGGTATGGGGCTGCTTTACTTGGTGGCATATTGGACCACTGCAAAAAATTTATGGTATCATGTGAAAAGAGGATTATTTGAAAATTTTAGAGACCCATCTTCCCGGTTTTGTGGATATGAGCGCATATCCTGAGGAAGAAGTCATATTTCAACAGGATGGCGACCCAAAGCACACCTCTAAAATCGTTAAGGAATGGTTGACTGGGCAAAATTTTCAGTTAATGCAGTGGCCACCGCAAAGTCCCGACTTCAATCCAATTGAAAATTTGTGGTCAATCGTGAAAAGACGGTTGGGACAGTATCAATCAGCTTCATCGAACTTAAACGAGCTATGGCCCCGTGTGCAGCTGGAGTGGCAGCGCATTCCTGATGAAATTATTCAGAACTTGGTAGAAAGTATGCCTAAACGCATAATAAGTGTTTTAAATAATAAAGGACTATGTACTAAATACTAAAAATGTAATCAATATTAATTGTAGTAGGAAGGTGCAAAATTGCGTACATGAGAGTTATTTAAGTTTTGTTTATGTTTACCTATGAACTTGTTGTTTTTTTATTTCGTTTTAAATTGAATTTTGCCAAGAATTAAAAAAGAAATAATATACAAAAAAAAATTTTTAAATAGCTTTATTATTGTTTTCTAAGGAAAGTGCAAGATATACAAACATGTACTCACCTTTGCTCCCCACTGTCCGATTTCTAAAATTTCCCTTAATCCTCAAACAACCTTTTAAACTTGTCGTTACTCAACGATTCGGTAGGCTTAACTTGCATGTAAACAGGTCCTTTAAATTTAATCCTGATGGATCGATAACTGGTTATAGATTTTACGTATAGGATCCAATTCTAAAAATTCCGAACCGAAACTAAATACCAAGAGTCCCCTTTGAAAGCAAATAAGGCCAGATTATTTATATTCTATTATTTAAAATATATATTTTAGCAAATTTTATTAATTGGAATAAAACTAGTTGAGCTGAAGAGAAGTTTACTTGAGTGTTTTTTTAGTTAACCTGTGTAACTCCTGCGTCGAGAAACTTTTCGATTGAAATGTGAGAAATGAAACAACAATACAATTAATTGAAAAAAACAGGTGGTTTTCTCACTAAACTGTGTCTGTATTTTAATTTTTTTTTGCAAGTAATAGCTGTCACGTTAAAAATTACTCGCCAATTTACAGAAAAGTGTGTCTGTAAAATTTTTGTAAGAAAGTTCCCGCTTTGAACTGTTAAATAAGCTCAAGAATAAAAACGAGATGAGAAAAAATGTACACAAAAAAAAATATATTAACCCTTATGTGAATGGCAAGGTACCCGGGTACCTTTGGCATTTTCAACCTAATTTTTTTTTTAATAAAAAGATGGTTCAAATATTTTAAACTTCTTGAGAACTCCTAACTTTTAATAAACTTTAAATTATAATTATTTTTTAGCTTTAAAATTATTTTGAAAAGGCGTGGTGAAGCAGTTTTCATCTTATACACTTAACGGTATGCCAATGTACCCGGGTACCTTAATACATTAAATGTTAGCTGTACTCGGACAAAATCTAAGATATACTAACACAATACAAATAAAAATATTCAACTTCTGCATCTTTGCAATAAGAGAAATCACCGTAGTAATATTTACATGGTTTTTTGCTTCAAATTTGCTATCTTTGATATGCATAAAAAAAAATTTACATTAAATTTCAAACTTGCATATCTTAGTATTAATAGGTTGCATAGCCCAGTGCAGTAGGTTGCATTGCCCAGTGCGTATACAAAAATTTAAAATTTATTGAAAATGAACATATTTTTTAAGTCTCAGAGTTATTTTCAGTGTTTATCCTCATATATAATATATATGAGGATAAACACTGAAAATAATATTATAATTATAATAATAATATTATAATAATATTATATCGACAAAAAAATTTAGTTACCAATACTAATATCACATGGGTACCCGGGTACCTTGCAATACTGTTAAAGGTGTTGTTTTGCTATTCACATAAGGGTTAAAAATGCAAAATGCAATAATATATTTTTTATTTATTTATTTTATTTATTTAATTATTAATTGAATTGCTCCATACACAAGACTAAGAGTCTTATTTTGCAGTATGGAACTGAGAATATGTTAAACTTAAAATCATTAATTAATTTATAACTTAATAACTAACTACCATTTTTATATAAGTAAACAAAAAACAATTAAATTTAAACAATAAAAAAAAAATTAAGATAATTTAATTTAAATATCAAAAGATTTTGTTATTCGTGCTTAATTCCCAGTTTTTATTATTGATAAAAACACTTGGAATTTTATTGTTGATGGGATAAGCTATTCCTATGCGCATTTCACTGGTTGCTTAGGCCAGATCATCAGGAAACTTCATCCATAAAGATTTTAGAAAAACTAAAGATATTAAACCAAATAAAACTGTTAAGCGTATAAGACTTATAGCAACAGTTCTACTTGTAACAATATCAAAGCTTAAACAAAACACATCAACAATAAACAGTGGGTTTATCTCATCTTACATTCCCCACCACAATTATTTGAAATTCTCTCAACATTAATTGTAGTTGTAAGTAGGTTAAGAAAAACAAAATAAAAACAACAACAACTTTACAAAAGATGTTGTCAATTAAGTGTTTTTTTAGGCCGTGCACTTGCCTGTTTATTATCAAAAATTTAAATATTTAAAAAAAGCATAAAACAATATATTTTAATAAAAAAAAATTTAGATAATTTTATATTTTTTTAATCTCAAGTAATTATGTTTCAAAGTGCTATGCTGAAAACAGTTTAAAAATATTTTCCCTAAATTTTCGAGCGTTACTTAAAAGTTGAAGGCTATAGGGTATAGAATTCCAGAGAGATACTGCGAATATGTAGAAATGCCACTCAGAAATTAAACTTTTATATCCGAACGATCTAATTCTTTTCCCCCTGCTTATGTCAGAAATACAAAATTTACCGTGCAGGTGCTCAGGTTTGTGGGTATATATTATCTTATGTAAAAAAAATAAAATTCTCATGTTTAGAAGATTATCTAAGGAAAGACCACAAAGCCGAGATGAACACAAAGAAACACTAGAGCGCCTTTTAAGTCCATACACGTACCGTACAATATTGTTAAACGCAACGTTCAATTTCGCCTTACTAATCGTATCAGATTTAGCAAATAGCTCACAGCCATACAGTAAAACTGGCATCAGATAAGTTTTAGCAAGAAGCATTCTTATTCCGCCAAAGAGTTCTAATCATTGAAAAGGTGCGACCACAAGCATAGTTAATGTGGTTCGACCACGTAAGAGTGTCATTGAAAAATATTCCTAGATTCTTAGCAGATTTTACTATTTCAATCCGCTGATTATTTATATATATAGGTATATTAGGTATAATATTGAGTTTATTTAGTCGCCTTTGAATAACTATGCATTTAGATTTTTTTTGGATTTATTTCCAATCCATTTGCCATTGCCCACGTATAAATACGATGAAGTTGTTGATTAAGAGATATAATACACTGGTCGATCAAGGCATTATTACAACTGGTATAAAGTTGAACGTCATCCGCGTACATTCTTACATTACAATTCATTAGGACGTAAGGAATATATAATAAAGATGAGGGTAGTTTTTTTGTTTTTTACTGATTTGGTCATTGTTTAATTATATTTAAGATTAAAGTCGCACTTTACATTATTTGGTAAAGCCGACTGTTGTATTTTCGCCGCCGCTGTTGAAAATTTTTACATTTTAGTTAAGTTTGGTCACCGTCAACGATATGTGTGACTGGCGTTTTAAGTGTATGCAATTTCACATTGGCTTCGTGTGGAATACTATGAAATTTATAACGTAACGACGTAATTTTTTTTGATAGTTTTCATAGTCATGAGTTATGGACACACTTTTTTCTCACTTTTCGAGAAACGATGGAATATTGTGTCTCTCATATTTTCGATGCGAGAAGCTCTCACTTAAGTTACAGAACATCGGTACTGATTCAGACTATGTGACATGTCGCATAGAAATACTTTATGAAACAGAAGATTGGTTACAAAGCGTGTGGAGACGCTTGCGTGGTAAACAATGTTCCAAAAAATGTTATGAGGTCTGTACACGGTCAAATTGCTTGTCATGAAAGCGAATTCACTCGTGTTCGTGTTCTTGACGTAATATTCGCCGTCATATTTAAATATTTTGATTTTCCATCCAGCATCGTTGGTGTCACACATACAAACACATTTTCACTAATGCTTAAATAGCGCTTGATGATAAATGCGTTTGATGCTCCTCTTTTATATCATTCATAAAAATCATATAAAAATTTTAAAAATTGTTTAGTTAAACTTTAATTTTAGACTTAAACGTTAAATTGTACACAGAAAAAAATAACAAAAGTTATTAAGTATTTAAAAAAAAAATATAATTTTTTGAATATATTTAACAATTTTCTTAATGAACATGTTTGTAAATTGTCATATTAACAATTTGTTTCATAATAATAATATTCCATTAAAACAGCACCACTTATAAAATTGTATTTTTTTTTTAAATATTTTTTACAAAATTTTATTCCTGATGTAGTGCTGTATGTTTACGGCTAATTTTACATGTTTGGTCGATTTTTATTTTTAAACTAGCACTTTATTTGCGGAATAGCTGATGTGGCAATAGAGTAATTTGACAATGAATAAATGGAGAACGTTAGAAACTTAAAACGTGACTACCGACTAGGCGATAGTTAGTGGGGTGCTTATGAGAACCATAGCGAGTCACTTGTAGTTACCCGGTTACGTTATCGATCGAAATCGTGAGAAAGCTTATTCATAAATTTAAATATTTTTAATTTAAAATAGACTTTACAGTTTCGCCTTGAATGATAAAACAAACTTTTAGTCAAGATAAAGTATCTTCTTTTTTAATAACAAGAATTTAAGAAGAATTTAATTCAAATGTAGTTATCTCAATTCAAATGTAGTTATCTCAATAACACATTTAAAATTTTACAAAAAAAAAATTGTTGACGAAAAATTTTAATTGAATTTAATTACCAAAGGTTTTCTTAGGTGTCACAAATTTCATTAATAAAATTTAGTTTTAATGTGCTTAATTCCCCATTCTTACTATTGATAAACTGTAATTTATTGTTGGTGGAATAAGCAATTCCTATGCATTTTACATTTTTTTATATTTTAGTCATTTTAATTTAACTTCATATTATAGACAAATATTGTCTGTTTTGTCATTTAGTGTAAGGTTTTTATGTTTAATCTGAAAACTAGGTCATTAGAAGCTAAATTTATTGTCGTTATCATTGTTTTTAAATTACATTTCCAAGCTAGCAATAAGAATGAATTTAATTACTGAAGGAACTGTGTCAATGCATCGCAAATTAGTTTTATGAAAAGATCAACTATAATTATTTTTTTTTTTTTCATCTGGCGAATCTTGAAAAAATTGAAAATTGAAAAGGGAATTTTTTAGAGTTTAAAAATGGATTTTTTGCTTTGGATTTTAAAAGATCTGTGTTTTTTAAAATGAACATGTTTCAAAGCATCTTTAAGAAAAAAATTTTCCGTTAGGGAAAAAAAGCAAACAAGTCAAAATTTCTCGTATGTACAAATAGTATGTGTTGTTAATTTGGGTGTTTGCTGCTTAGACAAACTTTTGAAGCATATATGTAGAAATATTAAAACTGTTTAATATTTAGCAGCCATGTTGGTTATTTGTCAAACTTTTTGTGGTGTCTAGTGCTAAATGTAATCATTTCAGTGAAAACTTTGCAGACTGAAGATTAAGAAGAGAAAGCGTTTTAGGTCGCAAATTGTTATTTTTTAAGCAGCATAGTTTGCCTTAAAACAGCTCGTTATTGAAGCCACTCTTTACTACAAATTACTTTCCTTTCTTTTATATTCTTCTCCCTTTTAAAACAAACAGCGAGCAAAATTGCCGCAGAAAAAAAGTGTCGTCCCCATTCATGAAAACAAAACAAAAATGAAAAATTAATGTTTGCTTGAAATATGTTTTTGTTGTTTATTTGCAAACAGAAACAACGTGTGTGTGCCAAGCCATTTGAGTGGTTTATTCTGCTTAAAGTCATATCTAACCCTTGAATTTTTATAATAACTTTTAGGTTTTTGCTAAAAATGTTAATACCTGTGGTAATGTTTTTATAGTTAAGCGATTTGTTAACCGATTTTTCTTTTTTTTCAACTTTTCATCCCATAATTTACAAAATACGGTAGAAAATTATACAGGAACTCCTGACGGTCTTTAAATTAAATATTGTAGCTATTCATTTGCTATCGTGTTCACCTTATAATTTTTATTTCAGAAGCATAATTTTGCTTTCTGCAAGAATTAGTTAGCTATTTTGAATACAGTGGTTGGTATAAGTTTTTTATAAAAGACCAATTTTATCTATAAAATTCTTTAGTGTACGGAAAACTCCAATCTTCCAAACTAAAAGTCTGATCCACAAAATAATTTTGAATGAACTATAGGGACTGATGCACTTTGAATATAAATCTGTATGTATATTTGTATACCCTCCACCACTAGTGGTGATTGAGCCTATGGCTATGAATTGGCTATATCCGTATGTTAAAAATTCGCTCACATTTAAACAACTTTGAAGAAAGGAATAATATTGGTGTCAAATAGCTTCCAGTTATCCTAAGCAGTTTGAGATTGAAATCCAGCAAAATCGCTTCAGTAGGATTAGACTTACGAATTCAAATTATTTGTAATTGTGTACAAATCCTACCATAAATGGTGGCGAAATTTTTTTTTTTTCTTTCCTTTATATTGATAAATATTAAAATATTAATATTAATTTGAAATCACAAGAAACGTGTTCTGGGCATATTTTTTTTTTTTTTTATTTCAAAACGTTCAGCTACGTAAACAACTTTTCAAAATCACTTTGTTATTTTTGCGACTATTCAAAGATGACCATCATTATTAAATAAAATATTCAAAGTGTCGTTTACTAGTTTTTTTTTTTGCAATAAGCTGTTTTATTTACCACAAATCATTTAAAATTAAAAAAATTCGACGATACTACAAAAACGATATGTATTTGCTTTTGTGACTTCTGTTGTGATTTCAGGATAATATTTTAGTTGAATTAAATATCGCTAATTTGCTAACAGCGGCATGATAGCAAAGTCTAATATTTATTTAAAATCGTAAAAGATGTAAAGAATCACAGGAAAAATCGCTTATATCGCGAACATTTTCGCGAAAAATTGCAAGCTTGTAAACAATCTCTAAAGTTTATTTGAAATCACTAAATGGGTTAAAATAAAACAAAATATCCGAAAAACAACAAAAAAAAAATTTGCAAAAATAGCGAAAATTCGCTGCAGAGGCCAAATTATTGTATGGCTTAAATTCTTAAATTTGGGCCGCGCAGCGTGTAGGATGGTCCTAGACGGGTCAAATGTATGACCAACCCCACTTTATTTTTTATTTCCATCATTTATTTCGAGCATACCTACCCGGTATCTACATTCCTTAAGGGGGCTCCCATACAAAATGTTCAATATAGACTAGAAATATATTGAAGAACAAGTCCCATAACTGCTCAGGAGTCGCCCCTAGTGGGGTATGTATGACCGATCTGCATTTGTTTTTTGTCCTTAACATTTTCTCGAGACATACTTGCCCTTTATCACCACTTCTTAGGGGGCTCCCATACAAATAGTGCGTTTTATTAAATTCTTAAATTATTAAAAAATGTTCGTCTTTTGTGAATAAAATTTAAAGTAGTTAACCGATTTCAATCATTTATAACTTATTTTTTTGCAACTTAGAAGCATAGCTGCATTTTTAAATTTTTTATGAATTTAATCCAAATTATTAGGAATTTGGATTAAAGACCATGGATAGTTCAACAAAATAACCACGATACTAATTATTTTTTATGAATTTTTAACAAACAAAAATTTCGAAATGTTGTTAAAAAAAATAAACTCAATACATTCGGCTAATTCGGAGAAAAATTATGACATTTTCAAATTTTTTTCGTTCATATATGTTCCTCATAGGGTAAAAGGAACCTTCTCACCAAATTTCATTCCAATCGGAAGGGGTCGGGCCCCACTCTTGGTCGATTTGACATGGAATTACCCATATACTTATTTTATTTCGAGATAAGTACATTAATTGTAATTGTACTGATTGTTCAGCACGTAAGAACATGTTTAAATCCAACAACATGAACAAAAAAAGCAGCATCTATATATAAATCGGCTAAGGCAAAACAGTTAAGAACACTTTCCTCCTCTGTATGTCAACCGATTTGGAAAAAACACACACCATTTGAAAGATATTTACTTACAGAAGTGCACAATATATATTTTATTAAAATCTGTTCAATATTTTCGGAGTAATAAGCGTTCAAATTAGCTACAAACACATACATATGTACAAAATTTGTTTTTTCAATTATCAAATAATAAAAAAAATAGGGTGCTCGATTATTCGACATTTTTAAGAAACCGGTTTTCGAATATATCGGCTATATAAATACGGGAAATTAAATTTCTTTATTTTACTTTTCTGTGCTGCATGTAGTGATTTATTTAACTTAGAAACATAATATTATAGGTGCAGGGTCCTGAGTGAATTAAAACCTATAACTTTTCGTTTCAACATCTGGTTTTTTTTTTTATTAATTTTCGTTAATACTAGACATAGAAAAAAAAATAAAATGCAATGTCCTGAGTGGAATACAATTAACAAAGGAGATTTTATTATGATTTTTTGTTTTTCAATTGATATTTTTTATAGTAGAAGATAGAATATGAACCAGAGGTAACCTGTAAATTCATATATACTTAGATGTAGTATCTTCATATTAACCTTAAAATTTATGGTCGAATTTTGACCATTAGGCGAACACTCGTTATAATAAATGTAGCTAAGATTTGTTTGGTAACGTTTATTTAACAGCTGTAGAAAGAATAAATTTCAGTTAAGTAAAAGTTATTTTGACTGTTTTTCTCAATTTTTTTTTTTTAATTATTACCTGTTTATGGTAGTAGTGTCGGTTTAAAACAAAGATGGCAGCCAATCTCTTAAAACAATGCCACCGATAGAAAAAAATTCATAATCTCTTAAGCGACTTAAAATCAGGACAACAAGAATTATTCAGCTTACGGACTACAATGGAACTTGCTCTCAAAACTCTATACACACAAATGTTTACCAATACCATAAATTCGAAAAAAATTTCGAAAATTAAAGCTCAAATATGATGATATCATAATTAATAATATTTTTGTTGAAGCCGCAAAGCAAATCTACTTAAATAACTTGCCTGACTTGGCATTGGAAATCTACCAGGAAGAAAATATTGTATTATTCGAGATTATGAGGGCTGTGCTGGAAATCGCAAACGCAAAACGCAAGAATTTTAAAAGTCGTTTTTTAGTAAGATTTCTGTAATAAAAGAATCTTATGACAAATATTATACAAACATTTCTCTATTATACAGACTTTTATAAAAAAAAATTATAAAAATTAGATAAAAGTGTATTAAAAACAGCCTCAAAATTCTTGCGTTTTGCGTTTGCGATTTCCAGCACACCCCCCTATGTTGTGTATGCAATTTGAAATTCACAGAAGTGTTAGACGAATTATTCAAAGATTTTAGAAAATTTTTTTTTGTTATTCTCTTATATGAATAACAATTTAAAAAGACGTACGAAAGATGTTATAAGCTTAATCCCTAATAATATAAGATTTTTAGAATTACTTTTGTCTTATGAATGTTTTATATTTGAGTTACATTTATACATCCAGTCAACAACAAGAGGAAACAAATATAAAACAAATGTTGGTGTCGAGCGACAAAAAAAGTATGTATGAACCAGCCTATTTTGACGCTTAATTTAAAGAAAAAGCATGATTTCTTTCTAAGGAGTCAAAGTACAAAACGTATATGACTCTCAAGGGGCGGGGTCCTTTTTTAAAATTTGAGTTTTTGAATAATGATCTTATTGTTACATCAAAAGCAAGATCTCATTCTTAAGATTTTTCATATCTGTGGCGCTTGGGACCGTGTGATTTTAAATAAATGTATTAAACATATACTGCCGTATTCATAAAAAATAAAATAAGTTTGAAATGTGTTTTAAGGCAAAATTTTATTGGCCGTATAAAAAGTGATCCATTATTACAACTTTACTCTTACCTAAAGCACAGAGAATACAGAGACGAAAAAATTGATGAAGGAAAATTGTCCAAATCATTTGCGAAGGCAGCTTTCGAAGAAAGAAAAAGAAAGCGTTTTTTGGAAATTGCGTGACCAAAACAAAAATGCAATTAGGGTAGCTTTCGCAGAAAAAGACAGAAAAAACACAATATTTTCTATTTCGTGACGCATATGTGTGCTCTCTGCCTAAAGTGGGCGATTTGTTAATAAAAGGATCAACCTACCTTATAATGGAATATTTTTTATACGGCCGATAAAATCCTACCTTTAGCTAGCGGTTAGTTGTGAAAACGGGGCTAGAATGACTTTAGAACCCAGAATGTGTAAACTTTATTAGATTTAAGATAAATATTTTTTGGTGTTACAGAGAGAATGACAAACCTAATATACTTTTTTTTACCACTCGGTGGTAGTGGAGGGTGTAAAAAATAGCAAATGAATTATAAATCAGCAAACGAAATATAAAATAGAATAAAGAAATTAGCAAAAAACGAATAAATAGGATTATTTTGTATTGCAAGTTATATAATTAAAAGAATGTGAAAATTTGAGAATGTGAGAAAAACATTTTTCAATATGGTCACCTCCAACAAAAAATTTTTTAACGAAAATTTTAAAGATATTCCCCCGTATTTATAAACGATTATTAAATTTAATAAACATTTATTAAGGAAAATTTTTATTGAAAATTTGTTCTGTAAACCTTTATTAAATTTAATAAATTTTTCTGAATACGGGTAATTATGTTTGAATTCTTATATTTTAATTAGGCTAAAGTTCATCGAATTTAATTTTCATTAAATTATTTTTATGAAGAAAGGAATTTTACAACATGAAATTAATTAAAATTTATTGATAATTTTTCATTCTTGACTGCCGCGGGAATCGGACCCAGGCTTTCACGGACAACAGGTAACGGACAGGAGGGTAACCTGTCCGTAAAAGCCTGGGTTCGATTCCCGCGGCAGTCAAGAATAAAAAACTATCAATTAATTTTAATTAAACAGTTTAACAAAATAACCACAAATACTAATTAATATTATGTTTGATTGAAACATATTATATAGTGATCCATCACGAAGCCACAACCATATTATGGTTGCTTCTTAACATGTTATGGTTAATAATAACTAAAATATGTTTAACTCTAATAATGGCATGGTTGTTTTACAACAATAGCATGTTGGTCTAAGAAACTTAGAAAAGAGGAAAATGCTGTTGCTAACTTAAAAATCATAACATGTTTATAATATGGTTGTGGCTCCGTGATAAAGGACTAAGTTAACCATAAAATTGTTTGTTGTCGGTGACAATAATATGTTGAACTTAAACATTGTGTTAAACCTACTTTTGTTGGAAGTGACCATATTGAAATATGTTTTTTCTCTGCGTGTACTAACAAAGTTTATATTATTTCCGTAACAGCAAGCAATTTCTGCTTTTTTAAAGAAAAAACAACAAAGTTTTTCTTTATAAACAACCCCATTTCCTCCACTTAATAAAACTTTGCTTTCCCCATGTCCTCATAGAATTTAATTTTTTCCATATTAATCGTCAACTGTTCTTGTATCAAAACAAAATATTACAATTATGTAATAAATACACATTTATCTGATTCTTATGCCAAAATATTCTTTTCTTTCTCATTCTTATATATAAATAACAAAATTACTAAATCCTTAAGCTTTGGCAAGCTAATAGAAAAAATAATGGGACACCCCTTTGTTATTTAGACCCAAAAAAAAAGTTCTCAACTTTTTCTAGTTATTTAGTTCTTCAAGGCCAAAATGTTTGAAAATAGAAAATTGACAAGCTGAAGATTCAATCGAGTGCTCAAAGGGATTTACATTTCGAAAACTTTTCGAAGACAATTTCATTATTTCTTCTTGGTGTATTTTTTTTTTTGATTATTAAACTTTGGCGAAAATGTTTGATTTAAGTCATACGTTTGTTACTTATTACTAGGACAAAAAATGGCTGGCAAAATGGCGCAAAAAAGTATAAAAAATGGCACAAAATGACAAAACTAGCAAAAATAAACATTTTGTTATTTTAAAAATAATATTTCTCCAAATTGTCAAAAATAAATAATCTAAAATTTCCTGCAAAACTCTATATGACTTGCGCGTAACCGACAGAGTTTTGTACGAGATTGATAATGGCTTAAAAAAGAAATAAAATGGCGACTTTTGCAGAATTTTTATTTTTATTGGACTTCTCGCATATACTATTTCTTATTTTAAATAGTCTTGTAATCCGCTATTACGACCTACAACTTTTTTAAAGCTTTTCAACAAAATCTTTCTTACTGATATCTTTTTTATTTTCCTTAGCACTGTCAATTATTTCTAAGCTTTCATTTATAGAAAGCCCATTTGTTTGTAATTTCAAGAGAATTGAGCAGATGCATTGAAAGTGTCCTTTTATGTTTACGCGCGGTACACCATACCAAAGACCCATATGTAGAACCAAAACATAATTATCCGTACTATTGCAATGTTGAGCCATTTAAATGTTAAGGTCTCACTTGGCGCCAAAGATTCTACGGCAGGTAAAGTTAGCAACCGTAGATTTATTGACCCTGTGTTGAGTATTCAATCTCAATGATAATTTTGAGTCCAGGACAATTCCCAGATATTTCCCGTTAATCGACAGGGGAAGTTTGTAGCCCCCCAGCTGTGATAGCTTGAAGACCGGAATTTTCGTCCTCCAGGCGAACAGTACTGTGCTCCCTAGCTCAACAATATCATTCGTATTCGATTTTTCTCAGTTTTAGTCTAGTTTACTGATTTGGAAACACATGTGTCAATAAACTTGCTTATCACACACTTTTACTTCCTTTTTTTCTGTCCCTCAATCATTAAAACAAAATAACACAAAAGCATCCCAGCAAGCACGCAAGAACTGAGAATTACTTGTTGTGCAACCGAAATCTTAAATATTTTCATGTTATTTGCTATCTAGATTTCAATATTTTTTACTTCTAATTAAACCCGTTTTCAAAAATTTTTAAATTTTTTTTTACCGCCAGTATTCTGTTTGTTGGGCTTACAAAAAACAGAAAAAGAAATGCTTGAAACTTTTTTAATTGTTTCTGACAGTCCCTTTATTTTCAGCCACACTCATATACATATTAACATATGAAAATTTTTATCTTCTTTAACCCTGTTCTTCTTCTTCCTGTTTCTTATTAATTTTTTATAGATGAAAATTGGGCCTTACCAATGGCCATAGCAGCCAACATGCATGTGCCATATAAAATTGAAATTGGAGAAGATGACTTACGTGATCTGCATACAGATGATGAAATTGGTAAAGGTAAGTGAAAGATTTTTTATACTCAATGAATATTTCTTTGGTGTCCAAATAGATTTTTTAAACATACGTAACTGAGAGGTTACTGAAATAAAGGACAGTGGTTCAAATATGACAAGCTGAAAAAAAAATTGTACCAGGTTAAATATTTAATAATACACAAAGAAAAATTCTCGCCGTTTTTTCAATTGGCTTGATTAAATTAATCAAAAACTGGAAATGGATAATCCATTACAGCAAATTTCGATCCACCATTACCATTAGTTAAGGATTGTTGTTCGACTATGGACTGGCAGGCTCCGCAGTGCTGCCAACGGTAGAACGGCAAAGAATTCTGATGAAGAGACTGTTGTTGCTCTCGAAACTAGTAAATTCGACCCGAGTTCAATCCCGTGTTCAGTCAGAAAAATTATCAAAAACTTTTAATTCATTTTATGTTGTAAATTTAATGAACTTTAGCCTAGTTAAAATATCAAAAACTTCAATTAATCAAAACTATAATAAGTTTTAATTAAAAATTTAATTAGCTGAATTAAACGTTTACTTATATCAACAACATTACTGCAGAAAATGTGTTTCATAAAATAAAATATCTAATTGATAGTTAATTCATTTACTGTTGCAAATTTAATTATATATTTAATCAGCATCGCTTTATTTTTTAATTGAGATACATTTTTTTTTTTTTTGTTTATTGTAATTTGAAATTTTGATATTTAGTTAGGCTTGAGTTTATCAAATTTAATTTTCATTAAATTATTTTTACTGAATGAAGAAATTTTACAACAAAATTTATTTATAATTTTTATTATATGTTAGTGTCCATCAGATTAATCGGCTTCGGTATCAGCTAAAATTGCTAATCGGCCAAAAATCGATGTTCGGCAATAATTTGGCTGAATAACTCCGAAGGCTGAACTTTTCAATTACATTATATTTATGCAGATGTTACAAAACAATGCAAAAGTAATAAGCAATAAACTTTTTTCCAAACTGGTTTATGGCAAATTATATTGTTTCTAAAACTGGTAAACAAGCTAGCAATTTCAAAAAGAAAAAAGAAACCAAATCAAAGCTTCTATATGAGAAAAGCACGACTTAGTTCCTTGCATTAAAGTGGAGGCAAGTAATGAAAATATTCCCGAAAAGGAATTACGAATATTTTTATAAATGAGCCCTTAAGACTACGAAGCAATAATATTTTTGAGTATTGAAAGGCAACTCCATTTACCAACTTTACGGTAGTAGCACCGCCAACTAGTGTTGCCAGTAAGCAACTGCTTAGTGCGGCTGGGCAGTTTTGCGCCAATCGCATATTGAACACAGAATACTAACAGAACTGAAAAAAGTGACATGTGAAAAAGGCCCAAATCAGTTGCGAGGGCAGCTTTCGAAGAAAGAGACAAAAAGCTTTTTTTGGTGGTGAAGTGGCAATGTGTAAAAACAGGCAGCAACAATCAACACAAATGGCATGATCAAAACAAAAATAACAAAACACAGATCACGTTAAAAAAATGCATTAGTTCAACAAACGTTGTGTTTTGTGCAAAAAAAAATGTATTTATTAATATTTTTTGTTTTATAATGTTATTTATTTACTTAAATATTATTTACTTGTGTTGTGGTAAACTTAAAAGTTAATTTTTACAAAAGCTTTGCAAATAAATCTCAACTAAATAAATTTGTGTTCATTGTATTGCGGCATAAAAGATGATGCAAAGAGAAATGAAAAAGGGCAGCTTTCTTAGAAAGAGAAAAAAAAAAACGCAAAAACTTCCGTCTCGTGACAGTTCTGTTAGTATTCTGTGATATTGAACCTTAATGGTATCAATGCAAAAAAATGACTGCCATTAAAAAATAAAACTTATGGATTTTGCATAATAATAACTATGAAGCACATATCACTTATTTGCTGCAAGAACGTCATAAGTCAAAAATCGTTAATTTTAAGATAATATCACTTATACATAGTAAATAAATAAATTTTATGAAAATATTAACCCCTAGTCGTAATCGATGTCGACGTCAATTTTAAATTGTTGTCACATCAAGTCGACGACTACATCACTTCGACCTTTATTTGGTTTTTTATGAAAATGTTGTGTCGATGTCCACTAGTTATCGAAAATCTGACAAGGTTTTTCATCATAATAGCTAATTTTTTGTTTAGCGCTTTTTATGCTGTTTTCCATTATTTTGTTTTTTTTTTAAGCCGACTTGCGAAGTACACCGACTGCGGCACTGGATGTGATCCTGGACTTGCAACCGATTCATCTAGTGGCAGAGTAACTGCAAGGAAGTCTGCGATCCGCTTGAAGTCGACGGGACAATTTACATACGAACTCTATGGTCACGGTAGTATTATAAGGGGAATAGATTGTAGCAGTGACTACACCATTCCGAGACTGACACTTAGAAGGAAACCGCGAGTTACCTTAGAGGAGGACGGTTGGTTGGCAGGACTCCGGTCTGGCCAGGGGACCTTCAGTTTCTACACTGACGGTTCCAAAATGGAGGACGGAGTTGGAGCTGCAGTCTATTGCCGGGAACTGGGTATTCGAGAATCGTATAAGCTTCCCGATTGCTGCAGCGTATTCCAGGCGGAGATTTTTGCGGCCAAAAGGGCTGCCGATTTGGCACGTGTTTCCAGTAATGAGAACTCGCACGTAAACTTTTTCATTGATAGTCAGGCGGCGATCAGGGCAATAACCGCTGATTACTCATACTCCTCGGTCGTCCAGGAGTGTAGGGACTCGATAGATAGACTCTGTTCCAACAGGAGAGTGCATATCTACTGGGTTCACGGCCACTAGGGCATAGAAGGCAACGAGGAAGCGGACGAATTGGCGAAACGGGTGGCCCGTTTACCATACGATAGGATGATGGCCATCCCGGCTCCAATTCAGAATATAAGGAGAGATACGGACTCTGCTATAAGGAGGAGATCAGAGGCGTTTTGGGAAAACATAGGAACGTGCAGGGTTTCCAAGGTAATGTGGGGATCCAATGATCCGGAGTCAACTAGGACTCTTCTGTCGCTATCGTGAAGGGACTGTAGACTTCTGATAGGTTTTATGACGGGTCATTGTTGGACTGCGGTATACGCCCATAGAGTGGGGCGGTTGAATAGTGGCAATTGTAGATTCTGTGGGGTACCAGGGGAAAAGGAGACGGTAGAGCACTTGCTATGCTACTGTCCGGCACTCGTGCGCTCCAGGGCGAACTGTCTGGGAGATCATTACCTCCAAGATCTCGGGGAAGTCTTTGGGATTGGGCTAATGAGACTCCTGGCATTCGTCAAGAGAGTGTGGGGTACTCTGGGTACCATCACATCTGAATGACCTTTTTACTGACTTTCTTCTACGGGTTATCGTACAATGTGGTAACGCTAGGGACCTATTTGGTCCATGCGGCGTCTTTGTGACCGGCCACTCAAACCTAACCTAACCTAAGCGATTGCAAATTAAATAAATGGCATGTTCGTGATGGAAGTGAATTTTTCCTGTAAGTTTTCTTACTCTTTACAGCTTTAACGATTTTTAAAAAATATTATACGGTGCCTTTATGACGCTGTAATCAAGTTTTTCGAATATCTGCTTATTAAGCATTTTTTTTTAACAATTTCTTATTGTTTTAGGGACTTTTAGACAACTTTATGGCTTGTTTAAAATATTGAAAATTTTTGCGAAATTTCGCTATTTTAGCAAACTCTTCCAGATTTTTGCAGTTTTCACGTATTTTTTTTTTTTTTTTTTTTTTTGCTCTTTGAGCCAATCGTCGCAAATTTAAAATATTCGCGAGTTTTCGCTATTTTATCAAGCTCTTCCGAGTTTTTGCAACTTTGGGCATTTGGCCGAAGTCTAAAATGAATTTAATGCACACAGGTGTTTAGCAAACTTTTGGTGAACGCATTAAATCATTAAACTTTTACAGTAACTAATCAAATATGTGTCCATAACTTTTTTAAAATTACCTTTTTTTAAGTCTTAAAAGCATTTAATAAATATGTTTACATTTTTTACTTAAATTTCGTAAACTTTAATTTAAGTCGTTGCAAAATTTCCTGTCGACTAAAACAGAGGCATTTCTACTCGATGTAGACTTAAAAAAAAAGAAAACATCAAGTGACTGTCAAAAGTAATCGATTTTTGCAATAATGACTAAGAAAATACAGTAGTTGTTCCATTGTCGTTGACTTGTGTCGATTCTTATGAGAAAAGAAGAGAAGTTGAAATCCAGTTTTAACCGTCTGTCCGTGTGTATGTTGAAATGGGTTTTATAAAGGCCAAAGAAATGATGGGGACTAGGTTATTATATCGAGTCCTATTTTCGATTAGCAAATTTCACAGGTGAAGGGTTTTTATTAGTTTTTTCTTAAGCAATGCAATATTTTATTTAGATTTAGATAGGCTTTTTCTCCGAAAACGGTACAAATTTGTCCATGGGTAAGTCTATGAATTTGTTAGTCATTGTAACGAGTACCTATTTGCCTATTTGCAAGAAAAAAAACCAAAATTTCTATAAATTGACGCTTACAATATAATCGCAAATATAATATATTAAAATACAGCCAGATCGGTCCACAAATAACGGAGATACGAGCAAAAAATCACGACTGCCTCTCATGTCACCCATAAATGCCTTGTTGTTTTTTATACCTTTTTTCTGTACATCTGAAGAACGGCAAGAGCCAAAGCTTTCAAATTAGATACGAGCATCTTGGTTATCAACACTAAACCTCTCTAATAAAATGGGTGGGATTGTAGAAGTGGGCGTAGCTCTTCCCATACAAGGTCAGTATTAAAGAGTTTCCAAATTAGGTACAAATACCTCAGTTATCAATACACAATATCTCAAAATATGTGAACGGGATTGGAGAAGTGAGCGTGGCACAAACTTGTTTTTTTCAACATCTCAAGATCGGCAAGAGAAAAATTTTCTAAAATTGGTACACATAGCTGTGTTATTAATACAGCACTTCTCTCTAATATGAGCGGGATTGGAGAAGTGGGCGTAGCACCTCTCGTACAAATAACGGGAGAGCCAAAGCTTCCAAATTAGATACATTTGAACATAGTTGTATGATCGAAATATCGGATGGAAAAATAAAGAAACATAATTTAAAACACAAAAATGTTCGGATTTTCTATTTATAATTTTTACATGGCCGTAAACCAAACAAAAAACAACAACAATATTGCAAATTTTTTAATATTAATCAATTTTTATATTTTTCTGCGTAATTTTTTAAAAAATTCTATGTTTTCCCTCCCTACATTTTTTAAAACCACTATCCATAAAATTATTTTTTTAATAGTCACTGTTGCGCCTTCTCTAAAAAAAATAAATTCTGCTTATGAGTTAACAAATTTTGGTACATCTTTATGGCATTTGTAAACTAGAACTATTTAATTAAATCTGCTCTTTATTTGATTTAATGTTGACTTTTTTCTTTTATCTTTCCAACAGCAATTATTATTACGGCTGCCATGAATGACATTACAACATTACGCCTTCTCAGCTTATTGGAATCGTTAATGCATACTAAAGTGCTGCTCATTGACATTGTGGCAACATCTTTCAATGCCGAAAATCGTTTTTACAAGTACTTGACACGTATTAATCCAGATTCTCAACTAATGTCCAATCTGCTGTTATTGACAATACTGAGTGACAACTATCGTTACTTTCTTAATGTGGCCTTTGATAATAATGGCATTGAGATGGTGCAGAATTTTCGCCAACAAAAACTGTGGCATTTACGGAATGAAGATAAAGAGAAACAACAAAACTGGCCCATACATTTGGACAAATCGGTGACGGAGATTTTGCAATTACGTGAGGGTTTACAGGCATTAAATAGAAACTCGACATTAGATGTTTCAAAAGAACAACTTAAATTGTTGGAACAGTGGTTAAAGGACTGCTCCGTTTCAAATGTTTCCTCGATAAGTGTTAACTTTATATGTTTGAATATGAAATATATTAAAGAAAACTGTTTAAATAGCCAAATGCTAGCTACAATGGAAAATATTTGCCAAAATCATGCCTTCTACAAGGATGAACAGTTAATAGAAAATTTAAGAAATTTTATAGACTTTTTTAATTTTTATGATTTTTTGATTGCCAATATTTTAAATTCAACACCAGCATCCTACCCATCATCAACATCAAGCCGAAAATCTTTAAAACATGTGCCAAAATACGATTTTATTGTACTTGATGTGGTACGTGGTTTCAGCAATAATGTTGGCAGTGGTGGCGCCGGTATGAGTGGGTATGCAACAAGCCATATATTCAGTACAAATGATACCAGCAACAGCAACATGTTTGAATTTATAAACGGAAAACATCAGCATCAGCAATATCAACACCAGCCAAAAATAAACAGCACCAGTTTTACCAGGGGTAGTTATGAACATTTATCATCATCATCATCTCCATTCCCGACAATGCCATCATCAACACGAACAACATCATTAGTGTTTAAATGGAGGCCCCTATTGATTTTGGAACAACAGGAAATCAATTTAAAAACGTATATAACCCACTCAATTTTACCTGGCTACGATGATTGGCTGTTGGTTAGCACAGCTCAGCTTTGGCAATGTGGCTCGATATGTTGGACAATTATTGCGATTTGTGTGGGTGTCTTGATAGTTATTGTTGTTGCAAGTGTTGCAGCTGGTATTGCCATGAGGTATGTTACATAAATAACATGAATAATGTTCATTAAAATAATATTATATGTATGTACATATGTATGTATATACAATATAAAAGTGTGCATTTTACATAAATTATAGTTAAATGTTTTAGAAATAGATGTGACAATGTGACTACATTTTTAGTTAGTTCGATGCAAAAAAAGTTCATTTTATTTTGAAACTTGAAATGTTATAATGAAGGCGAAAATTTTCCATTTTATTTAATTTATAACTGACACTTTTGTTCTTAATTAAAAAAAAAAAAAAAAAAAAAAAAAAAACAAGTAAGAGTGCTGCATTCGGCTGTACCGAATCTTTGACACCTTCCACCTACAGCAAAAATATTTCTAGAGTGGACTTTATATGGGGCCTATGGTATATTATGGAACGATCTTCACGAAACTTGACAGTGTAATTTATAGTCTCAGGGAATTGAAACAGACCGAATTTTCTTATAAATATCATTATTCGTCACGGTTATAGCCGTATTAAAGTATTTTTCGAGAGTGGGCTTCATATAGGGCTTTGGTTAATTAGGGACCGATCTTCACGACTGCAATTTCCAGTCGAATAAAATGATTTTGTGCAAAAACGTATATCAATATGTTTATTTCCCCACTATTTATGCTAGTTTTTGTATAAAAATTATCAATTTTTTATGGTGGTTGTCTCGCATATTGGTTCATAACTCTTATCCTACTTAACCGATTTTGCTGGGTTTCAATCGAAAACTGCTAAAGAGAACTAAAAGCAATTTGTCAGTTATATTGTTCTTTTCTTTTTAGTCGTTCGAAACTGAGTGGGATTTCAACAGACGTATAGACGGACTGACATGTCTAAATCAAAGGACCCAAATATATAAATACTAAATGGGGTCTAAGATGAATATTAAAAAGTTTCGCACTGAATGACAAACATAGTACACTCAAGTCTCGTTTTATGCGGATTTTTTTTATGCGAATTCAAATTTATGCGATTTTTAAATTAACGATTTTTCCCAATTTTTACGGTTTTGGAAATTTTGGAAACCAAGTTTGCATCACTGATATAATCGTTATAGTTTATTTTGTTTTGTGTTTTTTATATGCATAGCCGATACGTATGTATGAGTGTTTTTAAACTTATGAGGAGCACATATTAGGTTTACAACGAAGGCTAATTTCGGTGAAAATAGAATAAAAAATTAGGTGGAAGTTAAAAATTTTAACTCGTTCTTTTATGTCCTTTACGGTACAACATTTTAATAACCACATTTACGAGTGTAAAGAAATTTGCATACCTTTTAAACTAATAGAGGTCCCATAATAAAACTTTTGCAATATGATAAGGACACTAAAGGCCAATTTCGATTAAAAAAAATAGAACTAAGTTAGAAAAATTTTGATTTAAATTGGTCATTTCCGGTTTTGCAGATGAAATTATTTTTTCCAATTTAATTTTTTTTATTTAAAGATCAATCGATTTGCTATAAGAATCACCTAAAATTTTTTTCGTTTGATTAGTTTTTAGTTTGAAATAATAATTTAAAAAAACATTTTTTTTAAAACGGCAACACTTTACCACCCCGTAATTCGACAAATAAACATCATAGAAAAAAAATATTTCGCACACTAATTCATATCAACTGGAACTAAGTTGTGCCAAATATAAGGGACT
Organism: Pollenia griseotomentosa; assembly: GCA_963931875.1. Lineage (NCBI taxonomy): Eukaryota > Metazoa > Arthropoda > Insecta > Diptera > Polleniidae > Pollenia > Pollenia griseotomentosa. Next base: position 205,110,195 of record OZ007560.1, read on the forward strand.
TCCAACAAAATATTTTTATGGGATTTTCCGCTTCACATATACATATTTGTCGATTTTTATTTATGTGATTTTGTTTTGATTTTTTAATTAAAATTTGAATTTATGCGGTTTTTCAGAATTTTGGAACAAATCATTAGTTTTTATATGAAGCTAGAGTATCTTTTTATGCGAATTCAATTTATGCGATTTTTTTTGAACGCATCTATCGCATAAAACGAGACCTCAGTGTATACTCTCATCACAACTAGTTGTGGTGGAGGGTAGACAAAAGTAATTAATTTTTGTACCACAAAACGTATGATAGATATTTGTTTAGAAAAATAATGCGTATACGCACCGCATAAACATTTTATATCAAACAGTCAAGTTTGACCATATTACGGTGACCATATTTTAACAAAAATAAACTCATAAAATTATTACAGTAACTGATTGTAGGTTATTAAATTCGTTTTCTGTACTGTTACAATTGAATAAAAATATAGTTATTTTACGAATAATTTAATTTTTCAACAGTTATGTTTGTTATTCAAAAAACAAACTACTAAAATATGATGTTTTTCCGTCTTCATTTTGTTATGTAGTTTGATTTTTAACAGTTTAAGGCATATGTTGTTTAATAAATAAAAAAAATTTAAAAATGAATGTAAAAATCATTTGTTTTAAATGAAATGTAAATGTTCCGTTTTTTTAATGAATTTAAGGTTGTTTAAAATGAATTTTCGTTTGAATTTAACTACATAATATTAAGTATTATATAAGTGTAATAAATAAAATAAAAATATGTTTTTTTTACTATTAGATTAATGCATGTCATTAAAAAAAATACGCATATTTCAACTAGGGATGAAACTGATACCGATGTATTGGCAATACTTCAGGCCTCCCGATATATCGGTATCGGCGGTATTTTAAACCGATGCTTTTTTAGATTTAAAAAATTTTTTTTTTAAACAATTTCTGTTTCAATGCTTATTTTGTTTATAACAAGTATGTACAATAAGAAATTAAAAACGCAGAGCATAAAATCAAAACAGAATAATAATATGTTTTCTTTTTTAATTCTTAAACTGGTTAGACCCATGCATTCAATGCGTTCGATACTTTCTTTACCTTTTTTTTCCAGACACATGAGACGAATGCAAAAGCAGAAATAAATCTAAATTTATGCGTTCGACTTTTATGTTTGTTTATATGCGTGGCCCATATTAAACTCTCAAAATTTAAAAACTAGTTTACATATCTGGGCGCCCCTTATTTTGTTACTAGTACACTCACAATATTCTGTACGTAAAATTAACTGAAATTGTAATATAAAATAAATGAAAACTCAAATAACAACCGAATTACTTATTTTTCGTTTATTTTTAACGAAAAGTTAATTTAATTTTTAACGTCAAAAATTTAACCCCATATTCAGTAAAAACAAATGAATTTTCATTTATTTTATATAATTTAACTTTCAACAAATTAACTATGTATTCCGTAAAAATCAAAGGAATATTCAGTTATTTTTTGTAATTTAGTAATTTTATACAAAACAGGTTTTACTCGTTTACTTCACAAAAGAATTTCTAGAAACTACCAGACAGACACCTGTCCGCTTGTTTTTCAAATGAGAGAATGAGAGAGAGAATATTATTATTTACTTACCCCGTTACAAATGTTTGTTTTACTTTTGTTGTACTGACCAGCGTTGCCACGACCAAAAGAAATTTGTAACCAAAATGTAAAAATAAAGTTACCAAAAGCGAAAAAAAGGAACCAAAATTATTTTGTATTAAACACGGAAAGAATTATTTACTAAATCACCAGAACATATGGCTTGAACCAAAAAAAAATTTGCACCATTCTCGTCCAAGCCAAACATTTTTTATTGTAAACATATGTGTGGCTTGGTTTATTGATATATAAATAAATTGGTGAAATCCGCCATGAATATTTTACAAAATACAAGGAAAAGCCTACATTTTTACATTAAAACGTGAAGCATATAAAAATAAGAAACTTTTTATTGATATGCTTAACATATCGATTAAAATAAAAATTAATTGAATTTATTCAAGTTTACTTGAGCTTTTTCTGAAAAATTGAAAGAAATCTCTAGCACTTATTTCTTGTTGCAAGAAATTCAATTCTATTTAAAAATCAAGAAAACCATACTAATACTAAGTAAATGCAGCTTGATTTCAGGAATATCTTTCTTATTTTTATTAAAAACTAGCTACTTTTTATATTTGTTTTAAGAAATTTTTGATCATATACCAAAATCGTGAATTTATTGATCATGAGAAAATGTTTCTTTATTTAAAAAAATGTTACTAAATACGAATCATGAAATTATTTTTTGATTTTGAATTATCTTGTTTTAAGAAACGAAATTGTTTCTTTGGAAAATAAACTTCTTTCGTGAAAGTACTATTTAATTCGCACTTCAGCTTAAAAATTTGTCTACAGAATAAATTGTGTTTGTTTGTATCTTGTAGGCTAATAAGCCACTGAATCGATTTTTTAAAAGTTTTGACAGTATATTACGATGGTCTGGAAATAACAATGGGCTTTTCAAATTTTTCGAAATTTTTAGTGGAAGTGGCACCTCCTATACAAAATTTACACTTATTTTCGTCAATTTTAAAATTTTTATGAGCTAGAGCTTTTAGCCTTTTTATATAAAGAGATCCTACAAGTAAAACTTTTTAAGTCTCGCTGCGGTTATGGTATCTCTTATATAAAGATGTTTTTGCCCGGTGGAAATATAATCATATAACACGGGATGGGATAGGAAGGACCTTTGACCTTATCGTTTCAGTTTGACCTATAAACCATTAAGAGTAGCAGATAATGACCATCTACACCTCAAAGTATATACCTTATATGGTTAAGTTGATAGTCTGTTGAAGCTTAAGCTTCAAAAAAATTATTTTTAAGTAGATGAAAAAAAATATATAAAAAAGTGTCAAAAAAGCGGAGCGGGTAGTTCTTGTTCCAAAACAAAAAAATTGGTTATTTTTGTGTTGATAAAAAGTAACCAAAATGAAAAAAAGTACACAAGTACACATTGGAAAAAAAAGTAACCAATTTTGGTTAAAAGTTACCAAAACGGCAACGCTGGTACTGACTCCCTTGTTTACAAAAGAACTCACAATTATAAGACACCAGCAGCATGATCGATATGGCTTCGAAATTATTTAACTTTAAAAATTTAATGTATTTAACTTAATAATTTTAACAAATAGAAAATGGGAATTTTTTTACACAAAATAAGTAAATCATGTTTTATAGATAACTAAAAATTTATTTTTGGCAGTTAACATGGCGTTTACATTTGCCAGTACTGGCAAAATAGTAGCAATTCATTCAAACTTTTTCACTAATACATAAACACTTTTACAGCTATTTTGTTTTTGCATTGTTTTGCCAACTAATATGTATATGCTTACTGTCTTGCCAGTACTGACAAATGTAAACGCTGTGTAAACTACATAAAATAACTAAATATTCCCTTGTTTTTACGAACATATACTTAATTTTTTGGTAGTTATTTTTCGAGGTTGAATTTTTGACAATGAAAATTTAAATGAACTTTTCGTTATTTAAAATTACATTTTCGTTTACTTTTACATACAGAAGACTTTAACTAAATCAACGGACAATAATAACTGTAACTGAAAATCCGTATTAATGTGCACTTAGTTTTTTGAATAAATGTTAATATCAGTTAAAAACAAATTTGCTTGGAATTTTAAATGTTTATTTATTTAAAAATTAATGAACGGAATACTTCTTTAATAAACTACAGTCCGTTACTGTAATAATATTGTGAGTGTATAAAAGTATCTTGGCTAGGGTATTGAAACGATTAACCGTTGTTCGATTAATATTGGGCGATTAACTGTTCGAATAATTTAAACTTATGTCTATTTATCTATTAATCGATAAATCGAAAATTTGTTTTTTCACAGTATTAGTTTTTTTCTTTAATGTAAAAAGCCAAGCCGGTACCGGTAAAATACCGTTTTACTGTTTACCGTTTTACAAACTCTAATACCAAAGAGTTTGGAAATTATCTATTTTCAAAAAAATTTAGTACAGACTTTTACCAAAATGGTTTGGGAGAAAATGCATTTTTTTAGACGAATTGAAACTACCTTTTACCAGATCTTAATAAGACTATTAAAAATATTAAAATTGTTAAGAAAGCAAAAAGAGATTCAATTGGTATAATGAAAGACTACCAATTTTTAGAAAAGACAAGAAAAAGGACAGAGAAATTGGATATGCTTTTTAACGCTTTACTTTCAATCTCTTCGACGTCAACAATTAGTGAAAGAATATTTTTCTAAACCAAGTAACATCAAAACAAAAGAAAGAAATCGTTTGAAACATAAACATTTAAACAGAATACTCTTTTTGAAAGATTATTTTGAAGCAATTTTTTTTTAAGTAATCTTATTTTATTACATGAAGTACCTTTTGTTAAATTGTTCAGGGGTGTGCTGGAAATAGAAAACCTAAAATGCAAGAAATTTAAAAGTCGTTTTTTAATAAGATTTCTGTTATAAAAGAATTTAATGATAAAAAGTATAAAAATATTTCTCTATTAAACAGAATTTTTTTAACTAAAATTTTAAAAATTAGATTAACAGCCTGTTTTTGGAAAACATAAGTCTTCTTACTTGAAGTTTTCGTATTAATACGTTTATGTTCAAAATTTGGTTTTTAAAAAACATTTAAAAGCTTTCGCCTATTCATAGTTGAAGTAAATAGAGCTTTTTTCTTTCGTGAAACAACATTATTGCCAATGCATTAATATTCGTACATTTCTATTATTTTTTCATATAAAGGTCTTGTGTTTGTGGATAACCCTGGCTTTTGTTTACAAAAATTAAATTTCAAAAACAAAATATTTTATAAAAAGTGTTACTAAACAAGTAAAAATAAAAGTGTTGAATAAAAATGTTAACAATAATAGCAATAAATAAAAGAAATACATAAAGAAGATCCTTTGCTGTACATCAACATATAGATATGTAGAAGATATTTGCGAAGATATAATTTTTTGGATCATTCGGAAGAACGGTGGTATTTTACACTACACTGTATGTACAGTCATACAGATAATAGTACGTATGCCTTAACAATTCCTTAACTTTCCAAAAATTAGAGATATTTAAAATAAGAAATATATCAAAAATTTTTAAATGAAAGCAAATATTTATTAAATTTAAGACTTTTGATTTGTCCGCATACTTAGGTGCGAAGTCGAGTCGCTTTTATCTGTTTATCTGTTTAATTATCTGTGCTGTCAGATTAACTTATAAGTGTAAAAGTATAATTAGCGGAAATTGACCCAAATTTTTTGTAGATTGATTTTTACAGTGTGTCGATGCCTTGCAAATGCCAAAAAATATTGATCAGAAATCCAGAGTTATTCTTAAGCTCCAGTTTTAGAGGTAGTACGTACTATGCAATGAACAACGGTACGCGAAATGATGTGATCGGACTTTAAATGGCAGCACTATATTTAAAAAACTAAATGGGCTGCATATGGAGGCGTGGCTATGAAAATGTATCCGTTTTAGAAACATCATTGACATACCTTTCATTCAAGGGTGTGACTGTCACAAACTTTTTTTTTTGTAAGGAGGTCGACCCGCTCTAATGTAATATAAGTGAACCTTTATAGAATATTTTATAATAGTATTAGTTTTTTGGGTTTCCTTTTTTAAAATATCGCAGTTATTTTCCATTTTGTGGTGATTTGTTTTTTAAACGAATGCCTTTTACTTATCGTCTACTTTTCCCGTTTGTTTTCATTTATTGCGAAGATGTTCATTTTATAAGAACCAAAAATATGTAGAAAAAAATTAAAGCTTTTTTTGTCACTCACATGAAATGTTTTTTAATTTTATGAAAACCTAAATCTGATTTCGTTAGTTTTTTTTACGAACGAACAAATATTTTCATTTTCTAAAAACAGGCTGTAAAAGTGTATTAAAAACAACTTTAAAATTCTTGCGTTTTACGTTTTCGATTTCCAGCACCCCCTGGTTGTTTCTTTTTTAATAAAATTTTTATGCTAAAAAAAATTTAATTTTTGGTCTTATTTTTAAACTTTTTAACTAGACAAAATTAAAGTTATTCGATTAATTGAATACATAATATTAAATTGTTCGATTATTATTCGATTACATTTTTACTTCGAATAATTATTCGCGGGATTGATTAATTAATACAAAACATCGATTAATCTTGGCAAAGCTTAAAAATATTTAATATTCCTATTGGAAGACAGCACTCAAAGACATGTTACATTAAAAATAAATTTAAAAAATCGGTAATGTTGGGGGCTGTTTTAAATTAAGTACAACTCGTTGAGAAATAGTAAATTAGCTTATATTATAGTATAAAATTGATGAATAGTACAAAAATCGTGTAGAAAAGTGGCGAGTGGAATCAATAAGCATGGCTTCCCAGGAAAAACTTTTTTGATTTTTAGTAATAGGTGGTAGTTATTTTATACGTTACCTGGTAAGTAGTTGTCATTACAATTGTCATTATTTTGAAAACTTTAATAAGTACTTACTAGTAATGACCACAACAACTACTTATTACTTCTATTATTTTCAGTACTGAATATTTGCTTATTAATAATCAGCTCAATAACTACTTATTACTTGTGTTGTTTTCAGTACTGAATATTTACTTACTGGTAACGCACTTAATAATTACTTATTAGGTCTATTAACTAGTGATTTTTTGACTTCTAGTAGGTGTATTGTAAGTACTGAATTCTGTGGACACCTCGAACAAAAAAAGGAAGTTATTCAGCCGAAAAATAAGTAGTGTTTATTTTCTCCAACATTATTTGCTAAGTTAAGTATTTGCTTGGTTAGTCCTTAAAAGTCGACAGCTGCAAACTTTCATCAACTGCTTGTTTTGAAGTTTTTGGTCGGCACCCACTTTCTGTAGGTTTTAATTGATTGCAGGAGCAACGGTTTTACTTCTTAATAATTTCTTAAAGGATTATTTTACTCTTCAAATAGTTTGATATCAAGCTTAGCTATATCGCTAACAACTTTCAAGCTATATATAATTTTTTTTACCACTAATGTTATATTCATTGCTGTTCCATTCATTTGGATTTGTTGTCAAAAAAAATGTTATCTATTTGTAACTTGTTAAACAGCTGCAATAGTCTTTTGTTAAAAAATTCGGCAAAACGGCTTGGTCTGGTACACACTCCATCTTCTTGACAATTGCCACCTTTTCCTAATATCATACTTTCTCTGAGAATAAAATTGTCAATTTTTGCAATTTTTGTTGCTGCAATTTTTTTAAATTTTGCTCTAAAATTACACTAGTGTTCATATTATGCAATTCTAGGGTTGCATTTTTTGTATTTTTCTCTTGCTCTTTTTATATTTTATATACAAATACAAATACACCTACAGCCAACTTCATGTTAAAAAAGTGTGAAATTTACGAAACAAAACAAAATTACAGAGTAGATAAAACTAAGTACCCCTCCCCAATCTTTCTACCTCTCTCACCCATAAACTCAAGAATTGCTGCAACAAAAATTGCAAGTCTTGGCGATGACTTTAAGCCAACTAACTTATCCGAGAGGTACCAAAAATAGCATTTTTTGGTATTTTAAACCTCTTAGTTAATCAAGCGAAAAGATCAATATTTTCATAATTAATCATGTCTTTCTACAGAGAAAAGTCTGCCCAAGCTGCCCAAACATATACAAGAACTCCAAAGCTCAGAAAGCTTTCTAAGTGCGATTTTTAATTTTGTGTGGTTTTGAAACCGCTTTCCTCATAAATTAAGTGGATTTCGATGGCATATATCAATTTCGTCATCCAACGAACATGGTGTGCTGCACTTACGGCACTCCAATGAATTTTATCTGGTGTCTGGCCAAGTCTCGGAGTAATTTCCCCTTGTCATCTGTAGATACTTATACGCACACAGAAAACAAATTAATTGGAATACGGTTGCAGTAATAAAATATTGATCAAGTAATAAAATATATTTTTGCAACTATTAAATATGTGTAACTCTAACTGATTTTTAATACTATTGAATATTAAAACGTAATTCTAACTGAAGTATGATTATTTCAATTATTTTATTAGTTATGATAACTAATTCCATTTAATACTTAAAATTAGTACGAATACTGTCAATCACAACCAAAATTAATACAGTGCACTACTGAATATTGGTCATTATAATCAATAATTTGCTTTTGTCAATAAATTTTATAATATAATTGTTAATTCATTTTTTGCAGCTAATTATCGATTGTAAGTATAGTTTTAATTCGAGTACAACAAATGAAAATATAATTATTTGGTATTCACAACCAAAAAAAGCTATATGCCCAAGGCGAATTCATCCCAGGTAATCTCGGTACTACAACAAGTACAACTCGTACAAAAACCACAAGCAATTTGTTTTTGTAAAATCATTGTACAATGTCAAAGACAGAAATAAAACAAAACAGAAACAAAGATAATAAAAGAGAATAAACAAAATTTTGACATGCAACAGTGATTTTAGCTAATATCAGCAGGGCTTTTAAGACCACCTGTAATAAATTCGCCTTGTATATGCCCCAATTGTTTATTGTGAGTACTAAGCTAATTATAAACTGAATTTTCTGTCAAAACTAAAAAATAAATTTGTGGAAAGAACATTTGATAAAATAAGTTTTAATTTCATATTTAAAAAATATTTGGTCCAGATCAACACCATACATGTGGGGTAACTCTTCAGCAGGCACTATAAATTCCACTGGATCACTAGTCCCGTCAAAGCATATATTCCTCCTTCATCAAATCCATCTTGAACTCGGTGGCTGTGATTGCTATCGAGGGGTGAGTCATCTTAGAATTATCCTCCTTTACCGGTGCGTTAACCACTATATTCCGCTCTGGGGTCACGAGGATAGGCTACCTATTGATTCCTGCTTCGATTGGAATTCTAAGAGGCTTAAACACAGCAAGCTTGTCATGTTCGCCACTTTTGAATAAAGCCCACCGCTTTCTCAGTTCCTCAACACTGCCCGCTTGGTCTTATTGGAACTCTTTCAGGTGCTATAACAATTCTTCCCATTTAAGGGAGTCTTGTTGGCCTACTTCCTTCTTAACATAATCTGTGTTGGTCGGGTAAATAATGTATTTTTTTTTTTTAAAAATGAAATAATCGCCCTTATCGTGGTTGTCGAATTTAAAATACGCCTGCGACTGTTTGGTATTAGATTTGAGGAAATAAGTTCACGTTCTCTTTAATCTATTGCCAAACAATCGCAGGCGTATTTTAAATTCGCCGAAAACGATAAGGGTGAAAGTATAAACGATACACAAAATATCTTAATAAATACACTAACGAAAAATGGGGGTTATTGGAATTGTTTTGATTTTCTATCTAATAAATCGGGAAAATGGTTTATGCATCCGGTTAAAAAATACAAATACAAAAATACAATAAAATCTTTTGTTATGAACAGCAATTATGTGTTAATTCAGTTACATCTATCATATATTCGGGTATTAGCATGTTTTTGTTTTCTTATAATCATACTAACAACTAACAATATCTGTTGTTATAACTGATAGTGTACTAAAATTCAAATGTTGCTTTCAAAAATATTATGCTAAGCAACGAAATTTTCAGCAATTGTAACCGAATTGTGTGATAGTATATGCAACCGACGAAATTCGATTGGCGCCAAATTCGGTTGTGATCACTAATCTGTTTTCTCTGTGCGGACAAACGATATATTTTTCAGGGTCTAGATCGTCAGAAGAAGCATTTTGCTTTATTTTCTAAAACACGTCCTAGTGATGCTGCAATATTTAATTAATTTTAAGGCTTCACTATCAGAAACCTTTTTGCGATCTAATGCACAAGTGACATGTTTGGAAAATAATGATTTCTTTGGAATTGGTTCAGTCTACAAGTCTGTGAGGGATTCGCTTTTATTTAGATTTCTTTAACATCTCTTTTGATTTATTTTTTACTGATTCAGAATGTTTTGGTGATTCATCTTCTGTATCTAAAATAGTTACAATTGTATACATCACGGAGGAGGAATCTGGCCTTTTCCCCTTTTCAAGATTCCTTTGTTCTTTTATTCTTCTTTGAAGAATTCTTTCTTGTTGCAATAATCATACTCCTTTCCGTCATCTGATTAATAAAAAATTCTCTGTCTTCGTCAACTGTGCACGTAATTCTTCAAACAATGCTTTACAATAACTCAAAAATCAATATTTATAACGTGAGAACTTATCAACATTGGCCACGTTGAGTACTGATTTCTAATACACCAGGGGCATCGAAAGTTTGGCACTTCACTACTTTCAACTGAAGTTAAAATATTAGCGGTTACCCTGGATGTAGGGTAAGTTTGAAATTTGAGTGCCACCCTAATGATCATCGTTAACCATATTAGACCCTTTACCGCTTGGAATCACTAACGTAAATGTAGTTGATTTTAAGGTACAGGGTGGTGAAAAAGAAGCGAATGAGATTAAAAAAAATTCTTTATTTTAAATTCATAAACGATTGGAGAATGTTGTCGCGCTTAACAATTGTTAAAATCAAAAATATTGCAATTGATTCACATGCCTTAAAAAGAAGGTTTAACTCTTAAAGTTGAAATAACATTTTTCCATTTATTTCAAACTGTAAACTTCCGTTTTCTTTTCATTTTAAATTTATGTAGTTTGTCGTGCTGTGCTTTCAACCGTTTAACTTGTTTGCATGAAGAAGAAGAAAAAACAAGAAAGTGCAATTCAACTACGTGACTTTCAAGTTTGCATCAATTTATTCGACATGTGGGAAAGTTAAGTTAGACAGATTTTGTAACAGATAGAAAACTGTTTGTAAACATATTTCTTATATACTTAGAGCATTTATCGATAGTTTCAAATGTTAAAAATAAATAAGAAAAAAAAATTTTGTGCTTTGCTTAAAAATAAAAGAAATTTCAATACTAACATAAATAATAACGACCTCTTGGTAACATTTTGTTTTTGCTGTTTTATTTTCAAAATTAATAATGCGATTTGCTTTTTGACAAAAATTAAGTATTAAATTTTTCAAAATAGTAATTTAAAAACAAAAACATTTGGTGCCAATAATTTTTTTTTTTTTTTTTTTTTGTTATTAGAAATTCTGCTTTAAAGGCATGGTAAGAAATGATTTTTGCAATAAATTATAACCGGGCAAATCGGACTTCAAAACCGCTAGAAACCGCAAAATATTTAATTAATTAGGCGGGAACTTTCTTAAACATACCGCTAAAACCTAAACATTTTTAAAATAAAAAAGTTATACGGGCATGTTCTAGAAATTGAAATAAAGTGGATTTGAAATCGAGCAAATTTTAAAAACTTAAAGCTCATACAAATATTCCATTTTATCAATTTCATTTTGTGAGTACCAAGTAGCTTTACAATAACAACTCTTAAAACCAGGAAAATCTACAGTCATTTTGTAAATAATTGAACTTAAAATCTTGTTCAATTTCAATTTCAATTTCACTTAATTTCGATTTCTAGTACATGACCGATAGTGATGATTCGGCTGTTCCAAATCATTGATACCCTACACCTACAGTTAGAAAATTTCCGGAGTGGTCTTTATATGGGACCTGTGTTAAAATTTGGGCCGATTTTTACGAAATTTGAAAAGGTAATTTCTAGTCTTTTATAGCATTTATAGTATAGGAATGCATCAACTACTTATTTCTATCATCTAATTTTTATGATTAAATAAATAATTAATATATAATTATAAAGGTTCCTGGTAAAAAGCCTTCATTTTTGCAATATCGTTTATTTTGCTCGTATATAGTTCGGTTTCGTAAATCTTAATTTAAGATCTTTAAATTTCAAAAATAAAAAAACTTTTCTGGATATAGCTCATTTGCTGCAATTCAAAAATATTTGTTTAACATAAAACGGCTTTAGAGTTTTAAATTTACGCACAAAATAATGGAAAAAGAAAATTTTATTGTCAAAGTTATTTTTTGGATTACAACATTTATTATTAATAAGATTTCTGTATGAAAGCTAGCTGCTATGCGCATTTCACTGCTTGCTTAGGCCATATCATCAGGAAACCATTTCCAAAGATTTTAGAAAAGCTAAAAATATTTTGGAAAAACCAGTTAACTCCACTTTTTGGATAAAATGAGATTACACCAAAAATAGAAAGCGTGTTTCATTAACTATCACTCTGTCAGATCGAAATTTTAATATAGTTTCTCATTTAAAAGTTATTTAAAAAACAAAAATCAGAAAAATACCAATTTTTATGTAAAAACTTAATAACTCCATGTATTTTTTGAAAAAACAAGGTAACTCCATAGTGTCTTAAGAAACAGAAAAATTAGAAGTTAAAAACGACGTTGTGTGGATAACTAAGAGAGAAAGAGTGAAATAGAAGAAAATGACAAGCCACAAGCTCTTTGGGTGAAAATTTTAAACCTAAAATTGTCAATTCCCGATAAATCAAAGAATATTATAGAATATACATATTATATAATTTCTGAAGTTCTTGATATATAGAATACGACTGCCAAACACCCGAAATCTTTCCGAGTAATAGTTTTTAACCCATAAAGATATATGTACTCTATGTGGTACAGGAACTTTGAAAAATTCTGTTGCAAAGATAAGACAGTGTTTTTGGTCAGCTAAACTTAAAAACTATTTTATAACTCATCAACTGGCCTATAAATATCATAAAATCTCAGAAGGGTAAGCCATAAAGTGTAAACCTTTAAATTCAGTTTACGCATAAAAACAGACAAAAACTCGGCTTATCTATAAATATAAAATTGTAACGTTGCTGACTGATTCATTACTGCACAGCCTAAACGCCTGAAGCTAAAAACTGGAAATTTGGACAGAAGGGTAAGTCTCTCACCAACTAAGACGTGATTTTCTAAAATTCGAAAAATATCTCCAGAACTTAAAGAGATACAAAAAAATGTAAAAGTTATCGTTGTTCTTAAGAAAAATAAGCGGACAGGTATCTGGTTCTTCTTTGAAATTCGTCCCTTTTAGGGAGTAAACGGGTGAAACATGTATTTTTGATCTTTTTTGTCACCCCATCTATCATCTACCAATAAACATAGAAATAAAGTTTATATCACATTTGAATCACATTTGAGTCCAAATACGAATTCGGTTCTTTTTGGAAATCGAACGGTAATTTTTGAGCTCCCACTATAATATTGTAATTTCTGATCCTTTAATGGGGAGGAAAAAGTACCAAAAATTCCTTTCTTTAGCTTTTTGTTTTACAAGTGGAACTTAATTTAATTATATGTAGTTAATATTTAACATATAAACATAAAATTCAACATGCAACGTCCTGAGTGGATAAGAACCTGTAAGTGATTTTTTTGGTACTATTTGTTTTTTAACTGGTATTTTTTGAATTTCCGTTAGTATTGTACCTAAAAACATAAAATTAAACATTCAAGGTTCTCAGTGAATGAGGATCTATTTTGTTCTTTGACTTTCTTTGACAGACGTTTTTCAATTTTCGTTAATATTGCACCTATAAACATAAAATGAAACATGCAGTGTCATGAGCGGATGAGAATAACTGTTTGGTACTTTTTTGTTTTATAACTAACTGGCCGCTTTTTAACCCATTAGAGGTCAAACAAAAACTGGCCATTAAAATAAGTTTTTAAAAAAATATAAAATAAAAAAAATTTAAAAAAAATTTTTTTTAACTGAGATTTTGGGGTGTTCTCAACTGAGTACACTGACCTCATATGTATGAAAATTTTCAGAAAATTGTTTTTTAATGCAAAGAGTTTTTAAGCACTTCTTATACTACCAACGGGCTCTTATATGGCAAAAAATGCACCTCAGATGGTTTTTAAGGTTAGTAGGCTAGTGCCCAGCCCCATCTTGGGATGATCCTGCAAGCATTGATAGAGACTTTACTCTAAACATCTATGATGAACTTAAATATCTCGTAAAAAGTTGTAAAAAACACTATAATTTCGTGCAGTACAATTCAACTACTCCAATAATTTTTAACAACACGTGAACCAAATGTATCAGTATATTCCACATGCGATTTCCGGAGTACAAAACTAATTAACTGGCAGCAATACCCGCAACCCAGTTTTTGAAGCCAAATCGAACTGGCGTTCCACAAATAACTTGCTTGTAGGGATGGTAGCCAAAATGTTTTACGATTGACCCATTTTAAGGAATATTTTGTTCACCATTCCTGTAAGCATTTCATTCGAAGAAAGCCAGTTCGATTCGACTTCAAGAATTGGAGGATATAAAGTCATGGACATTGTGATCAAAGATTTTCAAAATATTTCTTCACATACACTATTTCATCTTTTACAAAGTTCAGAGTTCTGTTGAGGGATCGAGCACTGTGATGGAAAGTATTTGCGCCAAATAGGATTTCTTTGCTTTGCGAAGTCTTGCAGAGTTTCTTTGGTGCCAACGGTTCTTTATCACTATCGGCACTGATGTCGTTGTCAATGATTTCAAGATTTACGAAAACTTTAATAGTACCAGGTTTGTCTTTTGATAGGCTTGAAACCGTTATATGTTCCTATGCACCTCTTCTCCACATGATATGCTTCTTGAAGGCTTTTCAATCACTTTTGGGCCGTAAAATGTTCTCCACTCATAGTAATCTAACAAAAAAAACTTTTTTTTTACCTATGCATGTTGTCAGTGTACTCAAACGAGTACAGTCAATTTTATACTGCTCTACGTTTATTATCTTTTTATGTAATTAATTAATTTTTGTCTGTAAGTTATTCTGATACGATTTTAATTATAATAATTTAAAATTACCAATAAAAAATTAAATATTATTTTCAGTATTATCAAAATAGTGTTCATACCTTCGCACGGTTTTCGTGACCCAAATCAGACTAATACTTTTGTACCCAAAAATAAAAAAGAGACACAAATTCTTTTTTACCTGCTGTTGGGATTATTGTTGTGAACATAAATAACGGTACAACGATTAAAAATTCTTTGTTTTTGCTTGGAAACTTGTTAAATGCCAGCTGTACTCATTTGAGTACAGTGACTTGTAATGGGTTAATCTAGAAACATAAACGTTGGCATATAAATACATATGTCCACGAAAGAAAGGAAGACGGTCACGAAGTAGCGTGGGTAACTTGATTTTTTCGCAAAAAAAACGGTGAGTGCTAAGTCAAATAGTTAATGTTTCTCCACAAATCATTTCTTAAGTTGTCTTAACTCCGTAAAACTTTAAACAAAATTGAAAAAAAAGTTTTTTTCGGAAAAACTAGATAACTCCATTTTTTGAAAAAAACAAGCTAAGTGACATTGATTCTCGGTTTTAGTGCCCAAAAATTAGTTCAATGGAACCAGAAATCTTTAACACTATTTAAAATTATGTTTTGTTTAATGTGCATGCAAAGTAACATAAATTCATATTAAATAAGAAGAGAAATATGTTTAAAACTTTAAGTGTGTTTTTCTCGTGTTTTCAAAAAATGGAGTTATCTAGTTTTTCCATACGGCCACAGAATTATAAACACTTGTAAAAACAGTGCGTTTATCTTTTCTTACTTTCCCCTACGATTTGCGATTTTTAACCTGTGATGTTGTTTCAGCAAATGATACATGATACAAAAGTATGTTTAGATTAATTTTAACTATTTCTTCCCCTTTGTCCGCCTGTTCTTAAACATACATATATATGTACATACTTATGTAGTTACAAAAATGCTTTTTTTAGACGAAACCATTAGAAACTAAAAAAGATCTAATCATGCAATGAAATTAACATACCACAATCTGCAATATTTGTTTAAAATTTCTACCAAAACCACAATTAATTATAAATTTTCTAATTTGACCAAAAGTAACTAAATCCAAACGAAAAATCCAGTTATTTTGTGCTTAAAAATAAAGTGTCTGCTTTATCTGGCACTGTTTTTTCTCACTTTGCCTCTCTCTCTGAAACAACTTCATGCAAAAACCACATTATTAACATTATTACAATTAGCACCAAAACACAAACACACGCACATACTCTTATACAAACCACCCACTTAAAATTTACTCAAGAGTATTACCGACACTTTTACAGTTATGAGTCTGGGTTTTTTTTTTTTTTTTTGCTTAACTATTTTCGTCTAATATAAATAGAATAACGCATACAGCTCACTTTTTTAAATATTTATACATTAAAGTACACTGAAAATAATGCATGCTATATTTTACGAACAAAAAAATCTTAGCTACTATTTGCGTTTTATTTTTTTTTATTATTTTCATTTAGTGAAACTTCGATATAACGAATCTGAAGGGGATTGAAAATACTTCGTATAGCATTGATTTAAAAAAAAAAAAAAATTTGTAAAACTTAGTTTTCTTATTTTGGCAAGAATCGAAACAAACCTGACTTCAATTACGCTTTATTTACTATGCACTGGCAAGCACATGAAGACTGTTTGGTTTTGGAAAACGAGACTTTTCAATTTTGCCTTAAATTACAAAGACATTCGTTCAAATGACTCAGCCGAAAATTTGGTATATTTAGTTTTTCGTCTTACCGATATGATACGAACAAAGCTTAATCTAGCCGCTAAGAATTCTTCAAAGCTTAGGCCATTAGCAGTTAGTTTTTCGTAAATATTAGGAAATTTTTAAGTTTCACGAAAAAAAAAGTTTCATAAAATCTTTAAGATAGAAAAAACGTATTTTTTTTTTAAATCTTAAATTTTTATCTTAACAAAGTTTGTATAAAAATTTAAAGCTACTTTATATACCCCTAAAACATTTGTACCTTTTAAGCAAAATGTACCCCGTTTCGTACAATATAGGACAGCTTTTCGTACAAATAATGATTGCAAAGATTTTTGTTTAAGTGTAGTATTTAGAGACTGGCACCAAAATAGTTTTACTGTTTCCTTCATTGCTTTTCGAAAATAATTATTAACTGGGAAAATTTTTTTTATATACCCTCCACTGTAACGAATAATGAATGAGGCAATATTAAGTTTATTATTTCGTGTGTAAAACCAAAAACAATTCATCTAAGGCCCTATTTAGTCTATATTTTTGGGTCCCTAAGTCATTTTATTCTGTGCCTTAGTCCGTCTCAAACTCAAATGACTGTAATGAAATTCGGTTCGCTTTAATTCCGTAAGACAGGAAATTGCATTTGGTTAAAAATTTACTTTAAGTCCCATATAAAGCTCATTTAATGCCCCTTTAATTGAATGAAATTTGGCATTAACAAGTTTTTAAAAATCCATTATAAAACCTTACGTTGTAAAGATCGGTCCATAATTGTCAATAAGTTCCACCAATAGTTCGCTCTCAAACAGCATATTAATACACCCACAATCGTAACAGTTAATGACACTGTCCTGAAATGTAGTACGTAGTTACATTATTAGGCAATTCACAAAGTGTTCTATTGTATAATATTGGTTGTATTTGCTTAAATTTTATAAATAATTCATTTTTAAAGTTTACGAAGTTATCATAAAACTATCTGCAACAAACTTTATGAGAAGTCCATAGCTATGGACCAATCTGATATGATCAAATATAGATCGTTGATTAGTTATAAAACTTATTCCCAAAAATACATTATGAGCATTATATATGTATGTGCTCACCGATCCTATAAGAAGCATAGAGCCTCAATAAATTGGTAAAAATATTCCTGTCCTTTTTCAACGCTCTCATTTTGCTTCAGCTGTGACCCATTCTGGATATTTCCATATCGATTAGCCCTTTCTACACCTGGGCTGGGCGTCCTCTTCTTCCATCTTGCGGGTTTCACTCTATCGCGTTTCTTTTTCTGAGTTTGGCCAATCCACCGC
Source organism: Pollenia griseotomentosa (assembly GCA_963931875.1). NCBI lineage: Eukaryota > Metazoa > Arthropoda > Insecta > Diptera > Polleniidae > Pollenia > Pollenia griseotomentosa. Next base: position 205,128,085 of record OZ007560.1, read on the forward strand.
TATTTATTTCTGTGGTTATGTGCAGCTTATTGTATTCTCTTTAGGAGTTTGTATGGTTGATCTGAAGGATATTTTCCCTTTGCTGTTACATCCTCTGCATAAATCCTAAGTTGTCAGATTTCAGGCAATCTTCACGATTTTTCGCGATCGCGGCCGACCAGAGATCATATCTGGTGCAACAGTAGTTGGTAGACACAGGCGGGGCGACATCGGACTGACTATTGGTTGAGTACTCAGTCCTCCAACTAGATTATCTTTGCGGAAGTTTCGCTTGTCCCTTGAAAAGATACGTTCGGGGATCATGTTGTATCTGTGGTTTTTCTGAAAATCCCACAAAAGTTCTGAACATTCACATCTTTTGGGAGAGTTCGGTCTGAGAGTAGGCCCTAGGTCAAATATCCATGTAAATCTTTTCAACATCTTGATTGATTTGGTCTCAGAGCCATTATTTTATTTCAGGATTGGCCAGAATATTTCCAAGATCCTGCGTTTAATTCACAAACATCTGGATCTTTTACATGTCACGAGGTTTATCGTTCTTCGCGTCACAACCGTGGGGGATAAGGTGATCATAAGTTTGGTAAAAATTATGTGTTTTTACTTTTTGGCTTTTCTGAAAAATATTATTGTAATCCTTGTTGGAGGGTATCAAAGATTCAGTTGTGCCGGATAAAGCATTCTTACTTGTTATTTCTTCTTCATACAGCTTATAAATAACAGAGCAAAGTTTTATACTCATAAGAGTTCACACAAAAGAAAAAAAAAATAGAAAAATGGAAACAATGACTGCTATTGTTTCATGTTTAATGTGTTTTTCCTTTGTTTGTTATAATTTAATAGTTTTTGTTCATTTTTTTACTCTACTCTGCCATTTTGTTTTCTTGTTATATTTTTTTTTTTCAAAAATTTTTCAAAAAATTTACAAAAAAAAAACATCGAATTTCACACTGAAGTAGACAAGGAACTTTTTAATAATCATTATAATGCAGAAAAATTCATTGAAACTATTAAAAGCATAATTATGAAATGAAATGAAATACATCTTTTATTTTTAAGTTACAATTTTATACGTCGCTATAAATTTCTAAAATGTGCTGTTTGATATCAAAAACAACAAATGAAAATATCTTAGATATGAGTGGATTCATTGCCAACTATAAGCTGTTGAATGACTTGTAAATTTTCCTGCAGCAACTATAGGGCAGTGGGGCAAAACTAAAATAATAACAAATCTGTTTAAATGCTGAGCCGATTGACATAAGACTCATGCTGAAGAGATGTGTTCAAAACAAGTAAAAGTCTATAATACTCTCCGCCATGAGTAGGAATATTAAACTAAAAAGATTTAAGATATTTTTCGAGGAATAGGAAATTTTATTGGTTTAAAGCGTATTAAAGTCCCTCTCAGGGCAAGGTTTTACATTGGAGATATGAAAAATTATGGACTGAAATTTACGAAATTCAATTCAAAAGAGTAGAAATCGTCCTATAAAACTACGAGATCACAAATTTTCCGTAATAAAATTATTTGTTACGGTTTTAGGCGATATAAAGTTTTTTCCAAGAGTGGGCTTCAAACTGGACTTATGGAAAATTATGGACCGATTTTCCCGAAATTTGGTAGCGGATTTCCAGTTCTACACAGTTTTTTCCACTTACTTTTAGTACGCATAACACCAAAAAGTACTTAAAGCAATACGAAATGGGATAACTTACGAAAACTATTGCCTTTTATATGCGTGAATACGCTTGTGTTTTAAAAAAATTGTTTTAGAAACAACAACAACACTACAGAAATAGGCATAAGATGATGTTCTTGCTGCAAGAAGGAAACAAACATTATTTTTATGCTTAAAAAGTAAAAACAGATTCAAAACTTCCCGAATCATATTTATTAAAATTAAGTTTCGGATTATTTCAAGTACGATTTTGAAAGTCAGACATACTTAGAAATTCTTGAATCAAGCCGCACAGTTTGAGACTAATTTTTATCTCAATTTTACTTAAGCCAATTCCGATTTGGATTATTTGAAGTACGGGGCAAACATTCCGTACTTGATTAACCGGTTAGCGCCGAACTTTAAAAAAAAAAATCTTTTTTTTTTAATTTTTTTGTAAAACGTTTTTAATTAAAGTCAAAAACACAAGAATTAAAAAAAAAATTTGTTTTTTTAATTATGGAAAATATTGCCCGTCCTATAAATAGGACGCTGGGACTTAGAGGTATCATAGGTGATATATTTTTAGAATACAAACTGTATAAGTGACAAAAAAAACATGATTTTTTTTATGTCCTATAAATAGGATGCTGGCCTATAATGGGTTAAGGGAAATCTATACTTTACGTATAATTGACACCGCTTCGACTTGATTTAAGTACGGATGGATCGATTTTTCTTTTCAGCGTATGAAGCTATAACTGACTATATTTGTTTTAGGAGTACCAAATTGCTTCCGGAATTTGGTTTTATATGGGTATTATGGTAAGTTTTGAAACGATCTTCTCGAAATTCGGAAGTGTAAATATAAAACAACGAGTTTGTTGTTTCTCCCATAATGTCACATTTATCAAATAAAGAGACTGTTCGAAAGAAAGCCGTATATTATAAAACGTACAGTACACACACTCAGAACGAAATCTATTTATTAAGTATTTGTGTATTAGTACACAGCACGTAATACCATTAATAACTATTTTCACGAAAGTAACAAACAGTATTTAGAAGAAGAAACAGAATTTTTTCGTTACAAAATATTATAATTATAAACACATTCTATTGTAGTGGTTCTGTAGACAGACCAACATTATTTTTTTAATCTTCTGTAGTTTTTTTTCAACATGGATGAAGGAATGAGCAAACCAAAAATTTTAGCAACACTTCTCATTTGCATTGTTGCTGCAGCACGAAGATCCTGTGTGTGTATTGTGTTCATATTTCGTTTTTTTTTTTAACTTTATGTTGGCTTTTTCTTTTTTCCTTAAAACTCCAAATGTATTTTGGTTTTGTACAATATTTTTCGGTGTCCTTACCAGCCAAAAGGGCGCTGATCACAACAAAAATTAACGAACATTATTGCTCTGAAAAGAACACAATAAAGTTTGGGGTTTCTCATCTTTATGTTGAGTTGGATTAGTACAGTATTTTTATTGTGTACGAAGAAACAGAGAAACGTTTAAATAAATTTATAAAACTGTGGATTTTGTTATAATTTCTGCTGCAAAGCATCTTCCGAAATGACAATAATTGCCGAAGAACATTTTCTTTTTTATAAAAACTTAATTTTGATCCACTATAACTCAGGCATTTTTTATCCGATCAAAGTCAAGTACCCACTATTCGACGAGAAGTTTAGCCTTTCAAACAAGATATGACTAACTTAAATTGAAGCAGGCCTTGACTTCGGATGGCGGCTGATAGCGAAATATAAGCCAAAAAAATATAAGAAACAGTTGGAATAGTTAAAAAAAAACTCTTACAATGTCGACCTTTTTTATTGAACAAAAGTATTGAATAGAGAAACACATCGCAATAACAAGAATTATTTTTATAGTTATTCGAAATCAAACTGTACATCCAAGTGAGTTAATTTGATGTTAAGGAATTATTATTGGATTTTGGGTGCCCCATATTTAGCAAATTTTTTCCCGTAATCATTGTAAGTTTTTGAATTAAATCGTTGTTTTCTACACAGGATTCTTGAAAACAGCGCATAAATTGATTCCGTATTATTATATAAATAATTATATATGCAAAAAAGTTTAACTTGTATGTGCAGAATTCTTTGCAAAAACATTACTTATACGCCACCCTGTATTATCCCGTTAAAAAAAATATGCAGTGTTCATTCTTCAAATCAATTGCTAACGAGCTTGCAAAAAATAAAATCTTATATTCATAAAAAATATTTCAAGTTTAAAACAGGTCTATAAAACGAATTTTCTATGAAAATTTGTCAAATAAACCTTTTATAAATCAAAAATATTTTTTATGAATATGGGAAAAAGCCTTAAATTCTTATTTATGAAACGGTAAAAAATTTTTTTTAATTTAAAAAAAAAATTATTTAAAAAATGTATTTCCCAAAACTTTTAATTCTGCCCTACTGTGCACTTTCTTAATTTATTACTTTGTACATTATTATAAAATGGACGAAAACAAAGGGAGTGTTTAGTAATTTAAGAAAAAAGAATTATTAACTTGCGACATGGAAATAATCTTGCAACAAATTTCATTTTAATAATTGATTTCCTAAAATTCGATGTAACAATAATGAGTGTCATTTTTAATTGTTATTTTTAAGCTGCTGTTTTCTTGGGCAAATCTTTCAGTAAAATATAAAAAAAGAAATCTAGTTATGTCAAGGTTTTTTAAATATTAAAACAGTAAGAGGAATACGATTATACGAATTTTCATGTAAAAACCTCTTTTTGGTTCTGAAGACATTACATTAATCTGCAATAGGGTGTTCAGTCGATTAATTTTCATTCGATTAATCGATCAATTTTAGCGATTAATTGCTTGAATAATTTAAAATTGCTTATTTTGATTAAAGAATTAATCAAAGAATTTATACCGATTAACCGAATAATAATAATATATATGGGGGATTCACAAGGTGTGCTATCCAGTCATATCGTCATTAGGACATTATAATAATATTTTACAATTGTTTAAAAAAAATATTGTTGTGTTTCAAACAAAATAAAAATAATTAGTATTGTGGTTCTTTTGTTGAACTATTTATGGTTTTTAATCCAAATTTTTAATAATTTCAATTAGGCTTAAGTTCATTAAATTTAATTTTCATTAAATTATTTTTATGAAGAAAGGAATTTTACAACATGAAAATCAATTAAAATTGTTATTGATAATCTTTCATTATTGACCGTGGCCGGGGCTCGAACTCAGGCCGGCAGGTTACCATGACATGTTTCGATCGCAACCACTCGATCTCCTCAGATGGATTTGCCGTTTTACACTCGCAGCCATCGACGACTGCTGCTCTGAGGAGATCGAGTGGTTGCGATCGAAACATGTCATGGTAACCTGCCGGCCTGGGTTCGAGCCCCGGCCACGGTCAATAATGAAAGATTATCAATAACAATTTTAATTGATTTTCATGTTGTAAAATTCCTTTCTTCATAAAAATAATTTAATGAAAATTAAATTTAATGAACTTAAGCCTAATTGAAATTATTAAAAATTTGGATTAAAAACCATAAATAGTTCAACAAAATAACCACAATACTAATTATTGTAAAAGCTAAGGCACGAGCTCTATGTATTCATTTGTCTTTCAAGTTGTACTGAAAAAGGTCAACAACAAGAAAAAGAAAGACAAAAAATGAAAAAACAAAAAATGTACTTTGGACTTCAAGAAAAATTCTTGACAAAAGTACGAAAAAACAGAAGTAAGGAAGAACATGTAAAATCAATTAAAATGGATAATCATTCAAAAAAGCAAACTTCGATCTACCAAAGGTTAAAAAATACAATTTGGTTTAAGGATTGATGTTTGACTATTGACGTCAGCAGTCGTCGATGGCTGCGAGTGTAAAACGGCAAATCCATCTGAGGAGATCGAGTGGTTGCGATCGAAACATGTCATGGTAACCTGCCGGCCTGGGTTCGAGCCCCGGCCACGGTCAATAATGAAAGATTATCAATAACAATTTTAATTGATTTTCATGTTGTAAAATTCCTTTCTTCATAAAAATAATTTAATGAAAATTAAATTTAATGAACTTAAGCCTAATTGAAATTATTAAAAATTTGGATTAAAAACAAAATAAAAATTTTAATGCTGTGTTCATTGATTCGTTATAACTGTACAGTAGAAATTTAAATTATAAGCGGTTGCCCACAGCAGTCATATATATTTCTTGTAATTATTTTACGAAATATGACTTTACAACTTTATGACAACCTTGCGAATCCCCCAATAGTATTTCTGTTAAATATACAAATTTGCTCTATTTCAAAACCACTTTATTTCGATTTCTAGAACATGCCAGTATTTTTTAACAAAATAGTTCATGCGTTTCTCTCTGTAGAATGAGTTTGGTTTAAAAATATTGTACGATGATAGATCTAACAATGCTTAAAGTAACAGGTGTCCAAAATTGTATTAACGTAAATGTTCTTCAACAACTTCATTAAATTACCACTTACGCAGTGACTATAACATAGTACTTGAAGAAGATGCCCCACCAACAAAATCAAAGGAGGCTAGAAGTGGTCCAATGAATAAATATTTTAAACAAGATACTTCGATCGATTCTCTAGAGTAATCGAAGGAATTTTCGATTAATCGATTAATTTTAAAATTTTATTCGTTTAATCGAATAAGTAAAAAATGCCAAGTATCGATAAATCGTTCAATCGTACAAAAAAAACACGATTAATTGAACCCCCTAGTATGCAAAGAAAATCTTCCTTAAAATTCATTACCACAAGTTGTAAATAAAAGTAACGGTTGTTTTTTTAGATGCATAGAAGTGTTCTCTTAAAATAAAACACAACAAATTCAAAGCAAATTACCAAAATTTTGTCCCGGTCTTATTTCGTTAAACTGCGCTTGATTCAAGAATTTCTAAGTTCGTTTAATCCCGACTCGTACTTGAAATAATCCAAAAGTGAGATTATATTCTAACCTAAGCACTAACACTAGAGAAACAGAGATAGAGAGAATATTATTATTTGCTTACCCGTTACACTACACACTTTTTTCACTTTTGTTGTATTCCGCCCTTTGTTTACAGAAGAAGTCTTAATAAAAAGATACCAGCATCTTGTTCGATATGGTTTTCGTAATCATTCTTTTTTGAAAATTTTATGTATTATACAAAAAGATTATGGGAATTACTGCTTCTTATTGTACTTTTTAAACATGTAAATTATCTATATATATTTTTCTTGTAGTGTTGTTGTTTCTACAAACAACACGCGTATACACGTATATTAGTTTTCAAACGCTTTAAGTCCTTTTTTGTATTATTCGTAAGTTGAAAAAAACTTAAATTGAGCATTAGTTTTTTCTTTCTGTGTGGTTTATCAGAGATTTGACGTACCCGCACAAAAATTTTACCAATCGAGCTGGCCAATTCACAGGTCCATTTCTTGAGATGATTCGGTCACCAAACAAGTTTCCGCCTTCTTTCTGGAACCGGTTTCGGATTGTAGGACAAATGGGCCGATGACGCCTTCAGCATGTAAGCCGCCCCAAACAAACATTTTTTCGTGATGTAACGCAGTATCCAGAATCCATGAATATTCTCTCAAAAAACTACAATTCTGCTTGTTCACGCCCGTTGAGCCAGAAACAAGCCTCATCACTAAAGATTACACTGCGGAACAGACATTTTGTGGTCGGGAATTTGATTGCAAATTTTTACTAATTTGAGGTCGCTGATTTCCAATCTAATCTCCATTTTCTCTATCAGCTCTACTTTTCGAGATATACCGTTAGGTCCAAAGTAAAGGCACTTTTACTACATATATTGGAATAAATTGAAAACGGTGGACCATATTCAGTTAACAAAAAAACCCAAAACCCGGCAACAGTATATCTTTAAGCCGTGCTTACATTGTTTTTAAATTTGCCCTGTAGTTTCAGAGATATCGTTAATTTTTTGAAAACAAAAAGGAAAATTTTGAAAAAAAAAAAACAAATTTTTTGTTCTTTAAAAATTCATAAGAAATAAGACTGTGATGAAAATCACAGATTTTATTCAAAAGAGAAAACTGAAGATTGATTTTAATACAAAAAGAAATAACGTTCATGACACACACATATTTAAAATGTTATTTTCGTATGGAAATCGATATTCAGTTTTCTCAGTAAATTATTATATATTTGCAATCAAATTACAGACCGAAAAAAAAGTTTAAATTTGCCCCCTTGTGTTATTAAACAATAAAAATCTGGTTCAACTTCCAATTGATATTCAGACCTTTCACCGAGCACACGACGCAATAGATGGCTCGCTGGCTTAAATTCTTGCACTAGTTTGATCTTATTTGGATCTTTCCTCAAACATTTCCAAGTAGTGAACGGGCAGAGACCCAGTTACTGAGAACGGCCTCGGATCGATAAATTCGTGTCCGCGTTCGTTCTTACGTCTACAGCGTCGAGAGCTTCTTCTTTGTACCTGGTACGGGCTTGATTTGGTTGCAAATTATCCGAAAGAGTAAATTTGGTCATAAATTAATGCATAGTATTGTGTAAAGCTGCTTAGATGGACGACTCTGCGCACGGTTAATCTAACGAAGTTCTCTTAAGGTTTGACAGACAAATAAGTTGGATAATAAGTTTTCACGATTTGTAAACATTGTTCTGGTGTAAGTTTGTAAAAGTATACTGAAAAACGAAGTCGAACACACATCAATAGTAAGACAGCTATTTATACAGTTTTCGCTATCGGAAGTTCTATATGTGATTCCTTGTATAACACTTAGATTTATTTATCTAAGATCCGATTAATTCAAAATAAAATAAAAATTTCGCTTGGTAATTTATATTGAAACAAAAATAAAAAAGCTCAAATTGGTGTTTGTTTTCAATATGGATTTCTAAACAAATTTTTTTTTTAGTTTTAAAAACAGGCAGTAAGTATGTATGTATATTTTGAGTCGTTGAGTTATATTAAGACAATTAAGCTCTGTCCGTCTCTTAAAAACACACTCACATCCGAACAGGAGATAACTATTTTTGATGCCAAAGTGTATATTATTCGCCTTGTTAGTTTTAAATTGAAATCCAGCAAAATCAGTTTTGTAGGAAAAAATATGTGAACCAGCGTCCCAAAAAATAACTGTATTTCTCCTTTGTTTACATGTTAAGTTCTTTGTTAAAATTTTGAAATTGTTATTGAAGCACTTGTGAGCGCTAACACTCATTTCCGAGAAAATACTGCAAATAGTTAAATATTAAACCTAGTCATTCGAAGTTTGATAGATAACAAGCTTAAACCATCAAATTATGTTTAAAGTTAAGAATTTTAAATTAACCAAAAACTATAAAAAGAGTCATGCAGACAGCCGGACGGATAGTTGTGTAGTCTAAAAGAAATTGTTAAATTGCGCTAAAAGTTGGTTCTAACCAAATTATTAATTTACGTGAAAAAATTAAATGTATATTCCTTTTTTGCAGTAAACCTCGTTTTTGAGGATTCCACCCCAATGTGCTTCAAGTTCATTTGTTCTCTGTCGTAACAAAACAACACATTTTTCATAAAAGAAAATAAAATAGAAATTCCATTCAATAAACTTTTTACTGGCTTCTTTTCATATTTCTTACAGGAATTATTTATTACGCAAACGTTTATCTAAAGGACCTAATAAAATAGTATTATCTGCAAATGATTTTGTATTCCCGGTGGATTCACGTAGAGTAAGTCAACACACACTTAAACATGTCTAATAAGTATTTAACAAAAACAACAACTTTAAAAAATTTATAACTTTTTTTTAATCCCATTAAGGTGGATGAGGGCATTGAAGCCATGCTGTGCTGTTGGTTGCAACAACTGCAAGAGTTCGGGGGGCCAGAAGTGGATAAACCAGATTTGTTAAAAGGTTCTATAGGTTCTTTAAAAAATCTCGGCTTTTTTATACCAGGAGCTGGTAATAGTTCTACTACTGCAACCATCAATGGTAAAACAAGTTCTGGGTCGGCTAGTTTGGCGAGGCATAATCCCGCCTTATTAGACATGAGAGCGAGATATAATGGCGACTTGGTACAATTGAAAGAAGTGCCCCTAAATGGTTCGAATGAGCTAAAATCCAAGGCAATGGATTTACTAGTAATGGCCCATGGCTTAAGACATGAAAACATGAACCCCCTAATAGGCTGGCTAGCCGATCCCAGTCGCACCGCCATGGTTTTCGATTATTGTTCGCGCGGCTCTCTGCAGGATGTACTCATAATGGATGAAATAAAATTAGACTGGTCATTTCGCTTAAGTCTTTTAACCGACCTAGTGCGTGGCATGCGTTATTTACATGCCTCACCACTGCGTGTTCATGGTACATTAACGTCACGTAATTGTGTTGTCGATGCCCGTTGGGTACTAAAAATAACCGATTACGGCTTACCTCAATTTTATGAGGCTCAAGGTTTAACACCACCACCTCGCACCTACAAAGAATTGCTGTGGACAGCCCCAGAATTGCTGCGTTCACTGAAGCCGCAACAACATCACCACCATCATCATCATGGTGCACAAATGTTGGGCACCCAGGCGGGTGATGTTTATTCATTTGGCATTATCATGCAGGAAGTGGTGGTGCGTGGTGAACCATATTGCATGCTGTCATTGTCGGCTGAGGAAATTATAGCGAAAATAAAAAAGCCACCCCCATTAATAAGACCCTCGGTGTCAAAGGGTGCTGCACCACCAGAGGCGATAAATATAATGCGTCAATGTTGGGCGGAACAGCCAGAAATGCGACCAGATTTTAATTCGTAAGTTGTTGCTTATATGATGGTGCTTAGTTTGTATGAACATACATACGTTCACATGTTTTTTGAAATGGAGTGTGAAGTGCAGGATTAGGACGAGATACACACAAACACAACACATTTTTCGATATGGTCACTTCCAACAAAACTATGTTTAACGTAATATTTTAAAAAATATTATGGTCTTTTGAACGATATACCGGCAACCATATTATGGTTAAATAAGTTCTTTATCAAGAAGCCACAACGGTTGCCTCCAAAAATGCTATTCTTAATTACAACAAAAATATGTTTACCAATTATACTAGTATGTTGGTCTTTCAACTATAACAGCTGCTCTTGGAAAATAGAAAAATGGATATTGTTAATGTTAATGTTAAACCATACAATTATAAGTGAATAACAAATTATTGTTGTTATTAACCATAACGTGCTCAGAGGCAACCATTATATTGATATGGCATTTAAAAGGGCGAAGCTATTTAACCAAATATGGTTGCCGGTGACAGTTATATCGTTAAAATAACCATAATATGTTAACAATTTTTTTTTTCGTTTAAAAAGTTTTATTAAAGGTGACCATATCGAAAAATGTGTTTTTTTCTTTTTCGTGAATAGAATAAATTTTACATTCAAAATCAAGTCACTGTTTTCAATATTATTCCAAAAATTTCAGCTTAAAGCCTAGTACTCTGTTCAAATTTGTAAAAAATGTTAAACGTTTATTAATTTATACGCAACAGTAGCACCGTTTGAAGTTTTTATTCCTTTTAAAAGTATGCGACATTGTTCTGCGTATGTAAACAAAGTCCACTTGTATTAACCTTTTTTTTCTTAAATTCTCTAAATTACTTTGATAATAAAAAAGGAAATATGGATAAAAAACTTCTACCTCTTGTGTTGTTTAAATTTGTCCTTTATCTTTTAATTTTACATTACAGTACATTATTTAGCGTTCGGCTCACACACCTTAGAACATTATCTATTTTCTTAGTGATTGTGTAGACGAACACAACCCTTAATACCGATCGTCACTATTCTCAAGCAGTGTTCGAATATAAACAATACAATATTTAGCGTTCGGATCACACACCCAAGAACGATATTTATTTTTTTTGTGATTGCGTAGACGAACACAATAACACCGTTCGTAACTATTTTCAAGAAAGAGCCGAACATTATATAGTGTTTTGTTTTTCGTTAAAAAACAGAACAATTGAAGTAATACTGTAGACAAACATTATAATTTAATGTTCTATAATGTTCCTTTCTTACATTAATAAAGAAATGATCAAACAAAAAATTTAAGCAACGACCGCAGCACGAACAGCTTGTGTGTGCATTGAGTATATGTTTTGTTTGTGTAACATTATTTTGCTGGCTTTTTGTTTTTTTTTTTCGTATGTATGTGTATTTTGTTTTTGTAAAAAATTATTATTATTATAATTTTAATTTTTTGGTTTTTAAAAAAAACCCCGAACGGAATTGAATAATTTCATCCTTTGTTGAGTTGGATAAGAACAGTATTATTTTTGTGTTCGAAAGATGACAAACCGGGAAAAGGTATATTTTTTAATGATTTTCTACACTATTGGCGTTTGTGTTTTCCACAAATCTACCGAACCGAACACTGGTTTTAAGCCATTTTCGGCAAGGAATCTGAAATAAGAATTTTGATCAATTAGGAATCAAGTCTAACGAAATTTTGCAAAATTTTGAAATTTCTCAATGATTTACGCCATGCAAAATCTATTTTAGTGTGATCTCTTGTATGAGGAGTTATTGGAATCATGGCCTAACTTCAATGCTCTGGAATTCAAAAGGCTTTGGATTAAAAGACGAATTAGCACAAAATATCGTACAATTTTATTTAAAACTAAGATCTAAGCATTAAACAAAATATAAATGTGTATTCTAAGATTACATTTGTGTTGGACTAATATAAATTTATAGATCGATTGTCACCATTAGGCTTCATCTTTGGGATAAAAGAAACATAGATGTCAAAGTTCATAAAATTCATAAAATTGTTTCCAAAATTTGACTTAAACCGGAATAAATGCCACAAGAGACTTAAAAAAACTCAAATTTACCGATCAATAAGTTTAAGATAATCATTAATCTGTTAACACTCTATTCTCAACCCCTGCAATTTCAATCAGCTCAGATTGGATTTTAAAGCTTTTTATTACTATTTTACTCACAAATTATAAAAACTCACACACTATGAAACATTTCTCTATATTTTTCACTTTCTTTTATACATATATCGATTTTCATATTTATTACTCGTGTTTTGTTTCTTTTTTTTTAAACCTTTACCGCTTCAATGTATTGGTAACTGTTTATTTGTATTCGTGTCTATGGAATTTTGTTACTGAATGTGTCAATATATTTCTATGCAAACATAACTGTGTACTTGTGTATTAACTGGATGGTTCAATGTGACTTAACTTCGCACTCAACAATAAATGATTGACGACGATGTCAATGTCGCTTTAAATACGAATACATTGATGCGATAATATTGTCAATGATGACGATGATGCTGGTGATGTTGACTCTCTTTCCCTACATTCTATTTAAATCTATGAATGACGATGATGACACATTTTTAATATAAAATAAATATAAAAAAAAAAAATATATAAAAAATTACAACGGAAAAAATACACAATAACAAACATAAACCAAAAAAACAAATACATACATAAATACAACAATTACTTTTGCTACAATAAATAATAAAAATAACAACAATGATTTTTAAAAAAAATCCCCCATTAAAGAGTTTACGAACGTTTTAAATTGTTAAATCATGGACGTAAAGTGAATTTCGTTGACACAATGTTTCAAATGCTGGAGAAATATTCAAATAATTTGGAAGAATTGATACGCGAAAGAACCGAACAATTGGATATTGAAAGAAAAAAGACTGAGCAACTGTTAAACAGAATGTTGCCAAGGTAAGAAAGATTTATAATTTGTTTTTTTTTTTTTTTTTTTTTTTTTTTTTTTTTTTGTATAAATTTACTAAGATATCTCTAACTTTAAAACAATAGAAAACCTTTGTCAAATACATCCGTTGGAAAATCTCCGACCAAAGCATGTTAAACCTTTTGTAAATTAAAGTTTTTTTTATCAAATCAATAAAACCCATTAAATTTTTTAATTAATTAACTTTAATTAATTTTTTACAACATCTCCAACTCATATTTTAACTATAAATAAGCAATACGTAGATTTGAGTACGTTTAATTAAATCAATAGAATTCATTAAAAATCCTAAAATTAAAAATGTACTAAATAAGTCTTAAATACAACAAAGACTAATTGAGACTACCCAACCCATACTTTAGTACATACAAAAGACAATACGTCAATTTAAATAAATTTAATCATATATACAAATCTTAATAAAACTTATAAAATTATAACTTTATAAGTTCCGAATATAAAAAAATATAATTTCCTTAATAGAAAAACTATTAGAGAATCTTAAGTTTATACTTTGAACCTTTAATTCAATTAATTATTATTTTTATGTTTGAATAAAAAAGTCGAATAAAACAAATTTAAATGATGTAATGCCAAATTTACACGATGTCTTTACAGGCATGTCCTTCAAAATACGTTTTGTTATACGAAGAAAAGACATCGTTTAAATGCCGCCTTATACATATCGCGACCTAAGCACAACAAGCTTCTGTTTGCCAAAAATACATGTCAGATAGAGCCTTGCTGTCCTTAGGTCGCGATATATTTTAATTAATTTTAACAAGTCAACAATGGCGGCATTTATACGATGCCTTGTTATTTTCATTCTATTTTGAACATGCTACCAAAAATCTTTGCATTTTTACGATGTCTTTCCAAACATGTCTGATTTTTTGTCAAATTGTCTAACATACGTATACATCCAAATCAAAAAACATAAAAACTCATTTTGTATCTGTTTGGCAACCCCTCTTTTTTCTCTAACCCGAAAAACGTGTTTGTTAAGCTACGGTCAGACTTATCAAATATTTGACGAAAAAAACGGGACCAACAACCAAACTAAAAAATCATTTCGCTTAATATCAATATTTATTGTGATTAAAATACCACATCTTACAAAAAACTGTTTTTTGCTATGTCTAGTAGTATAATTAGTTTATTTTTTAATATTAAGACCATTTTAAATCTCACTAACTATTAACAAAAGTAGGCGTTACGCTTATTTGATCAAATATTTAATAAGTGTGACCGTAGCTTTAGACATGTCTGAAATTACATCGCGTAAATGCCCACATAGAAGAATAAACTCAAGAAAATTTTAAATATATATTTTTAATATATAAATTTAAAAAAGGTGCTGGCGAATCTCCAACTTAGAATAAGAATATACAATAATAATTTTATTAATTCAATGAACTTAAATTAGTTCACAAAACTAATTAAATATTAAAATAACTTCTCTTTTTTTCGTTAGTTCGGTGGCAGAGAAACTCAAAATGGGCTTGGCTGTTGAGCCTGAAGAATTTTCCGATGTTACGATATATTTTAGTGATATTGTTGGTTTTACAACAATAGCAGCGCATTGTACACCAGTACAGGTTGTTGATCTATTAAATGATCTATATACGATATTTGATGCAACCATCAATGCCTACAATGTTTACAAGGTAAACAATCTTCATCTTTTTCCCACTTATTAACATAAACATTAACCTTTTACTTCAGGTTGAAACTATTGGAGATGCTTACATGGTTGTTAGTGGCATACCAGTACGCACACCAGATCACGCTGAACAAATTGCCACCATGGCTTTAGATTTACTACATCAAAGTGGACGCTTTAATGTTAAACATTTGCCAGGAGTGCCATTACAATTGAGAATTGGTCTACATACCGGACCCTGCTGTGCAGGGGTGGTTGGCTTAACCATGCCAAGGTACTGTTTGTTTGGTGATACTGTCAATACGGCTTCGAGAATGGAATCAAGTGGTTAGTCTTTTAAAAACTCGACACAAAAACTGCATGTGTTTATGTGTTTTTTTTTTTTTTTTTTTTTTTTTTTTTTTTGCAATATTCAGGTTCTTCATGGCGCATTCACATGTCCCAGGAGACCCGTAATCGTTTGGAGGCTCGTGGTGGTTACATGATAGAGCCAAGAGGCCTAATAGAAATTAAAGGTAAAGGCATGATGAATACATTTTGGTTGTTGGGCAGAAAAGGTTTTGATAAACCTTTGCCAAATCCCCCACCGATTGGGTAAGTTATTTAAAAAAACTTTTAGGTTTTTTTCAAATTTAAATCATTTTTCTCTTTATTTCTGACTTTAAAACATGCTTTCTTAAAAAACAAAATGGAAACAGAGAGTCGCATGGGTAGGTTTATTAAAGAAATAGTAAAACTTAACTCTTATCCTGTATTTAGGGGTCAAAAATGCATATATAGAATTTATTGCTTATTATTTCCAATACTAGTCAATGGCTTTTTTTAAATTTATGTACTTTCGTGGTGAGAATTATTATAGTGATTGAACGTGTAGTAAAATTTAAATGAAAAACACTAGATTTTTAAGCCAAGCCTAATGTACTGTTTTCACAAAACTAGTGACTGAACGTGTAGAAAATTTATATAAAAAGCACTTAGTTTTTTGATTGTTTTCCATATAAATTTTACTACACTTTCAGTCACTTGTGTTGTAAAAACAGCACATTAATAAGGTTTTGTTAATGGCGATAAGTTCTTTGAGCAATTTTATATTTTTTGGCAGCCATGGGCTAAAAATTTTGAAAAAAAGTTATAAAAAATTAAAATTTTTTCATACTTTTCATACTTTCGATACCTACAGGCATTCTATGCGTTTGCTGTGTAACTTGTCAATACAATTGTACACTACTAATTTTAGGACAGATGCATACACGCATTGAAAGCTTGGTGTGGACCTGCAGCTTTAGCCGTTTTGCTTTGCACCATAGTAGTAAAATTTTCTCACTTTGATAAATCTTGTACTTCTTTTGTACCTTTTAAAATTTTTCTGCTTATTTTTAATAATTTTGGTATATAAATATACCAACAAATCCATAATCAAAGCCACTGCTACAATTTCTGACGCCTTTCCGCTAGTTAACTGTCTTCGGACTTTATCAGAAAATATAGTAAATGAATAAACTGATATGCAGAATATTTAAGAGTCTCAAAAACTGGCGACTTACTTTGTCGCCAACTTCAAAGGCCAAAAAAGATCCAAAAAAACCTCTTATTAAGCTTCCTAGCATGAGTCTGCAATCCGAAAGTGCTGCAGACACAGTCACCCCTACACCTAGTAAAAGTTCTGATAAGTCTACAATAACTTTACTTTGGAGCGTTTAAGAAAATCTTATTAGAAAGGGAAGAATTATTATCTGTCCATCCTACGCTGTGGTTAAGTATGGCACTGAAATACCTACATAAGTTTTCAAATTAATTCTGTCGCAACTGAGAGACGATTTTCTACTGAAGGTCTGCTTGAAATGGATTTCCCAAATCGTCTAAATAGCTTATAAAGTTTCATATATGCAGGCTTTCAAGGTCATTAATTTAATGTAGGTTAGGTTAGGTTTCCATGGGCAGCCATCAAGAGACAGCTCACTTGGGTCCCAATTGGTCCCTTTGTGATACCCGGCGCCAATGCTCATCCCTTGGAGCAGTTACTCAGATGGCCTCACTGCAAGTACCAACCACTTCGTCTTCCTAGTGAAGAGAAGGAGCGATTTTAGTTCCATCCCGGACAGATTCTCCAAACAGGAAAACACCGGTCCCCCCAGTTATTCTTCCCTTTAATATTACCTTGAATCTTAATTTAATATTCGTATCGGTATCGCCAATATTTATTTTTGAGTATCGGTATCGTATCGGCAAAAAGGCGTATCGTTACATCCCCCTAGTTCAACACAAATATCTTGACACTCGAATAAAGATTTTTTTTATTTCATTATTTATTTTTCATAACTTATGTTATTCGATTCTTACGTATTTTTCTTAATGTTCTTTCTGTTCCAATTTCAGTTTAGATGAATCATTGATACGCAACTCTATCACATTAAAGGCTCAGGCTAATAAATCGCGCAATAGTACAAATCCATCTTCCAGCCAATCATCTTCTTTGGCCGGTGAGTCCGTTGAGGTCAAAGTTGAAATAACACCACCCACAAATATTGATGTTTGTTCGACCTCAAATCTACCCAATTCCTATTCATTAGATTCGAATTCAACCAACACCATAAGCCCCAACATAACATTGTGCCCAGAATTTCCCACCAAAACTCCCAGCACCTCACCACAAGCTAGAAAAATAACTGAAATCGCAACAGATAATCTGCTAAATCCATCCAATTTTAATCGTTTACCTACTTCAGCGGCCGGTTCCTCTTCAAGGCTTTATAAGAAAATCGAAGAAATGATAGATCTCAGCTCGCCCTATAATCATTATAAATGCCTGAGTCCCAGCGAAAGTAATTTAACACAATTTTGTGATGCTAAATATTTGTATAGCAGTGGCGGAGTTAGTAATACTACGTCAAGTAGTTTCCATTCGGTAACGGGAAGATTTGAGAAGCCGGGCTCTTCACGTTTACTGCGACGTCAATTCAGTTTAGATCGTGATGATACACAATCGAAATCTGATCACCAACATCATCAACACCATCAGTCTTCCCTACAATCTTCCCTACCGCTATCGATATCAAATAAGTCCTCAACTTTGGAAATACCTATTTTACATGATACCTCAAGAAGTCCTAAAGGTACACTAACTAGGGTGCACAAACAAAACTCTGCATCTATAGCCCAAGATCTAGAGAAAATAGAGGAAATACCCTTATCACCTGCTTCGTCACAACAACACAGTAGTTTAGATAGCAATATGAATCGTAGTCCTCCCTCTACCATAGAAGCTCAATCACCCCTCGCACAGGGTAACAAAAGTCGTGTAAGCGGTTTCTTGAACTCAACATCACCACCTCCTACACTGTTTTCGGCGCCTACCTCACCAGCTCCTTCCAGGTCTTTAAATGGTGTGGCCTATATTTGCACCATCATGGAGAGTCCGACAACAGATGCTTCCACAGCTACAACAACAGCTTCAGTGAACTCGAGTACCACGAATCCATTAGAGGAATCGAGTAATAATTTAAAGAAACAAGAAATAATGCTTAACGTTGAAGCTCTAATAAGCAGGTAGGATACGGTGTAAATTATTGTTTTATGTTTATTTTTTTAGATTTATTTGTCACGAATTATATTTTGTATTATTTCTAACAATTAAAGGCCTTGTTTTTCATACGTTAACGTTGCGTTCGTCTTCAATGATTTATAATTACCTAAAAAACGTAAACGTGTTTAAATTTATTAAAAATAAAACAGAAAATTTGTCAAAATTTTTTTAATTTATAAATTGAAGCTTTTGTTTTTTCAGCGTTTTGCAAGGCAAATTCATTGCAGGTAATTTTGGTACTATAACAAGTTCAAAACAAAATTTTGACATTAGAACTTTTTAGATCACCTGTAGTGATCTCGCCTTGTGCGTTTTGTATAAAAAAATATAAAAAAACATCTTGTGCGTCGATGGGGTATTCGCTTTACCAATATGAAAAACATAATATTTTTTAACAGCTGATACGTAAAAACGTAGAAAAATTTTATGTGTATCAGGTTAATCAGCCACACAATGTCACGTTTACATAGGAGAATATATTAATAGTTAAGTTTGGTAAGGAAAACGGAACAGCTGATCCGCAACGTATACGTTAACGTAAGAGTAACGAGGCCTTAAGACCTGAAATATGAAAAGAGTTTTATTGACTCAGTATATTCCTTTCGAGGGGGTCTTAACAAGAAGCGTTTAAAAGCTATACTTCTTTTTGAAGGTCTTTCTTTAGCAATCTTTTTCATTTAAAATGATACGACTTATTAATTGAAATTTGAATGGCTTTATAATTAAGTGTAATGGTACCTAATAAGTAATGGGCTTTTTAACATAAGAGTACAATTTGTTTTTACTTTTATTTAAAAATGCAATAATATAGAAAAATAATCAAATATTCATTTAAAAATGTTCAACTAAAAGCAAAGTTTATTTAAAAAGTAAAATGTTAAAATTATATATTTTTCTGGAAAAAGTTAATAAAAACAAATAAAATCATTATTTGCGTTTAAAATATATGCATAAACCGAAAAAAACTATTATTTATACTCGCATTTAAATATTTAATTTAAAAAAAAAAGATCCTTTAATTACTATTTAAGATACTCACAGCTTAATCAAAAACAATCTGATTAAATGAACAACAATTCCGATCATTTGAAACCCTACACTAGTGATGTTACACTTCATTGAAAATGTCGCCAAAAGGTCACCAAGATAGTCGACAAAACTGGTGACGTGAAGACAGTTGCACCCAGATTTCCTCCAGGGTACTTAACAGTGTGACAGGATGTTGAAATTGTGAACAGGTTAATCTTGCATTAGAAAAGGCCAAAAAATTATTTAAAAAAGTGCTAAAATTGTATCAATATTTTTGCTAAAAATTTATTAGTGGTATGAAATTTGATTAAAAGCTAAATAAATTTTAGTAACTCATTTTTAACAAAATCGAAATAATTGGTAACACATCTTATCTTATATATTATATACGTATATTATATAAATTTTCATATTTCTCAAATCAGTATTCTAAGTCAAATTACAATCCAAAAATTCCTAGATTCTTCATGTATATTATATATATATAAAGAAGTGTACAATTTGATGTCACCACTAACTAAGCGTGAAAAATAGTGAATGTTAAGTTGGCACAAAATCGGCACAGGGGTCCGGAGATATGGCATTTAGATTTTCCTACATATTCCCATACAAATATCAACAAAATGCTCTAAATTTTGAACTCCTCCGAAACAGCTTGACCGATTTTTATGACATTTTGTATGTGTATTTGTTAGGTAGAATAAAAGGTCGTTATGTATATTTCATATGGCTAGAGGGCGTAAAATAGGGCATGAGGGGCAAAAGCTCCCCCCCATTATATCTTCTAAACTAATCAAGCAGTTTTCTTAAAATTTGACATGCAGGCACTGTAACATCTGAAAGGAAATAGGGCGTGACATGTGGCAAGATGGGTAAAAGTTCCCCCTCCCTAAGTCTTCTTAACTAATCAACCGATTTTCTTGAAATTTCGCAGGCAAACAGTGTAACATCTGATAAAAACTATAGCCTATAGTTTTATTTATTTAGGGCGTGAAATAGGGCAAGAGGGGAAAAGCTCCCCCTTCCCAATCTTATTAACTAATCAACTGGTTTTCTTAAAATTTGGCATGCAGACATTGTAACATCTAAAAGAAAATAGTGAATAAGACGTGAGATAGGTCAATAGCGGTAAAAGCTCCCCCTCCCTATATCTTCTTAACTAATCAACCGATTTTTTTTTTTTTTTTTAAATTTCGCAGGCAAATAGTGTAACATCTGGAAAGAACTATAGCCAATAATTTGTATTATCTTCTTAACTAATTAAACGATTGTCTCAAAATTTGGCATACAGACACTGTAACATCTGAAATAAATAAGTTATTTAGCAAAACAGCCTTTTGAAAACCTACTAAAATGCCGCACTCTACTATTTTTACACAAAATTATTTATAGTAAACAACCTGAGTATCTTCACAAAAGAATAACGTTTTCAAGATCCAATAGAGGGTACAAAATAAACTCCATTCGATACCGCAAACTAATATCAGAAAGACACTTCTTCGCTAATGCCATCCGTCTCTGGAATGAACTCCCATCTCAAATTCAAATCCTAGGCAATGCTAAGCACTTTTACATGGCAATACTTTCTCATTTTGCTTAAAAATGTTTGTAACTTATACTTAAATTTGTATCTTTTTTTACTTATTTTTAATATCAATAATTTCTATAATCTCTAAGAATGGGTTTTTAACATGGAGATTAGAGACTTAGGCCCGTTTTCACGACTTACCTTTAAAGTTCGATATAGTTAACGGTACCTTTAGCACTGGTGAGGAATAAAGTTACCTTCAACTATTTTTCGTTTTCACAACTTCTGTATAAAATAAACTTAACATTTTTAAAAAAGTGGCAATACTTAAGAAAATACCGATTATTTTTGCCAAAATAAAAATACGAACTGGCAACTATGTACTTTTTTTACATTTACAAAATATACGTATCATTGGAGTTGCCATATATAAAAAATATGTGAATATAATATGGCAATCTCAAATCTAAACCTTACGACAAAAGTTAAAGGTAGAACGTTCCTCTCTTTAGCTTATCCTTCACTTTTACGTTAAAGAGAACTTGTGATAATTAAAAACTCATTATCTGTTCGATAACTTCCTTCATTTAGCTATCGTATAGTCGTAAAAACGTGCCTTAGTCATCTTTTATCTGTATTTTTAGTTTTTAAGATGAGGATTAATTTCTTTTATTTGCCAGTTTAAGTGGCTAATGTTTGTGGTTTAAACTTAATCATCAAATGTCAACACATACACATGTATAACAAAAGCAGCAGTTAAAAAAATTTTTAGAAAACAGAAAAATGGATTATTGTAGTAAAGATAAAGACTAATCACTAAAGTCACATATAAAAACCTAAATAAAATTATAAGAATTAATTTTCTTTTTATAAGAATTAAAAGGGCGAAAATTCTTCTTCTGTATTAAATGCTAAGTGGAATGATAAAAAGTTGCCATTTTTAAATATGTTGCTGCCATTTGTTGTTATTCAGTATGGCAATGCTGCGAGGTTTAAACTACCTCTTAAAACCTTAAGTACTCAATTAAATTTATTCTCAGAATAATTAGTATTGTGGTTTGCCGCTAAGATTAAACTCGATGTTAAAAACCCACTCTAAGGAACCTCAAATAAATCTGCCATTGTATCAGCAGTACTATTATATAAGATTAAAAGTCTTGTTGTACTGTTATTTTTCTTAATAAAATAAATAAATAAATAATTTAAGATATGGAAAAAATATTCGTATTTTGAACTCAGATTGGATTATTGTGTATCGGCCAGATGTGTTGCCAAAACAAGTACAATTTGTTTACATTGCTGGACGGACGCCTAAGACTATATAAAACTGCTAGGCATTTTGCGTTTTTCGCATTTTCCGTTACTTAGTAACGCGTTTTCTGGCATAAAAACCCATAATTTTACCTGTATGAATACGTTAAGTTTTTCATTTGTCAAAAAAAAATACAGTGAAAGAAAATCAGGTGGCGCTAGCCAACTGAGCTTTGTGCCCATATTCGAATTACGAGAAATTACTTTATAAATTGGTAAAATGTAATTCTGCATGCAGCGATTAAGTATGAAAGATAATCACCCGTATTCATAAACGACTATTTAATTTAAAAAAACGTTTATTTAGGGAAATTTTCATAGAAAATTTGTTTTGTGGACTTTTATTAAATTGAAAGTATTTTTATGAATACGGGCAAATGTGCTTAAGAAGTTGTTACAAAGGTTGTTGTTGGTAAAATGTAAGTGCAATTTTTCGCTGGGTTGTTAGCGTATGATCGGAAAGTAAATTTTTTAAACTGTGAATGAAAAAAGCTTTAATATTTTATGTATTTAATTAATTATTAAAATATATTTATTAAATATTTTGATTTTAAGTCAATTAATATTAATGACATTAATGCCCTTAATTTCTACAAAGAGAAATCTAGCTGTGCATAGAAAAATCTATGGTGTAAAAGCGGCCATATTTTAAAAGAAATCTGAAGGTAAAAATACGGTGGTCAAATAAATGTTCAAAAATGTAAAGAAATTGTTAGGTACGAATACGACCAGCGTTCTTTTTGAAGAAATTACGGGCATAAAATAATTTCAAATAAAAACATTTCATTTGTTATTTTATTCACATGACAATCGTTATTTATGTAATAATTCCTTAAAATATAAAATAAAGAAAACTTTAAAATCTAGTCAAAAATAAAATTTATAATGTAGTAAATGTTAATTGTTAAGTACTATGTAACTAACTAACTAACTAACTATGAATTTACTAATAGAAAAATAACCTAAAAATTAGTTTATTTTTCAAAAAACAATACAAAGTATTTATTAACTAGGTTAACCAAGTTTTCAATTACTAAACTTTAGTTAACAAAATTTTGGTGTATCAAATTTATTAAAAATATAATAAATATAATTAAAAATTTAAAGGAGAAACTATTTTGTAATTCAAATACTAAAAAAAAGTTTTTATATGTAAAAAAAAAAAACAAAAATAAAAAATTCTACCAGAAAAAAAATAACTCAAACTTAAATCTGTTAAAAAATTTAGTAAATCTAACAAATGTGTTAAACGAAATTAAATAAAAAAAAAACAACCAAAATATATTTAAAACAAACAAAATCCATTTTTCAATACCAAAGAAAGATTTAGCGTTAAAATCGTATTTAAATAAAATAAAGTTTTAAAATAATGTTGAAAGTGACTTTAATATTTAAATGTAAAATGTATAACAAAAAAATTTATAATATTAATAATGAAAATAAAAGAAAATCGTAGAAAATTTAATCAAAAAAAAAACTATTATATGGAATAAAAGTGTGCAAAAAAAAAGGATAAGTATCAATCGGTGGTGGGCTTCATATGTAAAGGTAGAAAGGGAAGGATGATCCACTCTTAGACCCTTTGGGACCACTGTGAATCTATTCAAAAACAAGACCTTTAGGAAATTGTGAAGAGAATATAAAAAGGAAAAAACTCAATACTAACTAGGGAGATCGATTATTCGACTTTTTTTAAAAACCGGTTTTCGAATATTTCGAATAGCTGCTATTATAAAAAACCCGATTTTCGGTTAAGCATTTTAAAAATAACCGGTTAACCGGTTTTAATTCAAATACATAAAAATACAAAAATCAAATTAATTTTTTGTAGTAAAAACAAAACAATTCACGATGATAAGGAACCAACAAAATACATAGATTTGATTTGAGGTATGCTCAGACCTAACAAATATTTAACTATAGAATCCAAAAAAAAAAGCGTGACCAGTAAATTGATCAAACTTAAGCTTTATTTTTTATAATTTCTATTAATCATTATTGTATAATGTAGTTTAGAAACGGTTAAATAATGTTTGCTTTAGCCAAAGGTTTTGCAAAAGCTAACAATTCTTTAAGAAAACTAGTGGTTGTGTAGGACGTCAAATATTTAATAGGTGTGAACATTTAGAATTTTTGAAAAACTTTGGTTTTAAAAAATTATAGGAATTTAATGAAGTGATTATTTGAGTTAAGCATGTCTATACGAATCAGTCGACTTCAATTATATTTTTGAAATTGCAAACAAAACGTCTTAGCCGGGATTATATATTTCAAATTGTTTTGTTTCAGCATTATAGAAACGAATAGTAATATGAATATGTCAATTCGTCGATTACAATTTGAAACCATCCCTGACTTTGTTTGATTCCTTGAATTTTGCTTTAAGTTCTTGGTGTTTTAATAAATAAAACCGCCGGTATTTTGTAGTTTTAAGCATATTGATATGCTAGAACTATTTAAGAGTTATTCATTAATTTTTGGCAGCATATTTTAGTAAACTATTATTTGCAGTCTCTTGAGAACTACCTGGAACAGAGTCAAGTTTTTTGGTGTATATTTATGTCAAACTTGTGGACTAATTAAAGGTGATTACTAAGTCGTGACGTTGAAGAACCTTTGTAACTTATCATTTTAGGGCCCTTTCAGCACTATTGTCTTTTAAATCAGTTCGAAATATCATATATATAATATTTAGAATACTGTCCAATTGCTAATTACTTTTTAAGCTGAACATATTTTTTTTGTAGTATTTTGAATTGTTTTTGGTTTTTGTTACAAGAACACACGCTTATATAATCGATTTGTATTGACATTGCTCATAATGTTTTTTGACTTGTGTTAGATTTTGTTTTGACGTTCTTCATAAAAA
Source organism: Pollenia griseotomentosa (assembly GCA_963931875.1). Classification (NCBI taxonomy): domain Eukaryota; kingdom Metazoa; phylum Arthropoda; class Insecta; order Diptera; family Polleniidae; genus Pollenia; species Pollenia griseotomentosa. Next base: position 205,153,529 of record OZ007560.1, read on the forward strand.
GTTTAAGTTTGCCCAATATTCAATTAGAAAAATACTTAAATTACGGGTACATTTATAACAAAAGTAAGGAAAACGTATATAAATTACACATTACAAAAATAACCGGTTTTTTAGATATTCGAAAAATGGACATTTTAAGATATTCGACTTGGGCAAAACTAAAATAACCGGTTTAAACCGGTCGAATACTATTCGATCGATCTCCCTAATACTAACACAATTAAACACGTATTACCAAAGATTTTTCCTTGGTACATGTAAAACTTTTTAATGTATTTGAATTTTATATTGTAAGTCTGCACTGTTTATGTGTAACGTTATTGTACTTATTTAATTGTTTTAGAATTTTTTTATAGACAATCCCCTGAACAAGTCGACAAACAATCGACGAAACGTCGGCAACAAAATATAATAATTAAAAATTAAATTTTATTTACTTTTGAAGAAATTTTGGCCCTACTAGCTTGACAAAATAACATTTAAAAATTCATCACTATGGCCAAAGGAACAACTACAACAATAAAGATTTGTATGTTTTTTATATAAAAAATCGATTTTTGCTTAAAAATATTAGTGATTCTATAAAAAATAAAAAATTAACAAGCACATTATGTAGTTTTCTACATCTTTCCTTATGTAAAAATATTTCCATAAACAACATTATAAAAATTATTACTTTTCGACAACACATACATACAAATAAGTTTGGAACATTCGATAATCTTGAGCAAGTGCCATTCAACTGCCCATATGAAAAGCAAAGGGGAACTCTAAATTTGTATATTCCGGCCATTGGAACGAACATATGTAATCTGTATACTAAATTACTCAAAAAGAGAGAAAGTACCAAAAATACCAATTTTTTCCATTCAAACATCATAAAAAGTACCCTATATTTTAATCTGGGCCATGTATATATATTTAGTCCTTTAAAATTCCCAGTTGGAACATAGGGCCATATGATATCTCTGTTTTCTGTATGTTAATGTAGGCTTTATTCTGCATGTATACCAAATATATCGAAAAGAGAAAAAGTACCAATTTAATCCAGTTTTTACGCCTAAAAACCAATTTTAACCCTTCAAAAATAACCTATAATTTAATCTGGACCATATGCAATCTATATACCAAATTTATCAAGAAGAGAAAAAGTACCAAAGTACCACTTGTTTCCATTTTAACCGCTTGAAAAGTAAACAAAGTTATAGAAATTAATATTTGTTGTTTACTTATACATACATATTCCATCTGTATACAAAACTTATTCGAAAGAGAAAAAGCGCAAAAGTACCAACTTTTTAATTTTTACATCATAACTAACCTATATTTTAATCTGGGCTATATGCTATCTCTATATAAAATGTTTAAAAAAAGAAAAAGTCCCACAGGTAAAAGAGTACCCGATTTTCCTAATTTTAGGCCCCCAGAAAGGACACTGTATGTTAATACTGGCTATAATCTATATGTATACCAAATTTATAAAAAAGAGAAAAGGTATTAATTTAATTCCGTTCTTACCCCTAAAAAAGAACCAAATTTATCCCTTAATAGCTACCCTATATTCTTAATCATGTGCAATTTACATGCCAAATTAACCAAATATAGAAAAAGTACCAAAGTTCCATTTTTTCCCTGTCAAAAACTCAAGTAATATGTAAAAGTGTGAAGTGTTGCGAAAATAATTTGACATCCCATACGATTTCATCGTTTATACAATAAATCAAGCCGAAGCGGTATTAATACGGATTTCAAATCCACATTTAATCCCGAATTCGTACTTGAAATAATCCGAAAATGAGATTGATTTAAATAAAACTAAGATTGAATCAATCTCAAAATGCGCTTGATTCAAGTATTAAAAAGTTGATTTTATACCGAATTCGTGCTTGAAAAAACCCAAAAAAGAAACTAGAAAGAGTAAATTATTATGATTGATTTACTAACCCGTTTTACACCTGACAGAATGCTAAAACACCAGCATCATGCCCGATATGGTTTTTACTTTAAAAATCTTATGTATATATGGGTATTTCCTCAGAATAGTCAACCAGGATGAAAATATTAAATGTTGATAATCATCGTCTTTTATTGGTTATTATTATACACAAAGTCTATGTTTTTATAATAGAATGGTTTCATAGCATATCTCAGCTGTTGTACTTGAGGAAACTGGGAAATTTTATATTTCCTTTTTAAACTACTTCTAAAGACAATATCTTATGTTTGCTTTTATGTTTGCACTCTTTCTTCATATTCTCTACATTACAATCAATTGTAAATTGAGTATTAAGTTAATTGTTAAGGAAATTTGAAGATATTCATGGGAAAATGCATGGTGATAATAATAAAAAAACATATGGAAAAATCGTACGTTCGCTACCCTTGCGTTCGCGACCGGTACTTAAGCCAATTAATATTTAACCAATATAGATATTTTATTGTGTAAATACTGGATAGAGACGTATATTAATACACTTTAAAATAAATTAATCACTTGAATATTCCGTTCCATTTTGCAGATTTTTACATTTCACTACTGTCAGCCAAAGTTGACTTCTATTTGGCGTACGTTCGTGACCACATGTTAAAAACTATCATTATGAAAACTTAAACTCGATAAAATCCATCTTTTGCACAAAACATATAGCCACCCAAATGCTATCTAATCGCAAAAAAAAATGCTAGGAAAAGTTTTCTTTTCTACATTATTTGTACATCAAAAGCGTACGAACGTACGTTTGTGGCCCCAGGAAATGCCAATGTTAAACTAAAAATATAAACTAAATGTATAGCAAGAATTAAATTTTACTTTTTAAACATGAAAATAAATTATATTCCGATAAGCAATTTTGCTGGAAATCAAGTTCAAAACAATTGTTTTTCAAATTCGAATTTCATGTTTTAAAGTTTGAGATATACTTTTGAAATAAACTGAAAATTAGTCAAATATTTTGAAACATTTAAAAATACGTACGAACTTAAGTTTATTCCCAGTTAAATTTCAAGCACTTGAGATTTAACTTTACAGAGATTATTGGGATATTTTGTTTTCTTGTTCTGATGTTTTTTTGTTTCTACACACAACAAGCCAATATTTTTTTCCAAACGCATGCACGCTAAAAGAATGCAATGCTGAGAGATGAGACCAATAAGTTATGTGAGGCCAAAACCCTCACTTTGTAATTTTACTCTCAGAGTAGCACTACCAACGAAAAGTGCAATTTTTTTTTTTTTCCTTGATTTAAGAATTGTATACTTATTTTAAGAAATTCCGGGATTGATTTTCGAAAGTTATCCCATTTAGGATTGGTTAAAGTACGTTTCAGTGTTATTCGTACTTGAATTTTTGGGTACGACTCGTACTAAAAGTAAGTATAAAAAAAGTCAATTTATCCCGAGTGCTTTATTTCTGTGTAGAGCTTAATCACGTTCGAGGTGCTTAAACGCGTTTGAAAACACAAGTGTGAATATAGTGTAAAGCAGAATTTTTTTTCTAAAAAAAATTTTTTATGTGTAGTTTAACCTTTTTTCCGTGATGGGGCGCAACAGCCTTAATTTTGAGCTGACCATTGTTGTTTACACGGGTTAGAGGATTGCAGCGAGATAGATTTTGAACGCAAACTTTTGTAAATAAAACCACTTTATTTATTTAAAACGAAATAAAAAAATAATTTATTTATCTAGTATTTAAGGGGTAATTATGGGTATATGTAGATTTAAGGGTTTGTAGTACATACATATGTCTGTAGGAACATTTAATTTTAGGTTTATTTCTTATGTGTTTTTAGTTATTTTAAGTTTTAGCACTAACATTTATTTGTTTTTTTGAAAATAATTTTGGTTTTAATTTAACTTAATACACTTGTAGGCTTTTTTTATTATTTGAAAAACTCTTTTTTGGGGGGGATTTTCTGGAGCTTCGGTTCGGTGGTGAACGTCTTCACGATCGATTTTTTGTGACCTTTTCGTTTTCTGTGAGGTTGTCAGCAGTTCTTTCATCAGCTGTTGATGGGGGCGTTAATGCAGTAAGTGTTGGTACAAGCGGTAGCTTTTTGTTCACCGTGTGAACAATTGTTTATAACAATTATAATAGATCTGTTGTCTTTCATATGCTTATTTTAAAAGAGTTCTTGAGTTAACTAATATGAAAACCGACCACTTTCTTTTCCTTTTAGACAAGTTCTTCAAACGGAGCCCAAAGAAATGCAAGAAATGTTTTTAATAATACATTTTTCGGAATTACTGCCTTTTTAATAAAAAAAAATCCAATACTTTTTTCATTAAAAATACATACAATTTTATATTTCAATTGCTCCAGCAACTTAAATATTAATCATTAAAATAAGATTAATTATGCGGTTTGTATTAAATCAGTACACTGAAAGAATTTTGACATTAATCCCATGAAAAATTGCATTAAAAAGGAACCTATGCAGCGCTTCGCTGGATCAATGAAACCTGTTTCATTAAAATCTATTAAATGAAACATTACATTAGATCTATGTATGTTATTCATTGGATGAATACTTTCAAAAAAGTAAAAAAAATTCTTTACTTTATTTTTTTTAAATTTTTTTGATTTTTTTTTTTTTAATCAAAGTTGTTCTTATTCAAGACTCGGAATCGATCCCGCAAGCAAACCTCGGCGCTGATAGACTTTTTTCATTTAATTTTTTTTTTATTTAATTTTTTTTTTTAATCAAAGTTGTTCTTATTCAACTTTTTTTTTTTTTTAACCAGAGTCGCCGGCGGGTATCGATCCCGCAACCTCGGCGCTGATAGACTAGCTCACTTCCAGCCAGCCTACTGGGGCAGTGTAGTTTTTGAATAAAAAAACTATGTTTTTTGCCATTACTTATTAAGAGCGTAAATATGAGATTAAATTGTCATAACATAACAACAATAACAACGTTAATTTTTTTGCTAACGCATAATAAAAAAAGACCACATAAAGAGAGAACAAGCTTTGTCGTATACATCAACAGTTTAAAATCAGGGTGTGTTTTTTTTAAAGGAGATCATTGATTTGTTCATTACTTAGTACATACTATATGTATTTAGGTATGTACATATTAAAGAAAACTAAAAACATACGTATTTATGGATTGAAAGTTTTTGTTTCATTACTATAATTACATTTTTCATTGTCATAATGAAAATTTAAATTTATGAAGGCATGCTTTTTTGAAATATTTGTATACTTTTAATTATTGAGACTATTGAATTATTTGAATGTTAAAAATATTTTTTTTTTTTCAATTATTGAAATATGTTGCTTTTATAAAAGAAATTTTGATTTCATAAATTAAATGGCATATTACATTAGATTAACAATTAAACATATTTTTAAGGAAACTATAATTTTGTATTAATTTATGAATATAGTTATATTTGTATATTGTTTTTTATGTTCCCAAATAAAATTTTTGTTTAAATTGGACAAACTTTAGTTTTCATAAATCCAATGAAAATTTTTAACGTAATTACGAAATCCAATGAATGAATCGATTTTAACGAAAATACTTCATTATAACTAGGAAATTCCATTTGGACAATGAAAATTTTCATTTAACCAGTTTATGAAAACGATTCATTAAATATATGAAGCATTTTTCTTTCAGTGTACAATCAGTTTTATTTACAAATTAATTTTTCCCTTTAATATTTACTTTATTTAATTGCTTGTTAAAAAATAATTCATTCAACTTTAAATAAATACAACAACAATAGTGACATCAATTTATCAGATTTATAAAAATAGAAAATTAAAATAAAAAAAGCATGGGATTTATTTAAATCTAATTATAATATAATTAATATTTACTTTGAAATTAAAACAAAAGTTTAAAAATTTTATTATAATTGATAATTTTCTACAAAGTTCTTAATATATCCTTGACTATACTACGAAAAAGTCCAGTTAATGTGCATTCATACCGTCTCAAGGATAATTGCCTTAAAGCTAAAAGCAATGTACCAAAACGTAACCAATGGGACCGTTGGGCTGTATAACGGGCCAAGGCCAATAATGCATTATTTGTATAAGATTCCAATAAAGAGGCATATTCAGAGTTCAAGGCATATTCTAGAAATTGCAAAAAAAATTAATTAAAATATATTAAAATATTTTTAATTATATTTACTCAACATTTCATATGAACAGCACATTTTTGGAAATGCCGATTCTGAAAAAATTTTCAACAAACGTAAAATATTTTGCAGAACTTTGCAAAATTTCCCATAAGTAACAAAGTTTTTTTTTAATGCAAACTAGATTTACCAGGTTCGCTTCGCTACCCCTATTGAAATAAAACTTTTAAATTTTTTTTTAAACATATCTCGTGTATTGATAGCGAAAATTTTTTTCCCAAATAAACATACTTTCACTGCTGGCCTTTTTCAGATATTTAGACATCTGACATTGATTGTCCTTCAATGTGAGGTTTTACGCTCACTTTTACATTTCAGCTCGCTTTTTGACAGAAATTGTGCACGGATAATGAGGTATTTGTTCCAAATTTTTAACTTTTCCTGTAACTTTTCGGCAGATATACTATAGTTTTTATGTCTTTGTATGAATATATATCGCGACCTTAGTACAGCAAGGTTCCATCTTACATTTAGTTTAGGTGCAAATAGAACCTTGTTGTCCTATGGGCGCGATTTATATATATATATATATATATATATATAAATCCTTAGAGCTGGATAATCAGGAAATTACTGTGAAAATTTCAGCCAGTAGTTATAGTTATAGTTAACAAGCCAACATACAAAGAAACGTTTTTTTTTTTATATAGATAGATTTTCAAAAAATTTCCCAGATTTTTTTTATTAAAATTTTTTTTTTAAATTATTAAATTTTTGCAAAATATATATATTAAATTTTCGAGAAATTTCCTATAAATTTTAAATTTTCACAAAATTTTCTATAAATAGCAAATCTTCAAAAAATATTAATAAATAGAAGGTAAGGTTAGGACACGAGGACGTTTCCCTTGGGTCGTTAAAGTGGTCTCCTTGTGATATCCCTACAGAAAAGAGAGACCATAGTCCCACATTAGATATCGCATCTAAGCATGGCAATTCTGATCTCCTAAAATGCCTCTTCCAAATAACCCTAACAGCCGTAACTAAATAAGAGCGGAAGGCGGAACGTTTTCTTCTACTTAGCTTTTACGCTGATATGCCATACCTAAACAAGAGCGTCAACGTTGTTTAACAAACAGTAGTGTTAACTTTCTTGTTTAATAGAATCCACATACTAGAAATAAAAAGAAGAGAAAAAACCGCAAGATACTTCATACAAATTGTATAGGCATGATAATTTTTGACAGCTAGAAAACGCTTTCCGCTCTTGTTTAGGTACGGCTGTTTGACCGGGCATTGGCAGAGAAAGAATAGAACCGTGTTCTTCTTCAAAATCTATTTTGGAGCTTCTCGACCGCGTGCAGGAGATACCGAAGGTTCTTATTAGTGACATTAGGGTATCCAATTCCATTGACTCCATTAAGCTCCGTCGCAATGTGGGTTGTATTTGCCTGTTTTGTCGCTATTACAATGGGATGTGTTCTGATGAAATTGGAGATGTGGTTCCCGAAATCCGTACGTTCGTTCGTAATACACGTTTTTCCTCAAGACACCATCCTTTTGTGGTCGATTGGGCGGTGCATCGTACAACGCATTACAGCGCAAATTCGTTTTTTGGCCGGACTGTTCGTATGGGGAATAACCTTCTTGCTGAAGTCTTTCCTCTTACTTTCAACATGAATAAGTTAAAGTTGAATGTTAACAAGCAATACTCCCTCCATTCTCCTTTCCATAACCTATTTTGTTAGTTCTAACACAATGCAAAGCATTAGCAGGAGTCATCCCCTGAGTGCTAGTCCTAACCAAAAACCGTGTCCTATTTATCATGACAACTTCTGCAGTAGTCATTTAAACCCAGACCCATCCTCATCGCATGGGGAACTATCATCCAGTGACACGTCATGGCCATTATCACTGTCCTTATCTGGTCTCTGCCAAAACCAAGTAGTACCCTGGTTTTTCCCACGCCACCGAGCCTTGCGAGGTACTCTACGAAACGTATATTTTGCAAAAAATCTTATAAAAAGCAAATGTTGGCAAAATAAAATTTTCAAAACATTTTTTATAAATATCGAATCTTCAAAAAATTTCCTATAGAAAGCAAGTATGTAATCAAAAAAATTTCTATGCATAGCGTTTCTTCGCTATAGGTAGCAAATTTTTGCTAAATTGTCTATAAATAGCAAATTTTTTGCTAAAAATCCTATAACATGATTTTATATACTCTCCTTTAAGGACGAAATTTTCAACAAATAGCAAAATGTAACTTGCACCTGCGAAAACTGCTTATTGTGAATACTCTCAAACTTTAATTTGAATCTCAAATATTTTCTCTGCTACTGTAGTGGTACAAATACCTTTAGGCTGCAAAAAATTTAATTAAATCTACCCTTGTAATTCATGTACCTTTTCGACATAATATTAAAGTCTCTAGAAAATTCAATTCCATAACATCAGCTTTTAATTGTTTCGCCTCGTCAATGATGCGTTGCAAAACCACATCACCGTAGGCCTCAAATACAGCCGTTATATCAAGTGTCCAATGTGAAGCTCGCAATATGAAACATTCACTCCACACTGAATGCAAAATGATTTCCTGCTGACATCGTGACAATGTACGAAATTGTTCATTGCTTTTGGCCTGACGCAAACACGTTACCAAAATTTGAGCTAACATTTGAAAATTATAAGCATTTCCGGTTTGTGGTGATTGTCCCAAGGGCAAAGAAGACGACGACACTGCTGTTGCTGACAATGTTTTGGCATAGGTAAAGTTTTCTATTGTGTGTAAACGTTTTGTTGCTGTTGTTGAAGATTTAAAAAGAAATTTTGTTTCATTTAGGCGAGATGTTGCTGTTGCTGTTGGAGTTGAAGAAGATGTTGTGCCATGTTGCTGTCTGGGACCCCTTTCCTCTTGTACCGCCTGCACATTCATGCCACATTTCAAACACCGCTGGAAACGGCAAAATGGACACCAATTTCTTCGGGCTTTATCGATAACACAATTTCCCTTACCGGCTATACAATTGTAAATGTTGCCCTTGCGTACACTGCGTTTAAAGAAACAGGAGCAACCATCACAGCAAACCACACCGTAATGTTTGCCAGAACTTTGATCACCGCAAACTTGGCAGGGACAAAATTTCATGTTTGCTATTGAGTTTTCCGTTAAAGCAAAAAATGCACTTGATATTTTATGTGCCATCGCTTAAATGATCCAAGGTAGACTAAAGGAAATAAGCTTAAGGACATTTTCTTTTATAGATTTCTAATGGAAATTGTTATGAATAAAATATTTGTTGCATTCTATTCCTTTTTTGTGTGTTTTGTCGTATTTTTTTTTTTGTTAATAGTCAGTTTGGTTGAAAAATGTGTGTTTTTATTTATTTCTTGTTAAAGCGTTAAATATTCGACACGTGACAGCACATGTCGTGCGATGAGTTGGCACAAATGATATGCAAATCAAATCGAATCAAAATTATTTACAATTTACACCTTTTATTGACCAATTATCGAATGACCACGAAAAAATCACACAATATTAGATGTTTTTAAGTGTTAAATAAATATAAAGCGGGACAATTTTCTACAAGTACTGGTTTTATATGGTTAAATAAGTGGGAGTTTACAGAAAGCAGTTTTTTATTTTTTTTGTTGAAATTTGTTTTGAAATTAAAACATGGGCATTATAATGTACTTTTTATGACTTAAGCTTCGTTCACAGTCAAAGAAACATTTTTACTTGGTATTCATAATAGAGCAACAATTTCTTTACCAACCACACACATTTTACATTTAGAAACCAGTTGCCAATTTTAGCCACATTAATATTATGCATTTATTATTATTTTTTACAACATTATGTTAAAATTTTCATTCAAAACTTAATAAAATTATTTTAAACGTCAGAAACAATTTCACACAAATTGTTGCTGAAGTTCTGGTTGACTCAACTTTTAAAAAAAAAAACTTTAGTTACATTTTTGTTTAAAGAATGAAAGGAAAATATATGAAATACTTTGGGAAGAAATAAGATAGAAGAAAAAACGAAATTGTTGTTCTGATTGTGAACAAAGCTTTAATCACCATACGGAAAGTTTTCTTTCGTCAAGTGTGAATATTTGGTGGAAAAATAGAAAAAGGCAAGTTAAAAATAAAAATTTTCTGGAATATTGCATGATTTGACTGATATGAACTGTGATTAACTGCCTGTTTTTCAAACTAAAATAAAAATTTTCGTTTAGAAATTTATATAGAAACCAAAAACATATTTGAGTTTTTTATTATTGTTTCAATATAAATTCCCAAGCGAAAATTTTTATTTGATTTTGAAAAACAGGCAGTAAATGCTTACAATAAAAGACAAACAAGAATTGCAGGGAAGAAAAAACATAAATTTTTTTTTTCTCTAACCGGCAACAAAAAAACATGGCCTAAGCAGACCTAAAGTTCTTTGTACCGAACATTATTTTTATGTCTTCATTTAAATGAAATTTGTTAGCCTTTAAAGGATTTTAGGAAAGGGGTTTATATTAGAGGAATGATTAATTTTGGACCTAAAACATTTTGTCATGCACAGAAAGAAAAACACTCGGGATAAATTACGTTTTTTATACTTATTTTAAGTACGAGTCGTACTCAAAAACTCAAATTCAAATTTCGATAGATTATTTTATTTCGATTTTTGAAATCGATTAATCGTACCCCAAAATCGATTTTAAAATTGATTTCAAAATCGTTTAAGATAAATTTGCAAAAAGGAAACCATATATCACAAAGGGAGAAACGATTTTTTTTTTTCAAAAAATGTACTGAAAGCCTATTTCCGATGTGCGAAAGAATTCTTTCTTTCGAACAATTACATTTAAAACAAAAACAAATTCTAAGAATTTTGTACTATTATTTTTTTTAACTTTAAACTTGGCGAACTGCAAAAACATACCTACACACGTACTATGTACACTCAAAAAAAATTCAAGTTGTATTGTGCATCCACATATTTTATCGGTTTAATAAATATTTAAATTAAGAATTACCAAAATTTTGATAAAAATAAAAAAAATCGATTTTAAAAGCCCAACAATCGATTTCAGTATAAAATCGCATAGAAGCACTTAAAAATGAAATTTAAAGTGCTTAAAATTTAACTGGAAATTAACTTTTCAAACGTATTTTTAAATGTTTCAAAATATTTGACTAATAGTCAGTTGATTTCAGTTTCCAATTTTACTGGAGAATGCTAGTGAAATAAAGTGTAACAAAAGTATATCTCAACCTTTGAAACATGAAATTCGAATTTGAATGCAAATTGTTTTGAACTTGATTTCCAGCAAAATTGCTCATCGTAATATTGTTTTTTTTTTTCGTGTTTAAGAAGTAAAATTGAATTCTTGCTTTAAATTTAGTTTATATTTTTAGTTAAATATGTACATAAGATTTTTAAAGTAAAAGCCATATCTGGCATGCTGCTGGTGTTTTATCATTCTGTAAGGTGTAAAACGGGTTAGTAAATCAATCATAATAATTTCCTCTTTCCAATTTCTTTTTTGGGTTTTTTCAAGCACGAATTCGGGATTAAATCAACTTTATCATTCTTGAATCAATCGCATTTTGAGATTGATTTAATCTTAGTTTTATTGAAATCAATCTCATTTTCGAATTATTTCAAGTACGAATTCGGGATTGTATATTGATAACATAAGAATTTCGCGATTGAAAATTCGTACTTGAATCAATCTTTCTGTACTTGATTCAAGAAAATCCGTACTCACCGTACTGTTAATACCGTTTTGGATTGATTTGAGTACGGATGAATTGATTTTTCTTTTGAGTGTGACATAGTAGCTTTCCTAAGAGTCAATGTTGCCAAGTTTCATGTAAATCCTTATATTTATAAGGAAGATATGGCACTAAAAGGTATTTTCGGGAGTATTATTTGTATAGACACTATGGCCAAATATGGACCGATTCAATTATAAATTTCAAGTACGAATTCGGGATTGTATATTGATAACATAAGAATTTCGCGATTGAAAATTCGTACTTGAATCAATCTTTCTGTACTTGATTCAAGAAAATCCGTACTCACCGTACTGTTAATACCGTTTTGGATTGATTTGAGTACGGATGAATTGATTTTTCTTTTGAGTGTGACATAGTAGCTTTCCTAAGAGTCAATGTTGCCAAGTTTCATGTAAATCCTTATATTTATAAGGAAGATATGGCACTAATAGTTATTTTCGGGAGTATTATTTGTATAGACACTATGGCCAAATATGGACCGATTCAATTATAAATTGGTAAGATGATTAAATTTGCATTTAAAGTATTTTGGAGCAAATTCAAACTAAATACCAACATAATTAGATGGGTCTTAGGCACACAGACTCTATTCCGGGAAGAAATTTGTATGGGGGTATGTGAAATTATGGACCGATTCTCCCCATTTTCCTTGCGCCAATTTCAACCAAGAACCAAATTTCATCAAATTATCTCCAAAATTTCCAGACAGCCTGCCAGCCGGACGGACATCATTAGATCGACGTAGAAAGTGATTCTTAAAAGTGGGTCCAGGAACAATATTTCAGGATGTCGCAAGCATCAGCACAAACGCATAATACCCTCTCCACTATTCTGGTGTGTATATAATAACTTTTGAAAAGAATGCTTGCACCAAGTTTAATCTTTTTGTAAAAGACATTTACAGATATCGATAAATGTGATGTATAAGAGTTGTCCTTGCGTGGTCAACTATGGACTGATTACAATCATGTTTGGTCGCATCGATTTAGATACCAATAAAGCATGTTTGTGTTGAATTTAAGCTAAATAACAACATAGTTAGAATGTTAAGGGCCGCTTAAATTTAAATTCAAGTGGAACAGGGCAAAACACAGGACAACACAACAAAATTTTCCAGACTTCTGGAAAGAACTAAGGATCTAATGTGATTACGATAAAATTTTATAAAATTATTTATCTTTTTATTTTTATAATTATTATATATATATACTTGCAAAACAGTTAAGAACACTTTCCTCCTCTGTTTGTCAACCGATTTGAACAAAAATACACTATTTGAAAGGTATTCATTTGCAGCAGTGCACAATATATATTTTATAAAAATCTGAGTCAAAAGGAATAAAAACGGGTAACCGAAAAACGTACCTAATTTTAGTTATTTTTTACAAAACATTTTTCTTTATTTAATGACATATATAAACATATTATATTAAGGCGTTTCACAGAAATCAATTCCGATCGAAAGTGCTGCATGTGGTTATTGCTCCTGAGTGAATAAGAATCTGTTATGGGGAGGCTTTTAGTACTTTTTCGTTCTAAAACTGGTAATTTTTTGATTTTTGTTAATATTGGACCTAAAAACATTGGCTTATATTACAAAACTAATAAATAAATAAAACATAAAATTCAATATTCAGAGTCAAGAGTGGATAAAAATCTATAGAAATATAAAATTAAACATGCAAGGTCCTGAGTGAATGAGTAAGTGGTAATTTTTCGTTCTTTAACTGATACTTTTTGAAGTTATGCCATTGCTGAACCTAAAAACCAAGGTATATTTACACAAGGTAGACTCATTTGGGAGTGTAGACATGCTGCTCTATAAAAGGAACCGAGTTGTCAAAATTGTCTTCATATAAAACAAAAACAATTTAACGCACACATGTACAAATTTTGGCTCATATACACGCAATTTGACGTTGGGGTTCCAACTAGGGGTAAACAGCTGACAAACATATGGGCCAACGAGTTTACCTTGTGTAAATATACCTTGCTAAAAACTTAAAATTCAACATGCAGGGTCCAGAGTCATTGAAAAACTGTAAGAGGAGACATGTTGGTACTTTTTAGTATTTCAATTGGAACTTTGTGATTATTTTTATATTATTGCACTAACAAAATTAAATTAAACTTTCACGACCTTCGCCAAATCGATTCACTAAGGCGAAAAAAAAAGAGATGCTTGAAACATGTAAATTTCCTAGGATTAACATATTGTAGGTATTACTGTATCGAAGGTATAAAATGCTAGTTAGGTATGTTACATACCGTCGGAAAGGTCTAGTTTCTCAGCATAAGTTTTATTTTTTAAGTTTTAGATACACTTACACACAAATAGGAAAAAATTCAAAATAGTACATATGCTAAAAATTTAAAATCCTCGTCTTGAGTTAGAAACTACTTTTTTATACATATCCCACTCGCAGGACACTAAGCGACCAAAACTACCTTAAAGAAAAAGAGTAAAAAATAAAAAAAGTTTTAAATTTAAAAAAAAAAAATTTTTTTTAAAAAACCAAAAAAGGTTTTTTCGAAAGATTGATAAAATAACTATCTAAGCTATTTGGTACATATTTTGCTAACACCAATAGGTAATAAGTTAAATGGATGAGAAAAAACACGTGTTTGGCCAAAATGCAAAATTTTTACCCCCTCTAACTCAGAAACTTTTTAACCGATCTTGTCGAAAATTTGTGTCTAAGCTATCCAATAGGAATAACCTTAGTGCAAATTCCATCCAAATCTTAAGACATGGATTTCAAAAGTTGGGTCACTTGACATGAAATCCCCCATATGTGTAAAAAAAATTTTAAGTTTATATTAATATAATATAGAAATTTTTTGTATATTGTTGTTTTTTGATGTTAAAGACAAATTTTCCAACTACATATTTTGGCTAATTGTGTCCATCTTTACACCTACATACTGCTTGGGTATAGGTTAGGTTAAGTAAGGTTAAGGAGTGTTATAAGCCCATGGACACACCGCCACTCGGAGACCAATGCGGTCCATTGTGAATCCCTTCAATAAGAGGTAGAGAAAAGAGAGAAGTGAAGAAGAAAATAAATAACAGATAAATAGAACTAAGTACTCCTTGGGTATTAAAAAACTGCTTTTTCAACGAATATACCCTTAAGAAAGATATTTCCACATGGATCCAAAAAAAAAAGCACTTAGGAAGGCTTTATTTTTTCCATTAGGAAACTTTAAATTTTTTTTTATACTCTTTGAAAAATGTATATTATGGTTTAATATCGAAACGCCAATACCGTTAGATACCAGTTTTAAGAGAAACGGTCTACGTATACCGGTATTTTACGCAAAAAAATAATTTCGCTATCGGCATTAATACCGAAATACTATTAATACTTATTTCGGTAATGGTATAAATATCGGTGGAATGGTATTGGTATCGGTATCGGCTGCCAACCTTGGTAGTTATACATGTTTCAAATAATGTAGCCTCGTCTGGGGGCAGGATAATACATATTTGTACCAAGGTGAATTCATGTAGACGGTAGCGATACTAGTACAACACCAAAAACACAACATTGAATTTTATTTGTTGCTTTCGTTGGTCGATATGTCAAAAACACAAGCAAGTTTTGAAATTCCTCTCCCTAAATAAGAAAAAAAAAGTAGCACAGCTGTGCTTTTAACTCCACCTGAAAAATGAATTCGCCTTGATTTGTACAAAATGTGGCTAAACACATTTTTTATTTTTTAATCACCCAGTAAATTTGAAAATAATAAAAAATAAACCAAAAAAAATTATATTTAACCAAAATAATATTGAAAAAATGTGTGTAACCGGAAAAATTTTGTTACCCAACAATATCTCAGAAATATACTCTGGAGATAATATAAACCTCATCGTAGAGATTGAAACTCAAGAAAAAATCTTTATAAAAGGTAAATTTTGTGTGCCATATAAATAATTCTTAAATATATTTTAAGCATTTTTTAAGAAATTTTCCTAAACTTTTATGGCGAGATAAATGTCAAATGGGAGGATCTTATTAATAAACCCAAGGATGGTAAAATTATTTATATTATGCAAAACTTTGAGGACCAACAGATTATTCTGAATAACCGTATTACCATACAAACAATGGATGTGCTAATTAGGGGAAAACATATTTACAATGTGTTATTAAATATACCACCCCGATTACCAGAGAGCATTAAAAAAAAGTACGGTTCAATTCAATATAAATTGGAATTGGATGTTCATCATGCTTCCGGAGTTAAAATATTGTATAAAATGCCTTTAAATATCAAAGAATATGTGAATATTTGGCTTAAAGAGGAATACAAGGTAAGTAGGGAAATAGGGAAATATCAAAGTACGTTTTTTATGTCTAAATAATGGATCTGTATTAGCACTCGTGTAAAAATCTGACCAGGAATCAAGTGATAATGTTCAGAACTGACCGATTTTACAACACAGAAATTTTGATTGATATTGAATGCTGTAATTTGCGCCAGGTTTTTGCAGCTCATTACGACGACAAAGCAATGTTTTAGAGCAGTCCTTTGGATCTAAAATTAAATAATAATAAAAATCGGCTTATACGACGTTAACTTTCGTACACTTTTTTCTCTTTGCTCCTCTCCCAAAAATTCTGTGCTGTTCTCTGTGGCCCAACTAAAGCTTAAGCTACTGTCAAAAATTAACAAAAAGCCTCTCAAATGCATTTAAAAAAAAAACAAAAACTAAATTTAAAAACATTTGATTCCGAACGGAATGTGCCATCAGTTTCGCACTTTGCTTAAGCAAATGACAGATTCATAAAACTTAACAAAAAATTTTCTTAAGTTCCATATGGTTTGATACATATGATTAACGTGTATTCGCACAATCGCTTAAGCCAACTTATGTACATTATAGTTGGACTCAAACTTGTTTTTGCTTTGTCGCTGCTTTGTTGTTCTACACACAAGAGCAAGGCAAATTCATCTATCAGATGGTGGCAATACTACAACAAGTACAACAACAACAAAAACATTGTAGTTTTATTGTTGCTTGAGTTGATCGATACGTCTCTCTCTGTCTAAGTAAGAAAAAAGTTGATCAGCTGTGTTTTCCTAAAGGCGAATATGTTGGCCCAGTCGTATAAGCAACGTAAACCTGCTACCTCGAACTAATCAAAAGAAAGCACCAATAGAAATCGGAGGGCGGAAATGGTGTTGGAAAGGTGATATACTTCGAAGACATTGTCAGAATAATGCACGACCAGCATTAAAGTGCAAATCATAAATAAGTTACATTGTCTGCGAAGCCAAAAAACAGAGCAGGGTGCAGAAGAATAGTAGAGGCTCTTATATCCAGTGCGAGAGAAGGATGGCAGAAGAAGAAAATAAAACTCGTCCTGCTCGCCTGTATGTTACCCACCACTGTTTTAGAACCATACAAATTTTTTCTCTTGTGCTCATTTGTCTCGTTGGTCCCATTTAAAGTATTCCGATTTGTGCTTTGGATTGTGGTAAAAAAATCCATTGTTCATTCCCAGTCCCAACTGTCATTCTGCCTTCCTAAAAGTTCAGCTGTTTTTCTTTGTTTTACGTTTAAAGTCACCACCTTTAAAGCTTCGCATATAATAACTGAAAGTGGTTTCAAAAGCAATAAAAAATAACCAGAAATTATCTTAAAATCACATTCCAAAAGGAAATAAAATTTTTATTTTAACTTATTTTGGAAACGAAATCTGGAAAATAATAGCCAAACAATTTATTCTTTACTAATTCTTAATTATCGACATTATCAAGAGTGTCGTTGCTGTAGTCGACAACCAGTTATTTTTAGGAACTGGAATTATTATTGTCTCATACGACATAAATACAATTGGGCTATTCACAAGTGTGCTATCAAGTCATATCGTCATAATGTCCTAAATAATATTTTTCAATTGTTTAAAAAAATATTGTTGTGTTTGAAACAAAATAAAAATTTTAATGCTGTGTTCATTATTTTGTCGTTACTGTACATTAGAAATCTAAATTATAAGCGCTTGCCCACAGCAGTCATATATATTTCTTGTAGTTATCTTAAGACATATGACTTTACAACTTAAAGACTACCTTGTGAATAGCCCAAATATATTTTCAATGTATTTTACATTTTTGTCTACGTAAAACTTTAATAATATCGACAACAAATCTTATAATAAGGCTGAATATCAATATCTAACAACTTCTAAAAATGACTATTTAACGACTTCGACAACGACACTGATAATAAGGCCAATTATTTAGAACTTTTAAAATCAATATAAAGTTGAATATCGAAAATATATTTAAGATATTTTAAGCAAGTAAATTTCAGCTTATACTGAGCATACACAATACCAGCATATTTGCGCAATCCATTGATTGTGCCATAGCAGCAAACAAAAAGTCAAACCTTGATATAATCAACTTTTTTACGGTTTCCGATGCCGAAAACAGCTCTGTGGTAGATTAAAGTAACACACAACCTGAGTTTTTTAATCTACTACAAAATGCGGGTTACGGTGTTACCGACAACGAGAACCGTACTAAGGCTGAATATCAAGGATGATTATCTCTCTCTCTTTTGATTTTAATATTTCGAATTAAAATTTAAATTACTTTGAATAAAAACTTTTGACAAACAATGGCTGACTTCCAAAACGTACTAATACAAAGTTCGTACATAATTTTACTACTGTATTTCAACCATGTACACGTACAAAGTACCGAAACAATGCAACTATGTGTTTTGTTTATTAAAACGTTTTGAAATGTAAGTGATGCAATGCATAATACTTTTAAAAAAAATCTGTATTGCTTGCAAATAAAATGTAAAATGTCACAAAGCATCAACTTTTAAACCAATGCTCTGATTGCTTTTTTGATGCTTTACTAATACTTAGCAGTGACGTTTTGGAAGGGTTTGCATTGTATATATATTGTACTGCGGCGTTATGAAACATTATACTTTGTTCTAATACAAAGCAATTGACGTTTTGGAAGTCAGCCAATCTTTTATCAATTTGTAGTCAATCATACCGGCACAATCATAAACATATCTAACCGTTTTTGATTTCTCTAAAATTGCATAAACCACAAAGTACACAGAGATGAAAAAAGTGAAGTATGAAAAATGCCTTAATTATTTGCGAGAAAACGTTTTTTTGGTAGTGAAGTGGCAATGTGTCAAAACAGGACGCTACCATCAACACAAATTGCGTAATCAAAACAAAATATGCAAAAAGGGCAGCTTTCGAAGAAAATGACAGAAAAAATAAAATATTGTCTGTCTCGTGACGCCTCTGTGTGCTCTGCGGCATAAACGGTAATACGGGTTGCACAATCACATGATTACACATGCATATTGGTGTCGTGTATGAGCCCTTTTAAAAAAAGCTTTTACTTAAAACCGAATCATTCATTAAAGTTCTTTCTTGTTTCTTTTCTCTTTAGCAGCCTTTTAAGACTGTCTTTGAAAAATGGTTTTTTTGTTGCCCACCGCTTAAAATTACTTTGCTACTACCAACTACCTTATTTATCCCAGGGGACTCTATAAAATACTCTATGATTTTACAAAATTTTAATAAAATCTTAGATCTAAAGAGGCTTTCGGCTATCTTAACTCAAACACAATTTTACAAAGCCTTAAAGCCCAATAGAAGAACAAAGCAAGTCCACACCACCCTTAATCTGATGTTACATCATTTCAACAGAAATCATCACAAATCGAAATTTCAGGGATCATTGAAATTATCAGAGTCTTTACAGCCGACTTCCCAGGAATCAAATCCCATAATGATCAGCTATAAACTGCAGTTTATTTTAGTATTTAAGGGTTTCCATGCTGATGGTTATATTTCCTTGCCCGTTGTAGTGGGAAGCCATAGAGATATCCGGGAGGAAATTGGAGATTTTAAAAAATATGAAACAAGATTAGAAATTGAACAGAATCATAAAACTGAATATGAAGTTTAAAATTGAGAAAAATTTTGAATAAAGAAAAATTTTATAATCTTGTGTAGCATACACAAAAATTCGTTTTCAACATAAATTGTATTCTTCCATGTTATCTTTTTTGTTTATAATTTTGTATTTACAAATTATTAGTGGTTTGCTGTTTGTTGTGTTTCCGTTTGTGTGTTTTGTGTCTATTATAAAATGTTTATTAAACTGCTTTATTGGTCATCAACAAAAAAGCACACATACATAATTTATCACACATGTTTACACCCCTAATTGTATTGTATTTTATTTTCCTTTTGCTTTTATATTTATTTGGTATATTATTGAAAGGATCGCAAGTGGCAGGCCTTATACTTATAAGGCTTATATACTGCTTTCTAAAACATAAGTTTCTTATGATATCCTGCCTTCAGAAATATGCTTTCTACAAGGTATACATTTATTAAGAATGACCTTCCAAAATATTCAGTACACATTTCGCAAGCACCTTCTTAAAGAAGGGAGAAACGAAGCTGTTAAGCTAAATTTTTTGTTTTTTTTTTTTTTTTTTTTTTTACAATCTTTACTTCCTTCTTTAGATATAAAAAAGAGGTTGGTAAATATTTATACTTTTTCGCTCTCTCTGCTTATACGTAAATGTATACGTTGATATTAAATAAGAATAGATTGCGGCGAGGAGAGCTTGTTTGCTAAATAAGGCCTTCTGTTAGGCTTCTTGACTGATTATTTTTACCAATGGGAATCGTTGAACTGTTCATTGTATCTACCAGAGCTGCAAACGATTGCAATCACATGATTTCTCGGTTAAGATTGCAAATTTTTTGATTGATTGACGAATGCATAGTTGATCACGCGCGACCATGAGATACCCTACACCACAGTATTTAAAAATAAATTTTCGAGAGTGTAGGTCTATATTTAACTTTGATTAAAATCTGATAGTTTCGAAAAGGCAGAAATTGCCGCCTTTCTCCCCTCGTGGTCCTATTTTTTTTTTAAATGTATACCTTATAGGTCCATATAAATATGGTTCCATCTATGTTTTAAATATCATTAAAATTGGTTTGATAGTGGGCACAAGGACCCTATTTCGGAAAGTAGCTTGTATGGGTGCTATTTGAAATTATGGACCGATTCGGCATGGCCCTTGTGCCAATTAAAACATATGTACCAAATTCCATCAAATTATATTCAAAATTGCGACCTGTACTGTGCGTACAATGTTACATGGACAGTAGAGCGTACCATCTTACAAGGAAAAAAAGTTTCCCCGTACCACCTCTAATATAAAGTATTTTTGCAAGAACGTAGGGGTCGCCTTTTTAGTCTTTTTCGATACCGATTACAGTCCGATCTTAAAGTATGATATATCAATGTTTTTGTCTCGAGAATACCAATGATAGGGGTCATGGACCTCAAGTATCTCGTTCTAGTATTTATCCACCAGTTCTCTGTTCGTACCACCCTAATGTCAGAAAATTAAAGCTCACAAGAAACTATTAAAATTTTGCTAAGAAAGTTATTCGATAATTCCAGCAGAAACATTTTTAAATTTAAGCTCGCTAAAAATCATTACAGTTTTGCCAAGGAAGAATTACTATTAAAATTTTGCTAAGGAAGTTATTCGATAATTCCAGCAGAAACATTTTTAGATTTAAGCTCGCTAAAAATCATTACAGTTTTGCCAAGGAAGAATTACTATAATTCCTGCAGGACAGTCAGCATTTACAGCCGGATCTTTAAATATTGTGTAACGAAATCGTCTCTTTTTGTCTACCCTTCTGGCTTCTCTAACCCGTTCGCTTTCAAACAAAAGCAAATGTTATGCTTCTGTTGCCTGTTTTTTTTCAAGTAATATAAAAATTTCCGCTTGGGAATTTACATTGAAATGACCAAGGTATATTTACACAAGGTAGACTCATTTGGGAGTGTAGACATTTTGCTCTATAAAAGGAACCATGTTGTAAAAATTGTCTTCATATAAAACAAAAACAATTTAACGCACACATGTACAAATTTTGGCTCATATACACGCAATTTGACGTTGTGGTTCCAACTATGGGTAAACAGCTGACAAACATATGGGCCAACGAGTTTACCTTGTGTAAATATACCTTGGAAATGACAATAAAAAAATAAAATTTGTTTTTGTTTTCAATATACATGCATATAAAGTTAGAAATGTTATGAACGTGCATAGCAGAATAACTAAAGAGCCACTGCCATTATTTTTTGTTGACCTGGAGCCAGGAGAAGAAAATAAAACAATATACGATCTCAGACAATTGAACTTTGCGTCCGTTAAGGTCGAGCCACCAAGAAAGGTGAAGGAGCTTGTTCAATGCTACAGGTGTCAGGAATTTGGTCACACTAGGTCTTACTGTACCAAACCATATCGTTGTGTAAAATGTGGGAGCGATCATCCCACTGCAGAATGTCAAAAGAATAGAGACTGCCCCGCTCGCTGCACAAATTGTGGCCAAGATCACCCAGCCAATTACCGTGGATGTAGAATTTATCAAAACATCATAAAAAATAAACGTAATAACCCCTCAAATAACTATACTTCTAATCAAAGTTATCAACAAATATTTGCAAACGTAAATCAAATGCCACAAATTAACCAAACCGCAAACAACAATTTTAGAAATTTTGGCAGGTCATATGCTGACGTTACTAGATCAGTCCCTAATGAAACTAGTTCCTTTGCAAGATTAGAATCTTTAATGCAAAGCCAAATAGAGCAGACAAATAATTTGCTCAAAATGATTACACTTTTAGTAACAAAATTATGCAACTAGATCTTAGGTTTGCAATATGGAACGCTAATGGTCTATCAAATCACAAACAAGAAGTAGAAACATTTCTCAACATAAATAAAATTGACATCTTTCTTGTGTCAGAGACACACTTTACAAGTAAATCTTACTTTCATATACACGGCTATAACCTTGTTAATACAAACCATCCAGATGATGCAGCGCATGGTGGCACTGCAATTCTTATAAAGTCAAATATTTCATATGCTGTCTTAAACGAAATTCAAGAAAAATTTCTGCAGTGTACACTTATTTCTATTAAATGCGAAAATACACCGCTAACAATTGGTTCGGTTTATATACCCCCTAGATTTAATCTTAAACAAGATGACTTCGAACGTTTTTTTGACCAACTAGGATCGAGATTTTTAATAGGAGGTGATTTTAACAGCAAGCATCCTTGGTGGGGATCGCGAACACACAATCCAAAGGGAACAGAGCTTTTAAAATGTCTTCAAAATAGAAATTACTCAGTACTCTCAACAGGCAGACCTACTTACTGGCCTTCAGATACGTTTAAGGTTCCAGATCTTCTCGACTTTTTTATATATAAAGGTATACCATCGAACCACTTGGATATATTGGAATGTTATGACTTGAGCTCTGACCACTCCCCAGTGTTTTTAACATATAGTACACTGCTGTTTTGTAACAATAACTATTTATTTTCCAAAAAAACTGACGTTGAATCCTTTACGTATTGGATAGAAACGCACATCAATCTGAACGTCTCCTTGAAAACTGGCACAGAAATTGACGAAAATGTCGAATACTTTACAAACTTGTTGCACGAAGCAGCTTATCGTTCAACGCCCAATAATTTTGATAGATCAGGTACAAACAAATTTATCTTGTCCTCTGGAATAAAAGCAATCATAGCTAAGAAAAGAAAACTTCGTAAAAAATGGCAAATAAGTCATCACCCACAAGACAAACGAAACCTGAATAATATAACTAAGGAGCTTACCCATCTTTTAAGGCAATTTAAAAACAAATCTATTAAAAACCACCTGATTAACTTACAACCAAATGCCAAAAATGAGCAAAATCTTTGGAAAGCACTTAAATATATAAAGCGACCACAAAAAAGGGATCCACCTATTAAAAATGAAAACAATGAATGGCTGAGGTCCGATCAAGACAAAGCTAAAGCATTTGCCTTTTATTTAGAAAAGGTTTTTAAGCCGTTCACTTTAAATTCTGGTTCATCAGATGAAAATAACATTCTTGACTTTCTCGACTCACCTTGTCCAATGGATCTACCCATTAAACATATATCCCCAAGAGAGATTCGTGAAGAAATAGAACACTTAAATGTAAGGAAATCAACAGGTTATGATCAAATAAACGGTCTAATGGTAAAACACTTACCAAAAAAAGGGTTATTATTCTTAACATATATATTTAATGCTATACTTCGAATTAGCCATTTCCCATCACAATGGAAATATGCTATGATCATAATGATACCCAAAGCTAATAAATCGGAAAACTGCATTTCGTCATACAGACCTATAAGTTTGCTGGCGACATTCTCGAAAGTATTCGAAAGAATATTTATGCGTAGAATTACGCCCTTAGTCGAAGAATTCAATATAATACCACAGCACCAGTTCGGCTTTCGCCACAAGCACGGCACGCCTGAACAATGCCATAGAATTGTACAATTTATAACTGAAGCCTTGGAGAACAAAAAATACTGCTCTGCAGTATTTTTAGACGTTCAACAAGCCTTCGATAGAGTGTGGCACGCGGGGCTATTGTACAAGTTAAAGAAGCTTCTACCTACACCATTTTATTTGCTTTTGCGATCATATTTACTGGATCGTTTCTTTTATGTTAAATATAATAACGAATACTCAAACTTTTTGCAAATTGAAGCTGGGGTTCCACAGGGTAGTGTCCTTGGTCCGCTTTTATATACGATATATACGTCTGATCTACCAATATCTGACAACGTTCTAGTAGCCACATATGCTGATGACACCTCCATATTAGCTGCATGCAATTCTCCATCCGAAGCTTCTTTCTTTGCACAAAGGCAGCTAGACATTTTACAAAACTGGCTTGTGAGATGGAATATAAAGGTTAACTCTAGTAAATCCAGTCATATAACTTTTACCTTAAGGAGAGGAAATTGTGAAGCTGTCAAAATTAACAATGAAGTAATACCTCATAAAACCTGCGTCAAGTACCTTGGGATGTACATGGACCGAAGATTGACATGGAAAAACCATATCAGAATCAAACGTGATCAACTAAACATCAAGTTTAAAAAATTACACTGGCTTCTGCGCCCTAAGTCCCCACTTAGCGTTGAAAATAAATTAAGAATTTATAAAGCTATCCTCAAACCAATTTGGACGTATGGAATTCAACTTTGGGGGACAGCCAGTACCTCCAATATAGAAATCTTACAACGTTTTCAATCAAAAACCCTTCGAAGTTTTTTAAATCTACCATGGTATGTTACAAATAATATAATACATTTCGATCTCAAAATGCCAAAAGTGAAGGATGAAATCAAAAGGCTTACTGAAAAATATCTTAAAAGATTAAGTGAACACCCCAACGTATTGGCCATTTGTCTTTTAGACGAAACTAATGAAATAAGAAGATTAAAGAGAATACATATTTTGGATCTTCCATTTAGGATATAAGTATGGTTAATTTGTATATAACTTAAACATAAATATTTTAATGCTTAATTTAAGTGATATTATATACTGATATAATATACTATATGTAATACAATTTTTGTAATAAGATGCTTTTAACAAATTTGCTTAATATCATATGTTGATAGATTGCAAAATAAAAACGTAAATAAAAAAAAAAAAAAAAAAAAAATATACATGCATAAGTTCTGAAACGAAAATTTTTATTTTAATTTTCAAAAACAAAGCAGTTAAATTATTGTGCCTCGGACTTTTGAGCATTTAAGGTTTTTCCTACATATTATGTTCGTTAACAGTCTAATAAGCGATGGGGGCAGCCCCATCATAAACAAGGTGTTTTTAAACCATTGTCCATGAAAATTTATTTTTTAAATAATTTTTACATACATTGATATATTTGTATGCAGTTTTTGAAACGAACGAATTTCAATGAAAAAAATCAGTATATAAACTAAAATGCAACTGAAAACAACTTTATAAAAATAACTGTTGGAATTTTGAGAACGAGATACTTGAGGTCAATGGCCCCTGATTCTGATTTTGAATGCAATCAATTTTTCAATCAATTTAATAATAATTCACTGCAACCAAATTTGCTTGCAGTCGATTTGATTGCAATACTTTAACTGCAATCAAGCACAGTAATTTCCACTGAAATAGAATCACAGACAAAATATTCGTTCGCTTCAAATGAAACTCCTTTTTCTAGAAATAAAGCTGACTTTGATAATTATAAGTTGCCAACAATGTCAATATTTTTTTGGATTCACTTAATTCCAAGTGAGTATTATTTCGTGGAACCTTGACTTTAGTTGTGATGGCAAAGAAAGTCGATTGACATCGAGTGATTTCAATTAAATCGATTACATTGATTTCTAAAAAGAATGACTTTAAAATGATTGTAATCAGAAAGTATTGTAATCTTGTAATTGAAATCATAAAAAATCTGAAATTATGTTGGAATCAAAGAACGAAATCAGTTTGGTTGAAACTAATTTGATTTCAATCCCAATTGATTGCAGATTTTAAGGCTCTGTTATTTACATATTTTCTATTCTAATCGAAGGTGTTTGTGTGAACGTTCGCTATTTAGAGTATATGTTTGTGATTTGGGGTGTCAACTCCCATTTTTTTTTTAAAGCTTTTATTAAACTTGCAATGTATGTTTGTCTGGTGGAATCTAAATGAACCAACAAGTGTTCAATATATAAACAAACAACGTTTAGTAAAATAATTTTCGTTGGCTTAATGAGTTATTCGTTAATATAATGAAAAATTATATTATCCCGGTATTTAAATGTATGTACCCCTCGTTGACTCAATGAACATACATTTATTTAATATTTCGTTAACACGGATTTATCTATTTATATAAAAGAGTTGCGAGAGTGACTGGCTCATTAATCATCGCTCAGCCCAAACCGCTGACCCTAGAAACTTGAAATTTTGACTAGCGAATGGTCACTCCCCAATTCGATCCACTAAGACGAGATTTTTCGAAATTAGAATGTTTAGGGGGTAAAAACGGGAAATTCGGTTACCTTATATCTCCAAAACTAAAAGAGATGCAAAATAAATGTAATATTTATCGTTGTTCTAAGGAAAAATAAGCGGAAAGGTGTCTGGTACTTTTTTGAAATTCGGCCCTATTAGGGAGTAAACGGAATAAACTTATTAGCTTCCCAGTAAAAACTTCGCCTACAAAATAATGTGTTGAGTAATCAGAAAAACATAAAAGCACTACTTACAATTCTACTGAAAGAACCAATGAATTTAACAAGGGATGTCCCATAATGAACGCATTTAAAAGTAAGTCATTATTTTTTTTACCCACATACATCCAGAAATAAGTAGTTATAAAAGTTGTTTTAGAAGCAGTTAAAGAAGAAAGCTACTAAATAATGAGTGAGAGAAGCTATTCATTTTGAAAAAGTAAGCGAAGTTTTTACTGGGTTATTAGTTTTATTTATGTTTTATAAATAGTTTTTAAGTCTTTAATGTTAATTTATTTTAAATTACAGTAAGAATGTAATAATGCAATAAGGTTCATAAATGTAATAGTTGCATTGATAAAAAAAATTGTTTTTCAAAATTCAAATTCGGATGTTTTCACTAAATATGTCGTTATTTCTCAACTTTTTGTCCGACGATACCAATTTTACCCTTACTACGTTTGAAACAAAATATTATTTTAGATACATGTTAAAAAAAAATGTTAAGAAATGTTAAGCCCCAAAAGCTAGCAAGGTAATTTAATTTAAAATACGGTAATTTAAAGAAATTTGGGTTTTTGGTGTACACATACTTGCATACATATGTAGGTTTTATGATTTTAACTTTTAAGAGGTGATTTTTAACGGCAGGTTTAAAAATAGATAAATGTTATACCAAAAAAATCAAGAATGTTATGTTTCTGCAAATGTTTTGGTTACACTGATAAATGCAAAATCCAAATTTCAACTTTCAGTGAATCAGTGTCGTTACAATTTTATCTATATAGGAGTTTTCAACAAGAGCTTTGTTTACTAAAACAAAAAATTTTGATGAAGATGATTTAAATTCTTATTGTATTACGAAGAGAAAAGTTCGGCAATTATGAATCAAAAATTATATCTGGCAAGTGTCCACCACGAGCCCGCTGACACATGTCGATTCTTTCATCAAAGTTTTAAATCACTTTTTTGCAAAATGGCGGTTCTATTTAGTTCATCACATCACGGATTTTGAGTTTAAAGGCTGCAATCAATTCGATTGGCTCTGTCCTTAACATAGCCCTACAAAAAATAAGCCACTGCTGTTTAGTCACACGATCTGGCTGGCTACTTAACAGCTAATGTTCGTGAAACTAAATGTCAAAACTATCATGTTGTTGGTGTTGCCACAATTAAAAAAACAAAGTTCTTGTTGTTACATAAAACGATTTTTTGCCTTATTCATAAAAATACAATAATTTTGGCTTAAAGTGTATTCAAAAACAACCTTTTAGTTAAAATTTTCTAAAGACACATTTAAAATTTAACTGTTTTTGAATAATGTTGTTAATGTTTTAGTTAAAAATCTCTGCGTACGGTATTTTTGACCTAAAAATCATTGCAATAATTGCTGCATAATTTGCAAAAAAAGAATAGAAAATTGTTGGTAGTTTTCAAAGCAACAAAAGCAAATTGTAAAAGCTTTCACAGCTGTTTACCACGAATGCGAATATCAAAGCACGTGTGTTTGCACGAAACTACTTCAAAAGCATCTATTAACCAGAAGCTTTTTATTTTTGCTTTTGCCACTGCCTAAGGCGAATTCAACTACAGATAGTGTCGATACTTTAATACTTTAAAACAGCAGAAACAACATAGGGTTTTTTGCATTGAATTGTTACCCCCGTAATTATAAATGATTATTAAATTTAACAAACGTTTATTAAGGAGAATTTTCATACAAATTTTGTTTTGTAAACCTTTATTAAATTTACAATTTTTTTATAAATACAGGCATTGTGGTGTTTACTGTTTGAAATTTTAACCAATCCTAACAAATTAAAACTACAACCAAACTCAACCAAAACTATTTCGTTAATATTTTGTACTCCTTGTGTTGTTTATAGGATTCTTGTGTCATACATACATATACATATATTTTTTTTGCATTTGTGAAAATTTCTGTAGTTTTTATTTGTGGATAAGATTATATTTAAATTGCAATTGGGAACTTAGGGCTCCTTACACTTTGCTGTGGAACCTGAAAGAATTCTCGAAAAATAAATATATACTTATCTGGCCTCTTAGATTTGCCACAAAACTAATTTTCCTGCAAGTAAATTAAAAAAATTAAAGGAAAAAAAATTTCGTTTTAAACTTTATTTTCTAAATAATAGTTGGTAGGTATACCTATAATTAATGTTTATTTGGTACTCATAAAAATAGTAATCATACGTATACGTATGATTCAAGGCCTGGAGCCTGATTCTGGCTGTCGTGATCGAGTACTTTCTCGATTCAAAAGCAATTTAATATCTAATTACTTCAGTCAATACTAAACGAATCGGAATTACTTCTTCAGTGTTGTAAAGCATTAATTTGAGTGTCACAATACTGAAAAATTCGTTCAGTATCGACTGAAAGAATTAGAAATAAAATTGCTTTCGATCGAGAAAGAATTAGGCCCCTGTTTTGTAAAACACAAGTCTTTTCATTTAAAGTTTTCGTATTGATATGATAATGTTAGAATTTGGTTTTTAAAAAACATTTGAAAGCTTTTGTCTATTCATGGTCGACATAGATAGAGCTTTTTACTTTCGTGAATCAACATTATTGCCAATGCATTAATAATATTCGTACATTTCCATTTTTTTTTTTCATATAAAGATTTTGTGGATGTGGTTAACCCTGGCTTATGTTTTCATTAATTAAAATTGAATTCGCTTCACCAGAATACAGAGCAGCTAGACAAAAACTTAATAATTTTTACATATATATACATTAGACCGACTCATCGTGTATGGAGCCGAAAAAAGTGATTTAGTTACCCCTCTGAAAATAAAGCTTGATATTTTTTATAAAGATTTCCAAAATATCTTGGTTCTAGCGTTGACCATCCGTGAGCTGGACCATTTTTAAAAAAGATCCTTTTTTATTTTTCGAATTTTTTTGTACTTTGCATCAAGACGACATAAATAAAATTTGGTATCATCGTAAAGAGTTAAAGCAGCATCCAATGGTATATAAAACTTGGCCATTTGCTACCTAATTATTGAGATATTTAACTAAATACATATTTTCGTTTCGGGTTTTCAAACAAACGCTACGTATGTGGAAATAATGTTCTACTTTTTAAATTGAATCTGTTTTAAAATAATGTTAATTTATTTTTTTTGTTGTAATTATTTACAAAAAACGCGAAAATCGCGATATTTTTTATCTTATTTCATATATAGGCAATATGCGTATCAAATTTTTTAATTTTTCAATTTATCAAAATGCGAAAAATACAATTACAATAAAAATATAATATTTATAACAAATCTTTTCGCGATTCTATCTTTGTATAAAGTTTGCACGATTCCATTTTGTTTGCAATATGACCATATTTTATTTAGTATGTCGTCTTGAAGCAAGGTACAAAAAATTCGAAAAACTGAAAAATACTTTTTTAAAAATGGTCCAGCTCACGGATGGTCAACGCTAAAACCAAAATATTTTGGGAATCATCATAAAACATATCAAGCTTTATTTTCAGAGGGCGTTTTGAGTCGCTCTAATATACATATTTATAATACTAAAAACTTTATTTAAAATTAAATTTAAAAAGCAAAAACTGGTAAATATTTTTTTAAAATCGTTTTTAGGACATAAAGCCTGGTACTCTGTTCAGTATTACGTGCGAAAGGTTTTCAAACTCAATATAAAAAAAATTTCTGTGAAATACAAACGAAAAAATGTTGATAGAGTTGTACAGTATTTATATTACGAAAAACATGCGAAATGTTTCTAGCAACATTTTTATTTTCCGTACGAAACAAGTGCAGCTCATATTATTTCGCACGGAATTTTAAGCAACAGCTAATAATTTTTTAATTTTTTATTTTGTATTTGTGAAGTGGGGTTTATAACAAGCGTTTCAAAAAGAAAAATGTAGAAAAGTGCAAAAATTATTAATAAAATTAAATTTTTTGTTTTTTACTTTAGGAAATTATAAAAATAATATTGTTTTACTTTTTTAATGACAATTGTAAAAACACATGGTTTTTGTCATAGATGGGGGTAGTGCACTAATGTTGAAGTTTCAACTCATACTTAGTGATAGTTCAAAATGATTGCAAACATTTTGTCGATGTTGAGTGATGAATTGAAAACTAGCAATCTTACTAAACATGAGTGATAGTAATGTTAAAAAATTTTGCGCTAAAAAAATAGTTTGATTTAACAAAAAGCAATCATCAGTTTATTGCAATTTTTTTTCTTCACTCATTTGACTGCAACTAAAAATTTTGCACAAAATTTAAAATACAAAACTTGTGTTTTCATGATTAAAGCCAAGAATTATTCCGTTATTGACAGAATTTAATTAAGTTTAATTTCCTTTGCTTAGCATATAATCAGAAAAATCAGAAAATTTTTAAAATTTTAGTGACATTATGTTTCTGTACAGCTTTTTGATTGCAAGTTCAAATTTTGAACTACATATTTGAATTGAGTGCAGATTTTATGCATTCAATCACAGTTAGTGTTAGTAAAAAAATTTGCTACTTTATTTTTTTTAGTGATAGTGAAAAAAAAAATACCAATCATCACTAACTAAAGCTGGTAAAAAATAGTAAAAACTAATTTTTTTGCAGTTTTATTTAGTGAGATTGCAATGTTGATTTAAATCAATATTTAGTGCACTACCCCCAACTATGGTTTTTGCTTACCTTAGCACAATAATGTTGTATACTTGTATCTAATAAAAACGTTAAGTTTTGAAAAACCGCAGGATAGATAATATTGATACATGACAAAATTTTCGTGCGAAATAATAAATGTTGCTCAACATTTTTCGCAAGTTCGAACAGAGTACTAGGCTTAACAGTTAAAAAAAAATTCTCTTTGAAAAACAAAGATTCGAACCAGGTGACTTACAGTTTCTAACCTTAACAAGCCCCTTAGACAACTGAACCATGTTTGAATATCATTAAAACGAAATATGGCCAGTTTTACGGTTCACAACTTAACTCAGTTGAGTTGTAATTAAATGTTTTTGTTCACCGTAATATAGCAAAGTTGTAAACCATAATACAAAAATTACAAATGAACTTATTTGAGCTTTGAACCGTAATAAGGGCCTCTATTCACCATAACAAAAATTCTCAGTTTCTATTTGTTAAAATTATTTCGTTAAATAGAAAAAACAATAAAGAAGAGTAATAACGAAAATCATATTGAGCATTAGGCTAGTATATGTAAAGATATACAAATGGGGTGGGGGAGGGAAGAAGAAAGAAACATCGTTAAATCAACTTTCAAAAACGGTAAAAAAAAATATAGATTTAAAAATATTTTTTCTTATTAAATCAAAATCTTAATATTGTTTTTTTTAATCCGCTTTTACAGATCAAATTTATATACAACTATCCAAAAAATTTGCTATCCAATTTTTCTGTTGTTTTAATGTTTTATAAAAGCATGCGGAAAAAAACAAAAAGTAGTAATAAAAAATGGATTTTTTCCTAGATGGTGTGTAATTGTATTTTCAGTAAGATTCCTATAGTATTTTTAAATAGATTTTTAATTAGACTATTAATAACATATTGTTACGTTACTGCCTTTCAATAACGTTTTGGTTTATTTCCTTTATAATAAACAGTTTCGAGTTCTTTATTGCAACTTTAATAAAATAAATAAAACACAAACACTTTAAACACTATTTACAATTTACTCAACTCTTTTTAGTACTAAGTCTTTTTTACAACCGTAATTTAAAGCTTTTATTCACAACCAACTATAATTTTCTCAGCGTTATACGTTATTGACAAAGTCTGAACTTAGAATGATCTTATTACGCTAGTCGCCGCTAGTATTTATACAGCAATTTGGTTGTATAAAACATTCGAAATGTTTTTCGAAGGTTCGAAGCTTTACTATTTATTCACCACACTTTAATTTGATTTATGGCAGCACTTATGTTTACATAATTTTACCTCTTATACTGAAGCTTTTTTAACGGTCATTTCTAGGGCTTTCTGCACATTGGGATTGAAGTGTACTAAATTATAACCATTTTTAATAACAATGTAAACTAATAAAATTACTAATATATACAAGTTAACTAATAAATACAAGATAACTAATAAATTCAACTAATTCTTAACTAATTATTACAACTAATTCTTAACTAAAGTTACTTTCGTAACAATATTTAAGATCATGTGTTCGTTTCGAAATAAATAATAAATCTGTTTAATATAAATTTTGTGGCTCTGAAAAGAACCATTTTTAAAAGTTTTATGAAATCTAGTTTAATAAATTTTAAAAACCATTATTAAATATGTGAAAAATGTACTCGCATTCTCAATAGTCAAAAAATTATTTTTAAAATAAAGACATTTCAAAACATTAATATGAATTTTTTTTCTTCTGCACGAATAACAATAAGTGTTCCTTATTAAAATATTTTATAAATGCACAATTGTTCGATTACCTGTACGTAGATGAACAAAAAAAAATCATTAAAAAAAAAAAAAAATTCTTCGCTCTTCCTTTATAAAATTTAGATAAAAAATGCATTATTTCTTTTTAAAAATTAATTTGTGGCCCTGAAAAGGACCGATTGTTTGAAAATATACATGAGATGATTGTAAACAGTGGTTTAGTTATTTTTTCTTTCGATCAAAATAAATTTAAGCACGTTCGCCACGAATACGTCTGGCCAATTGGATGTCTTTTGGCATAATTGTAACGCGCTTAGCATGGATGGCACTTTAATTTGTATCTTCGAAGAGACCAACTAAATAAGCTTCACTGGCTTCTTGGAGAGCCATAACAGCACAGCTTTGGAAACGCAAATCGGTTTTGAAATCTTGAGCAATTTCACGAACTTAACGTTGGAAAGGCAATTTGCGAATCAACAATTCGGTACTCTTTTGATAACAAAGAATTTCACGTAAAGGTACAGTACCAGGGCTGTAACGATGTGGCTTCTTAACACCACCGGTAGCTGAAGCACTTTTACGAGCAGCCTTAGTAGCCAATTGTTTACGTGGTGTTTTGCCACCATTCGATTTATGGGCAGTTTGCTTAGTACCATTTCCATAGCCATTTTCACTTCACTTTTTCAATAAACACTGAATCACTGTTAACACACGAATATTCTCGGTAGGCCAACTTTGTTCGGCTCATATAGAAAAATTTCGAAAGCAAAATACAGAGATATGTGTGTTTCTTATCATGTGGTGGTTGTTTTCTAAAAAAATGCACACACAAAAAAGAGTACAACATTATACCACTTGCTCCCTATAATTTAACTCGATTTTGGTGTAAATACGAGTGATACCCTCTAACAAATCATCATTAGTTCTTGTGAATCTTTGTGAAGTGTGTTTTAAGTGAAAATAACCAAGTGAATACAAATGACTGGTCGTGGTAAAGGTGGTAAAGGCTTGTGAAGCGTCATCGTAAAGTGTTGCGTGATAATATCCTAGGTATTACCAAGCCTGCTAATAGACGTTTGGCTCGTCGTAGTGGTGTGAAACGTATTTCTGGTTTGATTTACGAAGAAACCCGTGGTGTCTTAAAAGAATTTTTGGAAAATGTCACCGCTATGGATGTTGTCTATGCTATAAAGAGACAAGTTCGTACTTTGTACGGTTTCGGCGCTTAAATACATTTTAAAACAATATATGGAAAAATTTAAGTTAATAATTAAAGTTAAAGTTCAATCAAAAGGATTCAGAATATATACACTTTATAGGGTCTAAAATCAATATTGTAGAAATTACAAACGGAATGACAAAGTTATATATGGGCATTTCCTTTTTGACGTGCCGTGATATTTGTACCACAAAATGTAAAAAAATTTATTGAAGAAGTCAAATTTGTAAAAAGGTTTTTTGTATATACAAAGTAATGAAGTAGCACTTTATTCAGCAATCGACGCTAAGGATTTGCAGATATAAGCAAAACTATGCGCTGGCGTGTCGTTAAAAAAAAACGGAAGTGGATTTTGACTTGTAGTACAAAACTGAATAAGACTGCGAATTGAGCAAGTTTTGTATAAAACCTTTTTTAGTAAACTTTAAACTTATATAGATTTATTTTTCAAGCTATCAAAATTAAAATCTTGGCTCGTTTTAAGGTACATATGGGCATTTTCAGTGAAAAGTCTACTTTTTTTAATGTAAAGGCAGAGTGCAAATAATGTTGTATATTAGGACGATGTTGTACAACCGTTATCCCTTTTGTTACTTAATGTAGAGCCAGTTGCGCTTTACGCCAAAATATAAAAAAGTAAACTATACATATAAAATTTTTTGAGAAACAATTTAAATTATGTACTTCTGGCGTGACGTTACAAAAAGTAGATGGAACTTTCGGTAAAACTGCCCATACATCCTTTTACCTTTGGTGAAAGGTATAAAAAGAGTAATTATTGGGATTTTAGTATTCTGATTATAATTCATATGTGACCTTCGCCGAGATGACCTTTGAGAAAAACGCATTTAAAGCTTCATAACGCATTATCACTGTGAACACACCTTCAGTTTTGAACGTTTTTATGAGTTAAATAAATTTTTATCAGAAATCTAACTCATTTCAGCTTATTCTACACCCTTTAAAGTACCAGAATCCACTCTTAAGTCCAAACCCGTTTTTTGACACACGAGGTCTCTTTTCTCGGACCTTCACATATACCGACGTGTTTAAGAAAAAATTTACCATATACTTGGGATATAGAACTTGGACTCGGGAGGATCTATGGCTTCCGAAAATGAGTATTTTTTAAAAAAAAAATTATATTTGTAACTTTTTTGTATCTGAACCGTGTTTTTCAGAAAAAATGTCCTCAACAATTTCCGATGTTTTGATATATAAGTCGTATCCATAGGGCATATGACAGCCCTACAATTTAAGTTTTTATAACAATTTTGATGTTGTTAGCCCATTTTATTAATAGAAAATAAATTTTCCATTAATTTGAACTATAAAAGTTGGACTCCGGAAGATCTATTTTTCCCGATAAAGCGTATTTAAAAAAAATTTATTTGGCCAAATTTATTTTGGCCATTACTTCTTCGTTTCTGAAACGATTTTTTCAAAATCTTCAGAAAATATTTTCTACTATAGATTTCCGATCTTTTGATATATAAGGCGTAACCATAGGTCATATGACAGTCCAAAAATTTTGGTTTTTATACAATTTTTGATATTTTTTGTAAGGGAGTTACCACGCCTACTTCTCCAATCCCGCCCACATTTTGTGGGATGCTGTGTATTGATAACCTAAATGTTTGCACCTAATTTGAAATCTTGACTCTTGCCGTTCTCCAGATTTACACAAAAAGTAATAAAAATACAACAACATGGGATTTTTGGAAAAAATTAGAGGTAGTCGTGGTTTTTTGCTCATATCTCAGCCATTTTTGGACCGATCTGGCTGAATTAGCAATAGCAAAATTATAATAAGAATACCTGACGGAAATATACACCAACCAAGCCCCCATCGTTTCTTGGGGCTTCGGAAAACCCATATCAACAGACAGACGCACGGACGGACAGACGGACAACCGGATTTAAACTTCCCTTCTCATAAGGATCCAGAATATATATACTAGGGTTTAAGATTATAGGGTTTAAGATCAATATTGTAGAAATAACAAACGGAATGACAAAGTTATATATACCCTTTTACCTTCGGTGAAGGGTATAAAAACAAAATACCCCATAAAAAGTGTTAGTAAATTAGTAAAAAATAAAAATGTTAAATCAAAATGTTAACAATAATAGCAATAAATTAAAGAAATATATAAGGAAGGTCTTTTGCTGCACATCAACATTTATTTATGTAGAAAATATTTGCGTGATAGCACTAGTTTTTTGGAACTTGAAGAAGAACGGCGTCATTATACACTCTACCCATGTACAAACGTTAAGGTGGGTCGAAAAAAAAGTTGTGCCAGTGACCCCTAGAATGACAGATATGTCAATGAAGTTTCTTAGGCAGGTAAAACTTTTTGCCACGCCCCCAAATACATCCTTTTTTGTTTTTTTATATATAGCGTTACCATATAATGTCTAATCTCATCTCATCGCATATCGTTGTTCATGGCTTGATTTTTTGAGTTTTTTTTTAATTTAATAAATATCATTGTATGGAGGTCGACCCGCTCTAATGTACACACATACAAACTTTTAAGGGTATGTAGTTCCACAGTTTCTAAAATTTTTTGAACCTGTAAATTCGTATTTATGTAATAATAAGTAAACCTTTATAGAATATTTTATAATAGTATTTGTTTTTTAGGTTTCTTTCTTCCTAGTTATTTACCATTTTTTGTGATTTGTTTTTTAAACGAATGCCTTTTACTTGTCGTCTTTTTTTCACTGTGGTTTTCATTTATTGCGGAGATGTTCATTTTATTAGAACCAAAAATATGTAGAAAAAAAATTAAAGCTTTCATTGTTATTTTAATTTTATGAAAACTTTAATCTGATTTTGTTCGTTTTTTTCACGAACCAACAAATATTTTCATTAAAAATTAAAACAAGTGAGTGAGTTAGAAATTATATTAAAAACAAAAACAAATTTTCGTGTTTTATTGTTGTTTTCAATATAATATCTCACTCACTCACTTGTTTTAATTTTCTTCAAAAAAAGGCAGTTAGACTTAAAAAAATTCGCATATAATACATATAAAAAAATTTTAATTGAAGCGATGAGTTCCAAAACTCGTTACTTGTATTTTTTAAAGATATGATTATAGCAAGGCGAATTCAACTACAGGTGGTGTCGAAACGGCATCTGATTTTGACAGTTCGAGCTTATTTGTTTTGATTTGTTAGTGTTTTGCTAAAAATGGTTGACATTTCGAGCTAATGGCACTAACAACGCAATGTAAAAAGCCCTATGTTGTTTCTGTTGTTTTTGGATTGTTGTAGTTGTGACACCACCTGTAGTTGAATTCGCCTTGGATTATAGCAATAACTTTTGACAGATAACACTGCGCTGCGTTAGTATTTGAAGTAACGAAAATTCATAAAGGTGATATTTTCGAGTCTTCTGTTTATTATTTATTTCCTTGTGTGTATACTGAATGACAAGCATTGCTTACATTTTGTGCAAAAATTTGTTAAAATTTAAAATTGAATAAAAATCTAAATACTTGCAAAAAAACTTATTTAAATGTTATAAAACAGAAAAAGTAAACATAAAATATAAACACGAGGATTTTAAAAGACGAAAGGAATAAGTGACGCCACAATAAATTTCCAATACAGGAAAAAGATTTACCTTCTAAAGCAATTGTTTATATATCATAAACAAACAAATTCCTTAACAAGGTTTCGTTTAAATGTGCTAAATTCGCATTTCATTCTATTGATAAACTGAAATTTATTGTAGATGGGAAACGCTATACCTATGCGCATTGCAGTGGTTGCTTAGGCCAGATCGTCAGGAAACTTTATCCAAAAATTTTAGAAAAACTAAAAATATTATACAAATAAAACTGTTAAGCGAATATAAATTTTAAGCACCAGTTTTACTTGTAACAATATCAAAGCTTAAACCAAAACAACAACAATAAACAGTGGGTTTATCTTTTCTTACAATCCCGACTACAATTGGTTGATTTTTTGTCAACTCTAAATGTAGTTGTAAGTGGGTAAAGAAAAAACTAAAATAAAAACAATTACTTTATTTTGTTTTGCCAGTTAGTTTTATTTGCACTGCCACATGCATATGAGTTATCAAAGTTTTTCTTGGGATTCAAAAAATTAATTAACAAGGTCTCGTTTAAATGTGCTAAATTCCCATTTCATACTATTGATAAACTGAAATTTAATGCTGATGGGATAAGCTATTCCTATGCGCATTTCACTGGTTGCTTAGGCCAGATCGTCAGGAAACTTCGTCAAAAGATTTTAGAAAAACTAAAGATATTATACAAATAAAACTGTTAAGCAAATAAGAATTATAAGCTCCAGTTTTACTTGTAACAATATCAAAGCTTTTTATATTTTCAACCAATAATTTTGACATTCACTCTAACTTTTTACAAAAACAATATACATAGTATTTTTAAAAAAAAAAAAAGGGATAGCTAGCATAACGCTATCTCATGATGCGGTCACCTGTATGAATTCGCCTTGATTTAAAGTGAAAAAGAAACAAAAGTATCGCCTTGACCTTTGCAAATTTACTTTAAAATTGGAGTGAAATCCAGAACTTTTTCTTTGCATTGTCTAGTGAGAAACAAAATTTCTTCCTTGCACGGAACAACACAAAACTCGTCCCTTGCAGCCATAATCTGCTTATATTGTATATTATTCTTATTCTTCTGTTTGTTGTCGGACAATACACAATACATTTACACTGATGAGGAATAGAAAGATTAAAGCTTTAACGTGATAATTTGGATAGCAGCGGTGATTCTTCAGAAGAAGAAATTTTAAAATCTCTAAAAAAACGGCATTTGTTTAATGACGAGCACGGCCGTACTAATAGGTAGCTCCGTTTCCAAGTTATACCATCTCAGTCTCCGAACGGAAGTTTCGTTACAATCAATTTGTTTGAACTGTCCAAATCAGATTTCGACACCATCTGAAGTTGAATTTGCCTTCCCACTGCCATTTTAAGTTCTAAAATGTTTCCTTTAATTTGTAAACATGTACATATTTATTTTTTTTGACATTTGCTTTTTAATTAACTAGCCTTTTTTTAATAGCCACCTAAAAGGCAAAAGATTAAAATGATTATTTGGACTTTTTTGCCAAAATCTAAATGAAACGTTTTTAGCGAAATTAAAATTTTTAATGCTCAATTTAGTTGCACAAATGCCAACATGGTCACACTGCTAATAAGTCATAAAGCTTTCTGTTGTACAGTTGTTGGTTGGTGCTATTAGTAAAGCTTTCTTATAATATAATAACATTGAACTTTCATGCTGTTACCATTGAAATGTTACTACATATTTAACTGTTAGGTCTTTAACAGCAATTGTACATTTTTTGATACATTTTGAAGTTTATTGGTACCGTGGTACTACCGCCACTTATTTGGTAAAATTTTTTATATATTACATTTACTTATTTTCAATACGAATCTTAAAATTAAAGGGTCTCATTTTTTAATAAGTAAAATTTTCCGTTCCTTGATTACATTCTTAAGAAACTTACAGCCATATTCATAACAAGTTCTTATTTTAAGCTTAAAATATGTAATAACTATTAAACGCTTTTTGTCTTATAAACCTCTTATAAAAATTTGTATTCGATTTTCTGTACAAGTATGGCAACTTTCTTTATATTTTGCTGCCATTTTGTTGTTGGGATGCATGAATTTTCTATTCGGTTCACATGAAATTCTATATTTAAATTTTTTTATAATTTTTTTTTAATTGTAGACCTTAAAAATTATTCTTATCAAATAAAACTACATATTATTTTAGTTTTTAAACAATATGTTGCCGAAAGGTATCATTAAAACTTTTGTTTGGACCTTTTTTAAATATACGATAAGAAAATTTTCGAATAAAAAGTTTGTTTACTTTTTATTAACATCACTATTATTATGCTTTGTTTGTTTTACATAAATTTTCATATTATTCGAATGTGTATTCTAACTCAAATTACAATCTTCAAAAGCTTTTATACTTTTATAGTCTTATTCCTTCAATTTTTTCCAGGAATATTTTCTATGCGCTATCAGAACTTTCGTTTGTATATTTATGTTACGAGGCTTACTTTAGCTATCCTTTGGCTAGCAATGAAGTAAATTGAAAAGATTATTGTGAGTTAATTTGTCAAAAATTAAGATTATAATTATTGTTATTATTGACTACATTTTACTTTGTATTTTCACAATGTTGCCAGATTTTAATAAAAACTCAATCCCTGAAGAAGTTGGAAAGAATACCAACGAAACGTCGGATTTTATTGAGAATGAAATAATAATATAATAATAAATATTTACATTAAATTAATTACCTTGAAAGCCTGCATATAGGAAACTATATAAACTATTTAGAGTAATCAAAAAAGGTCGATCAACACTTATAATTATAAAATAATCGGACGGCCCGCCGAATTGCATTGTTCAGCAGAACAATAAGATGAGTTTTTTACACATATTAAGCGAAAATACAACATGGACACCTGTACATTACTAAAAAGATACTGTAGGACTATGAAGAAGATGGGGAAGCAGACTGAGAGACTAAAATATCTCTTAACCTGCAGAAAGAGGAGTCTCATACCAAAACATTTGGAAAACACGACGAAGATCACGAGACAGTTATTTACATCCACTAAGATATCACGGGAACTAGATAAGGTGGAACGTAAATTTCATATGAAGATACTGAATTTGGAGATAAAAGAGACAAATTTTAATTTAAATGATTTGAAGAGCGAGATAGGGAAAATGAGACATCTGATTGCACAGTCCGTAGGAAAGAGGGAATTTGAAGACTTTATGACGAGACAAAAATCTAGATATTTGAAGATCACAATGGAGAATAAAACATCACATTTGTTCAAAATTGAAAATTTGAAGAAAGAAAAATCGGCGAAATATAACCTTACATTCAATTCCGATTGGTTTGTCAATAATACAGCAATAAATATTCCTGATGATAGTAAATGGCTTCTTTCTCTCGGTTCAAAGTTTGCTTTACCAATCAACAATAAAAACTTTTGTACGATCGGATTAATAGCAGATTTAGAACAGTGGGTACAAACTCTCCCGGATGATAGAGAAATAAATATTACTCGATCAAGGATAGCGAACAGAATTATGACCCACAAAAGGACAATAAAAAATGATGGTAGGGAAAAATTCATACTAGGCATCTATGAAGATACAAAAAGAATTTTAGGATAAAATAAGAATTAAATAGTCATAACAAAGGCAGACAAGGGAAACAAAACAGTTTTAATTTACAAAAAGGATTATAACGATGGAATGAACAAATTGCTGGAGGATAAACACACTTACAAACGTATGTTGATTGATCCAACACAAAAATTACAAAGGACAAACAACAAAATTATTATAGACTTATATAAAAAAGAATATATAAGTGGATATGATAAGAAAATATTGACATCAAATGCCGCAACGGCGCCCCGACTTTATGGGCTTCCGAAAATCCATAAACCTAGTAACCCACTTTGTCCAATATCAGCATCGGTAGGAGTACCCTGCTATGGGTTATATATTAAAAACATTATACTCGACAAATTTAACATAAAAAACTCGTTAGAACTAAAGACAAAACTGGATATAAAGGGTGTTTTTTTAAGCTAGATAGAACTTTAAATTGTAAAAAGTAACACAAAAAATTAAATTTTGATGAAATATTTTTTTTATCGTTTCAGTATACTCTGACAAATCATCATGAATAGACTCACGCTTGAACAACGCTACGAAATTATCCAAATTTACTTTGAAAATCAGTCGTCGATTCGCGCAACTTATATTATTTTTGGCTTAACGGGTTTGTTAATAAGCAAAATTGCCGCATATGGAGCGAGACCAATCCACAAGAGACCCTACAGACTCCATTACATCCAGAAAAATGCACCGTTTGGTGCGGTTTTCACGCTGGTGGCATCATCGGACCTTATTTCTTTAAAAATGAGGCCGGACCTCGCGTTACGGTCAATGGAGATCGTTACCGCACCATGATCAATGATTTTTTGTTTGAAAATATGGATGACATTGATCCGGAGGAGATGTGGTTTCAACAGGATGGCGCTACGTGCCATACGGCGAACGCAACCATCGACTTATTGAAATCAAAATTTGGCGATAAGTTGATTTCGAGAAATGGACCTGTCAATTGGCCTCTAAGGTCGTGCGATTTGACACCTCTCGAT
This sequence comes from Pollenia griseotomentosa, assembly GCA_963931875.1. NCBI lineage: Eukaryota > Metazoa > Arthropoda > Insecta > Diptera > Polleniidae > Pollenia > Pollenia griseotomentosa. Next base: position 205,196,435 of record OZ007560.1, read on the forward strand.
TATTTCCTGTGGGGCTACGTGAAGTCACTGGTTTATGCTGATAAACCAGCAACAATTGACGCCTTGGAGGCCAGCATTGTTCGTGTTATTCGTGACATACGGCCAGCAGTGCTCGAAAAAGTGGCCCAAAATTGCACGTCCAGAATGCGCTTCGTCAAGAACAGCCGCGGTGCCCATATGCCCGAAATCATTTTCAAATGTTAATGTCACGTATTGATCTTTCGAATAAAAAAAAATTTTGATTACAATTTAATTTTTTGTGTTATTTTTTACAATTTCAAGTTCTATCGGGCTTAAAAAAACACCCTTTACTTACATTGGACGAAGATGAGATTCTTGTATCATTGGACGTGGTATCGTTATTTACAAACATACCTATACACCTAGCGATATGTAATATCATGACATTATGGAATGTGCTACAAAATCACACTAAAATACCAAGGACACAATTTCTAAAAATACTTAAATTCTGCTTAAATGATAATAATTATTTTATGCATGATGGCAAATTATACCAACAGACATACGGGAAGCCAATGGGCAACCCATTACCACCGACTGTAGCCGACATTATATTGGACCACCTAATGGAACAATGTATCGAAGAACTACAAATGAACAATATACGAATAAGACTGATCACAAAGTATGTTTGGCATAATAAAATATAAAGACGAAGACATAATATTGAAAACATTTAACTCATATCATAGCAAACTGAAATTTACTCTAGAGAGGGAGAAGGACAATGCAATACCATATCTGGATATGAAGATATTCCGACAAAATGGCAAAATAATAACAGATTGGTATATGAAACCAATTGCTTCTGGACGCTTGATGAATTTCCACTCAACACAGCCCATGAAACAGAAGATAAATACAGCAATGAATCTAATTGACAAAGTTATAAAAAAAAGCAACGTAAAATTTCAATTTAAGAATATGACAAGAATAAAGGATATTTTAATGAAAAACAATTTTCCAAAGGGGTTGATCAATTCATTACTGACTAAAGTTAAAAATAATATTTCATCTGGGGAAAAAAACAAAAATGACACATCTGGCAACGCCAAATACTATAGTCTACCGTTTATTCCAAGACTAACTGAGAACAACAAACTGAGAGAGATAATAAAGGACCAACAATTAATATTCGCGCATAAATCAAACAAGACAATACATAATTTATTTACACAAACAAAAACAAAGATTGAGTGTAGGGATCAAAGTGATGTTGTTTATCAAATTGAATGTGACGGCGATGATAATGAGGAGTGTGGAATAATCTACATTGATACAACAAAGAGAAATTAAGGCGTGAGAATAGACGCACATAAAGCTGATATAAAAAGAGGAAAACAATCAACTGCACTTGCACAACACTGCATTGAAAACGGACACAAGCCAAACTTTGATAGATAAAGAGAAAAAGGAAAATAAAAGATACACGTTGGAGAGCTTAAGAACTCAACAAAAATCGACAAGTGCAATAAACACAAAAGAAGACAAAGACAATACAAATGCAAACTACACCATTGCAATACTTTAGTAAAAATAACAACTGTGATCAAAAAAAGGACAAATTTTCTGTGATAATTTTTATATTTACATACATCTATTTTAATATTTTAAGTTTTGTGTTGTGCTGTCCACCTTTACAAAATACTGTGCTTTAATTTATAAATGATGTAAACTGACGAAAAAGATTATTGTAAGCTAATTTGTCAAAAATTAAGATTATAATTATTGTTATTATTGACTACTTTTTACTTTGTATTTTTACAATGTTGCCAGATTTTAATAAAAACTCAATCCCTGAAGTAGTTGGAAAGAATAGCAACGAAACGTCGGATTTTACTGCAAATGAAATAAATAATCTTTTATTTAAATTAAATTAATGACCTTGAAATCCTGCATTTAGGAAACTATATAAACTATTTAAAATTTATACAACTATTAGATACGAAGGCCGTAGCGGGCCAGAAAATGCATTACATTCTGCTGGTATCTAAGAGTTGTATAAATTTTCTTTACAATTTACTTCATTGCTAGCCAATACAAACGAAAATTCTGATAGTGCATAGAAAATATTCCTGGAAAAAATTGAAGGAATAAGACTATTAAAGTATAAAAGCTTTTGAGGATTGTAATTTGACTTAGAATACACATTCGAATAATATGAAAATTTATATAATGAATGTTACTCACCATGAGAAATAAAAATTCCTAGATTCTATTTGTTTATTTTAATATTTTTAAACAATAACACTGCTAAACAGACATTTTTCGATCGGGAATTCCATTGCAAATTTTTACTAATTTAAGGTCGCTGATTTCATATCTAATCTTCATTTTTCTCTATCAGCTCTACTTTTCGAGATATACCGTTATGTCCAAAATTAAGGCACTTTCACTACATATATTTTGGAAAAATTGTAAACGGTTGACCATATTAAGTTAACAAAAAAATCCGAAACTCGACAATAGTATTATCTTTAAGCCGTGCCTACATTGTTTCGTCTCAGAGATATGGTTGAATTTTTGAAGAAAAAAAAGGAACATTTAAAAAAACACAAATTTTTTGTTCTCTAAAAATTCATAAAAAATAATAATGCGACAAAAATCTTAGTTTTTGTCTAAAAACATTAATCTTGACATAATTTCGAATCAAATGTAAATGAAAGTGCCTTAATTTTGGAAATAAAATAAAATATATCTCGGAAAGAAGAGCTGGTAGAGAAAAAAGGAGACTAAATTTGAAATCAGCGACCTCAAATAAGTAAAAATTTGCTATCAAATTCCAGAGCGCAAAATGTCTGTTCCGCAGTGTTATCTATCAAAAAGCATGTCACCATTGCGGAAAAAAACTTGTTGTTTTTACAAAAGTGACAATATATTAAAAGAAAACTCCAAAATGTATTTGGAATTCATTTTGTTTAATAATTTGAAAAAAAATTAAACTAAAAATACTTTCAAAAAAGGAAGAACTTGACTAATGGCAACGCGATTTTTTAAAAAAATTCCATTTTGTCAGTGATGCCACAATAAAAATAAAATTTATTGGCACTTTGATGACACAATAAAATAAAAGGAAGATGTAAAATGTTGTTCAATAAGATAGAAATATTAAACTTTAATATTTGTACTGGTGAAATACTTACAAAAACCAATTCTTTATTTGCATAGGGGCTAAATTTAAAAGGTTTCATAAACGAAGGTATAGATCGTTTTGTTGCTTGTGGATAAAGATCTCCATATGAAAGCATTATGGCGTTATGAAAATTATCAAGGTCAAACAAAACAAAAACTTAAACAAACAAAAATTATTTTTAAATATTTATTTTTTCAAAACATATGTAAGTAAATATTTTTGCTTACAAATATTTGATATCTTAAAAAAAGTATTATAAAAAGTTGGCGTTAAAGGTATAAAATCTGGTCTTTGTTTTTTCTTCGCCAAAATTTTGATAAAAACAAAAATAACATACTAATATTTGTACAAAAGATAAAATATTGTTTAACTTCATTATTAAAAACTAGAACAATATGTGTTTTTTTTTCAAAAAGTCATCAGTATAAGTATGAAAACTGTTTTTTACACATTTTCAAATGTTTGTTTTGTAAACAAAAATATAAAACAGCTGCTTAAATAATTTTTGCTGCACAGAAAAAACATATGTAATGAAAATTTTTAACAACCTAAAATTATATATTTATCAAATGTAAAAATTTAATTTGAGGACAACAAACTTTTTGTTTGATACAATAAAAATATTTATTAAAGCGCTTGTGTTAATTAACTACATACATATATATTATTAAAATATTCAAACTAGATTTATATGAAAAAATCAACATAAAATTTTATCGATTTGATTATTATTTTTTCTGATTATTTTAACAATTTCAACAATTTATTTACCAAATCAGTAAAACATTTTGTTAAAAAAATTAGTTTTGGGAAACAACTGGCCTTAAAATTTAATTAAAAAGCCAAACATTTTTTTTATCAATATTCCAAAAATCATCAGTGCTTAAATTTAAAAACTTTCTAAAAAAATATATGAGCGATTTTCGTGAATCAGTATTTTTACACAAGGTAGACTAGTTAGCGGACAGACATAGCATGGCGTTTACATTTGCCAGTACTGGAAAGACAGTAGTAATACATGCAAACTTTTTTACTTATACATGCACACTTTTCCAACTGTGCTGTTTAGCAAATTTTGCAGACTGTAAAATTAGACAGTGATCTGACATTTGCTAACAGTAATCTGAAGTTTTGTTAGCAAAAGGGGAAAAAATCAATATTTAAAAAAGTTAAACATATTTTGCTTTAATTTCTTATATTTTATTGTCTATATATAAATCGGCTAAGGCAAAACAGTTAAGAACACTTTCCTCCTCTGTATGTCAACCGATTTGAACAAAATATGCACCATTTGAAAGATATTTACTTACAGAAGTGCACAAGATATATTCTATTAAAATCTGTTCAATATTTTCGGAGTATAAAGCGTTCAAATTAGCTACTAACACATACATATGTACAAAATACAAAATTTTTTTTTTCATTATTATTATTTAATTAAGCTTGAGGTCTTTTTTTATATAAAAAATATATTAAATTTATTGAACCAATATTTCGGCACTCCGTTGTGTGCCTTCTTCAGGGTTTTTCTTGAATTTTTGACAACATTTTTTAACAAATTAAATAAATATAACAAAAAATCAAAAAACAATTTTCAATTAAATACAAAAAAAGGTTTTCCAATTCAAAAACTATCTATTACATTTTAAATAAACTTTTAACTTCCGTTTATATTTTTATAAACTAAATGCCTATAATTGTGTGCAAAACTTTCAGTATCTGACTTAAAATTTATTCTCGATATTGCCGGTACATTAATAATTTGCAATATTTCTTACATAAGCCTACGTGTATAATTATTTTCCGTATTTAAAACTGTTGTATTTTCAAAATCAGGATCATGGTTTAAATTTGCACAATGAGCTGATAAAGCCGTTTTTTGGGATGAAATATGTCTATATTTTTGATTTGACTTATGTCCTGCTAACCTAGTTTTCAGTTTATTCTTCGTTGTACCAACATATATTTTACCACATTGTCCATTAACATTTCCCCCACAAGGTATCTTATAAACTACATTCGACATTTCCAACTTATTTATTTTATCCTTCATATTAGTGAATAACCTACCTATTGTGTTATAAAATTTATGCGCAATTGCATACCTTTCCGTATCATAAATATTAGATTTTTCTAATCTCTCCGAAAATTTTGGTACATAAGCTAGCGATTTATAAACTTTTGGTTCCGTATTACCGTTCGAGCTATTTATTCTATGGTTTTTATATTGTATTAATAAATTAGATATAATTTCCTTTGGAAAACTATTTTCTCTTAATGCTCTAGAAATTTTCTCCTTATTATTCCTATGGAAACAAGAATCACTTATTTTCAATACTCTATCTATAAAGTTTCTAGCCGTGTTAATAATAATCCTTTTAGGATGATTTGAAAAATAATTAATTATTCTTCCAGACGATGTTGGTTTTTGATACCAATCAGTTAATAAACTTTTTCCCTTTCTTATTATCAAAGTGTCTAAATAAGACAATTTAGATTCAAACTCCTTTTCCATTGTAAATTTTATATCCGCATGAAAGGAATTAAATGTATCTAAATTTTTGCTATTCCTGATTCCTTAATTACGTAAAATAAATCATCCACATATTTTGTCATAATTTTAGGTTTAATAGACAACTGTTTCAAACATCTATCTATTAATCTCTCCATAACAATATCTGCTACAATTGGAGACGCTGGTGATCCCATAGGAAGTCCCCTGAGTTGAGCATATACATTACTGTCCAATTGAAAATATCTATTATCAATTATACAAAATTTCAGAAACGTAAAAATAAGTGCTTTTCTATGTTAGTGTGTTCTTCTATCTTATCCCATTGCTCCTCTATTATATCTATAGCAATTTCTATAGGTATACTTGGAAATAATGAAACTACATCAAGAGATATTAATTTCTCATCATCATTTAACTTAATATGTTTAATTTTATCTTTAAATTGAAGAGAATCCCTTACATTATATTTTGAATTTTCCGTTATGTTCTTAAGAATTGTTGTAATATATTTACAAAGTTCATATGATGGAGAATTTATACATGAACAAATTGGTCTTAATTGAAAATCAATTTTATGAATTTTCGGAACCCCATATAATCTAGGCGCAATCGCTGTATTAGTTTTAAGTTTATTCTTTTTCGTAATAGTTATTATATTCCTACTAAAAAGTTCCTGAACAAAGTCATTATTTATCCTTTGTAATCTATTAGTAGGATCTTTTCTCAGTTTCTTATAAACTGAATTGTCCCTTATAATATCATTAATCCTTAAATTATAATCTGTTCTGTTCATTGCTACTGTCGTATTACCTTTATCTGCATTCAAAATAAGAATATTCCTATTAAGTCTTAAAAACTTTTCTGTTTCTTTTACTTTGTCAAGAACAAATTTATCCCTATTAGTCAATCTCATTTTATTTATGTAGCTATCTTAATTTTTTTAATTTTTGTCCTAGCTATTTCCTGATCTTCCTTATTTTTCAGTGTTTGAATCAAATCTTCCCCTTCCGTTATAACATTTAAAATTGGAAAATGTTTTCTTTCTGTTGGTAAAATGTGTTTGTGTCCTAACGAGAGAACCCATTGTGCATCTATTGGTATATCCATCTTAGTCTTATTTATAAACCACTTATTGTTTAATTTTATACCTAATTCTTTTTTCTGTAAATTTACCAGATTTTCAAACTTCCTCTTTTGTCTTTTCTTGACCTTTTCATTAAAATTCCTAGCTACTTTATCTTCAAAATCCAAAAATTGTTTGTATTCTTCTTCAATAAATTATCTCTGTGGTCATTCTGTATCTAATAATTTTGATAAAATTTCAAAGAAACTTTGAAAATTTAGCAACGATAGCAAAGTTTGTTTATATTTTTATTTTAGAAAAGTTATCTAAGTTAAATTTTGTACAAGAACATAGGTTTTAGGTAAATTTACTACTTTTTTTTTTAATAAAAAAGCATTTTTAAAATAAACTCTATATACTTTTTTAACTTTTTTATATATATATATGTCCTTTATTTATTTAAATACAATATAGATACAGCGATGTAACTTAAAATACTTAAATAAATTGTTCACGAAGAACAATATATCGATCCCTTTGCGCGAAATTATCGCATGTACACAGAAAAAAATTTTTGCACCTGTAAAAGAATTAATCAAAAGTAAAATCAGTTTTAATTAAATATTTAATCAGGTGAATTAAACTTTTAATCAAGTGAATTAAACGTTTAATTGAAATATTGTAAACGTTTAATTGAAATATTGTCAATTAAACATTTAATACACTTGATTAAAAGTTTAACTCACCTGATTAAATATTTAATAACAACTGATTTTATTTTTGATTAATTCTTTTACTGGCGCACAAATTTTTTTCTGCGTACCAATTTTTTTGAAATTGAGTTTTTGATGCAATATTGTTCTACATTTAAAGAGACGTCACCTGACAAAATATTGTAGGCGAATTCCACTTCGTTGCTCCAAAAATTGAATGTATATTTTCATTTTGATATTGCAAGCGAAAGCAGAGAAAAGTAGAAAAATGGCTGTCCTGAAAAATTTGGTTTTTGTAACATACGATAATTCCGCGCAAAGGGTTCGATATATCGATATACATATATGTATTTTATTTATCATTTCATATGTGTACCAATTAATTTAATGATATACTGAAACTTTGTGTTGTATATTAGAGTGGCATTGAAAAAACTGTTTTGAGGTTTCTTAAAGTTCCGGGCGGTTTTTAGTGCCCATTTGAGGTCAAAGGATTAAAACTAATCTTGTCCTTAAAATCCATATTGATCCAGCATCGTGTCGTCCAAATTAATAATCTTTAATAAAAGTAATAAATAATTATTGGTTTTATTGTTAATATATTCTGTCTTGTGTTTAAAAAGTTCAGCGGAGTTCTTTATCTTATGTTAATAATACTCACTTACATACGTTTTATTTTTATCCTTTATTGAAAAGTTTTTAATTTAATTTTTGTAATTTTATATTCAAATTTATATTTGAATGTTTTTTTCACAATTGAAAAATAAAATAAACATATTGTACATACATATTATAAAAAAATTCGAAGAAGATACCTAACCCAATTCGTAATTTTAACAAAAATTTTAGGCAATACTTATTGTATAAATTACCAATTATTTAAGACAATAAAACTTAGTTTTTTCTTTTTATATAAAAATAAATTGCCTATTCACGCCTTGGTAAAATTACCTAAATTATTTTTTTGTGTGTAGAAGATAGAATATGAACCAGAGGTAAGTCCCTTGCCAAATCGATCCATTATGATGGAAAAAATGAATGTTCAAAATATGTAAATTCATATATACTTATATGTACACGCAGAGAAAAAACATGTTTTAATATGGTCACCTCCAACAAAACTATTTTTAGAGGAACTTTTAAACATATTATATTTAATTAAACCATATTATTGTCACTGAAAACCATATTATGGTTAAATTAGTCCTCCATCAAGAAGCCACAACCATAATTTGGTTGCCTCTAAACATGTTATTGTTAAATATGACAATAATTTGTTTAAAAATTAACAATAGTATTTTCCTCTTTTTAAAGAGCAACATTCTATGGTGGAAAACCGACCATGCTATTATAAGTGTTAAACATATATTAGTTATTTTTAACCATAACATGTTCGGAAGCAACCATATTATGGTTGTGGCTTCTTGACGGAGGCCTAATTTAACCATAATATGGTTGTTAGTGACAATAATATGGATATATTTAACATAATATGTTTAAAATTCTCTTTAAAAATAGTTTTGTTGGAAGTGACCATATTTAAACATGTTTTTTCTCTGGGTGTAGTATCTTCATATGAACCTTAAAATTTATGGTCGAATTTTGACCATTAGGCGAACACTCGTACATATATATAATATAGTTATTTTATGCTGTTTTTGAGTTTGTTTAGTTCATATAAAACACGTTTAGCTTGGACTTGAACCAGCACTGCAACATTCTTGTTTAAAATATTAATAAAAGTGAACTGTCTTTACTACTGTCTGGACGCCTACGTCATGAAGACAGTTAGTTGTGTTTTTGGAAACTAATTTGTATTTTCTTACTGTCTTGCCAGTACAGTCAAATGTAAACGCTATGTAAACCCCAATTGTCAATTGTATTAAACCGATCTAATACAAGTAATTGTGCCCAAAAATCGATTTCCTTGTGTTCCACCAAATTTGGAAACTTTTACTTTAAAGAGGTAAGCCAATTAAAAAAGTTTACTTTTGATGATAGGTTAGGTTCCATGGGCAGAAACCGAAAGGACAGCTTACTTCAGTGGCTCCTTTGTGATACCTAACGCCAATGCTTATCTAACGAATTTGTCTTTGTAATAAAGAGAAGAAGCAACCTTAGCTCTATCCTAGACAGATCATGCAAACAGGCCACCACCGGTTTTCCTCCCTAATGTCCAGAGTTCCAGCACACTGACACACAAAATGATGCACAGTTTCCTCTTTCTCCTTGTCATGATAGCTTCTGCAGTTGTCATTGAACTCGAGACCCATTCTACTTGCATGAGTCCCTACCGGCCAGTGCCCAGTTATCACTGAGACCACTATTCTAATCTGGTCCTTTTTGAACCTAAGAAGACAGCTGGTTCTTTGTTCTTCAAAGTTCTGTTAATCTCTGTTAAAGCAATTTTTCAGAGTCAATTAACGCAGCTTTGTAAGCAGCAGACATTTTATGAACTATTTTGTTATATGCAGCAAAGCACAGACAATACATATGAGGTATTAATCGTAAAGCGGACATAGACAAATAATTTTTTTAAATTTCTCCATAATTGGCAAAGTATAGCAGATATGTATGTGTGTGCCAAATATTTTTTAGTCTGGTATTTATTAGTCAAGTTATGGGGTGCTAAAGTATTGCCTTTTTTGAAAAACTGTTTTTTTTAATTACAGTTTTCAAAAAGAAAAAAAATTAAGATAAGTTAAGATTATAGGAAATTGTTTGATCCTTTAAAAAAATAAAAAATTAATTTTCAAAAAAAGCGATCCAATTTTTTTTAAATCCCAAATTACTTATAATACTCTAAAAGGTTTGAATTGGGATATGCATTACCATTATTTAGTAGCTGTCTTCTATATAATTATTATAAATACTTCTGTAACTACTTATTTTTCAGATGAATGTAGGTCAAAAGTAATAACTAACATTTAAATGCGTTCATTTTGGGATATCCCTTGTAAAATTCACTGTTTCTTTCAGTAGAATTGGAAGTAGTATTTTTACTTTTTCCTGATTACTTAACACATTATTTTGTAGGAGAAGTTTTTGCTGGGTAGTTTAAAAGATACGTAAATAACTATCGATAGTTGGACTGCGAAACAGGAGGTGACCAATTTGAATTAGAATTTTTCAAACTTCGACCTTTTTTTTTTTTTAATTTTTTTACCAAATAAGCCTAAAGTGTCCTTATTATAAAAATTATAAAAATTTATGTACAACTTTTAGGATTTCCATAACCTCCATATTTGTATGGGACACCACTAAGGGGTGGAAATAATGGGAATGCATAATTTGAGAAAAGGTTTACATCTTCGCATAAGAAATATATAGGGGTAGAAACCAGCATCTTGTAACGAACAACTTATTCCTTTTATTATCACGGGTCTGAACACCTAGCTATGCTTCGGTCTTAGCTCAAGGAAAATGGGCGTAGGTGGTGATATAGCATAAAGGGTAACGTTACTTTAATTAAAAAGTTTTATGTGTGCAGTATTTACAAAAAGAAGAAAAGTTTAGGAAAGATGTACAAAGGAAGAGGTTAACTAGTTTCTAAATTTTGCTGCTAAAACGGGGATCAAATGGTGTAGGCTTACCCCCTTGGTCAGTTTCCCTCCCTACCATGCTGACTAACAAAGTATCTTATCAGCCCATCGTTCTCCCTACTATATAAAAATTCCTACATTTCGTCAACCATTATAAATAAGTTTACCAATGCATTTTAAATTCTAGTAAATTGTATAACTAACTTTATTGAGAAACTTTATTTTCGAAACACAAAGTAAATATATAAAATTTGGGTTATTATGGGGATTTTAATTTATTGTATAGGGTTACATCCCCAGCAAAAACTTACATTTCAAAGTAATGAGTTAAAAAGCTAATATAACGACTCTTCACTACTTATACATTGGCATTTTAACTCATTATTTTAACACGGTGATGTCATTGGAGGCAAGTCATTACCACATTCGCTTACAAATAGGAACTTAAATAACTTATTACTCCGGTGTCACCAAAATTACAACTAACATGTAGTGTTATTCATTGGATGAATACTTTCAATAAAGTAAAAAAAAATTTTTTTTCTATTTTTTCTTATTTTATTTTTTATTTTTTTTTCTGTCTCTGGCAGGATTCGATCGCGCAACCTCGGTGCTGATAGACTAGCTCACTACCAGCTTGTCTACTGGGGCAGTGTAGTTTTTGTATAAAAAAACTATGTTTTTTACTCAATTAAGAGCGCTAATCAACTCATACACAAGTACTTAGGTATCAGATTATATGTCAGCCATTACTAAACTACTTCTATGTAATGCAGATGGTATGAAGTAGTCATTGAAAAGTAAGTTGTTCAGTAATGGCAAGTCATTACCAAGTTTTTACTGGGTCCCTTTAAATTTAACAAAATAAACATCATTCAATGACATATGTATTTATATATGTATCTAAGTAGATTAATTATGAAAAAAAAAACTATAATATACAAATTGTACACAAAGTGGATCAGCTATGTGATATTTTAAATGTAATCAAAACAAAAAGCAAAAATTTTTGGAAAGAGTAAAGAGTACATATTATTAACTAGAAGGTTTAGTGGATCTTATTTTAATTCATTATTTCATTTTCATTCATGCATTTTATTCTCTCTTTTTTTTATAACTATAAATCACCCTTATTCTATTTGGCGTCGGCAATAACAATGACCATTTTAAGGCAACAGCAATTCTTATCAAAGACAACATCAATTCTATGTTAAATTGGTATTTTGTAAGAGTATTATGACGCCGTTGACTATTTATCGATAATGTTAATAAAATATAGCACACATATTTAATAAAAGAACCAGCTGATTCATATTGTTTACTGTTGTTTTATAAGAAAACAAATTCTGTGCTTTTTGTGCAAAATTTTAAGTTAAATAAAAATTTTTTTTGTAAAAAAAATTATGTTTAAATAAAAATTTTTTTTATTTCTGATTCTGAATTCTGAAATCTTCCATTTTTAATTTGCCCAATGAATAGTTAGTGACATACATATTACATTATCCCAACTACCTAATGGATTTTCTTAACCTTTTTTAGATTTTAAAGTTATTTTCGGCTGAATAAACCTTTTAAAGATGTGTTGGAAATAATAGAGGATCAATTAAAAAAAGGAACGTTTGTTCCAAACACAATATAAATTGCAGCAACATTGCGTTTTTGGCCCAGGGATCGTACCAGCTCAGCTTTGGAAATTATTTCAACTTTGGACTGTCCCAGCCACTAGTTTAAAAAATTTTGTCGGAGACTCTGGAAGTCATGGAGAGAGAACTTTGTCAACAATGGATAAACTTCGACATGATGGATGCTGATAAGAATGAGACTAAGTTGCATTTCTTTGAAAAGCAGCATTTCCAGGTGTAATTGGCTGTGTAAACTAAACCCACATCAAAATTTTAGCTCCAAAAAAAAAAAAACAAGACTAGCATCTCTAGTTTAATCGCAAGGAATATTTAATTTATTAGGAAAAGAGACCCTGCAAAATCCTATGGCTAGTGATGGATTTTTTTACAAGCTCTTCCACTAGCTTCTTGAACTGGCACATAGTTGTTATTTTAATTTTTTCAATTATTTCCACAAAAAATATATCAAAACACAACACAAATGTAGAAAAATATCAAAACCGCCGTAGAAATCAAAATTGCAGCCAACCATAACGTAAACTTTTTTAAAATTTTTAAAACACAACACAAAGCAGCACAAGACAACACTAAAAACGCTGACGACAAAATCAAAGGCAACAGCAACGCCAATTTTTCATAGAAAATACCAAACATATTTTAACAGTCATCAAAATATCGAAATCGAAACAAAACATAAAAAACGGCGTTGCTTACTGTTGACGACGCCAAATAGAATAAGGGTGAATACTTCAGTTATTAATACATATTCTTTCTCTACAACAACAATTAAAATAAAGTTTGACCGACCACGGTCAAGAATGAAAGATTATCAATAACAATTTTAATTAATTTTCATGTTGTAAAATTCCTTTCTTCATAAAAATAATTTAATGAAAATTTAATTTAATGAACTTAAGCCTGATTAAAAAATATTAAAAATTTGGATTCAAAACCATAAATAGTTCAACAAAATAACCACAATACTAATTCTAATAAAAAAAATTAAAATAAAGTGGTAATTTTGTGAACTTACATAGTATTTGCATCCATCGACGTCAGCAGGCCTGTTGATTTGGTGGATATAATACAATACGCATTATGAAGTTGTTTAATTGTTGTAATTAGGGTGTTCAGTTAAAACTAATTTTTGCCGATGGTTTTGTTAGTATTATATTTTTAGGAATTGTGTTAATTAAATGTATGTATAATTTTTTTTTTTTCTTTAGGATTTCAACTAAGTGAAGTAAGAGTATGTATTAGAGATGTATTAATAATTTTAAATAATTGTAAGTTAGTATAATTCAGAAAAATTAATAATATTTGATTAAAAAGTTCATTATTTAATAATTATATTCTTATTTTTCAATTTATATACATTAGTAACTTTGGTTATTATGTGATTCTACCTAATTATGAAATTAACATATAGCCGTTAGTTTCAAATGAACAGTGTAGTTTGTCAATATGAAATGAAGTAAATCGTTAATAATTATCAAAATCTTTTCAAGATGTTCCTGTCTTGCTGTATTCCATTTTACATCTTTCGATTATTTTAGTGTAATCACTTGATAAAATAATTTGTTGGTGGCATATTTGATTGATAGTAGATGTTATGTGTTGCAAGTGTGAATGCATGTTTAACATTTTCAACATCTTCTAGCGTTCCTCCGGAATGTATGCAAGTGTGAAAAGGCTATTACGCAGTGTTGCCAATTTAGCAATTTAGTGGCTAGATTTAGCCATTTTTCACCCTGTTTAGCCATTAAAAAATTAGTTTAGCCATTAGCCATTTTTCAACTTGTTTAGCCATAAATTTTTTTGTCTTTTTTCTTTTAAAAGAATAATTTTCATTTTCATTTTTTAGAAATTTTAGAATTGGCTATAAAGTTGCTCTCATTCGATTTAATCAGTTAGGTAAATATTATTAACATAACAATAAAATATAAACTATGCGTTTGTGCTGATGTTTGTAACACCTTAAAATATTGGTCCTAAGCCCACCTTCAAGTATACCGATTGACTCAGAATCACTTTCTGTGCCGAATAAATGTTTGTGCGGCTGGATGGCTGTCCATGTAAACCTTGTGCGTAAAGTTTAGGTCGCCATTGTAATAAAATTTGGTACAAAGGTTATAATGTGGTGTAGGGTATCATATAGTCGGGGTACTTTCTTACGTGTTTTTTATTGTGGATCTGGACTCAAAAGGTTGGGTGAATGTTGTCGTGATTATACCTTCAAATTATTTAAAACGAGTGATGAACAATACCGACATCGAATTTATCAATGATTTAATTTTTTAAAAATCTATCAAAATATAAATTTACGTTTACTCTTATTCAACAAAGTGATCTTAACCTCCAATTTCATCGTCAACAACTTTTAATGAATTATTTCTGTTTTGTTATTGAATTTTAATCTGTTTTTATTTTTTAGCCCATTTTTAGCCCATTTTTAGTCATTTTTTAGGCATTTTTTTCTGTAAATTTAGCCATTTTTGGTCACCAAGTTTTGGCAGCACTGCTATTAAGCATTCCTTAATATTCTATCATTTGAAGCAATTGTCTAATTATCGTTAGAAAATTATCGATAACTGGAATGAGTCAATTAAATATCAAGATAATTCCAATTCCATAACACGAATTGCATTCGCTGCGGAGCAATTAACAAAGTACATATATCATCTTTCGGCAAATAAATTAGAAAATTTAACTGAAACAATGCATGAGACATTTAGAAAAAGGGTGGAAAGCAAAACAGTTTAATATTCACTATTGATCACTTAAAAAAATGATGAGTAATAAAGAAATAATCCTAAATTAAATATGTGAAAAAGAGCAATAAAAGTGGCTGCAGCTTTTGCGAAAGAATTTCCTCCCAAACAACACTGAATTACGAAGTTAAAGCGTCAAAAAGGTGAGAATAACGAAATTTTAAAGTACACGGAAAGAATTTTTTACTAAATTACAGAAAATATGTCTTGAACCAAGAAAATTTTGCACCATTCGCGTCCAAGCCAAAAATTTCTTATTGTAAACATATGTGTGGCTTCATTTAAGCAAAAAGTTATGCCTCAAAGCGAACTAAAAGTTTACTTAAATATAGCTTTTTTAATTTTATAGTTAAATAAATCAAGTTTTCGTTGCGTATGGCCAAATTCGCTAATATTATTTTAATATCAATCAATTTATATTCAAATATAGTTTTTCATATAATTTTATAAAGTGATATTTAAATAAATTGGTAAAATCGGCCATTAATATTTAACAAAATACGAAGAAAAGCCTAAATTGTTTACATAAAACCGTATAGCATTAATAAGGTTAAGAAAACTTAATACAGTAGTTTTCACTTAACTGCCTTTTGTTTAAGTGCACTTTTGACTTAACTGCACAAAATGAATAATTTTTTTCATTATTCTTTAAAATCCCATACAAAATTCTTTTTTAAGTGCACATTGACTTAACTGCACAAGATACATATTTTCTGTAATTATTGTTTATAATCCTTGTTTACGTGCCTTGTCTATACCTGCATAGTTATCATATTTTTGGGCAGCTTTAAAATATTTTCATATAAAACATCAAAGTAAGCTGCACACATGAAAAAATATGGTGGCCACTTTTTCAAATAAATATCCAATTTTATAAAATTTAAAAAAAAAATAATAATTCAATTATGCAAACGTTTTTTATTCTTCTTTCGAATATTTTACTTTAGCTACAGCACTTTTGATTTATTTGATTTGATTTATATTGCTGTATAAAACTAAGAAATTTTTTATTGATTTGGGTAAAATGTCGATTTAAATAAAAATCAATAGAATCAAACCAAGTTTTCTTGAGAATTTTCTGAATAGCTTAAAGCAATCCCTAGCATTCGTTTCTTGATGCAAGAAATTCGATTCTATTTAAAAATCAAGAAAACTAGATTTATCTTAAAAACAAATGCAGCTTGATTTTAGAAATATATTTCTTGTTTTTTATAAAAACAAGCTTTTTTGTTTTAAGAAATTTTTGAACATGAATTCTCTGATCATGAGAAAATGTTTCTTTATTTAAGAATATTTTAATTTTATGAACAAAATAAGTTAAAACCATGAAATTATTTTTGGATTTTCTTGCTTTAAAAAACGAAATGGATTGCTTTAGAAAATAAATTTCTTTCTGTGTATATAAGTATCAGTGTGACCATTTAAACATTTTTGCAACAAAATTTAGCCTTTTAAAATTTAACTGCAAATAGTTGCTTGGTTCGTTGCTGGGTTAACGTGATATCACGCACAAAACTTGGCGTGCTGCAAGCAGAGTCGATAGTGACTCTGTTTTGACACAACACAACTCGTCAAGAATAGGAACCCCCGATCAAGCTTAACGCAGTGGCAATACTGAGGTGGCTAGGGCCAGCTCAGCAGGTTCACCCGTGATATCTTAGAGAGTCCTTGTAGAAGGTAATTCCCAAATAATCCATGTCGTGTTGAATTAAACGCTGGGTAGCCACATAGGAGATGAAATACTGTCTCCTTAGTTCTAGGTTCCCTGCAGCTGCGGCAGCATTCATTAAAAGGGAGACCGAGTCTCATAGCGCGCTAACCGTCCAGTGACCAGTAAGTACGTATATCACATTACTTTGGTAGCCCTGCAGCCATCCAGTTTCATCTATTTATCGTCAGCCATATCCAGATATTGTCTGAAGATTTCACTTCTGATAGTTCCCAGGGGAGTTGCGACTGGCACACCCTGTGAAAAATTACAAGCGGCTCCAGTCTTGGCCAGCCCATCCGCCAGTTTATTACCGTAATGGTCCCTATGCGCAGGGATCCAAATTAAGGCAATTTCAGATGGGCTGCCTAGTGTGGATAGTTCTTCCTTACACTGGTAGACGCGAATGGACGTTGTTTTATGTTACTTTAGTGACATCAGAGCCGCCTGGCTATCGACGAAAATGCCGCAAATAGTTGCACTCAAAAAATTTCGTATGAAATTCGAAAATTATTTTCTTAAAAAACGTCTTAAATCTTAAATGGACAGTGTCCATGGACACTGTGACACTTTTGAAAATGTAATAATGACACTTCGCAAATGGACATTATGTCATTTTAAAACATGTCATACGTTCGATAATTCCTAAAGAAGTTAAATACAAATAAAAGATATACATACATACATGCAGAGAAAAAACGTGTGAAAAAAATTATTTTTAAAGAAACTATAATTTGACAATAATTTGGTTATATCAAACATAATATGGTTAAAATTTTCTTTAAAATTATTTTGTAGTTTTTTTCTATGGTATAACAAATACCGACTGCGCTTACCAAAGCGTGTCGGCATAGCCGGCCTTCGGACGGGCGCAAGGATTTTCTCTTCTATGGTTTAAAAAGTACCTGCTTCGCTTAGTAAAGATCCTAAAATCTGCTTTGTTTCCGAACGAAGGCCGACTACGCAGAGACGCTTTAGCTGGTATTTGTTATAACAAAGAGAAGAAAATCCTTGCGCCCGGCCGAAGGCCTGCTGTGAAGAGAAGCTTCAGTTAGCGAAGCCGGTATTTGTTATACCGTAGAAAATAAAATCATTGCGGCTATGCCGAGACGCTTTAGTTAGCGAAGTCGGTATTTGTTATACCGTAGAAAAGCAAATCCTTTTGCCCGGCCGAAGGCCGGCTATGCGTTCGAGTTTGTAAACGGTGTCATTTCATAACGTCCAGTGTCATAATAATCTTAAAATTCCATCTTTTCTTAAACTGTTAGAAACAAACTGGGCCCTGTTTCTCAAAACTTCAAGTAGAGAATATTTGAAACAAATATAAAATTTGTAAAGTTGTTACTTTTTGAACGTATTTTACTTGTAGATTCTAACATGTAGTTTTGAGAAACAGTGCCGTGGTCTAAAATATTTTTTAAAGAATCTTTTTCATCAGAGCAGAGCATAGTAATGAAATCGTTTGTATTTTGCTTACGGCAGAGGTCAATTAATATAATAAAAAATTAGTTACTAAAATGTATATAATTTTTAATAAAATTCCATTCTATTGATAAATTTTTTACAAGAATCATGAAGTAATTTTAGAATTTTTTAAAATAATTAGTATTGTGGTTATTTTGGTAAATATTTATGGTTTTTAATCCAAATATTTAATATTTTTAATTAAGTTCATTAAATTTAATTTTCATTAAATTATTTTTATGAAGAAAGGAATTTTTACAACATGAAAATTAATCAAAATTGTTATTGATAATCTTTCATTCTTGACCGTGGCCGGGGCTCGAACCCGGCCCGGCAGGTTACCATGACATGTTTCGATCGCAACCACTCGATGTCCTCAGATGGATTTGCCGTTTTACACTCGCAGCCATCGACGACTGCTGACGTCAATAGTCAAACATCAATCCTTAAACCAAGTTGTATTTTAACCTTTGGTAGATCGAAGTTTGCTTTTTTGAATGATTATCCATTTTAATTGATTTTACATGTTCTTCCTTACTTCGGTTTTTTGTACTTTTGTCAAGAAATTTTTCTTGAAGTCCAAAGTACATTTTTTGTTTTTTCATTTTTTGTCTTTCTTTTTCTTGTTGACCTTTTTCAGCACAACTTGAAGGACAAATGAACACATAGAGCTCGTGCCTTAGCTTTAACAATAATTAGTATTGTGGTTATTCTGTTGAACTATTTATGGCTCATACACACGAATTTGACAATTGGGGTTTACATAGCGTTTACATTTGACTGTACTGGCAAGACAGTAAGAAAATACATATTAGTTTCCAAAAACACAACTAACTGTCTTCATGACGTAGGCGTCCAGACAGTAGTTAAGACAGTTCACTTTTAATAATATTTTAAACAAGAATGTTGCAGTGCAAGTTCGAGTCCAAGCTAAACGTGTTTTATATGAACTAAACAAACTCAAAAACAGCTTAAAATAACTATATTATATAAACGAGTGTTCGCCTAATGATCAAAATTCGACCATAAATTTTAAGGTTCATATGAAGATTCTACATCTAAGTATAGATGAATTTACATGTTTTGAGCATTCATTTTTCCATCATAATGGATCGATTTGGCAAGGGACTAACCTCTGGTTCATATTCTATCTTCTTCTATAAAAAATATCAGAAAATATCAATTGAAAAACAATAAAGTATCATAAAATCTACTTTGTAAATTGTATTTCACTCAGGACATTTTATTTTTTTTTTTTTTTTTTTTTTTTGATGTCTAATATTAACGAAAATTTATCAAAAAACCAGATGTTGAACGAAAAAGTACCAAAAAGCTCCCCTTACATGTTCTTTTTCATTTTTCATCTTAGAGGTTTTTATTCACTCAGGACCCTGCACCTATAATATTATGTTTCTAAGTTAAATAAATCACCACATGCAGCAGGGAAAAGTAAAATAAAGAAATTTAATTTCCCGAAAACCGGTTTCTTAAAAATGTACATATGTATGTGTTAGTAGCTAATTTGAACGCTTATTACTCCGAAAATATTGAACAGATTTTAATAAAATATATCTTGTGCACTTCTGTAAGTAAATATCTTTCAAATGGTGTATATTTTGTTCAAATCGGTTGACATACAGAGAAGGAAAGTGTTCTTAACTGTTTTGCCTTAGCCGATTTATATATAGATACTAAAATATAAGAAATTAAAGCAAAATATGTTTAACGTTTTTAAATATTGATTTTTTCCCCTTTTGCTAACAAAACTTCAGATTACTGTTAGCAAATGTCAAATCACTGTCTAATTTTACAGTCTGCAAAATTTGCTAAACAGCAGACAAGACAGTTGGAAAAGTGTGCATGTATCAGTAAAAAAGTTTGCATGTATTACTACTGTCTTTCCAGTACTGGCAAATGTAAACGCCATGTTATGTCTGTCCGCTTACTAGTCTACCTTGTGTTATAATGCCTTGGACAAAAGAAATGTTTTCAACATTTCTGAAAGTACAAATTTTTACTACACAGAAAAAAATTATTTTCATACTTAATCACGTAAATCGCATATATATTTTTTTAGAAAGTTTTTTAAATTGAAGCACTGATGATTTTTGGAATATTGATAAAAAAAAATGTTTGGCTTTTTAATTAAATTTTAAGGCCAGTTGTTTCCCAAAATTAATTTTTTTAACAAAATGTTTTACTGATTTGGTAAATAAATTGTTGAAATTGTTAAAATAATCAGAAAAAATAATATTCAAATCGATCAAATTTTATGGTGATTTTTTCATATAAATCTAGTTTGAATATTTTAATAATATATATGTTTGTAGTTAATTAACACAAGCGCTTTAATAAATATTTTCATTGTATCAAACAAAAAATTTGTTGTCCTCAAATTATATTTTTACATTTGATTAATATATAATTTTAGGTTGTTAAAAATGTGCATTACATATTTTTTTTCTGTGCAGCAAAAATTATTTAAGCAGCTGTTTCATATTTTTGTTTACAAAACAAACATTTGAAAATGTGTAAAAAAAAGTTTTCATACTAATACTGATGACTTCTAGAAAAAAACACATATTGTTCTAGTTTACAATAATGGAGTTAAACAATATTTTATCTTTTGTACAAATATTAGTATGTTATTTTTGTTTTTATCAAAATTTTGGCGAAGAAAAAACAAAGACCAGATTTTTATACCTTTAACGCCAACTTTTTATAATACTTTTTTTAAGATATCAAATATTTGTAAGCAAAAATATTTACTTACATATGTTTTGAAAAAATAAATATTTAAAAATAATTTTTGTTCGTTTAAGTTTTTGTTTTGTTTGACCTTGATAATTTTCATAACGCCATAATGCTTTCATATGGAGATCTTCATCCACAAGCAACAAAACGATATATACCTTCGTATATGAAACCTTTTAAATTTAGCCCCTATGCAAATAAAGGAGCATATAGACGACATGTTTTTGTCATCTGACATGTCAAATTTTCAAGTCACATGCAATTGTGCATGTCTGTCAAAATTGCTTTTTTACATAAGGTTTATAATATTCGGCCACAAACGTGCATATATTTTGCTATTGACATTGGCTCGGTTTTTTTTCGGATAGTTGTTGCAGAGACCAAAGTACCTCTCGGTTTTAAAATAGTGTGCTGTCGCCACAAACATTTGTATTTGCGCCGTAAAAGAGTTCAGCCAGATACCAGTTTAGGAGAATATAACGAAACGTTTATTTATTTATTAATAACGGGTGGTTAAATTTTAAGGGCCGTTGTTGAATGTGAACCACACCTAAACGTCGAGTTTTTTTTCAGCATTTCATTTGGCATTTCTCAATTTTAGTCTAACTCAATTTCAACCGTGGAAAGATATACAATCGAGCAACGCTTTAAAGTTATTCAGGCTTATTATGAAAATGTGCGTTCAAATCAAAATGCATATCGTGCTAACGAAACAATGGCTCTTTTGCGCGACGAATTTATTGGCCGTGTTATCTCACTTGGCGGCGATGCCAATTGGCAGCCAAGATCATGTTATTTGACACCGTTGGACTTCTTTCTTTGGGGTTATTTTAAAGAAAAGGTGTACGTCGATAAGCCAGCAACAATCCAAGAGCTAAAGGATGATATAATTCGGCACATTAACGGCATAGAACCTCAATTATGGCTCAGCGTCATCGAAAATTTGGACCATCGGATGGAGGTGTGCCGCCGAGGTTACGGCGGCCACTTGGCCGATATTTTGTTTCACACAAAATTGAACCATACCAATATTATCATAATAAAATGAAATGACAATCATTTCCTAAATAATTTGTGTTTTATTCAAAATCAACATTGGGCCTTAAAATTGTACCACCCTTTATATGGACATAATTTCTATTCAATGGTGAAATTGTCATACATATAACGGTATTGTAAAATATTAACTTAAGCCGGCTAATGATTCCGTCAATAGGTGAGCGCCTTGGCCGGTTTCTTCCCGGCACACCCTAGTTGAAATTTTGACAGATGACTGCATCTGACTTTTACAAAAGCATTTTGTAGTGGGAAATTTAACAAATCAGATGCAGAAAACATGTCGTGTACATGCAGCTTTAATGAATTCAGATGAAGTGCGCAATATCTCATTGTTCAGAATAATTGTCTTGATTTGTAACCTGTTGATTAAGATTTAAGCTGTGTTCACATTGTGTGTATTTGTCATATGGAATGTCACTTTTCTACACACATGTAATTTCATGTGTATGTCAAAATTTATGTTTTACATATGGTTTGTAATTTACACGTTCACATGTTGGTATGTAAAGTACACTTGACATAACCTATCAAAAAAAAAAACAATCTTAAAACAGCTGAGTGTATAAAAATTTAATTTGTGCTAATAAAATTTTATTTTAATATGGAACGAAAGGTTGATCAAATAGTCATCATCTGCTCCGGCCCCACTTCTTTTTTCTTTTGCTTTTGTAATTTCTCGGCTATATTGACCGCGCAAGTATGTTATTTTATTCTGGAAATATATTGCATTACATTTATTACAAACAACAATTGCCCAATGCCTTACCTTAACTTCATTAGGCCCAATAGATGAATTGAAAATTTTTAACTTGTCAGCCATACCATTGAGCGCTGCGTACCTGGCATGCTTATTGTGGTAGAACTTATTCCGCGGGTTATACAAGCATTCCTTCTCTTGCCACATATCTATTAACTGTAGTACCGATTCTTTACACCAGTCCAACTGGAAAAACATAAAAATAAATATGGAAATTGTCATGAAAAAAAATACATATGTACTTACTTTTGTTAATTCCTTTTCAATTTTTCCCTCCATTTTCAAAAATAAAATTGGTTATTTTTTATTTACTATTATAATTATTAAGAATAATGCACGACAAACAAAATCTTGTAAATTGATTATAATTTATATTTATTAAAATTTCAATTAATTTTTGCCGCCACAAAATTTTGTTAATAAAAAACAGCTGATGTCAGATGGTTTGTCACTTGAAAATAGAACTCGTTCTAAATAAAAAATGTCATGTGTACTGCACACAGAGAAATAACACATGATATTGTTTGGAGGGGTTCAGACGATATGTACAAATTTAACATGTGAAAAAGTGACATTCCACATGACAAATACACATAATGTGAACACAGCTTTAGTTAGCACTTGGGCAGCACAAAAGATACCTTGGATCGCGGTATAGTTTTAATATAATTATCAGGGCCCAGACTTTTATGCAGTTAAAATCGCGTTTTATGCGCATAAAAAATGCACTAAAAATAGAAATATATGCGCTAAAAATTAAAAAAAAAATGCAGTTAAAATTATATTAAATTTTTTTTATTAGGAATAAAAAAAAAACAAGAAAAAACAAAAATAGCATGAAGAACGTTAAAATTCAGTCTCATAAACGTAACTAAGGCACAGTAACCGCAAAAGTAGAAATTAAAATAAAGTTAAACACAAATAGATAAAGAAACAGTAAGACAATCATGTAAATTAAGTCACTTGTAAAGGCCCAACTATAATATGCATACGCTGGCTTGAGCCACTGTGCAACTGTGTTAATCATAACTGTCAAACCATATTGAACTTAAGAAAACTTTTTATTAAATTTTTTGAAACTTCAATTTGCTTAAGCAAAGTGCGAAACTGTTCGCAATTGCATACGAATCAAATGTTTTTGGATTTTGTTTTTTAAAATTCCTTTAGAGATACATATATTTGACCTTACTTTTTTCAAAATAAAACTTTACTGCCTGTTTTTCAAAACAAATTAAAACAGAAGTGATAGGTGCATGATTAAATGCTGGTAGTTCCTCTGTGGTATATTTATTTTCACTACGCTCTTTTCGAAAATATTTTAAATTAAATATGGAAGCAGCTAAGGACTTAAAACAATAAATTTAAGTCCTAAATTTTTGTTTAAACTTTATCAAGCTTGCTACGAATTTGTAAACTTAAGTTACCGTCTACAAAATACATCTTGTTTATGGCAATATCAATTAATTTAAATTCACCATTGTTGAATCCTTTTACCACATCTTTGAATTGGCAAAAATTTTCAGCACAATACATAATTGGTTTCAACCACGTCCCCTATCTGGTTGTTATAGGCTGTAGAGGAAGACATTAATCAAGATAATTCTTTTTAAATGCGGCAACACGTGAAGGTGCTTTACAAAATATTTTTCCCATGAGAAATCAATAAATAAATATCATCGAAGTTGTCTTTTATCTCTTCTGCGGAAGGCTGCATGGCAAAATAAAGCAATTAAAACAAGTTTTTTTCAAAATATGCAACAAAAATATGCAATATCAGTAATATATGCAAAAATATGCATTCAAAGCAAAATATGCAAAAATATGCACTATCAAATCGATGCCATTTTACTGCAAATTATTGATTCGCAAAGATATTTTGTATATGGTAATCTCAAACTGACGAGAACAAATATGCATTTTAATAAAAATTCGGGTCTTGAAAATAATAATAATAGTAATATAAAAATAAAAAATTTAGAAATGTTAAGGGCGAAATTCTTAATTTTAGATTTAATCTTCGAAATTCCATAATAATGTTTAATACATTTTGTAGAGTGCCAGTTTGTTTTAATATATTGGTATCGACGCTAACGGGAGATTTTTTTTAATCAAATTTTAAATAGCGAGTGGCGTAAAATTTCAAAATGGATATTCTTATTCGACGAATATTGGCGCAGATATTTGTATTCGCGAATATTAAAGATTGATATTCGTTTCATATTTGCTAAAGCTTCGTACAGACGGTTCTAAGGGCCCAATTCTGGCAGTCGTGATCGAGTACTTTCTCGATTCGAAAACAATTTTATTTCAGTCGATACTTAACGAATTGAAATTATTTTTTCAGTGTTGTGAAACTCAAACTAATGCTTTATAACACTGAAAAAATAATTCCGATTCTTTTAGAATTGACTGAAATAATTAGATATTAATTTGCTTTCGAATCGAGAAAGTACTCGATCACGACTGCCAGAATCAGCCCCCAGATCTTACAATGTTGTTATTAAAATTGACTTAAAATGTCTTGCAACTGTGTGAACATTGTACGCTATTTTCATTTGGCAGATGTGTTAAAAAAAATGCATCTGACAATGGCACCATTGTCAGAAAAATAACTTCATTGTAAGATCTGACCACCGTCTGTACGCAGCTTAACTATAGAACACAGAAACATTTTAACATACACATTTACTCATTTAGAAATGGTTTGATTCGATAGTTTTTTTTTAGTTTTATTACTTTATTTTTACTTCATACACTGTTTGTTTTTATAGATTTCTTAATAAACGATAATAGTAGCGCTTTTTGAAGGGGGGCTAACTTCCTCCTGCTACAATCAAGATAATGTAAAACCTGGATATTCATTCTAATATTCCATTGCAAGGTGCCACGCCTACTAAAAACTGAAAAATAATCAGAGGCCTATTGTTAATTTCAGACCATCAGTTACATGGCAGTTTAGACGTCTATAAAGTACAAACAAGTAGGATTTTGATTCTTATGACAACGTTTAAATACCAGCTGTCGAAAGTAGTTTACATTAGAAACAGATAAATTACTGGGTTTATTTTATACTATAAATGCTGTATGATTCAGTATCGTTTTCAGTTACGTTTAAGTTTTCAAAATGAAAACAACTAATATAATTTTGGAAGTCCAACTCATTTTTGCTCTACTATTAACGCCAGCTTATTGCAGTAGTAACGATTTCTTAAATCGTTGGAAGAAAATCAATGAAAGCAATAACAGCGATATACAGCAAAGGCAGGACATTTATAAAGAAATAAAAGCAGAACAAACGTCTTTAGGCGAATTGCTTGTTAATGTGGAAAAAGATATTATAGCTAAACATGTAGAAATATTGGCCAATGACAAGAATTCTGATGATGATTGTTCAATTAAAACTTATCGTCAGAGTCACACGTTTCATAGTTTGTTGGCAGAATCCATATTAAATGTTATTTCAGCAAACAACATTCTTCTCTTGTCTGACATTTTCTGGAATCTTTATGAGACAAATCATAAGAAATATTTTAAGATTGTGCTGCGCAGCCATTTGCAATTTCACCACATTGTATTTTTTGGAAAATACAAAAATAAACCTGATTTTTTTCAAAAATTATCCTACAGGTTATACAAAATGAAGCAGGAACATCTGTACACCGGCATGGACCCCGATTTAAAAACAAAAGTGAATTCTGTAATTGAGCAACTTCCCGATCATTTAAAATATCGTTATTTTAAGCCGCAGTTTTGCAGTACAAATATTAAATTTTCGAAATATTGCTAAAATTGAGTTTTTGGATGATAAACGTGTTCTATTTTCTCAAAATGATTTAATAATGTGCGCTAAGGAAAGTGGAGGCTACTACAGACGGGCTGTTTAAGGACGCCATAAATCAAATATTTCTTCAGAACACCCCGAGTGTCAGTGGCATTTGGGACAGTGTCCCGTTTAATTATTTGTAGTTACCCAAAACAAAAAGATATAAATAAAAACTGTATTAAATTAATTTAAATTAAATTACTTTATTAAAATGTACAGTTACACATAAAACTTGAAATAAAACATTTATTTTCTACGATATTCTAAAGTTTGCAAACTAATAGAATGGCATTAAGAACTTTACGGAGAATCTTTAAAGAACAATTGCCTTTTGTCCACTTTTTATTGGGCTTATTTTGTCCACTTTTTATTGGACTTATTTATTCGTTTTTATGGTGTTTTCTTTTCTGACAATAATATTCCATGTATGCTACCATTCGCGCGGGTTTTTGTTCTGTTCTAAAAATATATGCAAAAATGTGACAAATTTTCGTTTTCCTTTTAAATATGTTGCAAAACTAAATGGCAAATTTGTTCCATTTCTTACCCCTAGTTATAATTAAGTGTGAGATAATACCTTTTTGTGCAGAGTACCGAAACGTTCACTCATTTTTTAGTCATGAGCGAGCGTAAAAAATTAAAAATTTTACTGCTTTTTCATCCTCATGTGGGTGAGGAAGAAAATATTTTGAGTTTCATCATTCATGAAAAATGAGCAAACAAAAAAATACATATAAGAATTTGTCAGATATGAAAAATTTTAAAAAAATTCACATTTAACAGAACATTAACAGCGGGAAAATGAAGTAGTAAAGAGGCCTTTTCCAGTCGCACTCTAACTGTATTTCTAATTTACACAGTGTGCCATTGTAGACCAAAGCCTTGGCTTCTTGCATCTACTTTAAAAGCCTTCTAAAAATAATTAAGAATAAAGCTTTATCCCAATGTAATTGTTGTTGCTAATAATGCGAAGTGAGTAAATTAATAATTAAACTGGCTACACATTCCAACATAACTACTAATAAAACGATTTCGACAGGCCTTATATTAGAATAGAAAATTTGAATTTGTATTTTATAAAAACAATTCTAAAAGAACTTTTAAAATAAGGCAGAGTAAAAGTTGATTTAAAATACAGTTGGAAACCTTCTTTAGGGCCTGAAAAGTGAAAGCGCTGGCAATTTTTCCCACTGGGCAACACGATAGCATGTGATTGTTTTTTTTTTTTTTTTTGTAAAATTATTTGTTTGCTGGTTAACCAAAATGTTTGTGTTGGTATTTTTCACAGGCAAAAATTATTGGAAAAAAACTAAAAGAACTGCACATATCGTCATCTTTAACGCAGAATAATATAACAAGACATTTCATAAGTTTACATGAGAAGCAAAAACCTTTGTAATACGTTAATTATATGAGATTTAAAAGCAATTTAAAATATTTCAGTTAAAAATGCGATACTTGATATATTTTTGAGGAAAAAATATTATTTTTTAAGTTGTGTGTGTTACGTTATATTAATTTGTAATTTACAAAAGCAAAAAGACGTATCATAAACGAAAGTATATTAGTATTAAGTGAAACAAACATTTAGGGCCATTATTACAACTTACAAATAGTTATTTTTAGGATGCTATCTGACAGATAAATAGTTTTTGGTTATTACAAGTTAACATTAACCTAAAAAGTGACTGATAAGCTGACATCAGGTTTGTCCTCATGGTATCTTTACAAGTGAACTTTAAGAACTTGAAGATGCCATATTTTCTGCTGAAGATATGGCAACTTCAATGATAGTCTTAAATTACTCAACTTTTTCAAAAAACACAATTTAACACAAAAAACAAAACAATTTACCATTAAAACCAAAAATGAAGCACAAAAATTTACTAAAAAAATTTAAGCTATGAATTGATTTTAAAAAACCATATTTTTCATTCTAATGTTAAAGTATTTTTATCTTCTTAAAATGAATTATCTTAATGAGCTTTTTTTACAATGAACAAATTTTGCAAATAAAAATTTTACACATATACGTACATACATATTTGTCTCTATATAACGAATTATTTCAAAAGAACTCTGTATCGCATACTTACAACGCTATGTACCGAGCAAAAATTGAGGATATTGAAGAACTTGGAATAATGCAATTCTAACAAAAAAAAAAAAAAAACAAGTAGGAGTGTTATATTCGGCTATGCCGAATCTATTTGAATATTTCAGGAGTGATATCTGTATGATGTCTATTTATTATTAATTTATCTTTATAAAAACAGACATCAGCATTAAAATTGGTTGCGGCTTAGACCTATATTACATTATTGACCAATAAATGCTATTATGATAGCTTTATTTATTACGGTTTTAGGCGTACTAAACTGTTTTCCGGGAGTAGAGTTTATGTGGGGCCTAGGGTAAATTATGATCCGATCTTCATGAAAGTTCACAGTGATTTCCAGTCGAATAAAACGAATATTTGCAAAATTTCATATCATTTCGGGCATTGTTCAATCATTTATGTTAGTTTTAGTAACAAAATTATCAATTTTCTAAAGTAGTGGTTCCACATTTTGATTCATAGCTCTGATCCTACTGAACCGATTTGGCTGGATTTCAATCCCAAAATGATTAGGATAACAACAAGCAATTTGACACTCACTTTTTTATTTTTTTTTGAGTTTTTCGAAAGTGAGCGTGCTTTCAACAGACGGACTGATGGACAGACAGCTGGGCATGGCTAAATCGACTTAGAATTGCTCAAGGAGCCCAAATATATATACTTTATGGGGTCTGAGGTGAATAATAAAAAAGTTTCACACGGAAAGACAAACTAAGTATACCCTCTTCACAACTTATTGTGGCGGAGGGTGTAATAGTAATGACAGTCTGATGGAAAAAATAATCTAAGGACATGCAGATGTGGCCATTTTTTCTTGGAAATTCTTAGCGTTTGGGAGTGCAATGGGGAAGGCTGCAAAATTTGAAAATTTCTAACAGTGGAAAAACGTTTTTTGTCTTCTTAATATTAGTTAAAGAACATATGATGCAGTTCTTAAAAAAAACAACAGTTGAGCAACGGTTTAAATGTAGCATTTTCTAACAAAGAGTTCTTAATAGTTTGATAGTTTCTGGAAGGCAAACATTTTCCCTATCTCCCCTGGAGGTCCCATGTTTTTTTAAAAATGCATACCTTATGTGTCCATATAAATATGAATCTATCTATGTTTTATACTTTATAAAAATCGCTTTGATAGTTTCTGAGAGGCAGAAATTTCCCCCTATCTCCCCGCGTGGTCCTATGATTCGGCCCATTTTCAATAGGCTTGGTTCTTGTGCCAGTAAGAACCTATGTGCCAAATTTTATTAAATTATCTCCAAAATTACATTAATGTACTTTGCGCACAATATAACATGAACAGCCAGCACGCCAGCCCGCCAGCCAGCCAGCCGGACGGACATCGTTAAATCAGCTCAGAAAGTGATTCTGAGTCGATCGGTATACTTAGAGATGGGTCAAGGACCAATATTTTTAAGGTGTTATACACATCACCACAAATGCATAAAACCTTCTCCACTATTGTGGTGTGGGTATACAAATTCAAACAGGACTCTACTGGCATAATAAAAGATTAAAATGATTAAAGGAAAGTGACTGAGAAATTAGGTAATCTGGGACCTAATTCTGGCATTCGTGATCGAGAACTTTCTCGATTCGAAAGCAATTTTATTTCAGTCGATACTGAATGAATCGAAATAATTTTTTCAGTATTGTGAAACTCAAATAAATGCTTAACAATAATGAAAAAATAATTCCGATCCGTTAAGTATTGACTGAAATAATAAGATATTAAATTGCTTTCGATTCGAAATTACTTAATTAAGAAAAAAAACCTTATTAACCGATCAATAACAAAATTAACCGACTATTAACCGATTAAACCAAAACCTCGATCAAACTTGCTTTGGCTTACAATTTTAGAGTGAAAACTAATTGCAGACGGCGAAATTTAATTAAAATATGCTTCAAAAACGTGAAATATGTGTGTAATAAAAATGCAGCAATAGCTAAAATATGCAAATTATTATATTATGAGTACGCTTTTGTTAGTAGAGATGACAGGACATCTCAAAAATCAGTACAGATAAAAACTAAGACCTAAAATCCTATTGTTTTTAATTGCTATCTCTTTAGATTTAGCCGATACATGTAAACATTCCTATGCCTTAACTTTATTGCATAGATCAAAGTTAAGGTATCTTGTTAATAAATACGTTTAATTACCTCACTGAGATATTTAAACGTATTCTTATAATTACCTCAACGAGGTAGTTAAGCTTAATCGTTTAAATGCCTTCCCCGCAAAATTAACCAAAATTATTGGCATTTTTGACGAGGTAATTTTTCGTGGAATACTGCATTCCTAACCACCAATTCGGCTTTAGAAGAGAACACAGCACAATTGAACAAACCCATCGAATAGTAAACGCCATAAGAAAAGCCTTTGAAGAAAGAAAATATTGTTCCGCTCTCTTCATCGATGTTTCGCAAGCTTTTGATAAAGTCTGTCATATACCAGCCGCTCCCTGCTTAAGGAGAAGAGACACTACAGCACTCACCCAATCAGAAGAGCGATAAGCACCTTCATATGTGAACATAAACCGTGATGACGAAAATTTGTCTGCCACTGGCTGGACATATATAATGTTTTAGGATAAAATTTGATTAATTTTTGTTAGTTCATATTAAATATATATGAAGATTCAATAAATAAATCATGAAAAAAAAACTTTTGACCTACATACATCAGAAAAATAAGTAGTTATAGGAGTATCTATAGTAATTATACAGAAGAAAACTACTAAATAATGAGTGAAAGAAGCTATTAATTTTAAAAAAGTATGCGAAGTTTTTACTTGGTAATGAATTTCCTAATTCAAACCTTTTATAGTATTATAACTAATTTGGGATTTAAAAAAATTGGATCGATTTTGTTCAAAATTAATTTTTTTTATTTTTTTAAAGGATCAAACAATTTCATATAAGAATCACTTATCTTAATTTTTGTTCTTATTCAAAACCGTAATTAAAAAAAAAAACAGTTTTTCAAAAAAGGCAATACTTTAGCACCCCATAACTTGACAAATAAATACCAGACTAAAAAATATTTGGCACACACATACATATCTGCTATACTTTGCCAAATATGGAGAAATATAAAAAAATTATTTGTGTATGTCCGCTTCACAAGTAATACCTCATATGTCTTGTCTGTGCTTTGCTGCATATAAAAAAATAGTTCATAAAATGTCTGTTGCTTATAAAGCTGCGTTAATTGAGATGTTGACTCTGAAAAATTGCTTTAACAGAGATTAACAGAACTTGGAAGAACAAAGAACCAGCTGTCTACTTAGGTTCAATAAGGACCAGATTAAAACAGTGGTCTCAGTGATAACTGGGCACTGGCCGGTGGGGACTCATGCAAGTAGAATGGGTCTCGAGTTCAATGACAACTGCAGAAGTTGTCATTACAAGGAGAAAGAGGAAACTGTTTATCATTTTGTGTGTCGGTGTGCTGGAACTCAGGACATTAGGGAGGGTTACCTGGGAAAACCGGGGGTGGACTGTTTGGATGATCTGTCTAGGATAGAGCTAAGGTTGCTCCATCACTTCATTACAAAGACAAATTCGTTAGATAAGCATTGATTAGGTATCACAAAGGAGCCACTGAAGTAAGCTGTCCTTTCGGTTTCTGCCCATGGAACCTAACCTATCATCAAAAGTAAACTTTTTTAATTGGCTTACCTCTTTAAAGTAAATGTTTCCAAATTTGGTGTATATCTGGTCATCTTGGGAACACAAGGAAATCGATTTTTGGGTACAATTACTTGCATTAGATCGTGTTAATAACTTAAAGTCACGGCTTATCTTCAATCATTTTGTTAAGTTACGTACTCGAAAAGCTTGCACTGAGGAACGTAAATTAGAACGTAAACATTTGAGGGACAAAACCAAGGTACATTAACCCAAGGTAGACTCATTTGGAAGTGTAGACATGCTGCTCTATAAAAAAAACCGACTAGTCGAAATTGTCTTCATATAAAACCAAAACAATTAAACGAACACATGTACAAATTTTGGCTCATACACACGAATTTGACAATTGGGGTTTACATAGCGTTTACATTTAACTGTACTGGCAAAACAGTAAGAAAATACATATTAGTTTCCAAAAACACAACTAACTGTCTTCATGACGTAGGCGTCCAGACAGTAGTAAGGACAGTTCACTTTTAATAATATTTTAAACAAGAATGTTGCAGTGCAAGTTCAAGTCCAAGCTAAACGTGTTTTATATGAACTAAACAAACTCAAAAACAGCTTAAAATAACTATATTATATATACGAGTGTTCGCCTAATGGTCAAAATTCGACCATAAATTTTAAGGTTCATATGAAGATACTACATCTAAGTATAGATGAATTTACATGTTTTGAGCATTCATTTTTTCCATCATAATGGATCGATTTGGCAAGGGACTAACCTCTGGTTCATATTCTATCTTCTTCTATAAAAAATATCAGAAAATATTAATTGAAAAACAATAAAGTATCATAAAATCTACTTTGTAAATTGTATTCCACTCAGGACATTGCATTTTTTTTTTTTTTTTTTTTTGATGTATAATATTAACGAAAATTAATCAAAAAACCAGATGTTGAACGAAAAAGTACCAAAAAGCTCCCCTTACATGTTCTTATTCATTTTTCATCTTAGAGGTTTTTATTCACTCAGAACCCTGCACCTATAATATTATGTTTCTTAGTTAAATAAATCACTACATGCAGCAGGGAAAAGTAAAACAAAGAAATTTAATTTCCCGAAAACCGGTTTCTTAAAAATGTCGAATAATCGAGCACACTTTTTTTTATTATTTGATAATTGAAAAAAACCAATTTTGTATTTTGTACATATGTATGTGTTAGTAGCTAATTTGAACGCTTATTACTCCGAAAATATTGAACAGATTTTAATAAAATATATCTTGTGCACTTCTGTAAGTAAATATCTTTCAAATGGTGTATATTTTGTTCAAATCGGTTGACATACAGAGAAGGAAAGTGTTCTTAAAGCTACGGTCAGACTTATCAAATATTTGACGAAAAAAACGGGACCAACAACCAAACTAAAAAATCATTTCGCTTAATATCAATATTTATTTTGATTAAAATACCACATCTTACTGAAAACTGTGTTTTTTGCTATGTCTAGTAGTATAATTGGTTTATTTTGTAATATTAAGACCATTTTAAATCTCACTAACTATTAACAAAAGTAGGGGTTACGCTTATTTGATCAAATATTTAATAAGTGTGACCGTAGCTTAACTGTTTTGCCTTAGCCGATTTATATATAGATACTAAAATATAAGAAATTAAAGCAAAATATGTTTAACTTTTTTAAATATTGATTTTTTCCCCTTTTGCTAACAAAACTTCAGATTACTGTTAGCAAATGTCAAATCACTGTCTAATTTTACAGTCTGCAAAATTTGCTAAACAGCAGACAAGACAGTTGGAAAAGTGTGCATGTATAAGTAAAAAAGTTTGCATGTATTATTACTGTCTTTCCAGTACTGGCAAATGTAAACGCCATGTTATGTCTGTCCGCTAACTAGTCTACCTTGTGTTATAATGCCTTGGACAAAAGAAATGTTTTCAACATTTCTGAAAGTAAAAATTTTTACTACACAGAAAAAAATTATTTTCATACTTAATCACGAAAATCGCATATATATTTTTTTAGAAAGTTTTTTAAATTTAAGCACTGATGATTTTTGGAATATTGATAAAAAAAATGTTTGGCTTTTTAATTAAATTTTAAGGCCAGTTGTTTCCCAAAATTAATTTTTTTAACAAAATCTTTTACTGATTAAGTAAATAAATTGTTGAAATTGTTAAAATAATCAGAAAAAATAATAATCAAATCGATCATATAAATCTAGTTTGAATATTTAAATAATATATATGTATGTAGTTAATTTACACAAGCGCTTTAATACATAGTTTCATTGTTTCAAACAAAAAGTTTGTTGTCCTCAAATTATATTTTTACATTTGATTAAAATATAATTTTAGGTTGTTAAAAATTTTCATTACATATTTTTTTTTTCTGTGCAGCAAAAATTATTTAAGCAGCTGTTTTATATTTTCGTTTACAAAACAAACATTTGAAAATGTGTAAAAAAAAGTTTTCATACTAATACTGATGACTTTTAGAAAAAAACACATATTGTTCTAGTTTACAATGATGGAGTTAAACAATATTTTATCTTTTGTACAAATATTAGTATGTTATTTTTGTTTTTATCAAAATTTTGGCGAAGAAAAAACAAAGACCAGATTTTTATACCTTTAACGCCAACTTTGTATAATACTTTTTTTAAGATATCAAATATTTGTAAGCAAAAATATTTACTTACATATGTTTTGAAAAAATAAATATTTAAAAATAATTTTTGTTCGTTTAAGTTTTTGTTTTGTTTGACCTTGATAATTTTCATAACGCCATAATGCTTTCATATGGAGATCTTCATCCACAAGCAACAAAACGATATATACCTTCGTATATGAAACCTTTTAAATTTAGCCCCTATGCAAATAAAGAATTGGTTTTGTTAGTTTAATGTTTCTATCTCATGGAACAACATTTTACATCTTCCTTTTATTTTAGTGTCATCAAAGTGCCAATAAATTTTATTATTATTGTGGCATCATTGACAAAATAGAATTTTTTTTAAAAACCGCGTTGCCATTTGTCAAGTTCTTCCTTTTTTTAAAGTATTTTTTGTTTATTGTTTTTTCATATTATTAAACAAAATGAATTCCAAATACATTTTGGAGTTTTCTTTTAGTATATTGTCACTTTTGTAAAAAAAAAAGTATTTAACAACAAGGTTTTTCCGAAATGGTGACATGCTTGATAGATAATAGGTATTAGATGTTTTAAGTTCGAATGCATGTTTCACATTTTCAAAATTTTTCATGCATTTCTCCGAAATGTGTGCAAGTGTACAATGACTATTAGATGGATATTTTTCACAAGGAAGTATGTACGCACTTCATTAGATAGCTAACCTAAAAGGTTTTTTTACACTGATCAACATCTACCATCAATTTGCGAAGACATTGACATCCTCCCATAAGATGTCGTTTATTATATGGCAATACTGCAGTGATGTTAGACATCGTTGTGTTAACAATTGTTTTAACAAGAACAAAAAATTGTCAAAAGCAGTCTTCACTATCCAAATTCTTGTGTTCGCAAGAAATTATTTGTTGTTTTAACCAGTGTTGCCACTTTGTGGGTAGCTACCCGAGTTTGGTATAATTTTTACTCTCGTGTGTAGGGCGAGGGTAATTTCTTTGCTGTGTAGATCAGGTGTTATTTAAAATTCTTTAATTTACATGGAGGCCAAACGATCAAGTTTTGCCTTTCAATTTGATGACATCTGGAAAGTAAATTTCTTACAAATTGAGTGCAGCCTACGTCACAGCTTTCAATTTATGTAAATTTTGACAATTGTTTTCATGGGCAACCGTGTATGTCTATTTTTTCGATTTTGAAATGTTGATGCCATATTGCTTAATTTTAAACGCTCTTTACATGGTTCTTAAAATTTTTGCAAACAGATATCCATTCCGATTTCTTTACTTTATTACAAAGCTCAAAAGGTACAATACCTAGCCCATAGTTTGTACTAGAATGTTTTTTTTGGCTCTCCTAAAAAATTTTATTTTAAGACATACGCGGTGGCCCATGAAAACCACAGAAAAGTATTTTGATCCTCTTAAAATGAATTATCTTAATGAATTTTTTTTATATAACGAATATAACGAATTATTTCAAAAGAACCCTGTATCGCATACTTACAATGCTATGTACGGAACAAAAAATAAATTTTTAATTAGGTAATTTCTTTTTGAGAATATTGAAGAATACAATCAATCCTAACAAAAAAAAAAAAAAAAAAAAAAAAAAAAAAAAAAACAGATTTTTTTAAATAAACTAATAAAAAATATTTCTTTCTTTCTTTTCTTTTTATTTCTTTTTTTTTATTGAATCTTTCTTTTCGAAAATTACAATATGTATTCAAAGCTTAATCCTAATTCTTATTTGTATGTGTTAGCCATTACCAATGTAACCGCTAATTAATTGCATTCAAGTGTCAAAAAAGGCTGCTAGGCTCAAAGTGTCGGATCTTTTCAGCCTCCGGTGACCTTCGAGCTTTATAAGATCCCGAGCGAGGTAGTTGGTTTATTAGTTTATCTATGTATTTGACTGAATAATTTTTAATTTCTTCCTGGATGGTAGCGATGTTAAGATCTCTGTGGATAATGTCATTACGTATATATTATGGGGCGCAGACAATTTGCCGTAATATCCTAGACTGTCTTCTTTGTAGCTTCTGGATGTTTGATGCGCATGCAGTACCCCATAATTGGATGCCATATGTCCACATTGGTTTTATGATAGACTTGTATAAGAAAACTTTGTTGTCTAAGGATAAGTTTGATTTTCGACTGATTAGCCAATGTAGTAGCTCAATTAGATCAACTAGTTTAAGTTTCATAGCCGTTATTTTCGCTTCAATATAACGAGACCAGGTCAAGCGTCTATCTATATGAATTCCCAAATACTTAACATGGTTTTCTACCGGAACAGTGATGTTATTTATTTTTACAGCTGGGCAGGTTTGTCTTCTGAGCGTGAAAGTTAAGTGAGCACATTTAGTCAGGTTAACCTTTATTTTCCATTTTTCTAGCCAGGCCTCTAGTTCATTGATGTGGGACTGTAAATGCTGCGATGCAACTTTTGGGTCCTGATTAACACTAATTAATGCTGTGTCGACTGCAAACGTAGAAATATGTGTGCTCGGGCTTGTTGGCATATCAGCTGTATATATTATATACAGTAACGGCCCTAATATTCTGCCTTGAGCGACACCAGCAGATATTTTCTTGGAGAAGTAGTATTTGTTTTTTGATCTTACCATGAATGTTCTGCCAGTTAAATAGCTCTCAAGGAGTTTGTGAGTGTTTTTTGGAATCATTCGTGTTATTTTAATGAGCAGCCCATCATGCCAAACTTTGTCGAATGCTTGGGAAATGTCTATAAACCAGGGCTGTGGAGTCGTCCGAAAAAAGTACTAACTCCGACTCCAAACGCTGAAATTTTTTAAGTACGACTCCGACTCACGACTCCGGCTCCGACTCCTACTATATTCTTCATGCTAAATGTATATGAGACTCAGTGATGTTAACTTTTATTTTATTTTTTTGAGAAGAAATTACCGTACGCAAACATTAATGTGCTGTTTCCAAATGACAGGCGATTGATTATGTAGTAAACTTTATATGAAAAGCACTCAGTCCATCGCCTGTCATTTGGAAGCAGTTATGAGCAGTATTCATAAAGCATTTATTTAAATTTTGATTAGAAATTTTAGTTTAAAATATATTTTTAAGCAAAATTATTGTATTTTTTTGATTAAAATAGGTACATACATACATATGGAGCAATTCCATATGAAAGCGATCACCTTTTGGACGACCCCTCTCCGATTTTAAAATAAATAGTCTCAATCGATTGCCCAGCAAAAAATAATGTACCTACATTTTTTTTTTTTTTTTTATAGTGACTGGTTTAGTGGTGGTGTACACCACTGTCATGTGACAAAATTGAAGAATTCTTCATAAGGGACCTCATTGAAAGTTGTTTAAAAAAAAACTACTAAAGCGATCGCAACGAGTGATAGCTGTTTGCAACTTTTGATTTTATTCACAAAAGTCGACAAATTTTTCATTAATTTAAGAATTTCCCTTAGGCCGAGGCCACGCAATGAGCGGCTAAGCGTCAAGCGTCTGAGCGATGAGCGTCAAAGCGTCAAGTTTGAGCTGCAAGTGGCTTATTACTGAGCGTCATTTCTGAGCTGTTAGTTGTTAAAATGCTATTGTAAAGAGTGAATTGTTTAATGTTATTACGCGAAAATCGTATTCATATGAATTTATTGCGTTTATTAAAAAAAAAAAAACCATTTGCGGCCTGTTCGTCGATTTCGAGCGAAGACTTCGTTCGCTTAACTTACATTTTAAACAAAAACAGATTATAAAATATATATATATATATATATATATATATTAATCGAAATCGACGAACAGGCATTGGTGTTCATCATTAACCATATATATACAAATCTACCCAAATGTGAAATCCATTGATTTGCTGTTGCAAGCAGTTAACACTAGATTGACAAAACAAAAAAATAAATTTTCGGTTATATTTTTATTTTTAAAATTTGGTAATCTGTCTTGCCATAATAGCGATCGGCTTTGTACAGATGAAATTGTAAGCTCCACATTCACTTTTGCCATGTTTATTCTTTGACGCTCAGAAAACAACTAAAAATTAGAACAAGTTTTATTCCTGAGCGACGCCGCTTAGCCGCTCAAAAATTTCGCTCGCATGCCGCTCATTTCGTGGCCACTTCAATAGTTTTCATATGTTTTAATTTTTTGGCGCTCATCAATCAGACGCTTGACGCTTAGCCGCTCATTGCGTGGCCTCGGCCTTAGGGGGCTTCCATACAAATATTGCGTTTTATGAAATTCTTAAATTAATTAAAATTTGTCAACTTTTGTGAATAAAATCAAAAGTTGCAAACAGATTTTAATCATTTATGGCTTGTTTTGTTTGTAGCTTCGTTTTTTATAAGTCTGCAAAAAATTAGAAGCCTAGCTGCATTTTTTAATTTTGTATGAATTTTTAAAAAACAAAAATTTCGAAATTTTCAAAAAAAAAATTATGTTTCAATAACGACTACTCATATTAGAAAAAGAGTTTTACTTTTCTGAAATGAAATTTTATTGCGGAATTTCGGTTTTTTTAGTAATTTCAATAAACTAAACCGTTTTTGAGTTACGCGAATATATGTTGAGCAACCTCCTTCATTTTCGAAATAACGGTATATCTCGAAAACCAGAGCCAATCTGAAAAAACCGCGGGCACCACTGGATTCAGCGTCCCCGAATTATGTTAAAACGCCATGTGCCCGCCTTGTCACGAAATTAAAGTGTCAATTTCATGCACAGTGTAATTTTTAAAATGTATTTTTAACAAGGTGGTCTTTTAAATGCTCTTCTCCTGTCCAACAAAGGAGTCGGGGCCCATTTTTTTATTGCTGATTCTTAAAGCAAAA
Organism: Pollenia griseotomentosa; assembly: GCA_963931875.1. NCBI lineage: Eukaryota > Metazoa > Arthropoda > Insecta > Diptera > Polleniidae > Pollenia > Pollenia griseotomentosa. Next base: position 205,236,640 of record OZ007560.1, read on the forward strand.
ATTATGGGGAATCCAAAAAAAAAAAAATTAGCCGGAAAATTTAGGAGCTTCTGTGGAAAATCGGAAAATTTAATTTTCATGGGAAAATTTAAAGGTAAATTTCTAAGAAAAATTAGGAAAATTTTATTTTTCAATTAAAGCCTGATTTCCAACGAGCTATCACTCGTTGCGATCGCTTTAGTAGTTTTTTTTAAAAACAACTTTCAATGAGGTCCCTTATGAAGAATTCTTCAATTTTGTCACATGACAGTGGTGTACACCACCACTAAACCAGTCACTATAAAAAATAAAAAAATATGTAGGTACATTATTTTTTGCTGGGCAATCGATTGAGACTATTTATTTTAAAATCGGAGAGGGGTCGTCCAAAAATTTGCCAATTTTGATCGTTTTCATATGGAATTGCTCTATGTATATTCATTTAACTCAAAATATTTTTTTTTTATCGCTTAGCGTGCATATGTATGTGATAAACATTAAAAAAATAATGTTGTGTTCAATTAATTTAATTAAATAATTAAAAAAAGTTATGTACTATAATAATTTTTGAATTGTTACAGTCACAAGAAAAATCAATTCATCCGTACTTAACCAAGGCAAAGTTGTGTCAATAGTGCGGTAAGTTCAGATTTTCTTAAATCAAGTACAGAATGCTTGATTCAAATACGGATTATTCAAGTGCCAAACACTTAACTTTAGCCCCATTTAATCCCAGATCCGTACTTAAAATAATACGAAAACTATAGTAAAATTTATTAGCTCACGGCTATTTGATATGTAAGTATGTTTAAATATTGTCGATTTTTATACAAACAAAAAGTTGAATATAAAATTAATAATAACTATAGAAGCATAATTTAAGTTTTCTTAATTGGACTTATCGCTGTTACGAAAACATTTGAAAAAACATTATGTTCTTAATTTTTTGTTATAAAATTGATCTATTTTTAACTTTAAAATCACCTTTCAAACGTTAAAATTATTAAACATTCATACATATGTAAGCATGTATATTAGGGTGGCCGTTATTTTTTTTATTTTGATTTCTTATATTCTCCCCCCCTAAATCCGTTCAGTTTTATTACCTATTGGTGTAAGCAAAATTTGTCCCAAGTAGCTTAGATAGCTTTTTGATCAAACTTTTTAAAAAAAATTTTTTTGTTTTTTTAAAAAATTTTTAAAATTTTTTTTTAAATCAAAAAGTAATTTCAATTTTTGGGAATACAAAATTTTAATTTCAAAAGATTTTGTTATTCGTGCTTAATTCCCAGTTTTTATTACTGATAAAAACACTTGAAATTTATTGTTGATGGGATAAGCTATTCCTATGCGCATTTCACTGGTTGCTTAGGCCAGATCATCAGGAAACTTCATCCATAACGTTTTAGAAAAACTAAAGATATTAAACCAAATAAAACTGTTAAGCGTATAAGACTTATAGCAACAGTTCTACTTGTAATAATATCAAAGCAACCAGTGAAATGCGCATAGGAATAGCTTATCCCATCAACAATAAATTTCAAGTGTTTTTATCAGTAATAAAAACTGGGAATTAAGCACGAATAACAAAATCTTTTGAAATTAAAATTTTGTATTCCCAAAAATTGAAATTACTTTTTGATAATAAACAGGCAGTGCACGGCCTAAAAAAACACTTAATTGTCAACATCTTTTGTAAAGTTGTTGTTGTTGTTTTTATTTTGTTTTTCTTAACCTACTTACAACTACAATTAATGTTGAGAGAATTTCAACTAATTGTAGTGGGGAATGTAAGATGAGATAAGCCCACTGTTTATTGTTGATGTGTTTTGTTTAAGCTTTGATATTATTACAAGTAGAACTGTTGCTATAAGTCTTATACGCTTAACAGTTTTATTTGGTTTAATATCTTTAGTTTTTCTAAAACGTTATGGATGAAGTTTCCTGATGATCTGGCCTAAGCAACCAGTGAAATGCGCATAGGAATAGCTTATCCCATCAACAATAAATTTCAAGTGTTTTTATCAGTAATAAAAACTGGGAATTAAGCACGAATAACAAAATCTTTTGAAATTAAAATTTTGTATTCCCAAAAATTGAAATTACTTTTTGATAATAAACAGGCAGTGCACGGCCTAAAAAAACACTTAATTGTCAACATCTTTTGTAAAGTTGTTGTTGTTGTTTTTATTTTGTTTTTCTTAACCTACTTACAACTACAATTAATGTTGAGAGAATTTCAACTAATTGTAGTGGGGAATGTAAGATGAGATAAGCCCACTGTTTATTGTTGATGTGTTTTGTTTAAGCTTTGATATTATTACAAGTAGAACTGTTGCTATAAGTCTTATACGCTTAACAGTTTTATTTGGTTTAATATCTTTAGTTTTTCTAAAACGTTATGGATGAAGTTTCCTGATGATCTGGCCTAAGCAACCAGTGAAATGCGCATAGGAATAGCTTATCCCATCAACAATAAATTTCAAGTGTTTTTATCAGTAATAAAAACTGGGAATTAAGCACGAATAACAAAATCTTTTGAAATTAAAATTTTGTATTCCCAAAAATTGAAATTACTTTTTGATAATAAACAGGCAGTGCACGGCCTAAAAAAACACTTAATTGTCAACATCTTTTGTAAAGTTGTTGTTGTTGTTTTTATTTTGTTTTTCTTAACCTACTTACAACTACAATTAATGTTGAGAGAATTTCAACTAATTGTAGTGGGGAATGTAAGATGAGATAAGCCCACTGTTTATTGTTGATGTGTTTTGTTTAAGCTTTGATATTATTACAAGTAGAACTGTTGCTATAAGTCTTATACGCTTAACAGTCTTATTTGGTTTAATATCTTTAGTTTTTCTAAAACGTTATGGATGAAGTTTCCTGATGATCTGGCCTAAGCAACCAGTGAAATGCGCATAGGAATAGCTTATCCCATCAACAATAAATTTCAAGTGTTTTTATCAGTAATAAAAACTGGGAATTAAGCACGAATAACAAAATCTTTTGAAATTAAAATTTTGTATTCCCAAAAATTGAAATTACTTTTTGATAATAAACAGGCAGTGCACGGCCTAAAAAAACACTTAATTGTCAACATCTTTTGTAAAGTTGTTGTTGTTGTTTTTATTTTGTTTTTCTTAACCTACTTACAACTACAATTAATGTTGAGAGAATTTCAACTAATTGTAGTGGGGAATGTAAGATGAGATAAGCCCACTGTTTATTGTTGATGTGTTTTGTTTAAGCTTTGATATTATTACAAGTAGAACTGTTGCTATAAGTCTTATACGCTTAACAGTTTTATTTGGGTTAATATCTTTAGTTTTTCTAAAACGTTATGGATGAAGTTTCCTGATGATCTGGCCTAAGCAACCAGTGAAATGCGCATAGGAATAGCTTATCCCATCAACAATAAATTTCAAGTGTTTTTATCAGTAATAAAAACTGGGAATTAAGCACGAATAACAAAATTTTTTTTTAAATTTAACACTTGGCTAAAAAAAATAAAAAAAAAAGTTTTAAATTTAAAAAAAAAAATTAAAAAATTTTTTAAAAAAAACAAAAAAATATTTTTAAAAAAGATTGATTAAAAAGCTATCTAAGCTACTTGGGACAAATTTTGCTAACACCGATAGGTAATAAGTTACATGGATGAGAAAGAACACCTGTATGGCCAAAATGTCAAACTTTGACCCCCTCTAACTCAGAAACTTTTTGACCGATCTTGTTGAAAATTTGTGTCTAAGCTACTATCTAACAGTACTAAAATTGGTGTAAATTTCATTTAAATCGAAAGACATCTATTTTAAAATTGGGTCACTTGTCATTAAATCCCCCTTTTATATATATAAAACGTATATAAAATGTTTGGTATTTAGTTTTTATTTTCTTAATTATTTTCTAAAATATTGATTTTAGCAAAAAACTTTCTTAGAGGCTTATGTTGTTGACTAGAAGAGCTAAAATATTGCTATATATCATATTCTTGTAAAATGTTGTTTTTAGAAGATAGTCATACGCAAACAAATTACATTTGAATAAATGGCTTGATGGCAAACTTTGAGGGGCGGACGCCCTCCCTAAAACACAACTTATCGCTACGAAATTTTTTTGTATTTTTTTTTACATAAAACTGAACCGATTTGGAGGGGGAGAGTATAAGAAATCAAAAAAAAAAAGTTCTCCATACAACTAACGGCCACGCTAATGTATATGTATACCAAAAATCCAAATTTCTTTATATACCGTTTTTTAAATAAAATTACCTTGCTACCTTTTGCGGCCCAAAATTACCCTGAAAAAGAGTAATTACCATACGGATGGAGGGTATACTAAGTTTGCCATTCCATGTTAAACTATTTTATTATGCATCTAATACCCCTGGTTTCTTGAGTAATTCCAAGTCGATTTAGCCATGTCTGTCTGTCTGTTCAATCTTGGTGTCAAATTGCTTCTAGTTATCATAAGCAGTTTGGGAGTGAAATCCAACAAAATCCGATCAGTAGGATCATAGTTATCAATCAAAATGTAGAACCCCCACCCTTAAAAATAACCAATTTTGTTACAAAAACTTACGTAAAAGGTGCCATAATATACTTCCAAAACCGTAATAAATATTGCTATCATATTTAAATGTGCTTTCGTAAAGATTGGTCCATAATTTACCATAGGCCCCATATAAAGCCTACTCTCGGAAAACAGTTGAGTACGCATTAAAACGTAATAAATATCGCTATCATAATAAAATTTGGTACGTCAGAGTCCTATAAGACACTGCAAAATTTCGTGAAGATTGGTCCATAAATTTCTATATAATGCCCCATATAATGCTCACTCTTGGAAATTGTTTAAATACACCTAAAACCGTAGCAGCTATAGATATTGTAAAATTTGGTCCAATTTTAGTTCATATGGCTAGAAATAATACCATGCAATTTTCTGATTATCGGTCCATATATTCCTTAGATTCCATATTAAGCAGCTTTCTGAAAAGCACTTTAAGCGCTAAAACAAATTTCACTACTGTATTGAACTTTGTTCCATTTAGATTTTTAATAACGGAAATCACTATACAGGATTTTGTGATGATAAGTCCATAATTTATTTTCTTAAAAATACCTCTTATTTTTGAAAGAAAAAACTTTTTTTTTTACAAAAGTGCCAACATTTTTAAAAGAAAAAACAAAAACATGTTGTAAGGCTTTTTATATTACTGTTTAATAATTAAATGAAAAAAGTATATAGAATTCATTTTATTTAAAAATATATTAAAATTAAATCTAAACATTTTTTTATTTTGAATATGCCCTCAAGAATATTTTCAATATTTTGCTCTTTCTATTAATTTCCTAAAAATTAAAGCTCAAGCTATTTATTATTAACTTCTTCAATATCACTCAAATAGACTTAATTTGCCACAATAGCACATAATTGAGAAATACTCAATAGGTTACCTCTTATTACATAAAAAGGTACAAGATCTTTGACGTGTTTAAGAAAGTCGTTATCAAAATCGAACTTTTTTAACAAACCATTAAAAAGTGCAACATAAAACTTTAAAGAATAAACTCCAAGATCAAGACAACTTATATGAATCTAGTGCTAAAGATATTTCAGAAAAAAAAATTTGGGAAGAAGTTAACACAATCAAAATAATAAAGAACAGAAAATACAAGACCATTTAATAACATGAAAACATCACTTAATATTTGTATCCAATATGGTGCAAATTTTAAAGTATGTATTTATAAAAAACTTGAAAAAAACTTTATTTAAATATAAAACGTTTTTGCATCTCAAAAAACTTGCAAAATAAGGGAAAACTTGATAAATGACATGGCTGCCATGGGATAATATAAATGTCCCTCCTGAAAATCATTTTAGTTCGGCATAAACTGTTACTAATATTGATATATTATTCAAGTTAGTTCAAATTGCTAGAAATAAAAGCATAACACTTTCTGATTGTCGTACAATTGGTTTGAACCGGAACCAATTTTTATACTGACGTCCGTTTTTTAAAGATTATTTAATAATTTATAGCTCTCATATATTCTAACTGTCGGTGGAGGGTGTCAAAGATTCGGTACATCCGAATATAGCACTCTAACTTTTTAATGCATAAGCTTTTAAATGGTTAAATATAGCATAAAAATGATTCAATAAATTTTCAAATCGATATTTAAAATATTGCATCGTCAATTTCGAATAATTTTTATTTTGGAAATTATTTATGCCGAAAAACTTTGGAGTCGGAGTCGCGAGTTTTTTTGGGTACTACGACTCCGGCTCCGGCATAAAAACCTCAACTCCGACTCCACAGCCCTGCTATAAACAGTGCTGAGCAATATTCCTTTCTCTCAAACGATGATCTAATTTGGGTAACAATTCTATGCACTTATTCGATTGTACCATGCCTTGCTCGGAATCCGAACTTATGATCCGGAATGATTGCGTGTTCATTAAGATAGGGAGTTATACTTAAAAGGAATATTTTTTCGAATAGCTTTGATAATATTGATAGTAGGCTGATTGGTCTGTACGAGGTAATTTGACTAGCGTCTTTTCCTGACTTAGGAATCATAACAGTTGTAGAGGTCATCCAAAAGGATGGGAAGTAGCCAACTCGTAATGTCGCATTAAAGATGAGCAGCAAGATTTTTGAAGCAGACGTAGGTAAGTTTCTTATCATTGAGCCTGTGATGCGGTCAGGACCGGGAGAATTTTTAATGCTGACATTTTCTATCGCTGATTTTACTTGAGTTAATTTTATTGAATTGTTAACTGTATCAGGAATAATTGGACGACAGGATACTTGTTCCATCATCGGGCGTGAACACTTTCTCCAAGTGGCTTGCAAAGGCGTTTATTTTTTCATTTGTGTTTTTAGCCCAGGTACGGTTTTCCAGTCTTAGTGGAGACTCGTGGGTTAAAGGGCATTGCATATGTCAGCCTTTCATAAGCTGTAATTGGAGTTTTTTGTGGCATCTAGGCTGTTTAGATAGCCTTCTATTGCAGAGTCTTGTTTCTGTCTCAGTTTGTTGCGTAGAGTTGCCTGGCATAACCGCAGTTGGGCCTTGATAGTTGGGGAACGATTATTTTGCCATTGTCTTCTCAACTTACTTTTTTCCCTGACAAGGGTCTCTATATCCACAGATGTGAATTGCGGACCACGCTTTATTGTACGCTTGTTTGGGGTTGCATTTCTTGCAGCAGAGTCCAAGATATCCGTTAGTCGGTCGACAGCAGTTTGGATGTCAGATGAATTTTTTAGGGAAATGCTCTGAGATAGATGAGAGCTCACATACATTTTATACTTCAAACAATTTGTGTGTTTGTTTGGATAGGAAATAAAGTTTTCAGCTGCGTTATCAAAGTTGTCTTTTGGAATAAGGATTGAAGGTGAATGATTAGACGATAAATCGTGTGAGGAACTAATTAGTAATTGATCGCGCTTGATGTTTTTAATTACGGCAAAGTCGATAAGGTCTGGTAGCTTGTTGAAGTCAGTAGGCCAATAGGTAGGTTCTCCAATCGATACGACATCAAGATTTTTTCAGTGACGGTGTTATATAGCTGGTTACCTCTAGGACTTATAAGTCTGGAGCCCCAATACGTATGCTTAGCGTTGTAGTCGCCTGCTGCAATGAACTTTTGTCCCAATGTGGAGAAGAAGTTTAGAAATTTATCCTGTGCAATTTAATGTCTAGGGGGACAATATACGGATGGTAACGTGATTTTAAAATCTGTAAGATTTATAGATGTAGCCTGGATACAATCTTCCTTGTACTCCGGCATTGGAAAGTGTCTGACTTGTTTGTGCACAATTATGGCTGTGCCACCACAAGCCCGTCCGCTCGGATGTTTTGTGTCGTATGTGAGGTACCCATTTACCCTAAAGCAGTTTTTAAGAGTAAAGTGGGTTTCAGAGACGAGAAGCACGTCGATTTCTTGCATTTGAAGAAAATGTGCTACTTCGTGTTTATGTTGGGAGAGCCCGTTTGCGTTCCAGAAACATTTTTTTAACTGGTTCATTTTTTATTTAGTAGAACTTGCAGGAGCATGTTTTGGTTTCGCATCATTTCCTGAAACATGTTCTGCATGGTGGCCATGAAGTTATTCATAATTTGAACTAGATTTTCAATTGAGACCGATATGTCTGCGGAAGGTATTTGTGGAGATTCCTTAAGAACATTAGCGTATGAAAGTTGGTTTGCGTTAGCTACTTTCGCAGGATTATGTCCGTGGGTGTTTTCTTTCAGGACCTGGGCATATGAGCACAGTATACTACAGAACTGTCACGAGACGGAAGATTTTGCGTTTTTTTTTTTGTCTCTTTTTAAGAAAGCTGCCCTTTTTGCATTTCTCTTTGCATCATCTTTTATGCCGCAATACAATGAACACAAATTTATTTAGTTGAGATTTATTTGCAAAGCTTTTGTAAAAATTAACTTTTAAGTTTACCACAACACAAGTAAATGATATTTAAGTAAATAAATAACATTATAAAACAAAAAATATTAATAAATACATTTTTTTTGCACAAAACACAACGTTTGTTGAACTAATGCATTTTTTAACGTGGTCTGTGTTTTGTTATTTTTGTTTTGATCATGCCATTTGTGTTGGTTGCTGCCTGTTTTTACACATTGCCACTTCACTACCAAAAAAAAGCTTTCTGTCTTTTTCTTCGAAAGCTGCCCTCGCAACTGATTTGGGCCTTTTTCACACGTCACTTTTTACAGTTCTGTGGTAATCTGTGATATGAGTGGTTTTGTTTGTTGGTTTGTATAGAGTTAGCATAAGAGCCCGCGGGAAAGGTGGACGATATTGGGAGTGCGCATATTTTTGGATTTGCTCAGGTTCTTTTAAGTGCAAGAATACTCTACAACCCCTATAGTTAGCTGTGTGATTTTCGCCACAGTTTCTGCATTTCCTTACCTTTGGGTCAACTTTGGAGTGATTGCATTCCGAAGTTTTTTGAGCGTCACCACAAACCACACATACGTGAGGTAGCTTGCAATACGATTTTGTATGCCCGTATTCCTGAACCGAGGATGAACCGAATTTTTTGATTTTAGGAGCGATGAATCGAAAGCTATCTCAATACGCTGCATTGGTTGAGGTACTTTGTTCCTGTTCAAAATATTGTGAACAGATCTCACCTCATACCCTTCCAACTCTAAGACAGATCTTATTTATGGGAACGGAACTATCTATACCTTTTATGACGACAGTCAAACCCTTAGCACTTTTTAGTTGATACGTATAGTAACTTTTCTTTGCTGCATCGAGGTGTTTTGAGATGATACGAAAGTTCATTTCAGTATGGGTTTGGATCTTGGTCTCTTGGATTTGCCCTCGTCGTATTGAAACGACATACAAATTATTTTTGCCCACAAGTTCGGACAACATGTTTACAATAGTATTAGATGTTTGCTCTCGCAGGTAGATGGGTGGAGGTTTGGCTTCTTTAATTACTGCTAAATTAGCTGATTCTGCTTCTTCGTCGTCAGGAATGAAGAGTACAGCAAATCTATTTTGGCTTGTTGGCAAGGAGCCTACGTTAGATCTTTTGTATTGTTTATGCATGCGATCCTGTTGCGTGGACTTAGGACTAGCCTTTCTCTTGGTTATAGTGATATATCTATCCATACCTGTTTGCACTTTTGTATTTTTTGGCACAGCTCCAGTGTTTTTTAATGCCAAACGTGGTGTAGAAGGTTCTTCGTTGGTATTTTTCTTATCAAACGATTTCATGCTCTGAACTGTATTTGCGGCTTGTTCAGCACACTTGTTCAGGTTGGGCACACTTGGGCTTAAATTTGTGTAAGGGAGATCAAATGCTCTACCAGTTATTTTTGCACTTAGATAGTTCCTATTATACTCTGGGTTACGAGTGTTTTCATTGCTCACGATTGGAGAGTTAATAGCTATGTACGCATTTCTATTGGTTGAGCTTGGCCTGCTCTCTTTGTTGGGAGTATTTGTGAGGCTCATTCACGAAATTGCTAGAGCCCCCCTTTTTGTTGATTTTTATTTATTTTCTGTGCCTATAATTTAATAATACTATTTTCCGTGACTATTTAAAATAATATTATTCTCCGCACCTATTACGAATAATATAGCTTGGTTCGGCTTTAATTTTTTTTTTTTTTTTTTTTATATGATGACGAAATTTTGTGGTTCCATACAGATTCGGTATAGGGAAGTTCAACTGTATTTAAATTTATTAAAAAGGAAACATACATATATTAACTCATAAGGTATACAATCATAATAATATTGACAGTCTGATGGAAACAAAAATCTAAGGACCTGCAGATGTTTCCATTTTTTCTTGGAAATTCTTAGCGTTTGGGAGTGCAATGGTGGGGTAGGCTGCAAAATTTCTAACAGTGGAAAAACGTTTTTTGTCTTCTTAATATTAGTTAAAGAACATATGATGCAATTCTTAAAAAAAAACAACAGTTAAGCAACGATTAAAATGAGGCATTTTCTTACAAAGAGTTCTTAATAATATCGAATTCGATAGTCGTAAATATAGTCGTAATTGACATATGGGTGTTTTAATTATCGACGATATATATCGACAATTTTTTTAATATCGATATTTTGATATATCGATAATTTTTGTCCATCCCTACTCTCCACTTTTATAGTTTGGGTCGTAAACTCCTGTGTCGTTTTTTGTAGTTGATTAAAGAACACAGGTTGTGTGTTACCTTAATCTATTACAAAAATCGACACAGTCGTATACGACAGCGACAACCACAATAAGGCTGAATGCGACTAGTCTATACACGCATATAAAATCTAGCCCAGTGTCTGGGAAAAACATGGTCTATTTAACATTACGATGTCCTAGGGCAGGACCATATAACCCAGCTTTGCATTACAAAGGAATAGTCTCAAAACTACTCCATGGTAAACTCCAGAGGATGTTCACAAAGCGTTTAAGCAAAATGTTGATTTAGCTTATCAAAGCCTTTCACATTACGTTTGAGATGATTAAGATAACAGTTGATTAAGAAAAAAACAACAAACAAATTTATATTCCTTTGAAGTTTTAAAAATGGATAAAAAATACTTTAATAAAGTCATCAGAAGATTATGATAAAATAAAAACATTAATGTGCTGTTTTCAGGATTCAATTGCTTGTCACCTGAAAACAATACATAAGAAGGAATCGTGATCGGTTGTACACGTGAGAAGTATGTTTATGGTGGCAGCTTTTTTTTTTTTTTTTTTGTTGCTTATTTATATACATATGTATTTAAAAAAATAAATCATTAAAAATTCAATGCCTCAGCACCATAAAGGCATTATTGAGGCGAGTTGGCAAAAGTTAATATTTACAATATTAAGAACTAAATAAAATATTAAGAACTAAATAAAAATATATTGTATGTTATTTAATAATTATAAAATTGAGTATTTACAATGAATTCAAATAATTAAATAGAAGTTCATCTTACTTTTAAGGATTATCACCAATAAGCATACAAGGACTACGACCATAACAACGAAGAATATCTTCCATAATTGAAAAAATTGCTAGAAACACATTTTTGTGATCTATAAAAAGAACAAAAAACCATGGATTTACCATTAAGTTTAGGATTTTCTAATGACAAAATTATCATTTCTACAAAATCATTACTAGAACATAACTCAATATTGTATTCTATATCATTTCTAACAAAGAAGGAGGTTCCAACGTAACCATCAGCTCGACAGCAATGCTCTGCACTATAACCATCTATGTTATATAATTGAACTTACTTCCCTAGAGGGAAGCGAACTGACACCAAAGTAGTCCCGTGATAGGGGTTTGGTGGTAGAGACCGGTTCTAGTTTTAACACTTTATATGGATAAGACCTATCACTTTTACATGGGGTTGTCAATGGACGTGTTTAGTGACAGTTACTACAATGTAGTATTATTTTAATACAGTGTAGTATTATTACAATAAAACAAGTCCTAGAATTAAATTCAAGTACCAAATTTTAGAAAGTCCCAAAAAATGTGTCACACCACCGGTGAAGACTGTACTGTAATTCATCACTTTTTCTACATTTTTGTTCTTCATAAACCAGTTACATGATTTGTTCTCCTTTCACTGGTCATGAGTTCTTTCTTTTTGTACCTGTTCTATTTTTACAACTCCCAGGACAAGTCCGTTGGACCAACTGACACAAATTTCCCGCAGGGAATAATGTTGGGTAAACGTGGTAACATATTTACTAAATTTTTAAAATTATTAAATTTGTTAATTGATGAAATGCTCCTGACATGCAAGGATATTACATGAAATAATGGATTACAATTATTTACATAGTGTTCAAAAGTATTTAAAACAAAAAATATTTATTATTATTATTCATGAATCATGAGTAAAAAAAAAGTTTAACTAAATGCTTTAATGAATACATTATTTTAAATTACGGTGATAAATATACATAATTTGCCTCATCCTCATCCTCTGCTACTGCATTTTGAGATTTTCGAATTGAAGACTTTCTTGTGGTTGCTTCCAATAAAAAATCATCGTTTTCTGCTTCGCATCTTATAACTCTAGGCCAGGGCTGCCAGAATTGACGATTTATCGTCATTTTGACGATTTTTTGTTCCGGAATTAGCGAAGTGCCGATTTGCTGATTTTTTTCTTAAAATTGACGATTTTTTTCAGTCTCCAGTCTGAATAAAACATTAAATTTTCTGACACGTTCGTTTTTAAATCTTGGAATGTTTAACGGCCGTACCTTAACAAGAGCGGATGCCGGAACGTTTTCTTTCGCTTAGCTTTTACGCTGATATGCCATACCTAAGCAAGAGCGTCAACGTTGTGTAAAAAACAGTAGTGATAGCTTTCTTGTGTAATAAAACCCACAAATTATAAATAAAAATAGAGATAAAACCGCTAGATTGATTAAAAAAATAGCTAAATTGCCTTTATTAATTAACAATAGCGCCAAAATTCACTATTAAACGAGCTTTGAAAATCGGTTTTTCCAATTGCAAAACGTTGAGACCGCTCTATTCAAAAACTAGAAAACGCGTGGCGCTTTTGTTTAGGTACGGCCATAATATGCAAGTCTTAAGAAAATCTTTAAATGATTATTTTCAGAGTACAAAAACAACAAACAAAGTGTAACATTGTTTATCTTTCGTCAAACCATCAGCGAATGAATCTTTTACGACTCTCTGTATAAATCATATTTTCAACAATTATACGGCGAACATTTCACGAGTTGTGAGATAATATCTACAAGAGTCTCATCCCAGTAAAAAATGTTTATGTTTCGAGAAGCACGAAAACTACAGGAGCGCTGATATATGCGCTGGCTATTACACACTACTAAGAAGCAGCAGATAAGCGAATACCATTAAAGTGAATTTTTAATTTAATGATTGAATAACTTCGCATTATCCCTTATACGAACAATGTTTTATGTGCTTTTGTTATTCCCTTACATCGAAGCAGGTTGTATTGCAATGATTTTAAAATGTGTTTACGATCATTTTTGAAATATTACCGAACATAGAAATTTAATTTGTTTCATAACGCAATCAGTTATCAAAGTGCTTCCAAGTGGGAATTCGCCATATAAAAATCATGCCTCTTGTAAGCAGGTTTTGTAAGGGGGTATTGTGCTTCTCTCCCTTACAAAACTGCTGTAAGCTCCATTTTTTACTGGGAAACGATTCTTGACATGAAATACTCGTTAGATAATCTTTACCCACATCTTAAACGATTCCCACAACGGTTGAAGAAGCGTCTTTCACTGTGCTATGGATTAATCTCAGTCGTGTTGCAGTTTTCCCATGTGAGGAATCTTCCACGATTAAAAAATGCGGCATCGACGATTAAAGACGCTTTGTATGAGACTCCCAATAGTAAATTTAACGTCTCCCTACTCAGATAATCATTTACAAAAACTTTTCCATTAATTTCGGTTTAACCGACAGCATTTTGTCTTTTAACTGCTTAGAATTTTTATTTTTATACAAATTTTTTGATTTATTTTTTTTGTTTTTTTAAAATATTTTTATAACTTTACATACAAATACCGCTTGTAAAAGGCAAAGCACCCAAATTGTGACGTTGATTTGATTCTTTTATTGTATAGAAAACAATAACAAATTCTTGCTGTGTTTGTTTTGCATGAAAAATAGCACTTGTCGTCGTCGAGTATTTTTTCGCAATCATGTTCCTTTCAGCAACCTTTTGCGCTGCTTTTATCTCCTATTTTGCGGCTATTAGCATGCATTGGTTTTTGATTTGGCGGCTGTTTGACAGAAGCTGTTTGTTTCATTATTTTTCCTACATATTTTTTCCTACAACATAAAAGTGATTGCCGTGGCTTTTTGAGTTCCATCAAATAAGAAATTTTTGCTATTGATAAAAAAGCAATAGTTGTAAAAAGCCAGTGTCCATTAAAAGGTTACTTTTCAAAAACAGTGTGTTTATTTTGCTGCTGCTTTTGAAAAGTGTAGGCTTTTTCAGCAGTGAACTTGTCGGCTTTTTATTATTGATTTTTTTTTAATAGGAAAAAGGCAAAATTTGGCTGCTTTTGCTTATATGGCAATAGCATTTTAAACCCTGACAAAATTCATTACTTTTTGTAATACACGAAAAAAAATAACAACATACTGAAACCACTACGTGATAAAAAAAAAGACCCGTGTCTTCCAGTTTTGCCCAAAGTCATGCACTTTTTTTATGGGCCCCCAAAGATTTGGGGCCTCGGTGTAATTTTTGCAAAAAAGTGATCATTTTCTCAGGCTCATATCTTGCAAACCGTTCGTAATTTAGATTTACCCTCTGAAACAAAGATTAGCTCTTGCCATAAAGAACAGAAATTGTGAACATACAAAATCAAAAAAATTTCATCTTCAAGATCAAAATCGCAAAAAACTTTAAAAAATTCGATTTTGTTTACCTTTTTTCCCTGTACAGGTCCATAGGTAGTAGAGTTTTTTTTCCCGGACTTTTTCGGTTCCCGGGAAAGCGGGAAATTTTTTTAAATTTCCCGCGATCCTGGGATCCCGCTCCATATAAATAATACAAAGTAAATTTTGTTATTAATTAATGAAAAAAACTTTTATAAAAAAACGTAAGGGAACTTGTTTACGAAGAAAGTAAATGAATTAGTTCAATACTAAAAAATTAATTGAAGATTGAAATATGAACTGGAATTATTACCACCTCACGCCTTTATTCCCTGTTATTATGCTTTTATTCAGTATTATTATGCTCTGGATACAAGATAAAAATATAACATAAACATAACAATTTAATTCATAAAACAATAATAAAAACAAAATAAAAATTGAGATACTCAAGATATGAGATCAAAAAGTTAATTAATAAAATATATAAAATATTTTAAAGAAATATATAACATTTTTTAATGGCTTAGGAAATAACTTTCTGATACACTCCAAGCGCTTTGTAAGTCGTTAAAAAGTATATTCCTGATTTTATTTACTAATAATCATGTTTCCGAAAAATTTCGTTCATTTTTGACCGAGGTTGGACGGATAGTTAAAAGTGCACCGTTGTAGCATGCTTCGGATTCACAATCAGAAGCAATTTTTTTTTTTATAAACAACGTCTATATCAGTCAAATGTATGTCAAGGTTGATGCAAAAATAGCATCAACCGGACTGCTTCTTACAAACCTTGTCATTTCAATAGATCGATTTGTAATCTTTGGGACAATGTGTTTTTCAAGTTGTATGTTGTAGTATCTTACACGAGTTTCCAAAATGTTATTTTATTTCGGTTTCCCCGCACTTCACGGGTATATAAACCAACACAAATTGAAATTAAAAATTTGTGTTTATCACCTAATAAACATATCGCTCCTTCATTGCATCATAGTCATATCTCATAATTTGAAGGTAGTGTAGCAAAGTTGAACCGAAGTTATAGCAAAATATATCTTTAAGTCGGTACATTTTGAAAACTTTAATCGCATTTTGCCAAGATCGTTTGTTTTTGTAGATATGACTATGTTGCAATAAAGGAGCGATATGTTTAGGTATCTCCAATTTTTAAGACTTGTTCATGGACAATGAAACTTTACTGCCTGCATCTTATTTTGAATTAATGTTCTTTATTAACTCTTCACTTCACTAAATGTAATAAGTATTAACTGTTGCACTGCCCATTCTGCTTTGAGTAGATTTATTGCATCAGGAGACATTAATTTAAATACATGTACTCACTTCTTGCAATTGATCTAATCCACAACCCATCCACAGATGCTAATTTTTAAAGAACAGAAAACTAAATTTCAAAGTATAAATAGCTATTTTCTGAAATTATGAGGAATTTTTTATTTCCCGGGATCCCGCAAGAAAAATCCCGGGAAAACGGGAAATAAAATAATTGAAATTCCCGGGAATTCCCGGGACGGGAAATCCCGGGAAAAAACCCTAATAGGTAGCAAACCGTTCAAAATTCAAGGAAACAATAAACTACAAAAATGTACCTAAGATCTCAAAAACTTCACATATTTATCGAAACATAATTTTCCATGTGGCGCCAATAAATATCAATATTTTGCTTGATAAACTATTAAAATCTTCTTTTTTAAATAAACAGTTACTTTGGTTGAAATATACAGTATATTTCTTAGATCATAAATATCTTACATGATATAAATTCTATCACTAAAATCAAATCCTAATAATATTTGTTTTAAATCCTGCGGACACACGATTAAGTTGTTCTTGATAGTCTTTTGCATATACTGATTGTCAAAATTTACATAAATTGAAAGCTGTGACGCAGGCTGCACTCAATTTGTAAGAAATTTACTTTCCAGATGTCATCAAATTGAAAGGCAAAACTTGATCGTTTGGCCTCCATGTAAATTAAAGAATTTTAAATTACACCTGATCTACACAGCAAAGAAATTACCCACGCCCTACACACGAGAGTAAAAATTATACCAAATTCGGGTAACTACCCACAAAGTGGCAACACTGGTTAAAACAACAAATAATTTCTTGCGAACACAAGAATTTGGATAGTGAAGACTGCTTTTGGCAATTTTTTGTTCTTGTTAAAACAATTGTTAACACAACGATGTCTAACATCACTGCAGTATTGCCATATAATAAACGACATCTTTTGGGAGGATGTCAATGTCTTCGCAAATTGATGGTAGATGTTGATCAGTGTAAAAAGCCTTTTAGGTTAGCTATCTAATGAAGTGCGTACATACTTCCTTGTGAAAAATATCCATCTAATAGTCATTGCACACTTGCACACATTTCGGAGAAATGCATGAAAAATGTTGAAAATGTGAAACATGCATTCGAACTTAAAACATCTAATACCTATTATCTATCAAGCATGTCACCATTTCGGAAAAAACTTGTTGTTAAATACTTTTTTTTTTACAAAAGTGACAATATACTAAAAGAAAACTCCAAAATGTATTTGGAATTCATTTTGTTTAATAATATGAAAAAACAATAAACAAAAAATACTTTCAAAAAAGGAAGAACTTGACAAATGGCAACGCGGTTTTTAAAAAAAATTCCATTTTGTCAATGATGCCACAATAATAATAAAATTTATTGGCACTTTGATGACACTAAAATAATAGGAAGATGTAAAATGTTGTTCCATGAGATAGAAACATTAAACTAACAAAACCAATTCTTTATTTGCATAGGGGCTAAATTTAAAAGGTTTCATATACGAAGGTATATATCGTTTTGTTGCTTGTGGATGAAGATCTCCATATGAAAGCATTATGGCGTTATGAAAATTATCAAGGTCAAACAAAACAAAAACTTAAACGAACAAAAATTATTTTTAAATATTTATTTTTTCAAAACATATGTAAGTAAATATTTTTGCTTACAAATATTTGATATCTTAAAAAAAGTATTATAAAAAGTTGGCTTTAAAGGTATAAAAATCTGGTCTTTGTTTTTTCTTCGCCAAAATTTTGATAAAAACAAAAATAACATACTAATATTTGTACAAAAGATAAAATATTGTTTAACTCCATTATTGTAAACTAGAACAATATGTGTTTTTTTCTAAAAGTCATCAGTATTAGTATGAAAACTTTTTTTTACACATTTTCAAATGTTTGTTTTGTAAACAAAAATATAAAACAGCTGCTTAAATAATTTTTGCTGCACTGAAAAAAAAATATGTAATGAACATTTTTAACAACCTAAAATTATATTTTAATCAAATGTAAAAATATAATTTGAGGACAACAAACTTTTTGTTTGATACAATGAAAATATTTATTAAAGCGCTTGTGTAAATTAACTACATACATATATATTATTAAAATATTCAAACTAGATTTATATGAAAAAATCAACATAAAATTTGATCGATTTGATTATTATTTTTTCTGATTATTTTAACAATTTCAACAATTTATTTACTTAATCAGTAAAACATTTTGTTAAAAAAATTAATTTTGGGAAACAACTGGCCTTAAAATTTAATCAAAAAGCCAAACATTTTTTTTATCAATATTCCAAAAATCATCAGTGCTTAAATTTAAAAAACTTTCTAAAAAAATATATATGCGATTTTCGTGATTAAGTATTAAAATAATTTTTTTCTGTGTAGTAAAAATTTTTACTTTCAGAAATGTTGAAAACATTTCTTTTGTCCAAGGCATTATAACACAAGGTAGACTAGTTAGCGGACAGACATAACATGGCGTTTACATTTGCCAGTACTGGAAAGACAGTAGTAATACATGCAAACTTTTTTACTTATACATGCACACTTTTCCAACTGTCTTGTCTGCTGTTTAGCAAATTTTGCAGACTGTAAAATTAGACAGTGATTTGACATTTGCTAACAGTAATCTGAAGTTTTGTTAGCAAAAGGGGAAAAAATCAATATTTAAAAAAGTTAAACATATTTTGCTTTAATTTCTTATATTTTAGTATCTATATATAAATCGGCTAAGGCAAAACAGTTAAGAACACTTTCCTCCTCTGTATGTCAACCGATTTGAACAAAATATTTAACTTAGAAACATAATATTATAGTGAGTGAATAAAAACCTCTAAGATGAAAAATTAATAAGAACATGTAAGGGGAGCTTTTTGGTACTTTTTCGTTCAACATCTGGTTTTTTGATTAATTTGCGTTAATATTATACATCAAAAAATAAAAAAAAAAAAATTCAATGTCCTGAGTGGAATACAATTTACAAAGTAGATTTTATGATACTTTATTGTTTTTCAATTAATATTTTCTGATATTTTTTATAGAAGAAGATAGAATATGAACCAGAGGTTAGTCCCTTGCCAAATCGATCCATTATGATGGAAAAAATGAATGCTCAAAACATGTAAATTCATCTATACTTAGATGTAGTATCTTCATATGAACCTTAAAATTTATGGTCGAATTTTGACCATTAGGCGAACACTCGTATATATAATATAGTTATTTTAAGCTGTTTTTGAGTTTGTTTAGTTCATATAAAACACGTTTAGCTTGGACTTGAACTTGCACTGCAACATTCTTGTTTAAAATATTATTAAAAGTGAACTGTCTTAACTACTGTCTGGACGCCTACGTCATGAAGACAGGTAGTTGTGTTTTTGGAAACTAATATGTATTTTCTTACTGTCTTGCCAGTACAGTCAAATGTAAACGCTATGTAAACCCCAATTGTCAAATTCGTGTGTATGAGCCAAAATTTGTACATGTGTTCGTTTAATTGTTTTGGTTTTATATGAAGACAATTTCGACTAGTCGGTTTTATAGAGCAGCATGTCTACACTTCCAAATGAGTCTACCTTGGGTTAATGTACCTTGGTTTTGTCCCTCAAATGTTTACGTTCTAATTTACGTTCCTCAGTGCAAGCTTTTCGAGTACGTAACTTAACAAAATGATTGAAGATAAGCCGTGACTTAAAGTTATTAAGCCGATCTAATGCAAGTTATTGTACCCAAAACTCGATTTCCTTGTGTTCCCAAGATGACCAGATATACACCAAATTTGGAAACATTTACTTTAAAGAGGTAAGCCAATTAAAAAAGTTTACCAAAGTTATTTACGGGAATACAAAATTTATCATTAATACGATTTCTGTATGACGTGCTAAATTCCCAATTTTTCATATTTGATAAATACACTGAAATTTATTGTTGAGGGAAAGCTAGCTTCTATGCGCATTTCACTGGTTGCTTAGGCCAGCTCATCAGGAAACCTTTTCCTAAGATTTTAGAAAAGCTAAAAATATTATACGAATAAAACCCCAAAGCGAATAAGAATTTTAAACACTCAAAGTCTTACTCGTAAGTAACAATATTACTTTTGATGATAGGTTAGGTTCCATGGGCAGAAACCGAAAGGACAGCTTACTTCAGTGGCTCCTTTGTGATACCTAATCAATGTTTATCTAACGAATTTGTCTTTGTAATGAAGTGATGGAGCAACCTTAGCTCTATCCTAGACAGATCATCCAAACAGTCCACCCCCGGTTTTCCCAGGTAACCCTCCCTAATGTCCTGAGTTCCAGCACACCGACACACAAAATGATAAACAGTTTCCTCTTTCTCCTTGTAATGACAACTTCTGCAGTTGTCATTGAACTCGAGACCCATTCTACTTGCATGAGTCCCCACCGGCCAGTGCCCAGTTATCACTGAGACCACTGTTTTAATCTGGTCCTTATTGAACCTAAGTAGACAGCTGGTTCTTTGTTCTTCCAAGTTCTGTTAATCTCTGTTAAAGCAATTTTTCAGAGTCAACATCTCAATTAACGCAGCTTTATAAGCAACAGACATTTTATGAACTATTTTTTTATATGCAGCAAAGCACAGACAAGACATATGAGGTATTACTTGTGAAGCGGACATACACAAATAATTTTTTTATATTTCTCCATATTTGGCAAAGTATAGCAGATATGTATGTGTGTGCCAAATATTTTTTAGTCTGGTATTTATTTGTCAAGTTATGGGGTGCTAAAGTATTGCCTTTTTTGAAAAACTGTTTTTTTTTTTAATTACGGTTTTGAATAAGAACAAAAATTAAGATAAGTGATTCTTATAGGAAATTGTTTAATCCTTTAAAAAAATAAAAAAATTAATTTTGAAAAAAATCGATCCAATTTTTTTAAATCCCAAATTAGTTATAATACTATAAAAGGTTTGAATTAGGAAATTCATTACCAAGTAAAAACTTCGCCTACTTTTGCAAAATTAATAGCTTCTTTCACTCATTATTTAGTAGTTTTCTTCTGTATAATTACTATAGATACTCCTATAACTACCTATTTTTCTGATGTATGTAGGTCAAAAGTTTTTTTTTCATTATTTATTTATTGAATCTTCATATATATTTAATATGAACTAACAAAAATTAATCAAATCTTATCCTAAAACATTATATATGTCCAGCCAGTGGCAGACAACATATGAAGGTGCTTATCGCTCTTCTGATTGGGTGAGTGCTGTAGTGTCTCTTCTCCTTAAGCGAGTGTGGCCGCCATGATTTAAAATATTTCGAGCTAGAGGATTTGGGTGTTGTTCAAACCTTTTGAAATATTTTTTAATGTTTGTGTTTTAATATACCAGGGAGCGGCTGGTATATGCCAGACTTTATCAAAAGCTTGAAAAACATCGATGAAGAGAGCGGAACAATATTTTCTTTCTTCAAAGGCTTTTCTTATGGCGTTTACTATTCGATGGGTTTGTTCAATTGTGCTGTCTTCTCTTCTAAAGCCGAATTGGTGGTTAGGAATGCAGTATTCCACGGAAAATTACCTCGTCAAAAATGCCAATAATTTTGGTTAATTTTGCGGGGAAGGCATTTAAACGATTAAGCTTAACTACCTCGTTGAGGTAATTATAAGAATACGTTTAAATATCTCAGTGAGGTAATTAAACGTATTTATTAACAAGATACCTTAACTTTGATCTATGCAATAAAGTTAAGGCATAGGAATGTTTACATGTATCGGCTAAATCTAAAGAGATAGCAATTAAAAACAATAGGATTTTAGGTCTTAGTTTTTATCTGTACTGATTTTTGAGATGTCCTGTCATCTCTACTAACAAAAGCGCACTCATAATATAATAATTTGCATATTTTAGCTATTGCTGCATTTTTATTGCACACATGTTTCACGTTTTTGAAGCATATTTTAATTAAATTTCGCCGTCTGCAATTAGTTTTCACTCTAAAATTGTAAGCCAAAGCAAGTTTGATCGAGGTTTTGGTTTAATCGGTTAATAGTCGGTTAATTTTGTTATTGATCGGTTAATCGGTTAATAAGGTTTTTTTCTTAATTAAGTAATTTCAATAAATAAAAATTAAATTTTTTTTATTATTTGGAGTTTATTAGTAAAAAAGCAATAACATAACAACAATTCATGAACTAAAACGAGCAAACAAAAAAAAAAAAAAATAATAATAATAAATATGTAATACATATTTTTTAATTAAAACATATTATGTATTTATAAAAAAATGCACTGTGAGATCATTTTATTAATTATTTCAATAGTTTAAGGAGATCTTAAAAAATAATGTTTTAGAAAATAATTTGGTTTAAGTGTTTAGGATTTAAGCAATTCTTTTCTTTAGTTTTGATAAAACTTGACTTGGAAAAAATTCTTTCACTTATCGAAGATGTTGGAGAAATCAAAAGCAACCCATAATACAGGGGCCAGATTCTGGCAGTCGTGATCGAGTCCTTTCTCGATTCGAAAGCAATTTAATATCTTATTATTTCAGTCAATACTTAACGGATCGGAATTATTTTTTCATTATTGTTAAGCATTTATTTGAGTTTCACAATACTGAAAAAATTATTTCGATTCATTCAGTATCGACTGAAATAAAATTGCTTTCGAATCGAGAAAGTACTCGATCACGAATGCCAGAATTAGGTCCCAGATTACCTAATTTCTCAGTCACTTTCCTTTAATCATTTTAATCTTTTATTATGCCAGTAGAGTCCTGTTTGAATTTGTATACCCACACCATAATAGTGGAGAAGGTATTATGCATTTGTGGTGATGTGTATAACACCTTAAAAATATTGGTCCTTGACCCACCTTAAAGTATACCGATCGACTCAGAATCACTTTATGAGTTGATTTAACGATGTCCGTCCGGCTGGCGGGCTGGCGTGCTGGCTGTTCATGTTATATTGTGCGCAAAGTACATTAATGTAATTTTGGAGATAATTTAATAAAATTTGGCACATAGGTTCTTACTGGCACAAGAACCAAGCCTATTGAAAATGGGCCGAATCGTAGGACCACGCGGGGAGATAGGGGGAAATTTCTGCCTCTCAGAAACTATCAAAGCGATTTTTATAAAGTTTAAAACATAGATAGATCCATATTTATATGGACACATAAGGTATGCATTTTTAAAAAAACATAGGACCTCCAGGGGAGATAGGGAAAATGTTTGCCTTCCAGAAACTATCAAACTATTAAGAACTCTTTGTTAGAAAATGCTACATTTAAACCGTTGCTCAACTGTTGTTTTTTTTAAGAACTGCATCATATGTTCTTTAACTAATATTAAGAAGACAAAAAACGTTTTTCCACTGTTAGAAATTTTCAAATTTTGCAGCCTTCCCCATTGCACTCCCAAACGCTAAGAATTTCCAAGAAAAAGTGGCCACATCTGCATGTCCTTAGATAAATGTTTCCATCAGACTGTCATTACTATTACACCCTCCGCCACAATAAGTTGTGAAGAGGGTATACTAAGTTTGTCTTTCCGTGTGAAACTTTTTTATTATTCACCTCAGACCCCATAAAGTATATATATTTGGGCTCCTTGAGCAATTCTAAGTCGATTTAGCCATGCCCAGCTGTCTGTCCATCAGTCCGTCTGTTGAAAGCACGCTCACTTTCGAAAAACTCAAAAAAAAATAAAAAAGTGAGTGTCAAATTGCTTGTTGTTATCCTAAGCAGTTTGGGATTGAAATCCAGCCAAATCGGTTCAGTAGGATCAGAGCTATGAATCAAAATGTGGAACCACCACCTTCAAAATCTTGATAATTTTGTTACAAAAACTAACATAAATGATGCAAAAATGCACGGAATGACATAAGATTTTGCACAAGTCCGTTTTATTCGACTAGAAATGACACTGTAAAATTTCGTGAAGATCGGTACATAATTTACCCTAGGACCCATATATGCCCTACTCCCGGAAAACAGTTTAGTCTCCTAAAACCATAATTAATAACAAATCGTCACAGTTTAAGATAATAATAATAAAAAGACATCATACAGATATTACTCCTTAAACATTCGAACTGTCGGTGGAGGGTATCAAAGATTCGGCACAGCCGAATATAGCACTCTAACTTGTTTTTACATATTTTTGTTTTGGTTAACTACAACTAATTAAACGAGGCACTGCCTCAAATGCCACTGACACTCGGGGTGTTCTGATGAAATATTTGATTTATTGCGTGCTTTAACAACCCGTCTGTAGAAGCCTTCACTTTACCAAGCACACATTATTAAATTATGTTTAGAAAATAGAACAAATTTATCATCCAAAAAGCCAAAATTTGCAATATTCCGGAAGATTAATATTTTTAAGGCACAAGTGCGGCATAAAATAAAGATATTTAAAATGATCGGGAAGTTGCTCAATTACATAATTCACTTTTGTTTTTAAATCGGGGTCCATGTCGGTGTACAGATGTTCCTCCGTCATTTTGTATAACCTGTAGGATGATGTTTGAAAAAAATCATGTTTATTTTTGTAGTTTCCAAAAATTACAATGTGGTGAAATTGCAAATAGCTGCGCAGCACAATCTCAAAATATTTCTTATGATTTGTCTCATAAAGATTCCAGAAAATGTCAGACAAGAGAAGAAGTTTGTTTGCTGAAATAACATTTAATATGGATTCTGCCAACAAACTATGAAACGTGTGACTGTGATATTTAGTTTGAATTGAAAAATCATCATCAGAATTCTTGTCATTGGCCAATATTTCTATATGTTTAGCTATAAGATCTTTTTCCACATTAACAAGTAATTCGCCTAAAGACGTTTGTTCTGCATTTATTTCTTTATAAATGTCCTGCCTTTGCTGTATATCGCTGTTATTGCTTTCAGTGATTTCCTTCCAACGATTTAAGAAATCGTTACTACTGCAATAAGCTTGCGTTAATAGTAGAGCAAAAATGAGTTGGACTTCCAAAATTATATTAGTTGTTTTCATTTTGAAAACTTAAACTTAACTGAAAACGGTAATGAATCATACAGCATTTATAGTATAAAATAAACCATTAACCCTTTGTGGGTTATAGAAAACTATATGAAATCCCAGTGATTGATCTATTTCCAATGTAAACTACTTTCGGCAGCTGATATTTAATCCTTTAATGCATACTGTATCTTTAAAGATACAACCAGGAAAAACATTGTAATTACTGTATTTATTTACGAAATTAAGAACAATTTTAAACTACTGCTAATAACCCTTTTTGCTATCATATAGTATCAAGTTTGATTCAACAGATTTTCATTTAGAGCAATTATATAACGGGAAACTTGAAATTTCAAAATTCTTAAATTTTTAGAAAAAGTCTTACTTTTAGTCGGATTTTATTAGTAACGGTTCTTTTTAATTTAACCAAAAGTATATGTTTTGTTGACTATGGTGTATTTAAATTAATTATGTATAAAGTTTTAAACGAATTCAACCTTAACTTTGGTTTTAATGTCACTTTTAGTGGTTGTATCTTAAAAGATACATTATGCACTCCGCACTAGCTGCGAATGTTCATTGGTTTTTTTATACACCGTGTATTATTTTTTTAAGACAATTTTTTTATAAAAAAAACATTTCCCCAGAACATTCGCTGGACTATCTGCCAAGTACTTCCACATTCAATTTATTTCCTTCAAAATTTCAAAATATAAACGTCGATCCCAAGTCCTCAGCATTTGAGAAAATAATATGGAAACAGGGTAACTTACAATTTCACAGTCAAGAAGTGGAGTTTAGAGGAGATAGCTTCCTATCTGAAGAAATTCAGTCACTAGTAACTCCTTATCTAGTTTGGAATTATTTATTTCCTGAGCGCTTAGAAAGGCTTATAGTTGAAGAAATCCTACGTTATGCTGGATAATATGAAAAGTTTTCTTTTAGCAATACAGAACTTCGAAAGTTTATAGGCATTACCTTTTACATGACATATTTCAATTTACCAAATACCAGGGATTATTGGTCAAGTAGTAATGACCGGTCAGTGGACGTTATAAAACGCCAAATGACTGTGAACCAATTTGAGAAAATAAGACAACATCTACATTTTAATGATAAAGAGAAAAGGCCATCTTGCGACGATCCTACATGTGACAGGCTTTACCTTATTAGGACTGTTATTGATTCTCTAAATTGTACATTTGGTTCTATTCACAAAATGTCAAAATTATTTGTAGATGAGCAAATGTGTTCTACAAAAATGAGTAGCTATATGAAACAATATTTGCCAAAAAATCCTAAAAAGGTGGGGATTTAAATTTTTTGTATTATGTGACAATAAGGGATATGCGTAGAAGTTTGAAATTTATACGGGATCAAACGAAATTCTGCGTTCAGAAGAGCCAAATCTTTAAGCATCTGCGAACATTGTAGTAAGGTTAGTTCGTGAAGTTCCTAGGTTTAAAAACTACATAATTTACTTTGATAATTATTACACCACAATACATTTACTTATATATCTTAGAACCCTGGGAATTCTTTCTGTTGGTACAATCCGACGGAACAGGATAAAAAATTGCAAGTTTCCAGATGATGTTTGAACGAGGGACAAGCAGGGAATTCGTAGTTAGTGTCTATGGAATAGATGTTACTTCTATTTCATGGAAAGTTACAAAAGTTGTCAATCTGGTATCGACATATATAGGAACTAAGCCAGCGTTTTTCTCAATTGTTCCGAATGAAAATGATTCTGTTCGTAGATTTGATAAAAGGCAAAACAAAGTTACAATAGTCGCTTGTCCACAGATTGTTAAGGACTACAATAAAAATATGGGGGGCGTAGATCTATTGGACAGTTCAATAAGCTGTCATAAAATAGCACTGAAAAGCAGGAATTGGACAAATAGATTATTTTACCATCTTTTAGACATGACCTGCATCAATGCCTGGATTCTTTATAATAGAATTAACCAACCCCACGCAGGAACAACAAATTTAAGATTAATAGATTTTAAATTAGAAGTGGCGGATTCACTATTGAAATATAAAAATCGAAAAATGTTTCATTTCGTCGACGATCAAATCTTGAAACTGAAATTCAGAAGAAAAAACTTAAACCGAATTGCAGATACCGCCTCCAAAAGATGTAGAACTAGACGGAATTCAACATTGGATCATGGTTAGTAAAAAAGGAAGGTGCAAAATGCCGGGTTGTGCAGGCCAGACGAAGATGTTTTGCCGTAAATGTGAGCTAAATTTATGTCTTACGACGGAGAAAAACTGTTTTATAATTACCATAACCAATAAAAATAAGTACTTTTATATTTTTTACTTAATTATATCTATATTAATTACTTACATATATATTTTTTACTTAAATCTATATAAACATATACATATGTATGTGTAACAAAACTTATAAAAAATAAATTTTTGTCATTAAAATCGAAACCAGTCGTTGTTTCTCTTATGTATTTTTCTCACTATGCACAGTGTATCTTAAAAGATACAACTAGTTTTTTCTTCATAAAATCAACAAAAGTTATTTTTTTTTGTAAAATTTAAACGCAGTTATTATTTTTTTGTCGGATTACATATAATATATAGTTTTCGGAAAAATCTAAGAACATATGCATTTAAGGGTTAAACGTTGTCATAAAAATCCAAATCCTACTTGTTTGTACCTAATAGACGCACAGTGGCGCCCGTAGAGCAAACGAGGTTGCAAAAATCAAAATTTTCATGAGCGCCGACGAAGTTTTGAATAAACCCATGTTATAGGAAACTTTTCAACGATTTCAAATATGCCATTTTTAATAATATCACATTTTTAGTTTAGAAGATATAACTGTGCAAAGTTGACCGACTTTCGGTTTTCAAAAAAACACACAATTTTTAGTCAATTTGTTGCGATTTCAGGTGTAATATCACGAAAAATAGGTAACGAATCGCCTTATTATACCCTTCACCACAGGTGGAAAAGGGTATATATAAGTTTGTCATTCCGTTTGTAATTTCTACAATATTGATCTTAGGCCCTGTAAAGTTGATTTAACGATATCCGTCCGTCTGTCCGTCTGTCCGTCTTACGTTTGATATGTGTTTTCCGGAGACTCCAGACATGATAGCGGCTAGGTTGTTTTACATTTATGTCACATATAGTCCACCATTTCTTGCTATTCAAATTCAGCCAGATTGGTCCAACAATGGCTGAGATATGACCAAAAAACTACGACTGCCTCTAATTTTTTCCAAAAAATCCCTTGTGGTTGTTGTATTTTTATTACTTTTTTCTGTATATCTGGAGAACGGCAAGAGCCAAAGTTTTCAAATTTGGTACAAGCATTAAGGTTATAAATACACACCATTCCACAAAATGTGGGCGGGATTGGAGAAGTGGGCGTGGTACCTTCCATACAAAAAGTATTAAAAATTGTATAAAAACCTGAATTTTTTGACTGTTATATGACCTATGGTTATGCCTTATATATCAAAAGATCGGAAATTTAATTAATAAAAAATATTTGCTGAAAAACTCGGGAAAATCGGTTCAGATACGAAAAAGTTATGACCAAAATATTAATTTTTTTTTTTGGAAAATACCCATTTTCGGGAACCATAGATCTTCCCGAGTCCAAGTCTTACAACCAAAACAAATGGAAAATTTCTTCTTTAACACGTCGGTATATAAATCTTTCAAATCGGTTCAGAAATAGCAGAGCTATGACCAATATACTGAAATCCCAAAAATTACTCTTTTTGTAATTAAGTTTGTTTTTTATACCCTTCACCGAAGGTCCTGCACCCTATAAAGTATATATATTCTGGGTCCTTATGAAAAGCGAAGTTCAAATCCGGTTGTCGTCTCATCTCTCCCCCCCCCCTTCGCATTTGTTTACATATACTAGCATAATGCCCAATATGATTTTCGTTTATTATTTCATCTATTTAACGAAATAATTTTAACAAATAGAAACTAGGAATTTTTGTGTTTTTTTGCTACTTAAAAACTCGCGAAAAGAGATAAAAAATGACAACAGTGCCTTTACAAAAAGAAAACAAACAAAAAACTGTGTTGAGTTGTAAATAGTAAACGGTCTATATTTCATTTTAATGATATTTAAACAGCGTTCCTTCATGGTAGGGGGTGTGTTAAGTTAGAAACTGTGAGTTCCCTGGTTCGAATCTTGGTTTTTTAAAAAGAATATTTTTTTAATATTTTTTAATATTGTTATGTTCCAAAACAATTTTAAAAAAATATTTACCAGTTTTCGCTTTTTAAATTTCATTTATAATGAAGTTTTAAGTATTGTAAATATGTATGTATATGTAAAAATTATTTAGTTGCTCTGTATTCTGCTCGCACAATGGTGAAGGGTATATAAGATTCGGCACAGCCGAATATAGCACTCTTACTTGTTTTTTGTTTGAATTGATTGATGTATTTATTAAATGTATATTAATAAAAAAAAATTAACTGTTTGCTTTGTGTTTCTCCTGTTAAATCACTATTTAAAAACTATCCGTTTTTTTCACTATTTTTCAACTTTGACGGAAAATAAAAAAAATCTATATTTTTCTATATTTGCCATATTTGCAAAACCTGTTCTTTGATTATTTCTTTACATAATTCAAAAGGTTTTTTCTGCCCGTACGTGCCCGTTTGGCTTCTAGAGGTAAAAAAGGTTAAAAAGACATGGTTGCAGAAATTGTATGGCGTCCATCCCTTATATATTTTGACTGACAGTAGTTTGATCTAATAGTTCGAAAACAACTACTCATTGAAATTAGCAGGTACGTACCTCACTTAAACAATACTTTGGCGTACAAATGGTCAAGAACAATATTGACTTATGGTCCCTACAGGTAGGCGCAAATCTTATTTGGACACGTGCATAATATCAAAATATCATTATTTAGCCTAAATCCATATGTATGCAGGGAACAGGTAAATTTTTAGGCATGGTAGCATAAGCCTATATATTGCAAAATAAGCATAATGCCTGGATTAGTCTACAACTGAAAGTTGGCGCAACAATTACTGAAACCATTAAACAATTTAAGTACTGAAAACATGGCGTTGAACAATTTAAAATTATTTGAACTGTTTAGAAAGTCAACCACACCAAAGTTTTTTACGGAAGCTGCTTTAGAAGAACTTGATAGCTTATACGGAAATATTGAGAGAAGCGAAATTATAAAAAATAATTTTTATCTGATATATGCAAATATTAAAGCAAAATGGGTGAAATCTAATCGAACCATTCAGAACTTCAACTCCAAATACGAGGACTGGCTTAATGAACCCACCATCCTGGATATATTGGCAGTAGATAAACCCACCACATCAACCAGAGGAGCAAAAGGAAGGCCAAAAGTATTGAGGAGTGTTCAATTTTCACAAGAAAGAGGAAACATGCCGATGCACAGGAGTCTCTTAACAAATTTTATAAAAAATATAGATTGCATAATAGACTGGTCGCATCTTGTATGGGATTTTTTTTTTAAATTTAAATGTTTGCGTTGCTTAAAATATGAGGTTTGGTGTAAGAAATCATGTCCTAATTTTTCAGCACAATCCGACGGTGCCTAGGGATGCAAACGATACATCGATGTTTAGAAAACATCGATGTATCGGTTATAAACATCGATATTAACATCGATGTTTTGATGGACGATATATCGGCATCAAAACTAAAAAACATCGACATCGTCCATTTAATATTTTCATTTATTCAAATTTTTTTTAATAATATTTTAACCATTTTTAATTTAAATTTTTTTAATTTTTTCAACTAAACCTTATTTTTAAAAATATAAAAAGTTTATTTCAAAGCATAGCAGTACAAAGTAGGCACGGCACTTACATATGTAGATATGTACATACTATGCATTGTATAGCTTTATGTAATAAGGGGTAGCCCCTTTTATAATTTAAAGAAATGTTAAAACAAGTGCAAGTGTAAAGGCCCAACTATAATATGCGTCAAATCAGATTGTACTGAAGAAAACTTTCTGTTAAGTTTTATAACTCTGTAATTTGCTTAAGCAAGGTGTGAAACTGATTGCACGTTCTGTACGGAATCAAATGTTTTTTATTTTGTTTTTGTGTTTTTAAATGCATTTGACAGGTTTTTTGTTCATTTTTAACGGAAGCTTAAGCAATCTTATGGATATTATAGCTGGGCCTTAAGATTTTCAGTACCAAAGACGAATTTGAGCAGCTCGTAAGTATAGCTGCAAAGTACTTTATAACATCGATGTTGAAACATCGATGTATCGTATTTTTACCGATGTTTTTTAGTATCGATGCTTATCGTGGAAACATCGACGTTTTTAAACATCGATGTTTTTTAGAACGATGTTGCATCCCTAACGGTGCCTAGTCGTGCCAAGTGGGGCCCAAAGTTCGCCATATGATAAAAAAACATCTATTCAATCAGATACTAGTTGAAAAGCCGGTCCGAAAGACCGAAAATCAAAAATCTGGCTTTGTTACGATCTTCCGCAGAGTAAGTACTTTAAGTATGCCAAATTTCAGGTTCATATGTCATCAGATGGCTTCAGAAAGTTGCGGAAATAATATGACATACATACAAACATCCGGACATACTAAGAAATTATATATTGTATAGATAGATTAAAGTATTTTTCTATTTAATATTTTAGTATGATACGAACGAAAGATTTTTAACCTAATTCAGGTACGCTGAATCCAGCGGTGCTAGCCGTTTTTTTAGGTTAGCTCTGGTT
Organism: Pollenia griseotomentosa; assembly: GCA_963931875.1. NCBI lineage: Eukaryota > Metazoa > Arthropoda > Insecta > Diptera > Polleniidae > Pollenia > Pollenia griseotomentosa. The sequence continues at coordinate 205,268,597 of OZ007560.1, forward strand.
TTCGAGATATACCGTTATTTCGAAAATGAAGGAGGCTGCACAACATATGTTCGGGTTACTCAAAAACGCTTAAGCTTATTGAAAAAACTAAAAAAAACCGAAATTCCACAATAAAATTTACTTTTAGAAAGGTAAAACTTTTTTCTTATATGCGCAGTCGTTTTAGAAACATAATTTTTTTTTTTTTTTGAATAAAAAAAATAATTTTATTTATAAAAATTTCGAAATTTTTATTTTTAAAAAATTCATTAAAAATTGGAAAATGTACCTATGCTTCTACAATAATTTTTTTTAATGCAAATTTCGAAATTTAAAAAAAAATTTATAAATTTAGTTAATTGATTTTATTAAGCTGATTATTTTAAAAGAGAAGATTTGTTGTGGGACGGATATAAATGACGATAGTGCTCAACAACTTGGAGTAGGTACTGCTTATCTGTCTCATCGTATGTTAACGATTTATTGTAATCCGTGATGAGTTTAATTGCTCTTTCTGCCGCATCATTTACAACGTTCAAATGTTGACAGACAGCTTTTCCAGTGCAATAATCATCCCTCTGCTGCCATTGAGGTTCCGATTCTTAAAATTTTGGATCTATGGCTAATCGAGAAAAAAATTTCTTTGTCAGTGGAGAAACAAAATCGGATATATCTCTTGACACGTAAGAGAAAATTTCATCCATATTGACAACATTCCTTTTCGAAATTTTTTTATTATTTCCATGTATGTCACTGCCGATGTCGAGTTTTTGGACCATCATCTTTTTTATTTCCAACGGCACGCTTTCATCAAAAAATGCAAGGCCAACTGTTTCTTCTGACAAATACCACAAATGCTTTCTTATTTTTTGCAATAATGCGGTCGAAACTTCTTTATCAAAATAAGATACAACGTTTTGAATGAACTCAAGATCCAGTTTTGGCGCTTCTATAGCGTTCACACATCGGAACCAATAAGGTAAATATGTGATAGTCAAAAACAAGCAAATGCTCCGAAGACTTTTCAATTCTGCTGCTGTCAATTTGAACTGTTCGCGAAATATAAATATTTTGTAAGAATAAATGCATTTTGACATGAATCGTGCATGCGATGTTGCACCAGGCAAACGAAATTGTGAAAAATCTGGTAAAATCTGGTAATGGCAGCAGAGGAATGATTATTGCGCTGGAAAAGCTGTCTGTCAACATTTGAACGTTGTAAATGATGCGGCAGAAAGAGCAATTAAACTCATCACGGATTACAATAAATCGTTAACATACGATGAGACAGATAAGCAGTACCTACTCCAAGTTGTTGAGCACTATCGTCATTTATATCCGTCCCACAACAAATCTTCTCTTTTAAAATAATCAACTTAATAAAATAAATTAACTAAATTTATAAATTTTTTTTTAAATTTCGAAATTTGCATTAAAAAAAATTATTGTAGAAGCATAGGTACATTTTCCAATTTTTAATGAATTTTTTAAAAATAAAAATTTCGAAATTTTTATAAATAAAATTATTTTTTTTATTAAAAAAAAAAAAAATATGTTTCTAAAACGACTGCGCATATAAGAAAAAAGTTTTACCTTTCTAAAAGTAAATTTTATTGTGGAATTTCGGGTTTTTTTAGTTTTTTCAATAAGCTTAAGCGTTTTTGAGTAACCCGAACATATGTATGTTGTGCAGCCTCCTTCATTTTCGAAATAACGGTATATCTCGAAAACCAGAGCTAACCTAAAAAAACGGCTAGCACCGCTGGATTCAGCGTACCTGAATTAGGCTAAAAATCTTTCGTTCGTATCATACTAAAATATTAAATAGCAAATACTTTAATCTATCTATACAATATATAATTTCTTAGTATGTCCGGATGTTTGTATGTATGTCCTATTATTTCCGCAACTTTCTGAAGCCATCTGATGACATATGAAGCTGAAATTTGGCATACTTAAAGTACTTACTCTGCGGAAGATCGTAACAAAGCCAGATTTTTTATTTTCGGTCTTTGGGACTGGCTTTTCAACTAGTATCTGATTGAATAGATGTTTTTTTATCATATGGGGAACTTTGGGCCCCACTTGGCACGACTAGGCACCGTCGGATTGAGCTGAAAAATTAGGACTTGATTTCTTACACCAAACCTCATATTTTAAGCAGCGCAAACATTTAAATTTAAAAAAAAAAAAATTGCGACCAGTCTATTGCATAACACATTCAAAGCTTCAAGGGTAAGGCAAAATGAGGACCTCTTCAACATGTTGGCAGCATCTTCCGATCCACTTATTTCTTCCCTGCGGCATGTGAAGTCACGAATAGAGTTAGAAAATAATTATAGTTTAGAAATGGTTAGTCTTTTAGATATACCTTCTCTTACGAATTGTGATGAATATTTTACAGAAAATTGAAAAAATAAATTTAAAAAAAAAATTATTTTTTTTTAATTTGTTGGGTAATAATTTAAAATATAAAACCCTAAAGAAAAAAAATAAAAACAATCTAAAAATGTAAAAATAATTTTTTTTAGTTACCATAAAATTGATTTTTCTACTAATTTTAACTTTGATAACCCATAAGTAGGCCCCTACAAAGTGCAGCACCGTTTCCAAACGCTCATTTCATATGTTGAACAGTTATCTATCATATGCTGTTTAAACTGTTCAATTATCTTATTCGGTTCAAAAAATATGATTTTTGCAACGAAAAAACTCAAATGGCGCCACTGTGAGACGTCTAAAATGCCCTGTTACTGATGGTCTGAAATTAACAATTGGTCTTATATTATTTGGCAGTCTTAAGTAGGCGTGGCACCTTGAAATGGAATATTAGAATGAATACCCAAGTTTTAAATTATCTTGATGGTATCAGGGGGAAGTGAGCCCCCCATCAAAAAGCTTTTCTATTATTTATAAATCGATAAAAGCTTTAGAAATCGATAAAAACAAAAAGTGTACTAAATGCAGGGTTTAAAAAACTGCAGTCAAAATGAAAAAATTGTTTTTTTTTCCACTTTTTGATTTTTCATTGAACAAAAATAAACTGTAGCTTTTATGTACTTTTGAATTATTAAATGAAAACAGTCGCAGTCAAGGCAAAAGCAAAAAACGTAAAGTTGTGCACAACAAAGAACATCGGCAGTCGACATGTTTGGAAGTGTTTGGTTTCACACAGGGCTTCCAGGTCCATTTTTCCTTGTCCCCAAAAAACTAAAAAAAAAATTCCCAAAAAATCCCCGAATTCCCAAATCCCAAAAAAACTAAACCTTAAAAAGTAAATATTTTTTGTTTGTTTTTTTTCTGACCAAATTTTAATTTTTTTAATTTGTTAATACGAAATCCCCAAAAAAAATGTTAAGTCAAAAAATCATTTTATTTTGTTTGAAGCGAATGGTTTCGGCATGTTTTTTTACTTCCTTTTTATGCGATTCCAGTAAGGAATAACAAGCAGAACAATATGCTGTTATTGAAGACGAATGAGCCAATTTATAAGAATCAGGAAAAAGTTAAAATACTACTTCCAATTCTACTGAAAGAACAAGTGAATTTTACAAGGGAAATCCCAAAATGAACGCATTTAAATGTTAGTTATTACTTTTGACCTATATACATCTGAAAAATAAGGATTTATAGTAATTATATAGAAGAAAGCTACTAAATAATAAGTTAAAGAAGCCATTAATTTTAAAAAAGTAGGCTAAGTTTTTACTGGGTAATGCATATCCCAATTCAAACCTTTTATAGTATTACATATAAGTAATTTGGGATTTAAAAAAATTGGATCGATTTTTTTCAAAATTAATTTTTTTAAAGGATCAAACGATTTCCTATAAGAATCACTTATCTTAATTTTCGTTCTTATTCAAAACCGTAATTTAAAAAACAGTTAAAAACGTCGCTTACGTCTTATAGTGGTCCGGACGAAATGCCAATACGTTTCGTGGAGTGTGGACTGTATATAGGGGTGGATTTGGGCTACAGCTCCAGAAAACCTGCCAAGGATCCAAACACCTTGCTGATATTCCCCGAGAGAACGCCGATTGTGTTTCTGGGCTTATGGAGTGTACATATAGGGTAGCTTCGGGATTTTAGCACCAAACAACTTGGTGATATTATAAAGGCTGAAAAGAGAACTAGAAAAAGGCACAACAATTTAAACGAAAGAAAAGCAGTTCTAACCATATATAAACACTTTCCTTCTTTTTCAAAACGTTATAAATTTTCCATTTATTTCGTGCAAAAATACAAAATTTGCTACGAAATATTAAATTCTAAACCAATTTATTTAATTAATTTATAAAATTATATTACAAAAACAATTTAGTTATTTTTAAAACGATAAAAAAAAAACCGTCCAATATGGCTTTCTAACAACGATCCGACTTAGAACCAATTTTAAGTTAAAAGCAAAGAAACAATTAAGAATATCAAACTTGATGATAGTGGCGCCTCACGTCGTCAATTCGTCTAAGGGCATATCATCATTCAAAATAGAAACCAGTTTTTCAAAAAAGGCAATGCTTTAGCACCCCATAACTTGACAAATAACCACCAGACTAAAAAATATTTGGCACACACAAACATGTCTGCTATACTTATGCCAAACATGGAGGAATTTAAAAAAATTATTTGTGTACGTCCGCTTCACAAGTTATACCTCATATGTCTTGTCTGTGCTTTGCTGCATATAAAAAAATAGTTCATAAAATGTCTGTTGCTTATAAAGCTGCGTTAATTGAGATGTTGGCTCTGAAAAATTGCTTTAACAGAGATTAACAGAACTTGGAAGAACAAAGAACCAGCTGTCTACTTAGTTTCAATAAGGACCAGATTAGAACAGTGGTCTCAGTGATAACTGGGCACTGGCAGGTGGGGACTAATGCAAGTAGAATGGGTCTCGAGTTCAATGACAACTGCAGAAGTTGTCATGACAAGGAGAAAGAGGAAACTGTGCATCATTTTGTGTCTCCATCTGCTTGAAATCAGGACATTAGGGAGGGTTACCTGGGAAAACCGGGGGTGGACTGTTTGGATGATCTGTCTAGGATAGAGCTAAGGTTGCTCCATCACTTCATTACAAAGACAAATTCGTTAGATAAGCATTGGCGTTAGGTATCACAAAAAAGCCACTGAAGTAAGCTGTCCTTTCGGTTTCTGCCCATCAAAAAGAAAACTTTTTTTAATTGGCTTACCTCTTTAACGTAAAAGTTTCCAAATTTGGTGTACATCTGGTCATCTTGAGAAAACATAGAAATCGATTTTTGCATACAATTACTTGCATTAGATCGGTTTAATATCTAAAAGTCATGGCTTATCGTCAATCATTATGTTAAGTTACGTACTCGAAAAGCTTGCACTAAGGGACGTTAATTGGAACGTAAACATTTGAGAGACAAAATTAAAGTACATTAACCATAGGTATACTCATTTAGAAGTGTAGACATGCTGCTCTATAAAAAAAACCGACTTGTTAAAATTGTCTTCATATAAAACCAAATTAATTAAACGAACACATGTACAAATTTTGGCTCATACACACGAATTTGACAATTGGGGTCTACATAGCGTTTACATTTGACTGTACTGGCAAGACAGTAAGAAAATACATATTAGTTTCCAAAAACACAACTAAGTCCCAATTTACATTATACGATTTTTGTCGTTGCGATTATCGTCGTTTCTTCTTTGTAGTCGGTCTGATAATTACATTGTTCGATTTTTGTCGTTACAACTTTTTCTGTGCAACTGAACTTCAACACATTTTTCGCCAAATGAGAGAACGAATGAGCGAACAAAATTAATCGAAGAGTACACTCGCTTGTGTACCCCTTTTAATTTCTCTCTCCCCTCTCGCCTATAAGGTAAGAATCGCAACGACAAAAATCGTATAATGTAAATGGTGACTAACTGTTTTCATGACGTAGGCGTCCAGACAGTAGTTAAGACAGTTCACTTTTAATAATATTTTAAACATGAATGTTGCAGTGCAAGTCTAAGTCCAAGTCCAAATTAAACGTATATTATATGAACTAAACAAACTCAAAAACAGCTTAAAATAACTATACTATATATATACTAAAATATAAGAAATTAAAGCAAAATATGTTTAACTTTTTTAAATTTTGATTTTTTCCCCCTTTTGATAACAAAACTTCAGATTACTGTTAGCAAATGTCAAATCACTGTCTAATTTGACAGTCTGCAAAATTTGCTAAACAGCAGACAAGACAGTTGGAAAAGTGTGCATGTATAAGTAAAAAAGTTTGCATGTATTATTACTGTCTTTCCAGTACTGGCAAATGTAAACGCCATGTTATGTCTGTCCGCTAACTAGTCTACCTTGTGTTATAATGCCTTGGACAAAAGAAATGTTTTCAACATTTCTGAAAGTAAAAATTTTTACTACACAGAAAAAAATTTTTTTCATACTTAATCACGAAAATCGCATATATTTTTTTTTAGAAAGTTTTTTAAATTTAAGCACTGATGATTTTTGGAATATTGACAAAAAAAATGTTTGGCTTTTTAATTAAATTTTAAGGCCAGTTAAATGAGTCATAAAAAACAGTTGTTTCCCAAAATTAATTTTTTTAACAAAATGTTTTACTGATTTGGTAAATAAATTGTTGAAATTGTTAAAATAATCAGAAAAAATAATAATCAAATCGATCAAACTTTATGTTGATTTTTTCAAAGAAATCTAGTTTGAATATTTTAATAATATATATGTAGTTAATTAACACAAGCGCTTTAATACATATTTTCATTGTTTCAAACAAAAAGTTTGTTGTCCTCAAATTAAATTTTTACATTTGATTAAAATATAATTTTAGGTTGTTAAAAATTTTCATTACATATTTTTTTTTTCTGTGCAGCAAAAATTATTTAAGCAGCTGTTTCATATTTTTGTTTACAAAACAAACATTTGAAAATGTGTAAAGAAGTTTTCATACTAATACTGATGACTTTCAGAAAAAAACACATATTGTTCTAGTTTACAAAACAAGTTTTTATAATACTTTTTTTAAGATAACAAATATTTGTTAGCAAAAATATTTACTTACATATGTTTTGAAAAAAATAAATATTTAAAAATAATTTTTTGTTTGTTTAAGTTTCACCTTCGTTGGCAAAAATATTAGAGGTATTGTTTGACCTTGATAATTTTCATAACGCCATAATGCTTACATATGGAGATCTTCGTCCACAAGCAACAAAACGATATATACCTTCGTATATGAAACCTTTTAAATTTAGCCCCTATTCAAATAAAGAATTGGTTTTTGTTAGTATTTCACCAGTACAAATATTAAAGTTTAATATCTATCTCATTGAACAACATTTTACATCTTCCTATTATTTTATTGTGTCATCAAAGTGCCAATAAATTGTATTTTTATTGTGGCATCACTGACAAAATGGAATTTTTTTAAAACACCGCGCTGCCATTAGTCAAGTTCTTCCTTTTTTGAAAGTATTTTTAGTTTAACTTTTTTTTAAATTACTAAACAAAATTAATTCCAAATACATTTTGGAGTTTTCTTTTAATATATTGTCACTTTTGTAAAAAAAAGTATTTAACAACAAGTTCTTTCTGAAATGGTGACATTTTTTTGCGAAATGGTCACATGTTTGATAGATAATAGGTATAAGATGTTTCAAGTTCGAGTGCATGTTTCACATTTTCAACATTTTTCATGCATTCCACTGAAAAGTGTGCAAGTGTACAATGACAGATGGCTATTTCATGCAAGGAAGTATGTATGCACTTCATTGGATATCTTACCTAATAGGTTTTTATACTGATCAACATCTACCATCAATTTGCGAAGACATTTACATCCTCCCATAAGAAATACATATTGTACATCTTTCGATTATCTAAGTTATAGTGGCAATAAGTTCCATAACATGCCGTCCAGACCTTTCATTGTTATGTTTGCTCAAAAACAAAACGTTGGCAATATTAGCGACGCACAATTGTTTATGTTCTTCGATATGGGGAATACGTATGGCAAGAAACCCCTTACACAGCGTTTACATTTGTCAGTACTGGCAAGACAGTAAGCATATACATATTAGTTGGCAAAACAATGCAAAAACAAAATAGCTGTAAAAGTGTTTATGTATTAGTGAAAAAGTTTGAATGAATTGCTACTGTCTTGCCAGTACTGGCAAATGTAAACGCCCTGTTAGAAAAAGCAACAATAACGATCAATTTGTCGTTTTTTATATGGCAATACTACAGTGATGTTAGACATCGTTGCGTAAATAATTGTTTTAACAAGAACAAAAAATTGGCAAAGGCAGTTTTCACTTTCAAATTCTTGTTTTCCCAAGGAACTGTTTGTTGTTTTAACATAGCGATGGTAAGTCAGTCAACACGACATGTTATGATTGTGGCATGCCTGACAAAAAGACGTTTATTTGAAATCAACGTTACCATTTGTCAAGTTCTCCCTTTTGCAATTTTTTTTGTTGTTATATCTTATATTTTTAAACAAATTGAATTGTACATACATTTTTGTGTTTTCGTTTAAAATTTTGGCACGTTTGTAGAAAAAAGCTTTATATTTTTTTATAATCATTATTATTTTTTTATATGGTGACATTATTGTTTGATGGTAGATGTAAGATGTAGACAATATAAACGAGTATATCACATTTTCTACATCTTTAATGGTAAATGTTGATCAGTGTAAAAAGTCTTTGTCATAGTACTGATGTCAAAAACATCAGCGTTATGACGCCTTTTCTAACAGTGTTGGTCTAAATGCCGTCCTATTGGTTTGCAAATTAAGAATATCATAGAGAAATACATATGTGTTTTGTGTCTAGTGTTCTGTGTCACTGTACATTTTAATACAGTAGCAAATGTATTGTTTTTATTTATATCTTTTTTTAAATTTTTTTGTTTTGGGTAAATACAAATCATTAAACGGGGCACTGCCCCAAAATCCACAGACATTCCGGATTTTCGGAAGAAATTTCTGGTTCACGGCGTCCTTTAATATTCCGTCTGTAGTAGTCTTCTCGATTTGAAGCGCACATTATTAAATCATTTTGAGACAATCGAACACGATTATCATCCACAAACTCAATACTCCATATGCTACCTTCCTGTGATTGTTCAGGCGAACCAAATATCTTCTGCGAGTCCTTTGCTATATAGTAAAACAAATCATGATTAATGCCTCTTAACTTTACCTTCACTTTTTCCGAACTAGTTGAATCAAACTCTTGAACATTAGCCTTTATTTCGGATGATGCATCCAACGTTTCTTTGACGGACCACATCCAAACGAAGCGACGTGTTACATCCCCGTCTTTTAATTTGGATGTATAAATGTAATTCGAAATTTTAGCATTTGAAAGACAAAAGTGCTTCTCAAAATAAAAATATCTTAAATTATCTGGCAGTTGCTCAATTACATTGTTCACTTTTGATTTCAATTTGGGAGTCGTGTGGTTGTACATTTCTTCCTTTGTCATGTTGTACAATCTGTAGGATAACTTTGGAAAAAACTCATGTTTATCTTTCATACTATCTTCGAGAATGCTACAGTAAAGATGTACTAGTATACGCAGTATAATCTCAAAATATTTTCTATGATTTTTCACATAAAGATTCCATAAAATGTCAGACAGTAAAAGATGTTTGTGTTCTGCAACAACACTAAAAACTGCTTCTGCCAAAAAATTTTGAAACGTTTGATTGTAATAGTTGTTAAATATCTGCTTAAGTTTGGTTTCAAGTAAAAGATCATCATCAGTCTTCTTGTCATTGGCCAATATTTCTACATGTTTAGCAATAAGATCCTTTTCCACATTAACAAGTAATTCGCTTAAAGACGTTTGTTCTTCATTTATTTCATTATAAATGTCCTGCCTTTGCTGTATATCGCTGTTATTTCTTTCAGTGATTTCCTTCCAACGATTTAAGAAATCGTTACTACTGCAATAAACTGGCGTTAATAGTAGAGCAAAAATTAGTTGAATTAACAAAATCATATAAGTTGATTTCATTTTGAAAACGTAAACGTAACTGAAATCGATGTTGAATCATGCAGCATTTATAGTGTAAAACAAGTAAGAAAGTATAGTCGGTCAACCCCGACCGTATGATACCCTACACCACAGTATATAAAAACAAAAATATGTTAAAGTTCTTTGTGCTGAATATTATTAAGATATCCTTATATATTTGGGATTTTCGGATCGGGGTTTATATAGGACCTTTGGTTGATGTTGGGCCTAAAGGCCGACAATTTGTCATGACAAAGTAAAAGTTTTTATCGCCAATTTTTGTGCTAATACCGAAAATAACGTAAGCGCCAAAAATCAAATTTTACAGAAAAGATTTTTTTTTTTATTTCATATATATTTTGTATGAAATTTGGCGCTTACGATAAAATTGTTCTTGCTATAAAATCGTAACGGTAGCTTATGTAACCATGACATTTAAGAAGATGATGTAAGTGTGGGGAATAAAATAATTTATTAAAAAACGAAAATTTAAAATGATGTCGCTGACGTTGTTTTCAGGGTTAGGGCTCGCTATGTACCAAATTTCATAGCACTATCTCTAAAATTGCGACCTGTACCTTGCCCACAAGGTTTACATGGACAGCCAGCCATCGTTAATTCGATTCAGAAAGTAATTCTGAGCCGATTGGTATACTAAAATGTGGGTCTAGGACTAATAGTTTAAGGTGTTACAAACATAAGCACAAATGCAATATACCTTTCCCCTATTGTGGTGTGGAAATAATTAACCATTAATCCTTTGTGGGTTGTAGAAAATATGCTTTATTTTACTGTAGTCATATGATTTAATATTGTATGAAATCCCAATGACTGATATTTTACCAATATAAAATTACTTTCCGCAACTGCTAAAACAATAAGAAAATACACATTATTTGCCTTTCTAACTGTTTTCGTCACGTAGGCTTTCAGATAGTTATTAATGGTGTTTTCTTTTCTGAAAGTAATGTTCCATGTATGCCTCCATACGCGCGGGCTTTTGTTCTATTCTAAAAATATTGGCAGACATGTGAGAAGTTGTCGTTTTTATACCTTCACCACAATTAGTAGTGAAGAGGGTATACTAAGTTTGTCATTCCATGTGAAACCTTTTTATTATTCATCTCAGACCCCATAAAGTACATATATTCTGGCTCCTTGAGTAATTCTAAGTTAATTTAGCCATGTCCGTATGTCTACCGTCTGTTGAAAACACGCTCACTTTCAAAAAAAAACTCAAAACAAATGAACAAACTTGATGTCAAATTTCTTGTAGTTATCCTTAGCAGTTAAGGATTGAAATCCAGCAAAATCCGTTCGGTAAGATCAGAGCTGTCTATCAAAATGTGGAACCACCACGTTAAAAAATTGATAATTTTGTTACAAAAACTAGCATAAATATTAAAGCAATGCACGGAATGATATAAGATTTTGCAAAAATTCATTTTATTCGACTGGAAATCACATTGTAAAATTTCGTCCATGATTTTCCCTAGGCCCCATATTAACCCTAATACCGGAAATTATTTAGTACGCCTAAAACCGTAATAAATAATGCTATAATAATAGAGTTTCATAAGTCACAGTATTATAGGACAAGGAATGCCACTGTAAAATATCATGAAGATCGGTTAATAACTTAATAAATAAAGCCCACTCTTTTAAATCAATTAAATACGCCTAAAACCGTAGCAGATATAGATATGGCGGTAAAATTTCTTCCAACTTAGCTTCATATGGCCAGAAAGAATGTCATGCAATTTTGTGATCCCATATTAAGCAGCCTTCTAAAATGCACTGTAAACGCTAGAACTAATTTCACGTCTGTATTGAAAGTTATTCAAATTTATGTTTTTTAATACCAGAAATCACTCTGCAGAATTTTAGTATGATTGGTGCATAACTTACCATGGCTCGAATATAAATTCCCCTCCTGAAAATCATTTAAGTTCGGCTTAAACTGTTACGAATCATGATATTTTACTCAAGCTAGTTAAAATTGCTAAAAAAAAAAAGCAAAAAACTTTCTGATAGTCGGTCAATAATTTAATATAGGTCTAAACCGCATCCAATTTTAATGCTGACGTCTGATTTATAAGGAAAAAACTAATAATAAATAGATATAATATAGATATCACCCCTGAAATATTCGAGCTGCCGGTGGAGGGTATCAAAGATTCGGCACAGCCGAATATAGCCCTCTAACTTGTTAATTATAAAATCAGTTAAATAGTACACAACAAATTAAGTACAATTAATACTTAAAACCTGGGTGTGTGCGCCATACACACGATATCTATTTCTTTAGTGCTTTCGTACTAGTACACAGCCCTTAAAGCCATATTTTTATTTCCTCCACCACCTTTAGTGGAGAATGAGGGTATACTAAGTTTGTCATTCCGTGGGAAACTTTTGTAATATCCATAAAGACTTAGCTATGTCGATCTGTATGTTTTTTTCTGTCAATATGTTGAAAACACGCTCACTTTTGAAACACTGAAACAATTTGGTGTCATAATCTTTCACAGTTGCAATCCAGTTCAATCGGTTCGGTAGAAAAAGAGTTATTAACCCAAAAAAAGCACAACCTCCCTAAAAAAAATTATATTTTTGTTACAATATAAAGCATTTCATTTTTATTTATATAGATTTATTAATTCAAAATTATGTTTTACAATTCATATAATAGTCTCAGCGCCATTAAGGCTTTGTTCAGACAACGTTGGCAATTATAACAAGGCATTATTATATAATTACTATAAAATACATATATAATTTATTATATGGGTAATTCCAAAGTGTTAAAAGTGACAGTCGTACGCATCAAAAATGCAATAACATTTTAAACAACAAATATTTTTACGTTATTAAATAAAAGCACTAAAAAACCACTATTATCTATGCTAAAGCTTATGGGGGGCGCGATTCTAGGTCAAAATAATGGCAAAAGAAGTAAAAAGAAAAGAAAAGTTCGAACATGAAAAAAATAGAAGTACTTTTTGTGGCCATGTATAAAAAGGCGTAATTCACCGAAACCTGGCACAATTTTTTAGTAAACTACTTTCAGAATTTTATGTTGCAATGTAACATTAAAATGTCTTTGGTTTGATTCCAAAATCTTCTGTACTTTTTTTTTTTTTTTGTTTAAGCCAAAATCTGGTTCGATACGTGACATTTCGAACGTGAATTTTTTTTCCATAATAATTTACCTGAATAATGATTAAAAAAAATCAAAATTTACCTTTAATCCGAATAATGTAAGAAAATTTTTTGACAAAAATGCCCATATGGAACAGATTTATGAAAATACATACATATGTATACAAAAAAAAAGGAAAGAAAAAAGAGAAGTAAGAAAGTATTTATATTATGCAATTATTATAATAAAAGCATTTCAATAGTGTGTAAAAGGTAATCTTTTAGTTGATTTTTAAATGAAGATATTGAAAAACAATCCTTTAAAATTTGAGGCTGTTTATTATATTCCAAACTACCGTTGTACTCAATTCTCTGTTTGGTGGCATCTAGCGAGCCTTAAATTCGAATTTTTTCTTGTGTTAAACATTAATTGATTAACAGATAAACGAATCGTATGATGCCCAATTCCAATTGAGGAATATTAAATACAGTATTTAATGATTTGTTTTAAATAATTTGTAGAGATTTGAAGTCAGCATTCCTTTTGAATCCATAAACAAGGGTAAGATGGTTTAAATGACTATGAATAAGGGCTTGAAAAATTATAATTATTATTTGGCTTTTTTATTCAGTTTATACTTTAGTTTGAATAGTATACCTAGTGCTGGAGATATTTTTGAACGAACATGTTTAATATGACTTTGCCATGATAGATTACTTTGAAGAATAATTCCCAAATACTTAAGGGAGTCCACTTCTACAATTTCGTTTCCATCCGTTAATGCTGCCCTTTCTTCAACATTTCGATTATGCCTTGGTCCAAAACGTACTAGGACTCAATTAAATCTTCAACAGTAAACAAAATGTCTTCACGAACATATATGGTCGTGCCACCATAGCCATCAGTTTTACAACAGTGGACTGAGATATAACTTGGAATTTTGTAAAGTTGTTCTAATTTTTTAAAAGGTTTAAAGGATTTTGTTATTCGTGCTTAATTTCCAATGTTCATTTTTGATAAAAACACTGTAATTTATTGTTGAAGTGATAAGCTATTCCTATTCGGATTTCACTGGTTGCTTAGGCCAGATCGTAAGGAAACTTCATCCAAAGATTTTAGAAAAACTAAAGATATTAAACAAGTAAAAACTGTTAAGTTTACTTGTAACCATATCAAAGCTTTAACAAAAACAACAAGAATAAAGTTTTTGGGAAGAATTCCAACCAATTGTTGCGGGGAATGTAAGAAAAGATAAACTTACTGCTTGTTGTTGTTGTTTTTGTTATAGTTTTGATATGGTTACAAGTAAGACTTTTGCTTGTAAGTAATTCTATTCGCTTAAAAGTTATCATCCAACCATACAGTCCTAATTCCTGAGAACGACGAGGAATCGACACATTCGGGTCTTCGGCAACACTTTCACTTACAGCAGCGATATTTTCAGCGGAACAAGCGAAACGATGATGCACTGGTCGTACAATATCTGTAACCGCTCCAGTCTCTTCAAATTTCTTCACAATTTTGCCAATTGCTTGCGTAGTTGGACGATTATGTAAACCATAATCTCATTTCAAAGCATGATATGTGGCTGTGCCAGAATCACCATTTTTGTAGTATGCTTGCAACACTTCGCGTGGTGGTCATTTAAATGATATAGTGTTTCACACATAATGTCAACGTTCAAACTTTATAATAAAAAAGAAATATCATGAAAAAAAATATTTTATATGTGTTTTATTTAAGTTTACTTTTGAAACCGTAAAATGGATAACCCGTTATTTCGAAAAATTGATTTTAACCTTTTGGACTGTTCCCAATATAATTGAAAATATTTCTTGTAAGTGTTTTATTGATGCCAGAATATCGTCATATCACTTATACTTTTAGTAAAAAAATCGTCAATCGTCATTTTACTGTATTTTCTCAAAAAAATCGTCAAAATGCCGAAAAATCGTCACATCTAACAACCCTGGTGTCTATAGCTATTGGCGCTATTCTCCGTGTCCGTTTTATAATCTCCTTCGGTCAAGTTCCAATATGTCAAGTTTACATTTGGTGTTTGAGAATAGTTGTTTTAATGTATTCGTC